>JAPXFQ010001399.1:65000-666021 GCA_028564705.1 Apricaphanius iberus | reverse complement strand
ATATATATTGCTATTAAAATAGTTCCTGATAAAAGGTGGTACCCGACTAGTAATAATTTTTCATAGATTATTTATCTTGTAGTCCGAAAAAACATTTTAAATAAAGAGGTGAGAAAGATTCCTTAATTTCGCGGAGGATTAATTCGAATTAGTTTGTACAAACAAGGTGGAACAGCATCTCACAGTATTGCCAGGATCCGTGTAACAGCTGACCTGCTTCCCAACAAATGATTGACAGCTTTATAGATTCAGACAACCTTAGTACTATCGCTATATCATATCTGTAGACATTTCTTCTCAGTTGAGTTGGTAGACACTCAGGAGTCTTCGTTACATAGGACAGGCTCAATCCTAGGAAACGTCAGGAGTGTTCAGTGCTCTGAGGGTCGTTTTCATGGCAATACAGGAGTAGGAATCCTTATATCAGTTCATTTGACCTAACCTAATATTATACAGTGTCACAATATTTGACTATCACTATATCGTGAAAAAACAAAACACAGTTCTCTCAGTATGTAAGAATACACAGAAAAGATCATTCTTAACCCTCTAGGCCTCAAAGTCGCAATATTGCGACAAGCAACATTGCTGACTTTAACGAGCCACAGCTGGAGATAGGGCCACTAATTTAATTACTACTTTACACCAGGAGATGGCGGACATGTGTACCTTTAATCTTGGACACCTTTTTGGGTGTGTTACCATGGAAACTTTTGGAGTAAATCGGCCTGTAAGTTAGCGCCGCGAGCAGGGGACGAGAGAGGTACAGCTGCTGCGGTCACAGTATAGAGAATGCGACTTTTAGAAAGTTAAAACTTGTGAGGCCGACACGTCGGAGTTCCCCGCCGGAAAGTATTGGCTTATTCAGATTCTGAAGAGAAATATTTACCTCTGATCTGTTCAGTTGTCCCGGGAGAAAGTGAAACTAAAATGTCCCGCAGCAACAGCCAGTCCCGTTTCGCCATGACGCTCCACAAGCAGCACATTCCAGCTCTGCATCACATTCTCCCAGTAAAAGAAAGGTATGTGTTCGGGTAGCAAGGTGGTCATCACAACGCTAATTGTGACCGAGGTGTGGGGGATGTAAAAATCTGTGGAAATAATAGCAGATGCGATCGAAAACAGGAGAGAAAAAAGACCGCTCATTAGCGAGTAAACAGCAGTAAAGTTCTCCGTCCCGCTGCAAGTGAGGATGATGATGATGATGATTTTGGCGAGGTTGCTTGACAGATGAGTAAGAGTAGGATCACCAGTGGATCAGACAATTTGATGAGCCTCTTAGTTATTTTTGGGACGGATCTGTAAAATTCTGTCGCCAATAATCTGTTGATTTTATATAGTGAATAGAGTAACAGAGCCACATAAGAAAGGACATAAAGAGATATATCCACCTGTGCTTGAAAAAAAAAGCCAAAAAAATGAAACATATAGATGTGGAAAATACATATATAAAAAAATCTAAATAAAAAAATACAATTATTGATGAAAAAAAAGTTTTAAACAAAGTAAAAAAGCAAAAAATTGTAAAAGTCCTGCAATCCAATAGTGTCAATGCCGGATGACGTCATAATATGCAAATTAGATGTGTGATTTTGCTCCCATCACAAACTTTGGATCATACTGAAGATTTTTCTAATTTAGAGTGTACCTTTATCTATAACCATATTAAAGCTACAACATTTTGAACTAGTGATATCAAAATGGAATATTTTATAGAAAAACCCCCGGCGCCTAGAGGGTTAATATAAATGTCTCAATATAAATTATCCGATCACAATCTCATGGACTGCCATAAGCAGTCCTTTACCTATAATAGCCAAATAGCAGCATTTTTCCTTAAATCCACAACAGCTTTATTTGTGGGGTTAATTGTTTGGTCAGCTGTTCCAAGCTTGACCTTAATTCCTCTTGGCGGTGATGTTGCTCAACCACAATAGTTTGTAATTGAACTATGACACGCTGATCAGCAGCGCTTGAAATGTTGAGGAGATCTTCTTGTTTGTGTTTTTTGATCGACTGTTGTGATTCCAGGAGGTTGTAGGGTCTCAAGGGAGCAGAGAGTTCTGGCAGGTCTATCAGCTCCATATCCAAGAGAGAATATGTGGTAGGCAGTTGGTTGGTTGTTTCTTGGCTTTAAAAAAAAAAAAAAGACGTTTTTGGTTTCAATGTCTTTTTCATTCATAAATTAAACCATGTCCCATCTGGGGTACTAATTTTATACAGTACAGACCAAAATTTTAGACACACCTTCTCATTCAATGAGTTTCCTTTCTTTTCATGACTATTGACATTGTAGATTCACACTGAAGGCATCAAAACTATGAATTAACACATATGGAATTATGTAGTACTTTTACAAAAATGTGTAAAATAACCTGGCCTCCAAAGTCACCGGACCTGAACCCAATCGAGATGATTTGGGGTGAGCTGAACCGCAAAGTGAGGGCAAAAGGGCCAACAAGTACTGAGCATCTTTAGGAACTCCTTCAAGACTGTTGGAAACCGCTCGGTGGCTGCATGCCCAACAGTGACCTGTATCTGTTTGTTGTTGTTTGTATTGATCTTGGACAGGTTGTAGTGAATCTGCAAATTCCTTGTATGTTCATACTTGTATGTGTCATACTTGGCCATTAAAGCGGATTCTGATTCTGAAAACCATTTCGGGTGACTAACTCTTGAAGCTCAAGTGAATGCAAAGCAGTAATCAGAGCAAAGGGTAGGTAAAAAGGGGTACAGATACTTCCAGAACCGAACCCACTGGAGCATGCCCAAATCAGAGAGGACGTGCTCCAAAAAAAACCCCAAACAATACATGGCGGTGAGTTGTTTACAAATAATATAATAAAAGAAAAAATATTATCTAATCAGGACAGATGGGCGGTTGCACAATTTTGTTAGCACAGTCACTTAGCTGTTTTATAGTTTCTTCCGAAGCCTTCAGAATACCGTTCAGTTTGCTGACGTCATTAGATTTCAGGGGGTCTTCAGACCCACTAAAATATTCCTAAACCCCTCTATTATATTGGGTGTGTTATGGCATTAAAGACTCTTAATAAAGATGTGAGAGATTCATTTACACGTTTGGAGGTTTTAATAAAAGTTGAATTGATCATACAGGAGAACAGTACAGATCACAGTGAATGCTGAATGCTGCCCCCCCCGCTCCTACTCCTACCTCCTCCATCCTAACTACCCCCCTACGTCCTAACTACCTAACAAGCTCATATGAAAATATGTATTTATAAAGTTCAGCAACCTTGCCTCTATAACTTTGAAGACAAAACTATTAATCTCAGGGTGGGGATATCTCCGAATGAAGACATCTGGCTCTTTAGCTGTGAATAAGTGACTTATGACATATACAAAACAATGGCCATAGCTTGGGTAATATGTAACACAATAAGAGAAACTCTCAAAACTAAGTATATAAGAAGAATAAATATTTTCTCAGGCAGTGATGTCTTCTCTAACCTTGAACTCAACACCTGTTGTCTGGCTCCTCTGCTCTCAGTGTTAATAATACTAAAAGATTAATCATAGTAATACATTTTTCGATCACAGTCCCCTACCCATTTATCTAATCTCACAGATAAATCAAAATACTAAGAAAAATTAACAATCAATAATAACAATTACTAACCTAAGAGACGGGCAGCGTTCAAAAAGAAAGACAATAAAGTGGTTCAAATAATTTCAATTATTACATGTCACATTGAATTATATCTAACAAAATTATCTAATGTAAGCATCCATCTTAATGACATTATCTGAACTTCATAACAGCATCCCATACAAAAATCCCGCTACGGCGTAGGATAAGGAACCTCCCAACTATGGTCGTCTTTTCCTTGCGCACGACAAGTGGGCAAAAGTATGAGACGGCCCCTAGCCCCAAGGTGGCACTCCTGTTTGGTTCCTCATTAGTCATGATGCATAAAAATAACTGCAAAACAAAGAAAAGGGGCACAATGTTAGGCAGTATCAATCCATGACACAACAAAAATCTAAACAATTCTAAATATAAATTGAAACATGTACTCTTCCCTTAAATGAGTCAGGCATCCATAGCATGGACCTCTAAGTCAAGATCGTCAGTCACTCTTTGCTCAGCACCACAGTGACCCTTTAAGAGGTTATACAATAAGAAAAAATCAGTAGTAATCAACCATAATATAAAACAAACAGGGAAAAAATATTATATTCAATAATGATTCTAATGATTAAACATGTTAAAAATCAAGACAAAAAACGAATAATCTGTCATCCCCTTTTTTCATTCTTAACTAACAACTAAGTATGAAAAACTATAGAACAAAACAAATATCAAAACTTAACTGAATAAATGACTAAAACTAAAAAACATTACTGTAAATGAAATTGATTTGAATAAATGAAATGGAATAATAAATGAATAATACAAATTTAAAATGTAACTGAAAAATGAATAAATGATAAAAATGAAAAATCAAATCAAACCCCTCTTTTCTCTGTCATCTCTGGGATGAAACCGCTAAACCCCCGTAGAAAAATACAATACATCAATCACAGGGAAAAACATCAGACAATCTAATTCACAAAGTGATTTAAAGGAGGTCGTCATACACCTGTAAACTAATTAATTATATAACTCGAAGTCATTCAGCAAGTCCATACCTATTTCATCTTCAAACAGTTCTTCTTTCCCATTTCCATTTCATCGAATCGAGTCTGCATCAGGACCGTAGGTGACCTCTGCATCAGTTCAGCTCAGGTGACCTCTCGTCCCTGCTGCAGAGTCCAAACGACGCCCCCTGTCAAAAACCAGAACACAAAAAATATCAAAATCACAATATCACAGTCGTTATTGCTCTGGATCCCCAGAGCATTGACAAATGTGTCTCCTTCTCCATGTGTTCAGTCTCATGATTCGATGATTAGTGAGAAAGAAAAAAAAAGTTGAATCACAGTTTTTCAAATCAAGTTTTGTGTCAGAGTCTACTTCTCTGTTTTTCTGCTTCAGCAGTGGTGGGTTTGTCCAAAATTGATCCAGTCACTCTTTCACACGACTGGCATGCACCCAAGTGGCTCTCTCATTGACTTTGACAGCGGTGAAGGTCACCAGAAGAACTTGAAAAGGCCCTTGCCATTTTTTAGTTCTCCAGTTTATTCGCCTCAGATCCCCGATCAAAAGATCCTAGTTTACCCAGTCTCCAGGTCTGATCGGATGGAGTGGTCCCGCTGCCACTTGTTGTTGCACCTGGTTAAGAGTCTTAGAGAGATTTTTGCACTGAGAAATCATTACATCATCATATAGGTTTGTAGAGAGGTGTGGTCTTGCAGGTGGCCTTAACGCCATCTCAGGTCTGCCAAAAGAAATCTCAAAAGGACTCAGGTTATTTTCAGCCCCTTTTCTCATTCTCATGTAGAACAAAGCCAGAGGCAAAGCTCTGACCCAAGACAGTCCTGTTTCCTCACAACACTTAGAAAGCTTAGCTTCTAAAGTGCCATTTTCACGTTCGACAGAAAACCACACCCCCTCTCCTGTTTTACAACTGGCTTTTTCCCATGCTGTTATCTCAGAAGAGGTGGCAAAACTTTGCATAGCGGTTAAATCAGACATGTCAGGTAATTCATCTATCTGCTCAATCGCAGCACAGGTAGTCATCACCGGTTGAACTGCGGCAGCTTTGGCGGCAGCATCAGCCCTGGCATTTCCAAGACTCACAGCATCCTTGGACATTGTGTGAGCAGCACAATTCACAACAGCAATTTTGGATGGCAACAAAATAGCATCAAGGAGGTCAGCAACCTGTGATGCATTCAAAATCGGCTTACCATCAGACTTCAAGAACCTTCTGTGTCTCCACAGAGCTCCAAAATGGTGGACCACGCCCACCGCATAGCTGCTGTCACTGTATATGGTAACTGCTTTATCTTTAGCCAGCTCACAGGCCTTCGTCAACGCAACCAACTCTGCCGTCTGGGCAGAAAAATGTGACGGAAGGCTTCCTGCACACAAAGTACAATGGTCAGAACAAACAGAATAACCCACTCTGCTTTTACCCCTGGCATCTCTGAAAGCTGTGCCTTCAACGTAGAGAATCATGTCTGGATTCTGCAGTGGGGTGTCTGACAAATCAAGGCGAGGTTTACACAGTACCTCAAATTCCCTTTGGCAGTCTTGGGGGTCTCCGTCATCCCCTGTGGGTAGCAACCTGGCAGGATTGAGAACATCACATCTCACCTCATCAACCATTTGAATAAATGGTTTACCTGTGTCTGGCCAAGCCAGAACGGGGGGGCTTTGCAGAGCTTCCTTAAGCTCCTCAAATGACCGCAAAGCCTCAGGGGTCCACTGGACAGCATCAGAGGCTGTCATATTCCTGCCATGAATCAAATCAGAGAGTGGTTTTTCCAACACTGCGTAGTCCAGAATGAAATTCCGGCAATACGACGTCAAACCCAAGAAAGACACCATCTGTTTCTTGGTTACTGGTCTCTGCAACCGCTGAATAGCAGCAACTCTTTCGGAAAAAAGAAATTTCGACCCCTTGGAAACCACATGACCCCTAAAAATGACCTCTGATTTTGCAAACTGCAGCTTCGATAAGCTGGCTTTGTGCCCACAAGCATGCAAATGCTTCAACAACTTAACAGTGTCTCTCTCACACTGTTCCTTAGACGGAGAAGAAATCATCAGACCATCAACAAACTGTATCAGGGCGGAGCCAAGTGACAGCTCAAGCCCGTCCAAGCTCTCCTTTAACGCCGTGTTAAAAATGATGGGAGCTTCAACGTAGCTTTGTGGAAGTCTAGTAAAGGTAAACATTTTCCCTTCAAACTCAAATGCAAACCAAAACTCTGAAGATGGGAGTTCACGGGCCGGTCGCTGATCCCGGGTCGTCCAGACAACTGTTTCTCCTTTGGAACCCGATCCGCTGTTGGAAGCCGAAAAACGTTTGGGCGCCAAGAATGTTATGGCATTAAAGACTCTTAATAAAGATGAGAGAGATTCCTTTACGCGTTTGGAGGTTTTAATAAAAGTTGAATTGATCATACAGGAGAACAGTACAGATCATAGTGAATGCTGAATGCTGCCCCCCCGCTCCTACTCCTACCTCCTCACTACCCCCCTACGTCCTAACTACCTAACAAGCTCATATGAAAATAAGTATTTATAAAGTTCAGCAACCTTGTCTCTATAACTTTGAAGACAAAACTATTAATCTCAGGGTGGGGATATCTCCAGATGAAGACATCTGGCTCTTTAGCTGTGAATAAGTGACTTTTGACATATACAAAACAATGGCCATAGCTTGGGTTATATGTAACACAACAAGAGAAACTCTCAAAACTAAGTATATAAGAAGAAATCAATATTTTCTCAGGCAGTGATGTCTTCTCTAACCTTGAACTCAACACCTGTTGTCTGGCTCCTCTGCTCTCAGTGTTAATAATACTAAAAGATTAATCATAATAATACATTTTTCGATCACAGGTGGAATATTTTTTTATGTAAATGTTTTTCATTTTAAATCTTGTGCAGATGTCAACACAATGATGAGACTGCTGTACCTGTTACAGGAGTTTTTTTTCAAGTCTGAAACAGAAATAATACTTAACACTAGAAGACCCAGGATTTTTTGCTCTACCTATAAAGCCCACAGGTAAGCCGAAAGGCTGGATGGCCCCCTGTGAACCCTCCTTTTGTTATGTAAACGCAATCACTGGGACACCACAGGAGGGGGGATATGCAGAGCCACTTCACTCAAAACACCTTGACATAAAATGGGGGAGGGGGACAATCAGGTAGGAGCAGGATTGCTAACTGACTGTCTGAGCAGAACATATGAGCTGAATCAAAATGTAATATATGTAGAAGGATGTAGACGTTATCAGAACCCTACAACACTGGGCTTCCAACATCCCCACCAGACACATAAGAAAAGTAATAGAACAGAACCACATCAAATAAAGCACTCAAAATCTGTGGTAGCCCCACTAGTCATTTACAGAATTGCTCATCAAGTTGATATCTGTACAAGATTTATTTTATGTAACGTTTTTTTCAAACTGAGATACACCCGAAACACATTTGATTTGTTATATTTAAGAATTTGTACATTGTTTTTGTCTGTTTTGCTCTTTCCCTCTATTTTCTCTTTTCCTGTCTCTCCCTGTCTCAACTCATAAAAACCAGACTGACTGTTGCTGTTTGCCCACACTGTGATGTTATGTTATGTCAAAGATATGATATTATATGTCTGATTTCAAAATATCAGTTATGTATTTGAGCAGTGGAAATACTCTGGAAATGCTAAGTTCCATTCGACACTGTACTGTTGAACATGCACGGCAAATGGAGCATGTGGACTGGTTCATGGCCCTCCCTGAACTAATGGCATTTATTGCTATTGTTATCTTGCGGGGGCTGACCAAGGTTCCATCACTGCATGACTGCTGGTCAGCAAACCTGGGAAACCCCCAGATCATGGCAACTATGTCCCGAAATCGCTTCCAAGAAATCATGCAACACCTACGCTTTGACGACAAGGACACCCGCAGTGAGCGAGCAAAGACGGATAAGTTTGCTGCAATTTCCGGTGTGTGGGGTTCGTTTGTCACCAACTGCATCACATCCTACAACCCTGGTCGACACATCACCATTGATGAACAGCTTTTCCCGTCAAAGACTCGCTGCTGTTTCCTGCAATACATTTCAACAAAACCTGACAAGTTTGGGATCAAGTTTTGGGTGGCTTGTGACTTGAAATCCAAATACATCTGCAATGTCCTCCCATATCTTGGCAAGGACCCCAGTCGTTCCAGTGGAGAGAGACTGTCCGAAAATGTAGTGATGAGGCTGATGGAACCATTCCTGGACAAGGGCAGAAATGTTACCACGGACAATTTCTTTACATCGCTGTCACTGGCACAACGACTGCTTAGCCGGAAAACCACCATCCTCGGCACAGTCAACAGGATTCGGCGAGAAATTCCACAATCAACAAGACAGAGGGACCGTGATGAATTCACCACTCAGGTATTTTCAACCACTGGTGCCACGCTAACGGTGTATGCGCCCAAACGGAAGAAGACAGTATACATTCTCAGCAGCATGCACCGCGTCATTCAGACTGAGAATACCACCAAACGGAAGCCAAACACTGTCACCCTTTACAACACCACAAAGTGCGGCGTTGATGTGATGGACCAGATGGTGCGGGAGTACACTGTCCGCAGAGGAACACGGCGCTGGCCAGTCGCTGTGTTCTATAACATGATTGATATGGCAGCACTGAATGCACATGTGCTCTATCAAGCATGCACCGGGAGGCAGGAGAGACGGGTGGACTTCCTGGTGGAGCTTGCAAGAGAGTTGGCTCATTCTCATGTGGGTGCAAAGCAGGCACAAAGGGAACAATTGCTTCGGCTACAACCTTCAACACCTAGCCCTGGGAAAAGAGCAATGTGTCAGGTTAAAAATCAGTGTAAAAGCAATCATGCCACTCTGCGATGTATAGGCTGTTACAAATACACATGTGGCAAATGCAGAAAGGAGACGGCTTGGCAGTGCATGGATTGTGAGTGATTATTGAAATGTACTCACCTCACTCATTGTTACATACTGTTTAGTTTTCTCTGTGTGCTTGAAAACTCAAATTTCCCTGAGGGAGTCACCCCAAAGGGATCAATAAAGTTTTAAGCCTAAGTTCTAAGTCTCACTCACTTCCACTCTCTAACACTGTATCCTGATAATACTTTTTTATTATTATTATTATTAGTAAATATCATGAAGGCCCAGTTGGGATAACCCCAGATTTTGAGTGCTTTATTTGATGTGGTTCTATTCTATTACTTTTCTTATGTGTCTGGTGGGGATGTTGGAAGCCCAGTGTTGTAGGGTTCTGATAACGTCTACATCCTTCTACATATATTACATTTTGATTCAGCTCATATATTCTGCTCAGACAGTCAGTTAGCAATCCTGCTCCTACCTGATTCTCCCCCTCCCCCATTTTATGTCAAGGTGTTTTGAGTGAAGTGGCTCAGCATATCCCCCCCCCTGTGGTGTCCCAGTGATTGCCCCGTTTACATAACAAAAGGAAGGTTCACAGGGGGCCATCCAGCCTTTCGGCTTACCTGTGGGCTTTATAGGTAGAAAAGCCAAATGGCTGCTCTCTGGTAGTTCTAGTGTTAAGATAGAACATATAGCTACACTGTCACCAGTCCTGCGTTCAAATTTGCGTGGTGGCTGCCTCCAGCTAATTTTATGCCGGCTTAGCCTGATATTGCTCTGCCGCCAGCTATAGGGATGTTATTTTAACTGCAGTTGCAGCATTGCACCACTATGGGGGTGATGTATCAGCAGCAGTGTCTCGTTGAATCGCAGAAAAATAAGATAAAATTGTTTTCCATAGAGTGTAATGTTGGGTTAAAATAATTGATACATTTGAGTTATGGTCTATCTGGTTAGTCTAAGGATATTAAATCAATAATTCATAAATTATTAATTTAATTATCTATTCAGATTATTAATGAGGCACCATCCAGTTTTTCATTTAAGAAAAAATCTGGCAAAAACATATATCCTATTAATAGGAAGTTATCAAGCAAAAATCTTGCTTATAATTATTAATTATTAGTGATTACCAGGAAGACCGTATCTGAAGGAAATTAATTATTTGCAGTAATTCACACATGCGCACAGATTAAAAGAAAACTGAGATTTTTGGCGACTGTGGCTCAGTGGTAGAGTAGTTGGCTTGCAATCGGAGGGTCGTAGGTTCAATTCCAGCTTCCTCCAGTCAATGTGCCCCTGGGCAAGGCACTTAACCCCAAAAATTCTACATAATCCTACCGAGCCATGTTGGCTATCGATGTATGAGTGTGAATGGGTGAATGTGACTTCAATGTAAAGCCCTTTGAGTGGTCAGTATGACCAGAAAGGCGCTATATAAGTTCAGTCCATTTACCATTTGATTCAATTTAACAAATTTATTCTAAAAACACAACAAAAATAAAAAACACTAATTATACCAGAACGGTTCTGTCAAGGTTACGGTATACCTGAGCAATATGGCGACCAGTAGTGACATCACTTAGGCGCGTCACGGAGCGCTTCCTGCTGACGTTCGTGTGCGGCCCCTCGCGTGCACGCGTAGAGGCTGTGTACAGACGTGAACAAGCAGCTTGCAGAAAAGAGGGGGAGTCTTTTTTTTTTTTTAAGCTTTTAAGTGTGTGTGTGTGCTGGGATTGGGTTGGGAGGGGAGTGTAGTCGTGGTGGTGATTTTATTTTGGTTTTTGTATGGGGGTTTGGGGTCATTTTAAATGTGTAAAGCACTTTGAGAAACTTTGTTTGAAAAGCGCTTTATAAATTAAGTTTGATTTCATTTGATTTTTATTTTATTGCAGGCAAGGCGCCGGGCGGCTTTCTTTAACAAAGAAAGACTTCGTGGTCCTTAAAAACGGAGCAACTTTTATTAGCAAAGGCTCTGGTTCAGAAACCGGGGACAATTAAGTATTTTGCAAGTTTACTTTCAGCACCGCACGCTTCTTGGAAACACTCCGTGAATGCGCAACAGAATGCCTGTGTCGTTAACCACTCACTATGGTACATGAAACACCAAAGGGATTTCCTACAATCAGATTACTTTGCCTATTACTAAAGGACGAAAGGTACTACAGACATGAAACTTACTCAACAATTAAGCTTACGAACAAAGCACAGCACAGAAACTTCAAGAGCGCTCATTAGATATGAGAACATGCATGCATCAAAATACACAGAATTCCTGAATAAATCCACCCAGCTCAAGACATAAAATTGAACAGTCCTACTTCATAGAAGTCCCGGATGCAGGAGAAAGGCACCGCGTCCTTGATTACGACGGAAAAACGCGGGGGAAAAAGGGAAGCGTCCAACTCATCCGCTGTGCGGAAGAGAGAAAAAGTTGAATGAATGAAGAGGTAAAACTTTGAAGGCCAGCCTCAAAGACAGGAGAAGTTGTTTGCACAAGAGAAAAGGTTCAGAACACGTGTCGAGAATGGAGTCTCTTCGAGTTTTGGGGCAAACCACCACACATAGGGATGAAAACGGGAAGGGAGGGGGTCTCCTTTTAGTCCGGGAGCCGAACCAGAGAGGCGAAATTCTGTGATTCAGAGCTTTAAACAAGGTGCCCATGCTGTTCCCTCCTACTTTGTGCGGATGGTCCACTCACTGCACGGAACTGCAGCGGGTTTGATGGATTGGTGCTACTTGTCAATCCGCGTGGCAGATTCTCCAGCGCTCAGCCGGGGAGGGGAAAGAGGGAGACGCACTGCGCTGCCATTGGCTCATTGGAATACTAGCCTCATATTTCTAGGGCCCTTTGATATCGTATATATGGCTCAGACCCCAACAGTAAAAATGGCGTTTTCCCGGTAGTTGGTGCTATCGCTGTCCTGATTTCTCCCAGCTCTTCAACCAAGTAAATGTTTAGTTTCTTGCATCCAAGCATGTCATGTTTTTTTTTTAAAACATCCTCCGTCTCAGAGTAACGTTAATGGATTTTAGCGCTACAGATATGACTTGGGAAAATCAGCCACTACTTAAAAAAAAAAAAACAACCTCGCGAGGAGGGTCAGGAATCCATGTGAAACTGCAGACAAATCATCGTAACAAGCAGTTAAAAGGTTATCATTGTTGTGAAAAGATGTGAGAATTGCAGGCAGGGACTGGCGAGGGTCAGAATCATGGTCAGATTGCAGGACAGGACACTTTTTATGATGAGTTTGTCTCCACCGAACAGCAACCGAAGTGATCATTTCAGCATCTGACCTACTTTTTGTGCGAGCTGCGAGCGATTCAGTCATTTGCGAAACTAAAGCCAATTTTTCTGAAGTACTGCTGATTACAACTGCGATCATATTTATGGATCTAAACAGATTATGGAGATGATATAGAGAGCTTTCCTCCTGTCTAATTCACTGGGAAACAGAAAGAGAAAATATATTTATTAAATATGAAGAGTAGATAAACAAATATGTGCATTTCAACAGTAAATACTCCTCACTACTACCGTGCACACTGTCATGTTTTGTTTCAGCGTATATGCTACTTTCAAGATTTTCAGACTCCTTTCTGCTCCAAAAACATTTTGCAATGTTGCAGGTACCGTTTCAAGATGAAAAAAAAAAAATAATAATCTAAATGTCATGGGTCTGGCAGAAGTTGTTTTGTTTTTTACTGTGGATGGGTGAAAAGTATTAATTTATCATTTTTGTGTTGACTCCCTCTTTCCATTGTGTGGAGAAAGCATGTCTGAAAATCTCTCCATCTTTGTGCGGAATGCCGATTATTCTTGCTATCTTTGCATCCAGCGCTCCCAGAGAGAGTTTTGATTTCTCCACCTGAAATAGCCGCAGGAACCCGTTCTATTGGAGGACTCTGATCTGTAAATTAAGTTGAAGTTTCTCTGCATAGAACAGGAAAAAACAGCAAAGGTAATGCATTTTATTGTTGACTATTCTTCTAGGGCGGATACGTATACATTTGCCATCCTTGTGCTATATGTGAATTTTTAATGTCTGCCATTTAAGAAAACAAAACACGTAATCCTTTGTTCTTGGTTATTAATTGAATAAAGATGCAGTTTTTTAACACCTGTTTATACCTTCAGTGCTTATTGTGATGAAACGTGGAACAGAATAATAATAGGTTATGAATAGTTAATGATTAAATAATTAAAATTAATATTTAAAGTTAATGTCTGGCTGACAGATGTGTGGATAAATCCCTACAACTTAATGCACTTCAGTTTAAAGTTGGCTCATTATTTTTGTATGTATATTGTTTTAATAAAAGAATGCTTTAACATGTTAATTGTCATATTCTTATTTGAACACTTAACTAAAAATATATGTTTCCTTTAAAAAAAAGTGAGTCAGTTGAATGCACAGAATTCATGCATGTGTTGGCGCATGGTCAGGATGGTACCAATTCTGCCTCAAATTGAGCCAGGAAAAACCCTGGTCACACACCCGGAAGTATCAGGAATGGACTTCATTTGTTTACTGAATCCTGACAACACCACTCGAGAGTAATAAAACAAAATCCGCTCAGCGCCAATATAAGTCACACTAACATTAGATTAGGGTAAGAGCACAACAACAGCACGCAGTTAACATTTCACGGTATAGTTCAGAAAGGAAAATGCTACAGCGCTGACATGCTAATGCTAACTCTGTTAGCGTGTCCCCTGGCTACTAGCTATATAGGCAGGCATATTCCTATTCCTATGTTCCTAGCTGTAACATTCCAGTTGTTGAAGAGGAGAAATTTGCAGTGAATGATACACAAAGTGAGATTACATGGAAAGAACCTATATAAGGATATATGTGCATATATGAAAGCTATTTACAGTTTATTTGCACGTATATGCTGCCAATATACAGTATATATGCACATATATGATAATATATATCCATTACAGGGAAAAATAATCTTGCAACACCTCTATGAGGATAAATGCACATATATTAAACATTGACACTTTTCTAAATATGGGTAAATGTATATGTACCTATAATAAAAGAAAATTTTAGATATGTCACATATATTCAAAACCTAGAGGGAAACCTATGAAACCTTTCTCTGTGGGACGAGGTGCTCGGTTACATGATTTTTTTCCCCTGTAATGGACTTTAGACAAATTTGCAGTTATTACCTTGATAATAAAAAAAACGAGCTAGGCATCATGTATGACGGTTGCCAGAGTGAGATAAATGACCAGATCCTGTCGTGATCTATATAGGAGACATATATGTACAAATAGGGCTTATATGTGGAAATAAAGAAGTAATACCAGAGACATATGGCCTTTATATGGACATATATGCACCTCAATTTGGCCTATGTGTGGCATATATACGCAAAAATGCGGGATACATATTTTCATATATATGTGCATATATGTGCATATAAACTGAATATAGGTTTTATATATGCACATATATCCTCATATACATTCTTTTAATGCAAAAGGTCGTTCAATGCAATGCGCCAGCTTCAAACCTTGCTGCATCAAACAATAAGGCAGAATAGGCTTCATAACCTTGCAGTCATATCAATTGAAAATGACCTAGTAAGTCAGCTGAATGACAACAAAGTGATAGACTGTTTTGCCACAATGAAAAACAGAAGACATTCGTTGATGCTTCCACCCTCAAAGTAGACAGACAGTTTGGGTGAATTTGTTATGCATATTGATCATAGTCACTATTGTTATGTGAATAGATAGTTGACTTTCTGTATTTTAACTTCTACTACTTGCCGGATAATTTTTATATACCGTTATTTTGTCTTTTAATTGATGATTCCAAGACACCTCCTCTGTTCCATATATCAACATTATTTATATATTAAAACTGTCTCAACTGCATACTCATTTGGCAGAATAAATGTTTGACAAATATTTATGTTCTTTATTGTTCTTTGTTGTACATCACAATGTGCAAGATGGTTTGAAGTGAAAGTTACATCTGTAATTTATGAGCAGACAGACAGCTCCACTGTATGTAGACTGATGCAAAGTGCTAACATCTTTGAAACCTTTCAGAACAGAGAAAGTAATCTAAAAATAAAATGTAAAAAATTAATTTAGACTAAGTCACACAATATAAAACTAATAGTACAGTCCGTATTTTCAATGAAAATAATCAATAAAAATTACAGGTTATCTGACTAAGCCATATGTATTAGGTAATGCGAGTATGCATGCTCACGAATGCGGCTTGGACCCCCGGTCACAGCTTTTGGACCCCAAACAAACCCCTGGCTCGACTGTAAACAGCGTGTGCATGTGTGTTTTAACACAGAGCCTATTAAAGCCTCTTAAAAGCAATTTTTGGCTGACTTTTCAAGTATTTCAGATACTCATTATGTCGTGGTTGAAACGGCAGTTACCACATCAAACGGTGGAGAATGCAAAATGCTCCAGTGTATGAATGATAGCGACCCTTATAATAAACCACCATTTATTTTAAATACATTACATACCGAAAAGAAGGATCAGAATGGCTGTGCGAGGTGGATAAACAAGGTAAGAAATGTGTGATTAAACCTGTTAATTGTTTGATTGCTGAGAAGTCATGACGCAATCTTCTGTGGTTCTCTAATTCCTAAATTAAACATTGTATTGTAATAACTCTTCTTGTAAAGTGCCTTGAGATGACATCTGTTGTGAAACGGCGCCAAATAAATAAACTGAATTGATACATCTGTTGATTGTCTAGATCTAACAGTTTTAGTTCTGTTAGCATAGACATTAGCACACAGGCTCTGCATAGCCTACTGCTGGACGTCGATGTGAAGGATTAATGTTTTAGAGCATCAAAGCCTTTTCTGGGCTCTTACTGCTTCTAATAAGTAAAAATCCCATTCAAAAATACAAATTGTAAGAGTTTAAAAGCAAGGCGGAAGCTAATAAGTTACGTGCTAATTGCTAGCAATAGCGCGGATATTTAAGAAGCAAGAAATGGATGTGATAGGATAATACAGCACATCTTTGCTCCATAAGCTCTGAGATGAAAAGTAGCTGAAACCACTTCTGCATGCCAACATTCCCTTCTTCCCAGCCATTTAACAGCATTTGTGGGTCCGGGATTGTCACTCCGTGTAATGTCAACAAGTGCGGTATAATCAGCTTGAAATATGCCACTTTCCTCTTTTTTCGTCAAAAACAATCAGTAGTTTCTGCACTGCAGCTGCACACGCTAGTACACATAGTTCTTTCTTATGCTTCGCGGACACAGACAGCCCTCTACGGCAAATATATGTTTTGAGTTTGTCAACTTTCCGCCGTTCAAAATAAAAAAAATTTGCAGCTTTCCCTATCTATATGTATGTTTACTTCTGCCTGTTTGTGGTCCAAAACCACAGAATGCATTTTGCTCATCGCAATACCAAAATGGCTTATTGTCTAATTATCCTTTTAGTTTGGGGTGACTGAGTCACATGAAGTGAGAGCTGATTCAGCCAGAGAGAGAGAGAGAGAGTTTTGGGGTCTCATTTGTAAAGCTTGCTTACATACAAAAACTATGTAAGCAACTTTCTATGCCAAGTTTGGGATTTATAGAAAAAAGGTTTAACTTTAACTTTAAGCACACTAAGGATGTTGCTTATGCACTTTTTGGACACAGAGGACACTGGCAGTGCAGCAGGAGAAATGTGAAAATTGTGAATTTAAGCCAAATTTTCAGTCTTGCAGAGCATTGCACACACAGACAAACACACAACCAACCCCGCCATCCTGTCTATGAACTGAGATTAAAAATTAGTCTGAATAGAATTATGTTTATATGTATGTCTTCGGATTATATAGTAATTGCACGTGTTGGTGCGTGTGCTCTTTTTTTTTGTCAGGCACGCTGCTGCATCAACGCCGTGTCATTTGCAGCGCTTCCGTTTATTTTTATGACCCCAAATAAATGTTTTGCATGGATGATACTTATTAAAAGTAGTTTTGAGGAGCACCTTTCCCTCAGGCTTTAAATATCTACGAGTGCTTAAACTTCTAATGTTCTGGTTTGCTTTGATCCAATCTTCTACGAAAAGTAACCATATAAGTGAAACTATATATCTGGGTGACTGTGGCCCAGGGGTTTGGAGTTCGCCTTCTTACTGGAGGGTTGCCGGTTCGAGCCCAAGATCCATCTTTCTTAGTCGTAGTGTCCTTAACACCTACTGGTGTTGACCAGAGTGGCCAGTGCGTGAATTTAAAGTGGAATTGTGAAGCACTTTGGGTGTCTTGAAAAGCCCTGTATAAATGCCCACCATTATTATTAATCTATTTAATGTTCTTATTCGTTTTATCTCGAGCTGCTGCTTTTTTATTTCTTATTTTTACAGTGATGTGAAGAAGTTTGGTCGCCTTTGGCTGAGATCAACATTGACTGACTGAAATAACATTTTTGTGCTTCCGCGTGCCAGCAGCAGTCTCTGTGGAATTGCTTTCTCCGCCTCATGGTTGCTAAGGTTACCTGTGAAACACCCTATATTAGCCATCTTAAAGACATACTCTGTAACTTTGCAGACTTTGCTCTCTGTCGCCCTCTCATGGATTACGGCGTAACATTACTGACGTAAAAACAAATCTCTAAGGGTACTGACGGTTCTACAAGCTCGCCAGACAAAACAGCAAAACATCAAACTAATGGCGTGTCAGTTGGTAAACTGTCAAACATTTTTCCTGGCACTACACATCATTATGCCCAACTAACCCCGGAGGAATAATTTATTACTTACCAATCCAGTAGCAACACAGCTAGTTCAGCATCCATACATCCCGCTGTATCTCTAACGTCTCTCACACAGCGAATGACCACACAGAACTGAAAAGTTGTAACACTGTTTTAAAAGCTTATCGTACTTTGACACTGTATGCTTGATGAATTCATCAGGAAAATGAGTTAGGCTTCAGAGATATGTGTGTGCAATCTTGAGCCCTGGACATCAAGTTTGCATGGCAACCACCAGCTATCTATGGACACTGCTGACATAAGCAAGATGACTCAGAGGCTGATAGTCTTGTGATTACTGAATCAAATATAAGTCTGTATCAGGTTGGGGAAAGTAGGTCAGTCCATGCAGTTGTACTGTGTGAATACTGTACCTCCTTGTTGATTAACAAGCCGATATTAAAACTCCCGAACGGCAAAAGGAATTCTCTCTAATCTTAAATTAAATCAATAACATTGCCCAGACGCAGAGAGACTCCACTAAACAATAATGCAATAAAAACAAACAAAGCTATAAACAAGGAGCTGATAATGCTAGGAGTGATGGTACCTACGATCGCTGACAAGCAGATTCAACAAAGAATTCAAACCATGCCAGCACCTAAAGCCACATGAAACAGACTTTAGGAGCAGACACCTGCCGATTAATAAGGTACTTGTTGGGGATTCAAGAGGAAAATGCACTACTGGCTATTAATAGTCAAGGGACTTCTTGTGGCAGTCAATAAGATTAATGATTTATGGAAAATTATCATTATTCGGGGCACCACCTTTATCAGAAACTATTTTAATAGCCAAATGTCTATGTCAGTCTCATAAACTACAACAGCTACTTTCCAAAATACAACATTTATTTACAAAAGGAAAAATAAGAAAAAACATTTTAATCACCAAGATAGAAAAAGAACACACTACTGATAAAAGTAAATGAATAGTTAAAATAAAAGAACACAAAAAGATGAATATGTAAAAACATGTAATAAGAACCATTAATTCTGATATGATTCTGGAGGACTCTGGGTCCTTTAAGAACCAAGGCTTGATCTGCAGATGCTGGAATGAAAGCTGAGTTAGTTTCACAAATTGTAATTAGTTTAACTAATTTAGCACCATTGATTTATGTATAAACCAATAAGACAACATCAGGAAAATTAAGATCCTTTGGATTAAAAAATGTTTGTTTAAAAATTATCTAGATAAGAAGTCATTGATCCTTGGGAAATTACTTCCATTCATGAATTGGTCACCGAAGTATATAATTAGGCGAGTTCAAACACGGCTTATAAGATTAGTTTCCGTTCTTAAACAATCTAATTTAAACTGAGTTCTGGTTGAAACGTTAATAGCGATCTTTATCTATGAAACGCCGGCCTAAACCGACATGTGGACTTGGTTAGCTTTAGCACTCTGTGACACACGTGGGGCGTTTAGAGTGGCTCAAATACATTTATTAAACATTAAACCAAAAAAGGGAAAACTCCTGTTTGATTGAGTGGCTCAAATTGCAGGATTTAAACGACTCTTTGTCAGGAAAAGTCTAATAAAACACTGATTAAAATTCAGGCCGGGAGGCCTGTTTTACCCAAGGGTAGCAGATGAAAACAATACAAAAACAACAAAAAGGGAAAGACCTTTAAAATTAGTTAATCATAGCTAATTTGCCTCTGCCCAAACAGACCTTATGAACGTTTAAAGCTCTGGAATTGTTCTCCATCGTGGATGGGTGAGGGGGCTCAGGCGACGTTAGCCCCAAAGGCTAACAAAGGGTTGCTAAGCTAGGTAGCAGGCTAGTACCTCCTGGAGCTTTCGATCGGGACGTCTTTTCTCTCCTTTCTGGGTTCAGCTGTATGACGGCTGGCCCCAACTCTCACGAACATTACCTCTGGATTCTCTGACTCTGCCACTCTTATCAGCTATGTGTCGGCGGCTCGATGCGGCCTCTGGCACGAAGGGATGCGGCCTTCGTCCGGTTCAGGCATGCAGTTCAGGCTGGGTTAGGTCCTCCACCACGTTTGGCTCTGCTTCTCAGCTGTCTGAAACTCAGAGGGGGGTTTCGTCTGGCTCTGATCAGTCGTCGGTTGGGCTGTTGCTTGAATGAGTTCCTTCTCAAACTCAGACGTGTCTCCTTCGTCCGCGAAGGAAAGTTCTTTGATGTTGGTCCTGCCTGTGTCAGTCCCGGCCGGAGGCTGTTTGGCTAAGAAAGAGCAGCTGGCCGAGTACCTCTATTTGTAGGTTCTCCTAGCAGTTCTTCCAGTGGAAGAGAGCAGGTTAGCGCCCCCCAATGGCTGTGTGACCCAACATACTCTACTCCATGCCGCAATCAGTGTAATTTGAACCCACATTGCCTAGGGTAAGACAAAATATGTCTGTCCCACCACATCTGGAATACTGGCTACATTTCTCCGACTGGAATGACATTCTCATGTCACTGCCATGGATTCTGGATATGTAGATTACTAACTCAATGTCCTACTCATTAGCCTACAGCTTCATGTTTTCCATGTAGAGGTGTGACTGAGTGGCTTCACTTAATGGTGGAGCTACTTGGTGGCAGAGGGTGGCCCTAGCCACCCCAATGCCAAGCAACTAATCACAGTAATCGCTATGTTTTATCATCCATTTTTTTTTCATCCATTTCCTTTTAACCCATTCACCACGTTTCTGTCCGGTCACTTTTGCTGCGCACACATCCTGAATTGGATAAATGGAGCGATCTTAGGTTTCACTTCAGCCAATTGCTGCTGGTTCAGACACTGCAGAGCTGCTTGATGGGTAAGGAGCGTGGTGGGATTACAGGTTCACCCCTGCCTCCCTTCCCCCCTTCAGCGAGGTGCGGTTCAGCATAAACATCACCGGGAATACCGCAAAAACGATGGACCTTGGAAGATTGGAACTAAAATAACAAATCAGGTAATAACTACGTGATAACTACATGATATTGAATGGTTATTCATAGGGAACAACTTTGTGGCATCATACCAGTTAGCATTCTGCAAAAAGTCCTTGATCGGCAGCTAGGGGTAGCTGTATGTAGCAAAATTAAGAACTGATATTTATGTTGTATATCATTACGTTTAGCAGGAAATAGCGTGAACAGGCTAGAATGTATAAGCATGAACTCTTGTCACTTTAAGCTAAAATGCTTACTTGTTGATAACTATGGCTGATGATGGTGTTACAACAAAATCTGTGAATATCAGAATATATGACTAGGGGCACGCTGCGCTTACAAGAAGCCAAAGAGTTAGATCAATTTCTATGATCATGATGTTGGCGCTCCACGCATTTACATGATTCCTTTTTAATATGGAAAAATAGTTTATTGCTATATAAAAAGAGCCTTCACACAGC
Source organism: Apricaphanius iberus (assembly GCA_028564705.1). NCBI lineage: Eukaryota > Metazoa > Chordata > Actinopteri > Cyprinodontiformes > Aphaniidae > Apricaphanius > Apricaphanius iberus. The sequence goes on along the minus strand of JAPXFQ010001399.1, from coordinate 644,412 downwards.
TAGAACAGCATATTATTCATCTTTAATCGAGGAGAATAAAAATAATCCTAGGTTTCTTATTAATACAGTTGCCAAACTCACACAGGATCATAGCTCTATCGAGCCAACCATTCCCCAAGCTCTAAGCAGTGACGACTTCATGCAATTCTTTATAAATAAAATAGACTCCATAAAGAATAAGATAATTGGGAACCTTCCCATTATACTTGCTTCCTCCTTAGTTAATGAGGCAGCCTCAAAAATGGTTGAACCTAATATATGCTTAAACTGCTTTAATGCGGCCGAACTTTGTGATGTACTAAAATTATTAGCTTCATCTAAACCTTCAACTTGCGTTTTAGACCCAATCCCAACTAAACTCTTAAAAGAAGTTTTCCCTCTGATCGCTGCTCCAATTTTAAATATAATGAATCTATCCTTAGTCAATGGATATGTACCACAGGAGTTTAAGATTGCTGTAATTAAACCTCTACTTAAGAAACCCTCTCTTGATCAAAACGACTTAATTAACTATAGACCGATATCTAATCTTCCCTTCTTATCTAAAATTCTTGAGAAAATAGTTGCACACCAGATATGTGATCATTTAAACAATAATGAGCTGTTTGAGAAGTTTCAGTCAGGCTTTAGAGCTCATCACAGCACTGAAACAGCTCTGGTGAAGGTTACTAATGATATTCTCATAGCCTCAGACAATGGACTGGTGACCATTCTGGTCCTGTTAGATCTCAGTGCTGCCTTTGACACTGTTGATCACAATATTCTCATAGAAAGGCTTCAACGTGTCGGTATAATAGGAACAGCCCTAGGCTGGTTTAAATCTTATTTGTCTAACAGATTTCAGTTTGTTCAAGTAAATGATAAACCCTCCTCAACCTCAAAAGTTACTTGCGGAGTACCACAGGGTTCAGTCCTTGGGCCGATTCTTTTTACTATATATATGCTTCCTATTGGTAAAATAATTAGGCAGCATGGGATAAATTTCCATCGTTACGCTGATGATACACAGTTATATCTATCCATAAATCCTGATGAATCCAATCAGTTAGGTAGACTACAAGCATGTCTGGAAGACATAAAAACTTGGATGACTCTAAACTTCTTGCTTCTAAATTCTGATAAAATAGAAGTTGTCGTCTTTGGACCAGAAGCTCTGAAAAAGAAACTACTTAGTCAGCCCCTTCACCTGGACGGCATTAAATTATCCTCAAGTAATAAAGCAAAAAACCTCGGTGTCATTTTTGACCAAGATATGTCATTTAGATCTCACATTAAAGAAGTCTGTAGGATTTCCTTTTTTCACCTTAGTAATATTACAAAAATTAGAACCATCCTGTCCAGGAGTGATGCTGAAAAACTAGTCCATGCCTTTGTTACTTCAAGGCTGGATTACTGTAACTGTCTATTATCAGGTAGTCCACAGAATACAATTAAAAGTCTTCAGTTAGTTCAAAATGCTGCTGCTAGGATTCTGATGAATATTAAAAGAAGAGATCACATTTCCCCTGTTTTAGCTTCTCTTCACTGGCTCCCAGTAAAATCTAGAATAGAATTCAAGATCCTCCTTCTGACATATAAAGCCCTTAATAATCTAGCTCCATCATACATAAGAGACCTGATTGTTCCATATGTTCCTAACAGAGACCTTCGCTCTCAGACTGCAGGTTTACTGGTAGTTCCTAGGATTTCTAAAAGTAGAATGGGTGGCAGATCTTTCAGCTATCAGGCTCCCCTCCTATGGAACCGGCTCCCAGGGTTGGTTCGTGAAGCAGACAATTTGTCTATCTTTAAAACTAGGCTAAAAACTTTCCTCTTTGACAAAGCTTACAGTTAGAGATATGTTTATAGGTAGTTAGAGTCAGGTCAGACAGGTAGATAGGAAGAGACAGGTTAATGTTAGTAGTCAGGCAGAGTGTCAAAAGATAGGAAGAGGTAGAGTAGCTAGGTAGAGATAGATTAATGTAAGCCAGGTAAAGATCCGGAGCCGGTCGCGGCTTACCGCCGCGGAAGAAATGCGCCCCACGGGGGCCAGCCAGCGCCGGAGAGAGGTCCCTCAAGGGGATCCTCCCGCACAGTGCGGCCGCCCATTACCTGCCGGGTTGAATCCCCCGGGCAGACTGTGCGGACCCCACCCGTTTATCTCTTAAACGTTTCTCGCCCTCTTCAACTCTGTCCTCTCAGTTTTGTCAATTTTTCCTTAAGATAGTTGTCGACTATCGGTCTCGTGCCGGTATTTAGCCTTAGATGGAGTTTACCACCCACTTTGGGCTGCATTCTCAAACAACCCGACTCCGAGAAGACCCCGGCATGACGGGGGCCGTTACCGGCCCTACACCGTCCACGGGCTGAGCCTCGATCAGGAGGACTCAGACAGAGTGTTGGTAGCCAGGTCTCCTAGTAGCTAGGAGACAGGTTAATGTTAGTAGCTATGCTGCTTTAGGCTAGGCTGTTGGAGGACATTATTAGGGTCTGTTCCTACTTTCTCTCCTACTTCTCCCCAACTGCATGATGTGCTGTCAATTCAAGCACTAACCTGTTTTCTATTATAGTAGGTGCTCCGGATTAGCCCTGCTTGACGACCCTGACTAAGATGGCATTGCAGTGACGGAAAATTCTCCACGTCCTGCAACAAACTTCTGCATCAGTTCTATTGCTCTTTCTGTGTCTCTGTTATGTATTCTCCAAGCCACAGACGGTCGCGGCAGATAACCGCTTGTGCTGAGCCTGGTTCTGCCGGAGGTTTCTTCCTGTTAAAAGGGAGTTTTTCCTTCCCACTGTCGCTGCATGCTTGCTCAGTATGAGGGATTGCTGAGAATTCCACGACGCAATCTTCTGTGGTTCTGTAATTTCTACACTAAACATTGTATTGTAATAACTCTTTTTGTAAAGTGCCTTGAGATGACATCTGTTGTGAAATGGCGCTATATAAATAAACTGAATTGAATTGAATTGAATGTTCATGAAATTGTGTTGACTGTCCAACTGAACAATTTATTCATATTGTTATGTCTGTTTTTAGAAATCTTATGAACTAACATTCTGACTCTTAAGAGTATAGAAATCCCAACAGACATATGAATGTTCCCCGAAACACAGAGTTATGTGGAGCCGTTTGTTTAGTTACAGTCAAGATTAACAACAGTAATATGACTTAAAGGAGACATATTATGACTATTTTTCCACAATTTAAAATAGGTCTTAGAGTTCCAGAAAACATGTTTCTGAAGTTGCTTCCTGGAAATAACTTGTAGGAAACAATAGTTACCAACCTGTATTTCTCTCTGTTTCAGCCCCTTGCAGATTGTGCTGTTTTCTGCTGATCATTACATATTAATGAGCTGCTGTTAACTTGGCCCTGCCTAACGGTTCTACAATCTTTGCTCACGCCCACCACTCACATAATGACTGTTACCACTATGTGTGAAAGTTATGGACATGGGTGTTGCAGTAGTTCAACCATACACACAAAAAAGGGAATAAAACCATACAAGAAAAAAATGAGTTCAACCAAACATGTTTGAACCAGAATCTGCTCCTGTAGGAGGGGAGTATCCTGCACAGCAAATTTAAAAGTGCAGATTTAACACTATCATAGTTGAAATCAGCACTCATGCAGAGTTCATATGGTGACCACTGTGGTAAACTCACATAAATAACTCAAGACATGATGAAAAATTTTACACCATAAAGGTTGCAATTACTCTGTTGGTGTTAATAATAATAATACAGATGGGAGCACTGCTCTTCAGTGACCTGGATCTGTGGACAGGTTGTACTGTAAACTACTGAAATTTTTGATTTAATAGAAAATTAACTCAAAATATTTTTATTCTGATAATTCCACTCCCCAATGTTTCTGTGTGAGAACCTGATACTCAGAGAATTCAGCAAAAATACTTCTGAATGGTTATTGAAGAAATGACTTCAAGTTAAAAGAATAGATTTAACTGCTTACCTGGCACTCTGATATCTTCCTGAGACGCCGACTCTAAAGCCTTCCAGCTCCATTAGCGGACTCCAGCTCTCTAGCCCCGCAGAGACCCCACTCTTTGAGCTCCGTGCGGCGGCAGGTCTTCAGCCTTCCCCGCCTTACCGCCAGCATCTTACCATCAAAAATAAATCAAACCTATGCTGCTCTTCTGCGGCAGATCTCAATGTCCTCTGGCCGGTTCTCAGCAGCTCAGTTTGGCGGCGGGTTTCCCTTCTATTCCGCGGTTGCTTCTTCTCCCGTCCTCCCCGCTCTTACCATAAAAATAAAGTCAACCCATGCCGCTCTTCTGTCCTCTTCCACTGGGACCCGATAAAGTGTTTTCAGCTCTTTTGAGCAGCCAAAAACGTAGCATTTTGCGGGGAGCTGCAACATGGTGTTTCCTAATCTGAACAAGTGCTTTCCAATCGGAAACTGTTGTTTACTGCTGTACCTGGTGGGTGGAGGCACCCCAGACCAATACCCACCGCCAACAACCCGCCCCCCCCCACACACCCACACGCCCGGGAGCCACAGTAAAAGCCACAGCGGATGTACGCCCTCCCCAGGCCGCGCCCAGCCAGCACCTGGACATCCAGATCTACCAGCTCCCGGTTCCAGATCCCGCCCCACGCAGAGCGCCAAGATCAGGGATCCAGCCAATGCCGGCCAGCCCCCCCAGATGAACCGACCAGGCAGCAGAACTCATGGAACCGGCAGGAGGCCTGGGCACCAGGCATGGTCCCCACCGATCCACCAGATGGCATCAACCTACTTTACAAACCCGGCACCCCCATAAGAGGTGCCCCATCAATCCAAGGAGGACATCGGGCCGAAACAGCGGCCGCCCGACATACCGGCCCACCCAGGACCAGCCAGGCATGCACCAGGACCGAGCTGGGCCGCAACCGGGACCCCCGGCCCCAGGCATCGAGAGACATCATTGACCAGCGGGTAGGAGCATCCATCACCGATGGGGAGTGACGGAGGGGAAGAAGATGCACCAGGCCAGAGGGCAGCCAAACACCCAACATGACGAGTAGACATAGACAGACAGAGACACTCATACGTACTCATACCCTCCCTCTCATGCGCACACATTCTTACAAATACAGGACACACGAAAAAAGGACGCTGTACACTCATTCATACACGCCATACATACTCTATACTCCCAGGCCCAGGGACAGACGCCCCAATAGAGCACCCTGCCCCTGCACCCAGGAGACGGACCCCTTGCCCACCAGGACGGGGACAAGCAGACCGCCAAGTCCCCCACACCGGCAAGAGTAGCACACCAGCCCAGGTCCCCGACCAGACGGCCCGATATTCCACCCGAGCTCCAACCCCTGATGGTCCAACAAACAGGGGTTTGTTGGATCAAGGGAGACCAGAAAAACTGATCAGAAGTGGAGGCAGAAGCCGTTTCTAGACCAATGTATCCCAGAAGGAGATCTCTATATTGATTAATATTCAGAGTATTTTATTTTTCCAGTTCAAGAGGATTTTTTCTTAGCGATGCATAAGGCAATGTGAACTAATTGCATAAACTTTGTATCCATGGTAACTTCATCTAAATTTCCCAGCAAGCAAATGTATGAATTTTCTACTTTTAAATTCAGACAAGCAAGGGCGTAACTTTGATGTTCACATTGGTGGGGACACAATTTGGCCTAACGCCCCAGCCCCACCATCCAACCGGATACGTTCACTTTTGTATAAACCAAACAAGACCACATTCAATAACCAATTAATCGAATAAAGAATAGGTTTAATTTTTGTTCTAAATCAAGCTTTGTATTGCCTTTTTATGATCTAAAATGTTTTGTAGTTAGCCTATTTTATACCATGGTTGGGGTGAATACTCGATTCTGATTGGCTGTAGGGTGTACATTAAAAAGTGATAATGTACACCTAGGAAAGGCTTCCCGTCAAATTGCCTGATGACAGTTCCAAATTATTGCTCTGGTTCAAATGGCAATGGAGACTCAACATTATTTGTGTCATCCTCTGGACACACACAAGCAGTAAGTAGTGTACTGGCCGTCTGAAATGATATTTTGTATCACGTAACGTAAGGTAAAGCCATCATCTCTCTTCCCTTCACTGATAAATCGCATCTACATTTAAGGGCAATTTGAATAATATTCTACTTTAATGAACATTAATTAGCAGGGTTTTCATCGTAAACAAGGTTACTGTGAACTACAAAACACACTGGGGAACGTTTTAGCTGTTTGCTGACAGACAGCTGATCCATGTAAACAGAAACAACTTGCCAAAAAAAAAATATTGAAAGATAAATATATTAGGATATATGACTAAAATGTGTAGAGATAATTATGGAGGGGTTGGGAGGAATGATTCTAAATGAATAAGGAAACACACGCATGCTGTAACTGTCTGTTCTTCGCATTTGGCACACATGTTGTACATGCTTGCAGCCACTGCGTGGCATGCACAATTTGCTTCTTGTAGTTTTATTATTTAGCACACGTGCGTTTGATGTCACAGCTGGCTTAGTATTGTTGCCATGCTGAGCCCATTTGGTGGTAGTGAAGGCCGGGTCTGGGATGCCCTCACCGCGCAGCGCAGCAGCTGCAGAGCTCCGGAATAAACGCACGCTAGGTCATTCAGGGATTGATGCCGCTCGGTTAAAGGACCTACACATTCAGTCCAATAATGTCCAAAATCTATAATATAATCTATACGGGGTTTCCAGTCATCATAAAAGGCTAAATCAAATAAAATATGAGAGTATACGACTATAAGAAACAGAACCCGGTTTCTTAGCAACGCAGATGCCGCGAGGCAGCACTTTCTTTAAAACCCTTAATTCAAGGGTTTCTACGAGTTGCTGCAACTACGTATGGCACAATATGTGACAGAATAACCCTTTTTGAGTTTCACAATATCCATTTTTCCATCGTCAAGTTTGGGAGCTCGCGTCACCGGTGTCCCGTGTGTCATTTCAGATCTTCCAACGACAATACATTATCCCTTAACATAGGTATATAGCGTATGTCATTGTTAGTGTTACAATGAATTGGCATGTTGTTTGACTGACTTACAGTTTTGTTAAAATGAAAATAGCTCTGAATGTCCTCTCGCTTCCTTTTTTTTTTTTGCTCGACATGCTTTGTTGATATTAAACTTCGTTCCCAAACACAACCACAACAATTTAAAGAAAGCAAAGCCAATCAAAAAATACATTCGGCGGGATTAAAGAGGGCAGAGTGAAAGTGAACGTATCATTTTAATTTTGGTGTAGACAATTCCGCACATTGGAATATTGGTATGGACATGTCCACACACAATTTTAGGCCCATGCAGACAAGACAGAAGTTGTTGTCTTTGGACCAGAACCTTTAAAAAGGAAACTGCTAAATCAATCATTTAATCTGGATGGCATTAATTTGGCCTCTGGTAATAATGTAAGGAAACCTCGGTTTAATTTTTCACCAAGACATGACATTTAAATCCCATATTAAACAGGTTTCTAAGATTTCTTTCTTTCACCTCCGAAATATTGCTAAAATTAGAAACATCCTGTCCAGGAGTGATGCAGAGAAACTAGTCCATGCATTTGTTACTTCAAGGCTGGACTGCTATAATTCCTTATTGTCAGGAAGTCCACAAAATGCAATTAAAAGCCTTCAGTTGATCCAAAATGCTGCAGCAAGAGTTCTGATGAATATTAAAAAGAGAGATCACATTTCTCCTGTTTTGGCTTCTCTCCAATACCTCCCTGTTAAATCCAGAATAGAGTTGAAGATCCTCCTCCTTACTTATAAAGTCCCTAATGAGCACTTCGTTCTCAGAATACAGGTTTACTGGTAGTTCCTTTGATTATTAAAAGTAGAGTGGAAGGCAGATCTTTTAGTTATCAGGCTCCTCTCCTGTGGAACCCGCTCCCAGTTTTAATCCGTGAGGCAGATACTCTCTGTTTTTAAGACTAGGATTAAAACCTTCCCCTTTGATATGCTTAGAGTGGTTTAGGTTATATTGAGCTTTTTTTTGTTATGCTGCTATAGGTTTTGACTGTTGGATGAGAGACTGACCACCTTTCTTCTCTCTTCTACCTCGGTGACTGTGGCTCAGTAGGTTGTGTAGTTGTCTTGCAATCGGAGGGTTGTAGGTTCCATTCCAGCTTCCTCCAGTCACATGTCATTGTGCCTCTGGACAAGGCACTTAACCCCAAATTGCCTACTGATAATTGTATCGGTGTATGAATGTGAGTGCGAATGGGTGAATGTGGCTCCAGTGTAAAGCGCTTTGAGTGGTCAACATGACTAGAAAAGTGCTATATAAATTCAGTCCATTTACCTTTCTCTTATACCACTCTCCAGATATATTTTTTTCTGCTTTTATTGCGATTGTATTTTCTCTCAGTATTTTTCTCCCCATAGAAGCTCCACATTGTCGGGTACCCTGCTCAACTACAATGGGGAACATCGGTCCAGATGCTCAAAGTGACCGAGCATCCTCCATGCTATCTCCTCTAAGTCTTCTCAGACCCCCAGGCGGTCGTGGCAGATGACGGCTTGTACTGGGCCAGGTTCTGCTGGAGGTTACTTCCTGTTAAAGATGAGTTTTTCCTCTCCACTATCGCTTCATGCTTGCTCAATATGAGGGATTGCTGAGGAATAGCTGTGATTGGAGTCTACATGATCTGGGCACAACCTCACGTCGATGACTTATCGCAATCTGCTGGGATTCCGTACATAGCAAACTTTTAACTGATTGGAATGTTTGTATAATTGTATTGAAATTATTTTTGTTGTAAAGTGCCTTGAGATTACATTTTTTGTGAATTGGCACTATATAAATAAAAGTGAATTTAATTGAATTGAAGGGCTTGCAGCCACCAAGTGGAGCTCCCATGTATGCAGTATGAAAGGGTATACACAAGGTTAGGGTGGGACGATGGGAGAAAAAAATATGAATCTTTATTCCTTATTCAAGAAATCAGAAGACAGGCAATGGGGAAAAAACACATCTTAAACATTTAAGCACATACTTAGATTTTAACAATACACATTATGGGTGCGGGTTGGGGCGTGTGCTTCTTGTATCACTTGTGATTGTGTGCATCATTAAACATAGGGAAAGCGTGAGGGACGGGGGGGATGAGGAGATTCTGTTTACATTTGTCACACAGGCATTTGATTATAAACCAATAGTGATAGAGCCAAAATACTAATTGTTATGGTTAGCAGGACGAGCAATTTCTTTCTACCCTTTAAACCTGTTAGCAGTCACGTTATAATTCTAATCCAACCAAATTAAAGTTCTAGACACAATTTCCATTTGCATCAAGACGCACTGATAATTTCTCCAAGTCCCATGACATTTTGCGTATGGGTCCTAAAACACCAGCCAGATCCCTTTTACTGCCTGCATCCCAGCTCACCCAGCGAATAGCTCTGAGATCCAGCAGCACGACTCAGCACTTCAGACTGCTCCTTTAGCCTTCCAATCGCTTCCAGAACTGCTTCCAATTTTGACCATGTATGGCAGTTTTCTTGCTCCAATTTCCGGTAGATCCAGTAATTGCCCATTCTGATCAGCAAGAACCCCATCACCATAATTCCAAAGATCCAAATATATTTTAAAAGGCAGACACCCTTTTCCGGTGCTAGATAAAGTTGAGCATGTTGGGTCACACACAGCCATCGGGTGGTGCTAATCTGCTGTATCCCCACAGAAAGTGGGGGGGCAGAGTCTATATATACAGCCAACTTCCAGCAGCTCTTTCTTCTGTGTGCTGCTGCGGCTGGGCGAAGAACAGAAGACAATCTCCAACCCTCTTCCTTCGCTGGCGGAGGGAGACCCGCGTTTCTGGGAGATATCCGCTCCAAAGACCACTCCAGGTGAATCTTTAACATTGGTAAATAAATACGTTGTTTAGGCCCAGAGTCCGATGAGACCCCTCTGAGTTTCAGACTGCCGACCACTGAAAAACGGGAGCAGTGAGCCATGTTTGCTGAGAGCTGAACCAGCCAGAACCCGCATTTAGCTACCACCACCAGGCCGATAAGAGGTGAATGCCGAACTGGAGAGCTCTAGAAAGGTACTGTTAAAAAGGTCGATGCCGGGGGCTGATCGCCACACAGCCAAGCCAGGAGGAAGCCGGAGCCATGAGCTTCCCAGCGCTTCTAGCCAGATTAGCGATCTTTTGTGAGCTTGCTGGCAAACACTCCTTGGAGACCCCCTTCCCTCATCGACGCGCAGCAACTCAGAGGACTTTAAATGTTCACAAGGTCTGTTTGGGCAGAGCAAATTAGTTTGGATTTTAAATCCTGTAATTTGAGCTAATGAATCAGACAGTTTCCCCCTTTTTGTTAAATGTTTAATAAATGTATTTTGAGTAGCTCCAAACACCATGTGTTGGCCCAGGCCAGCACTCAATGAACAGTCAATCAGACGTGTTCAAATAAAGATCGGTTCAGAGAAGATTAAGAACAGAAACTAAACTTATTAGTCATTAAAAGAATGTTAATTTTCCGTTTTATTGGTTTACACATAAATCAATGGTGCTAAATGAGTTAAACTAAATACAATTGGTAAACTAATTCAGCTTTCATTATTAAAGCATCCAGATGCCTCCAAGAATAAATCAAAATTTATTTTCTATCTTTATTGCATTTTTATCCATTTGTTTCTTTTATTTTTTGTTATTCATTTAGTTTGATCAGTAGTGTTGGTTAATTAGCTTGAGTGATTAAATGTTTGTCTTTTCCTTCTTTTCTAAATAAACTTGTATTTTGGAAGTCACTCTGTCTCTTTGATTCAACACACACATATGGCAAGGTTTCATCATCGGTAAACAATACATTACTTCAGATTATGAGACTGATATAGATATTTTGACTATTAAAATAGTTTGTGGCAAACCAGGTGGTGCTCCGAAAATATTAATAATTTTTTATAAATTATCTATCTTATTGACTGCCATAAGCAGTCCTTTGACTATTAAAGCGAGCATGGTCTCGTTAGGTTTTCGCCATAGTCAACAACTCGCAGGACACAAGCTACTTCAACCAAAGTCACAAAATATAATTTTACCTGTCCAGGAGAAAATCAGCAACCAACGCATCGGTTAGCAAGCCTTTAGCTTCCTTGAGTTGACGCCACCGTGTAAATGCAGCAGCTCCAATGCAGATTCGGCTTTTGGCATGCTTTTCGTCAGCTTTCTTCTTTCTTGTTGCCATTTCCACAACAGCTTTGCGTTTTCGATTCATTTTTGGGAAGCTAATCTGCACTAATTTCGAACTAAATGCTTAACCAAACAAACACGTTGGCTACTGCAGCTGGCGCAATCAATGTATCTGTTAGTGAGGTAGCGCGAGCTCACTTCATGTTTACAGGCTAGAACGAGCGTTGCGTGCACACAAACGGGACGTGCAGAGGGGGAGGTGCTGTAACACGGAAGTTGGTTAACAAGCCTCTTATCCTGGACGAACCTTGGAAATTGATTGGATGAGGTTTTCCCTGGGTTTCTCGCTGTAAAAAGAATGAAAATTACTCGGTCAAGTTTAAGAACTCCTAACTTATAGGTTGCCACTGGTATATGAAGAACATTGTTTGCAGGTTTAAAAAAAGTGTTTTAAAATTAAATCGTTTAATAGCCAAATAGCTACATTCTTGGTAATATCCGCAACAAGTAGATTTGATCAATTGCATTCAGAGACCATCGGACGATTTCTACAGAGAGCTGTAGGACAGGAGGAGGGAAAGAAAAACCGTCCGTCCTAACTGAGAGCCGGCAGAGGAAAGAACAAGCTTTCCCTGTGGTTGGACTAAACAAGACTAAAGTAAGGAAGGCCTTCATTCTAAAATGAAATGCTGTCCTCAGTCATCACTGTAAAAATGGCTGACACTGAGCTATAGTGTTTCAAATGCAAGCTGCCTATATCTGTCATCAAGGCATCCAAGTGTTTCTACAAACACTAAACATACTGCAATTTAAACACTGTACTGAAATGCATTCAAAAACTAAATTTTGCTGTTTAAAGGGTAGATATATTTTCTTTTGCTATGTGGTGGAGAAATTTAGTGTTATGATTTATCTGTTCTTTGTAATCAACTGTGACGAATGTTTACTTAATGTTGTAGTATTAGTTTGAATGTTTAGTCTTATCGAGTGACCCCTTTACCCAAGTCATGGTCAGAGAGTTTTGATAGTGCCAGTCCGCATCCTGTGTTACCATGGAGATGGCTCTTCGACCGAGCATCCTTAAAGGTCAACAAAGTTCACAGCTTCCTAATCAAAGAGAAAGGCGCCACAAAGTCTCAGATTTTCACCCTGAGAGTTGTACTTTATCGAGTAGAATAGATAGACCAAGGTTGCTAGAAATAATTTAAGCTTGTCATTGTAAGACCGAGACGGGTCAGTATTTTGCATTCTATTGTGATGTGATACTGTCCTCTTGAAAGATCAATTCAAATCATATTAAAACCTCCAAAACGTTTGAAGGAATCTCTCTTTTCATTAAGAGTCTAAAATCCGACTACAACTATTTGAATTAGAAATATTTTTTATATTTGCCAAAAACTATACTTGATTAAATAACCCTTTCTCATTATTTTTATTGATTATTTGATCTCATTTTATCCTATCCGGTTTTAAATTTGGTTTATAAATAATTAGCCTCTAATAAATCAATGTACATATGTATCTGTGTCTGTTGCCCTGATGATACACAACCCATAATCCTCCTGATCAACACAAGTCAAAATGAACATTTCTCAGCAAAATATTAATACCTGGTATAAATGTCTTAACGACCCATTCTGATGAAAATCTGTTTCTTCTTCTTGTTCACCCGTTTTGTGGCATTTTTCTGAGCTAGAGGACATATCTTAAAATTTAACCTCAAATTGCATTTCAGGGTATTTATACATTCAAAACTCTGAATCAGTAGCAGGCACTAAAACACAATTTTTAACATACTGGATTTGTGACCAGCAACTCCACTAGGCAGGCCACAATCTCCTGCTTCACTCCACTCTCCCGCTCAGGCTTACATAAGTGAAGAAAATGATGGCAATCTACACCTATCTGCTGCAGCGGGTTGCAATGCATTAGTGTTACGATGGTATGTAACTGCAACCCACCAACTTCCACATTTAAATCCACCGACATTCTGACTTCCATAAACTTATGCATCTAATTTAAAAAGCTAAGAGTCTTGTGATTCTAATACATACCAGTAGGCCTGGACGATATAGAAAAAGAGCATATTGATAAAGGAATTGTCATATTCATCGAAATTCACCCCTGTTTTGTTTTTTAAAGTGTTTTTCGCTTTTGAGGACCAGGAGCAGAACCAATGGGACATTTTAAAAGCCACAATTGTTAGCAGCGTGAGTTGGAGGTGTAAAGCAACAGGCGTTGTTAGCACCTGGGTAAGTTTCCTGTGTGTCTCTGTAACAGATTCGCAGCGAGCCGGGAGAGGGGAGTCCCGCTTAAGAGAGCTGATCGTATCAACTAATTTTCCTATTCAAGCTGCAATTGCTGATAAGGGGCTATTGGGCCATTAAAAGAATTGGGGAACCACTGGTTAAAACATACACTCCAAACCTGGCAGAAAGTAACTCATATTTGTGATATCCCAAAAATGCTGAGAATCTTTAGATGGTTTGCTTACGACTCAGACTTTTCTCCAAATAGGCATGACCCTAACTTTAAGACATGGACGATGCATGGTCTCACAACATTCCTCTCCCTCACTCAAAAAAATACAATACGGAGTTTTGCTTCCTTAAAGGATAATTATAGTTTATCAAATAGAGACAACCTCAGGTATTTGCAGTTACGATCATATATTCAACGCGAATGTAAATTGACTAATCTTTCAGCAGTTGAATCAGAATTCTTCCACATCTTGAAAAACGTCCAGACCACAATCCCCTCCAAGTCAATTTCAAAGTTATACACAGCACTGTCCAACGCTGATAAACATAATACCCTATATATTAAAAATAAATGGGAAAAAGAATCAGGAACTAAGATTGGGGAGGAGATGTGGATAGACATTTGTTCCTTTCAAATGTCTATGTCCAGCTCTATGAGTTGGAGAGAACACTGCTGGAAGAATGTAATTAGGTTTTTTAGGTCACAATATCAGGAGCGCTATAGGGAGGCACAAATGCCATGCTGGAGAAAATGTGGCTCAATGGTTGCTAACCATTACCATACCTTTTGGGAATCTCCTAAACTAAATGCTTTTAGGAATCTTATCCAGGGATCTATTCAATTCAATTCAGTTTATTTATATAGCGCCATTTCACAACAAATGTCATCTCAAGGCACTTTACAAGAAAAGTTATTACAATACAATGTTTAATCTAGGAATTAGAGAACCACAGAAGATTGCGTCGGGACTTCTCAGCAAACCCTCACACTGAGCAAGCGTGAAGCGACAGTGGAGAGGAAAAAACTTCCTTTTAACAGGAAGAAACCTTTAAACAAAGTATTTAATATCCAAATTCCACCGAGCTTTGTTTTATTGTACCTGGGTTATGCCCCTCTTTTGGAACACAGAAGTGATATTACGTTATTCCAACTACTCCTAGCGGCTTTGAAAAAGACAATCACAAGGAGATGGTTGAACCCTATCCTGCCATCTATGAATGATTGGATTGGAACAATTCTTGAAATATTCAGAATGGAAAAACTGACCTATCAACTAAGAATTCGACTGGACAAATTTATAATTAATTATTAATTATAATTAATAAGCTACTACAGTGATACTTTTAAAATAAGAAAGCTTATCTGGACTATTAAAACTGTTAGGCCCAACTACAAGAAGTCGCCATATATTAATCTCTCCTTTGCATGACTTATTTGTCCAATTTCTGTTGTAGCATATTAATAACAAAATGACTGATGCCTTACAGATTTGCCTAACACATTTCTGGACTTTACACATTGCGGTGTTTTTTTGTGCTCAATAATAATGCTAGGAAGAACTTCACTGTCACTTCTAGTAATGTCGTGAAATGATTATCCTTTTTTTTTCTATTCCAAATATATATATATATATATATACTACGTTTAGTGTTTTAGTGCATTGGGGATCGGTTCAAAACGGGACGCAACCTTTACCTGAGCCATTGACATTAATCCGGAAAAATTTCCTCCGCTGCTCCCCTGCTGTGAAATCTGACAGTGCCGAAGTTACGGCGATGGTTCACTTAGGGACTATCAAAAAATTCTGACATTTTTAGTCAACGTAAGCTTTGGCTACATTTTCAAAGACGTCGCAATAAAGAAATGTTAGAGCCTTGGAGTGACACAAATGTGCATGAACATGTCTTGTTTTGTTGTGGCTGATTTAAAGTTTTTTTCATGAATTTCATCTTTGACCTCAGTCCTCACAAAACATAATATACTTATATATGTGTTTTTTTCCTGAGATTTAACTCCTTTAATGCCAGGTTTTATCATTAAAATGTATACAGTAAAAAAATTGAAAAAACTGAAAAGATTATATAATTTGCTGCGTGCTCTATTCTGAGGACTTGTTTTGGAGTGGAAATGTCAGAGCCCCCGACTGACACAAATGTGCATAAATGTGGTGACAGTTTTCTTGGGGGGGGGGGGGGGGATCACACCTTTCTCCCTCATGCACAAAAAATAGGGTGACATAATTTCAACCTGAAAATTATAATTTAATAAAATTGTAATATGTAATAAAATATAATTATTTAGGTCCTACAGTTCTTGAAACATCAGCTATGCCAACTTTTTTTGCATAGGCAGTTTCAGGTAAAATGGGCCAGCAGTTCAGGTAAAATGGGCCAGCTCTTTCAGGTACAATGAGCCAGTCAAACTGCAAAGGGAAATAATAATTTATCATAAATGTTCAAAAACACAATTGCTTATACAGCCACATAACATTTAAACAGCATTTAACAAACATATGTATGGCATTAAAACACATTTTGGGTGCACACTCAAACACATATGTGTGTTTGTGAGTGACACAGATGATGGCCCATTTTAGGTGAAACCATGTGGCCCACTTTACCTCAGTGGGTTAAGGAAAATTGGGCCACCAAGAAACACATCAAAGTTTCAAAAAATATGTTTATATACCAAACTAACAACAATTATTTCTGATTTATGCCATCAAGACAGATTTTATGCCTAATAATTATGACCATTTTTTATAGATTTATCATCCTTATAATAGTTTATTAGATTTGGTATGCCAGGCTACTTACCATGCAACTTTCTGGTGCAGTCTTGATTTGAATTGTTGCCCCAACCCCCATAGCAACCATAAACCAATCAAATCACCTGTTAAATGTCAATCACAGTTATGGTAACAGTTTGAAATGCTTTTCAGTTATTGGCTCTAAATTCTTTAAACCTTAAATGGCCCATTTTACCTGATGGCCCATTTTACCTGATATCACCCTACTCATACAAAAAGGCCATTGAACAGTGTATTACAAAACAGAATAAAAAAAAAAAAGTGTGCCTGTGTGTGAGGGGTCTATATGTGTGCGTAGTGGTGATGGGAGTCTAGGTCTGTGTGTTTGTGTGTGTTCGCGCAACTCCTCCACGGTTCATCCCACCTACTACATCAAAGGACGTTCAGGCCAGATTTCGTGTTAGGACTCACAGCGTTTGTGATAAACCCACCACCAGGGGGAAAGAGTGCCCCCCCCCCATCTGGAGCATCAGTGTGGGCAGCTGCAGTTTTCTGCACCACACTGTTCTAATACACATTTTCTTCTTCAGAAGCTCTTCCTCCGGCTATCGAGAGTATTCTTCTCCAGGTACGGCATTATGCCATAGGCATACGAGGCAGCCACGTTGCAGATCACCGACAGTTTTAGGCCATATTTTGACGGCATATGCCCGAAGCTGCAGACGCTGCAGAATCATAAAAGCTTCTTGTTCATTCACACATCTTCTCCCGAGGTGAAGGTGAGGGGAGACGGGCCAGCGAGGTCCCAAATCTCCCAGTGGCTAGCCAGCTTGTCCCGGTTTGCCTCAGCTATCGAGCGGCTTCTGTGGAAGATTCTTACTGATCATCTATTACTGTAAAACCTCCACGTTTTGTTCGAATTTTGAATGTTTATTTATTTATGGGTAGTTCATAAGAACCCTGTCCCATCACACACCCTCCTGCCTCCTCCACCCAAAAAAGTATATACACATCTTTCATCTCAATATTTCTGAAACGCTTTGATCTTTATATGCTTGCACAGGTGTACAAACAAACACAAACATATATGAAACTGTCGTTTTCAGATCGTATGCTTTTTTTCGCTCTACATTTGACTATATTCTGGAGAACCACTGCACAAACATAAAAAAAAATAAAAATAAAAATCTGAACAACTACAGTACAGACCAAAAGTTTGGACACACCTTCTCATTCAATGAGTTTCCTTTCTTATAATGACTACATTGTAGATTCTCAATTAAGGGCAACAACACTATGAATGAACACATAATGTATGGAATTACTGTATGTACTTAAAAAAGGGGTGAAATAACTGAATATATTTTATATATTAGGTACCTCAAAGTACCACCCATTGCTCTGATTACTACTTTGCATTCTCTTGAGCTTCAAGAGGTAGTCACCCTACATAGTTTTACAACAGTCTTAAAGGAGTTCCCAGAGATGCTTAGTACTTATTGACCCTTTTGCCTTCACTCTGCGGTTCAGCTCACCCCAAATAATCTCGATTGGGTTCAGGTCAGATGACCTTGGAGGCCAGGTTATTTCACACTTTCTTTGTAAAAGTACTACATAATTCCATATGTGTTAATTCATAGTTTTGATGCCTTAAGTTTGAATCTACAATGTCAATAGTCATGAAAACAAAGGAAACTCATTGAATGAGAAGGTGTGTTCAAACGTTTGGTCTGTACTGTGCATGCACCTTTCTAAAACACACCCAAACTTTTTTGTTCTAAGTATGTATTACTAATATGTATTACTTACTTTCAGTCTCTGACGGTCGTAAAAACTTACATAGAATTATAAAAAAATCCTTCTATGTAAATATTTAGGCTTATTTAAAAAATGTAGTTTACATGGGAGTCAACAGCACAAAAAAAAAGGTAAAAGGAGGAAAGGTGTTAATAAATGATATAGAGGAAATGACATGGGTACACCCACCTCACTACGTTTATGTCATATACACATACAACCCCCCCACCCCCCCCCACCCCAATCAAATCAAACATGGTTAAAATCTCATCTCTAAGTGATCCATAAAATTGCTTAAAAAACCGGGTGGGAATCAGGTCCAAAGCACTTGTGGTGACCCTCAATGAGGAGAAATCTTTAGTATGGGTCCCAGCATCCACCAGGACAAAACTGTCCAGTGTTTCCTCTGGTAAAGGCAGACACTCAGATTTGTCCAAAACCATGTTAGTTTGAGAAGATAAAATATTACATCTGATGGTGTCTACCTTCCCTCGGAAGTGGTCTGCAAACTCCTCACACAGAGTGCTTGAGGGAGTTTTCTGAAATACATTAGAAGTATGGTTAAGAATTTTGTCAATGGGGGAAAACAGAATTTGGGGATTATTTTTATGTTCTGAGATAATTCTGAAGAAGTATACATTTCTGGAATTTCTTACAGTGTTATTGTATGATTTGAGATGATCCATGTGATTTATTGTGATTTTGTTTTCCCTCCATTTCCTTTCTGCCACCCTACAGCTCCTCTTTAATTTCTAAAGTTTTCCTTTCTCCATGGTATTTTACGTTTTGAATATATGTTCAAAACTTTAAGTGGATCCAGCAGGTCGAGCACAGATTAAAGCCTACTGTTAAAACCATTCACAATAAAATCACAGGGGGCAGGTAAAGGTACAGGAGGGAACCTTTTTAAAACTTCAAGAAAACCTGCAGCCACAGTTCTCACAGAGGACTCTGGTAGAAAGGAACAGGTGATTTAAAAAAACACACAGTAGTAGTGGTCAAATACAGCTAAGTCAAAAACAGAGGACACACTAGTGGACAGGCCATACGTGATTATCAAGTCCAGGGTGTGTCCTCTGTTGTGAGTAGGCTGCATGACATGCTGACTAAAATCCATATAATTCAAAAATATTTAAAAAATCTGTTGATAAAGTATCTAAAAGGTTATCTATATGTAGATTAAAATCACCAGCTACATTCATCAGGATCCTCTACAATACATTTATTGCCGTGTGAAAGCAGTTGAAGGGAAAAGCCGAGAGAAAATGGTGGAAAACTCGACTCCAGGTTCATTATGAGATACAGTACAGACCAAAAGTTTGGACACACCTTCTTATTCAATGAGTTCCCTTTCTTTTCATGACTACATTTCAGATTCTTAATTAAGGGCATCAAAACCATTGAATGAACACATAATGTATGGAATTAATATATGTACTTAAACAAAAAGAATGAAATAACAGAATTTTATATTTTAGATTCCTCAAAGTAGCCACCCTTTGCTCTGATTAACGCTTTGCATTCTCTTGAGCTGCAAGAGGTAGTCACCCAAAACGGTTTTCCAATAGTCTTGAAGGAGTTCCTTGAGAGGCTGAGTACTTGTTGGCCCTTTTGCCTTCACCATGCGGTTCAGCTCACCCCAAATCATCTCGATGGGGTTCAGGTTCAGCAACTTTGGAGGACAGGTTATTTCACACTTTTTTGTAAAACTACTACATCATTCGATATGTGTTAATTCATAGTTTTGATGCCTTCAGTGTGAATCTACAATGTCAACAGTCATGAAAAGAAAGGAAACTCATTGAATGAAACTTTTGGTCTGTACTGTATATAAAGACAGACTGAACAAATATCAACTAACCTTAAAGGATGCAAGTGAATCATTCTTCTCTGAGATTATTCAAAGAAACAACAATAATGCTAGGACATTATTTGCTACAGTGGAGAGACTAACTACTCCTCTTGTGACAGTAGCCCCCAAATTAAGCTCCCACCTGCAATGAATTTTGCCAGCTTCTGAAAAGATCTTGAACATCAGAAAGTCAATCATTACATCAGTTTCAACCCCAATAACCAACTATGAGCCCAGTTAACACACCTACGTGGAGAAAATGACTGATTTCCAAACAAGAAATCAAACAAGCTTTGATGAAATTATTTAGAAACTAAGCTCTGCCACCTGCTGCTTGGATATCTTACCAACAGGTTTTCTTTAAAAAGTCTTCAACAGTCATCAGGGCAGATCTGATAAAAATAGTTAACTCATCAGGTGTTTTCCCAAAAGCCCTAAAAGCAGCAGTTATCAAGCCAATACTAAAAAAGAACCTAGACAGCACATTAATGCAAAACTACAGACCGATCTCTAATCTCCATTTTACTGGAAAAAATATTGAAAAATCTGTGTTTCAACAAATTCTCTGGTACGGCACTTGACTGGTTCAAGTCCTACCTGAAAAACAGGAACTTGCGTCGATTAGCCAATTCTCATCACAAAACGCAGGTCCCCGAAGGCTCCATCCTAGGGCCCCTCCTCTTTAGTAGGGGTGCAATGGTACAGGTAGCCCACGGTTCGGTCCGTACCTCGGTACTTGGGCCACGGTACGGTTCGGTACATGTTTTGTGCAGAAAGAGACTGCTTTTTTTTGTTAGGAGGGGTTTTTGTAATCCCAAAAATTTTTTTTTTTTTTTTTTTGGGAACAAAAGCAGAATGTCACAGTTAACTTAACCCGCCCACAGTTACAGCTGTGGGCGGCTTTAAGCGTCTTTGACAATTAATAATTGTTTATCACATTAAATTGAATTTTCCTTTATCTACAAATGTATCTTTGGAGGATGAGCAAGGATGAGCGTGTCTGCAGCGCTTTGACAGAGAGTCTCACAGAGAGGAGAGAGTGATTAGGCGCAGCAGGAGAGGCTTGTGCCGAATGAGCTGCGCCACAGAAGTTTAATTAGAATCAGGCTCCACCTGGCCATCGGCCCAGTCATGGAGCAGGCCAGTGTGGCAGGCAGGCCACCGGGAAAAGTCCAGACTTTCCCGATTGTCAGTCCGGGCCTACAGGGCCGCAGTAACAGAAGGGTTAGCAGCACATCTCCTCTTTGCGTCGCACTCCAACATACCGCAGAGAGAAGATTAACACAGCGCAACCCGGCGCCACTGAATGCTGGAGCCCGTCCGGGCAGGAAGCGCTCAAGTCGGGGAGAAATTTTAGCAGCGCCTCACACCAGGGCTGATTTCCGAAAAAAGCGCAACCGACAGGTGTACATTTTTTCGCTCCTCACTGCTCCTTGATGCGCGCATTGTGGAGAGGAGGACGTGTCTCTATGCCAACCAGCTGCTGGAGTGGGGAACAGCGAGCTGGTTGTTGCCGCGCTCCCAGAGACAGGTCTGTGTCTGGGAGTGCAGCGCAGTTTGGTAACGTCGGGCATTACCAGCACAAAATGGCAGTACCGAAGTCCCGCGGTACAGGAGGTTCGGTACTTTACCCTGTACCGTTGCATCCCTACTATTTAGCATTTACATGCTCCCAGATTATAACAATAAATATGATCAATTTCCACAACTATGCTGACAACACTCATCTTTACATCTCAATTTCACCAGGTAATGTTGAACCAGTCCAAATCCTCAATAAAGGCATTGAGCAAATTAACAGCTGGATGTTCAATAATTTCCTCCAGATAAAAAAAACAAAACTAAAGTACTTATCTTTGGACCCAAAAACGATAAATTAAATATCAGTAACCAACTTCAGTTGGTCCAACTAGAAACTACTAACCAGGCTAGAAATCTAGGTGTAATAATGGACTCAGACCTGAACCTCCAGGGTCACATAAAGGCAATAACAAGGTCAGCTTTCTATCACCAGAAGAACATTTCTAGGATTAAAGGACTGATGACACAAGGAGACCTAAAAAAACTCATCCATGCATTTATTCACAGCCGCTTTGATTACTGTAACAGGATCTTCACAGATCTGCCTAAAAAATCCATCAAACTATTGCAGATAATCCAGAACGCTGCTCGTGTTCTCACTAGAACCAGAAAAGTAGAACACATCGGCCCAGTCCTTACACTGGCTTCCTGTAAATCAGAAAATAGACTTCAAAGTGTTTTTATTATTCTATAAATCATTGAATGGGTTAGCACCAGAAAACATTAACAATCTGCTATTACGATATAAACCATCCAGATCACTCAGGTCCTCCAGCTGTAGTTTACTGATCGTCCCTAGAACCAGAAACAAGCATGGGGAAGCAACTTTCAGTTTCTATGCTCCCCATATCTGGAACAAACTGCCGGACTAATGCAAAACTGCAGAGACACTGAACTCTTAAATCTTAAATAAAGAATTGCCTATTTAGACTTGCCTATGTGTAACTTAATAATAGTATTGGCAATAATAGTATCAATGTTTTTTTATCCTAATTTTTTGTTTTTAATCAAATGCTATTGTTTGTTTTATGTTTGTTTATGCTTTCTCTTATTTGTTCTATTTTTTTATTTTCACAGTTCTGTAATCATGTAAAGCACCTTGAATTGCCTTGTGTTGAATATACAAATACTATACAAATGATACTATACAAATAAAACTGCATTGCCTTGCCTTGAAAGGCAATGTTACTATAAAAAAGTGGTGTATTTGAAAAGGACTACGGTTATAGACCAAATTAAATTGTCTGCAAATTTTCCAGAATGTCTATCTAAAAAAAGCTTTAGAGTCCAGTTTAGGCTGAGACATGATGACCGCTTTGCATAGGTCAGAGAAGGGTTTGGGATTAAGCTTTGCATCATTGGACATGGCAGACATTTTGGGAGTGGAAAGAAAGTAAACAAACCGTAGATTCACTACAGAAACACAGTACATTGCGGAGATGAAGCAGAGGTGGGAGAAAGAAAGTAATATACCTGTTAATTTTACTGAAAAGGATGGGGAGCATACAGGGATACAATAAACAGAGAAGCCAGGGAGCAGTATATGGACAAAATTGGCATTATAAACAGTTTGAATCCATATGAAACACCTAATAAAGACTGGCGTAATGACAACTTGTTGGCACAGTTTTGCATTATGGACATTTTTGGCCATCTTGCTTGTGGTGTGAGCACTTATTCCAAAGCCACTAGTGTAGGAGTGCTTCTTTAAATGGATGGGCTCAGGAGCAAACTCTAAACACATAGTTATCCGGACATAGATAAATTATACTGCGCTCCCATAGTATCCTGTAGCGGCAACAAAAATCACGTACTTTTAAGAATGTGTTTCAAAATTGTTTATATGTTATTTTATATGCTACTGTCGTATCTATAAATGTTATTTAAATACTGAGAGGTGGAAGGTGTGGCCGCCCTATCAAAAATGATGGGTCTCATATCGTGCAGTCTCTGTGGTTTTATAATCTCAGTGTAGCAATGGTGCCCAATCCGGAAGAGAGGTATACATTTAATTTGCTGGTTTTCCTAGTAAGAGCAAAATTGTAATCTCATAGAAGTTGTGTTATGTTTCAGTGCGCCCGCATTCGCCCACCTGTGGTAGCCTGTCTATGTTTTGGTTTCCATATCGCAGTTAAATAGTAGAAACGATATATAAAAAATAACGTATACAATCTGTAATTTACCAGAATGAAAATGCAAAAAGCACACTCTCATCAGCACTGGGATACGCTTTAAGGTTATGTATAGTCACCTAACAGCTCCGATCAAAGCGAGCTGATGACTATTTCAGATAGTCCGTAGTAATGCCTCCAAGCAGAAAAACGGTGAAAAGTTAGCCCGTTTTACACCTTTTTCCGTGGCGATCATGAGTTTCGCTGTTGCACCCCAACAACACAGCAAACATTTACTATGGTTGAGTAATAATAGAAGTTCCAAAGAATAGATTAAATTGAACCACAAGACAGAGTGAATAGGGCTGTAAACAGAGCTCTGTGGTTGTAGGTACACCACCAAAATGTCAGACGCATCAGCTGATGACATGATCCCAAGCCCTATAGCTGATCACATGGTGTACGACATAAGTAACTGAGGTCTCATTTATAAAACTTTGCATAGAATCCTCACTCAAACCGTACTTAAGCCCAGCAATTATTTTTTACCTACTCCTAGTAGGTTTCTGATCAATCAAACTTGGAGTACGCACAAATGCACACAATTTTCGTTTTATAAATCTGACTCTTCCTAGAAATTTGTTCAGCTGTTTTTGGATCATATCCCACCTCCTAAACACCCACTTTCTGCCATTAACTGTCAATGGAAGTGCCTAGTGAATATCTGCATGACTTAAATTGTCTAATAACAACAGTCACGGAAAACCATTTTATATCAATCAATATCGATCAATCAATCGATATTTGGTTAGTTGCGACTGTGGCTCAGTGGTAGAGTAGAGTTGGCTTGCAATTGGAGGGTCGTGGGCTCGATTCCAGCTTCCTCCAGTCACATGCCGACGTGCCCCTGGGCAAGGCACTTAACCCTAAAAACATCGTCCTACCGAGCCAGGTTGGCTGTCGGGGTGTGAATGGGTGAATGTGGCTTCAATGTAAAGCGCTTTGAGTGGTCAGTATGACTAGAAAAGCGCTATATAAGTTCAGTCCATTTAGTTCTACCTCAATTTGCTATTTTTTTTCATATAAGACCACAAAAACAAACACAAAAAAAACATGAGACCAGTCAAAACATAGTGAATGTGGTTATGGAGTTTAAAACAAAAACTTAATTGATATCTCTTATATTTAATTTTTTTAAAGAGCAACTGCATCTAGATTTGTCCTTTTATTGACACGGAAAACTGTAGTTTTTTTGGTCATATTTAGGAATGGTGATTAATTTTCAGCTACTCTGTGATTAATTAGATCAAATTTTTTTATCGTTTAACAGCTGTACTAAAAATAACTAAATAAGAAGGTTTTTGGACGAAGTATCTATCTTTTCCATTCTTGAAGTACCGGTTCAAGGACCGATTAAGCACTGGCAACGTTTCAAAAGTACCGGTTTGACACCAATATCGGATAAAACCTAAACGATACCCAGCCCTAGCTATCGTTTACTTTAGATAGAACAATTTATCATTTACAGCTAAGCATGGTAGGATCAGCCAGCAGTGGCTTCTGCATAATTTATTCAGTGGGGTAAATATTTGCTATGACTGTAGCCAAAAGTAACAAGGATACATACTACATGTCAGAGCCTCCAAAAGTCACTAGATTTGTTACTAGTTACTTTTAAAAAAAAAAGAGTCGCTAGAGGGGTCCAAAATATGGACAAAATGATGCTGGAAATAGTCATGGATTTCAATACATTTTTGGTTTATCAGAGCCCTACTGAATGGGTTCAGACAAAATGTCTTAATAGCTGAAGTCAATGGCACAGGTCTTTTTGGCTGTGCACAGCTAACTGGATTGTAAACATGCAATTTCTGCTGCATCCATAATAAATTACAAAGTTTTTTTACAGCTTTGTGCAGGACATCATGGTGCTGCTAAGGCGGAAAAGGAAAATAATGATTACGACTAGGAGTGAGCTTGCAATAAGCATGCAAGTCTTTTGCATAGGCGGTGCAGCAGGAGAGCACGTCAGTGATAAATCACAAACTGACATAGCACCTGTTTTCAGTATTGTTTTTAAACTGCAATATATTTACATGTTTTGAGAAGCACATTGCTTTGACGATTTAAATTTTTTTACAGGATAATTTAAAAATGTGTTGATAATACCCGATTTGTTTTTGCAAACATTGTCATACATATGTAACCTTGGATTAAACTAATCTCAGCCATTGGATACCCCTTCAGGTGTGAAAAGTTTGTTATATTTCCTTTTGTAACTGTGTAAAGTTTCTATTTAAGCTTTTCTTGTTTAACAATAAAAGAAGCTCACAAGAATGATTAAATTGCATGGGTCTGTTTATTTTGTTTCAGAAATAGAAATTCCATTATTTATGATTCCTTGGTTTAGATTAGACTTTTAGGAACATATCACTTTTTTTTATTATTGTGAAAAGACACCCATCAGAAATAGCTCAGGAACCACGGAGTTCATTCAGAAAACAAGAATGGGATTATTTATTAAATACACTTCATATAACACTAAGGCACAATCTGCAAAGTTATTCTTAGACATTATCTGTGCAGACATTTAGTTAATCCTGTAAATGCGTACAAAAGTTCTTTGGTATAAACCATGCGAGTGATTTTTCTTAGACAAACACAAATCAATATCCAAAAGATGACACTGACTCAGTGTCAACCCTGTTCATCTTTAAGGCACTAAGGTAGAACATCTTTTTCGTGGTCCAAATCCTAGACAGGCACTCTTTGGAAACTTTCATTAAGACAAATGGTATAGCAGATGTGTGTATTAGGAGCTGCTGTAACATCATGGAGGAAATCCTTGTTTATCCATTGTATTTATTGCTGAACACCAACACTGGTCATTCCATAGCACCAGGCCTGGTTGCCACGTAGACAAATACAATGATGAGTAAAACCACCACAGTAAGTGTAGGCAGAACTACTGTGGTCACCTGCTGTCGGGCTTCCTGCATGGCCTGTTTCCGCTCTTTCTTGTCTTTAGATGTCTCTTTTTTAGGTTTGCCTTTAAGTTGCCTCATGATGTCCCAGTGACCCTCTGTCTATATCCTCAGTGTTTCCCACACCTGACAAGGACAAACAATTCGAAAGTCATCAGCAAAACGTTTATGAAAAATGTCTGAGTAATGGTCATAGCACAAGTCTTAAAATATTTTACACAAAAAATAGGTTAAGGTTATGTTTCAAAAATAAACCAAAACATTAGCTTTACAGCACCTCACAAAGTAAAGTAAACCCCTCACATTTTCCTAAATATTAACATCTTTTTATTTGACAAAACTGAACATATGACACATTAGCCTGTTTCAAAAAGTATTGGTGCCACTTTGCAGCAAATCGGCAGCAGGATCAGGGAGCTTTTGGTCATTCACAAGTGATCAAGTCCGGAATTGCAGTAATATTACCATCAACCTTGGCGCATTCAAAGGACGCACCATGGCGGCAGTATTCATAAAGTAGTCTAGCCTACCAGCTTGTACAGCAATATGAATTTTCTGTCCCCTTAAAATAACTCAACATACAGCCATTAATGTCTAAACTGCTGACAACAGAAGTTAGTAAACCCTTAACTGAAAACGTCAACATGTTGCCCAATTAGCCAGTTTCACTTCCTGGTGTGACCTGTGCTACAATGTCTCAGGTATGAAAGGGGATCAGCTGTGTTAAATTTGGTGTTGTTGCTCTCACATTTCTCATACTGGTAATTAGAAGTTTAACTTTGACATGGCGCCTTTTAAAAAACATTTATTTATTGGTTTTAACAAGTTTTATGTAATGCACCATGCAAATAGGATAAAATAATGACAAAGGACATACAATGACAGAAACAAACCTATAACAAATCATGACAAAAAGGGGGGGCAGACATATCAATTTAGCACTTCAAGCCGTCGAGTAAAAACACTATGTAGGTTGTATTTCTCCAGAAAGCACAAGTTATTTTCACCAGTTAATACAGATGTCAGTCCGTTGAGCCACTGAGATAGTCCACATATTTTTTTATCTTTGCAACACCTAGCAAAAAAGCGCTTGGGTTCCAAAAGACAGATTGTTAAAAGAGCGCTGTTTGCGGCAGGTACAAAATCTTCAGGGTACATATATGAAATATATAGTTTGGGATCGGGGAGAATCACAATAATTTGGCATTAGAAATCTATTAATTTTTCCCAAAAAACTTTTACATGTAGGCACTCCCACATACAATAAAACAATGAGCCCCTATCAACTACACACTAGATACAGTTGATGTTTGATGGTGCAATTTTGAGGGGGTAAGATACCACCTTGTTTACCATTTATATTAAAATAGTTTAGATTGCACATTGATTGTCGGATTCTGGGCCAAAGAGCATGATTTATATCAAACTTTATTTAATCAAATCAAACTTTATTTATAAAGCGCTTTTCAAACAAAGAAAGTTACTCAAAGTGCTTTACAGATTTAAAATAACCCCACAACCCGCCCCTTCAAAAATAAAATCATCAATGCAAATACAACCCCCTCCCAACCCAACCCATCAGCCATACTCACTCACACACACACTTAGAAGCTACAAAAAGCGGGCTGAGTACAGATGAGCCAGGAAATGCCATCATGGGAGCCATCTGCATCAGCAGCAGCAGATCAACAGCAGCAGCCAAGGCTCCGACCCAGGGCGCCCAGAGGAGGGAGGGCTGGTACCCCCACCCCACCCAAGCGCTACCCGGGGGGCACCCAGGCAGCCACAGCCGACCACCGCCCCCGATGCAGGGGGCCCCCCCAGAGAGGAAACACTGGCAAGAAAGATTAAAATACATTAAAATATAAAGTTAATAAAATATAAAGTATATAAAGTATAAAACAATAAGTGTAAAACAAATAATAAAAATGCAAAGCAGATTAATAAATAAACAGT
Source organism: Apricaphanius iberus (assembly GCA_028564705.1). Lineage (NCBI taxonomy): Eukaryota > Metazoa > Chordata > Actinopteri > Cyprinodontiformes > Aphaniidae > Apricaphanius > Apricaphanius iberus. The sequence goes on along the minus strand of JAPXFQ010001399.1, from coordinate 615,997 downwards.
TAAAAGCTAAACTAAAAATTAAATCAGGTAAAACATGCTGAGTGATTAAAAATATATTAATAAATAATAATTAGTTAAAGGCTAAGCTAAAAAGGTGAGTCTTGAGCCTGCTCTTAAAAACATTAACGTTCTCTGCGGCCCTGAGATCCTCTGGCAGCCTGTTCCAGAGGTGAGGGCCATAATATTGGAAAGACGCCTCACCATGAGTCTGTGTCCTGACTTTGGGGATGACAAGGAGACGGCTGCCAGAGGAGCGCAGAGACCGCCTGGGTTCATACGGTAAAAGCATTTCTGACAGATACGAAGGCCCAAGACCATTCACTTAAAAACCATTAAAAGAACCTTAAAATCGATCCTAAAACATACGGGGAGCCAATGCAGTGATTCAAAGACCGGTGTAATGTGCTCCAGCCTCCTAGTCTTCATCAAGACACGAGCTGCTGAATTCTGTAAAAGCTGTAAACCTGAAGTAGTCTTTTTGGGAAGACCAGAAAGCAGGGCATTACAATAATCAATTCTAATGGTGATAAAAGCATGCATTAGCGTCTCCGTATTGGCCCGAGAGAGAGAATGGGGCGGACTCTGGCAATGTTCTTTAGGTGATAAAAACTGTAAAATGTTTTTAATGTGAGGGATAAAAGTCAGCTCAGAGTCAAAAATCACACCCAGGTTCTTCACTTGTAAAGAAGAATTAAAAGACAATGATTGTAGTTTTGGTAAAAGTTTTTCTCTCTGAGCCTCAGGACCGATAACTAAAACCTCAGTTTTGTCCTGGTTGAGCCGGAGAAAGTTTTCTGCCATCCAGGATTTAATGCCTAAAATGCAGTTAAAAAGTGCATCCATTGGCCGTGTGTCATCAGGAGACATGGAGATGTACAACTGTATATCATCAGCATAACTGTGAAAGTTAACTCCATGTCTCCTGATAACACTGCCAAGAGGGAGCATATACAGGTTAAAAAGCACTGGGCCTAAAACTGAACCCTGGGGAACACCACAAGTGATCTTATGGACCTTAGAGGAACAGGTATCTAAACTTACTGTAAAAGTCCTGTCTGTGAGGTAGGATGTGAACCATTTGTGAACAGCACCAGAGAGGCCGATCTGTTTTAAACGAGTTAAAAGAATAGTGTGGTCTACTGTATCAAAGGCAGCGCTTAGATCCAGAAGAACCAACACTGTCACCTGTTTAGCATCATAGCTTAGTCTAAAATCAGTTAAAATCTTTAAAAGCGCCGTCTCTGTGCTGTGGTTCATCCTAAAACCAGACTGAAATTTCTCTAGGACATTATGAGCGTTAATAAAATCATTAAGTTGAATAAAAACAAGTTTTTCTAAAACTTTGCTTAAAAAGGGTAAGTTAGATACTGGTCGGTAGTTGTTTAAATCATTAAAATCTAAATTGCTCTTCTTCAGCAGGGGCCTCACTACCGCCGCTTTAAAGGCAGCAGGAAAAACCCCCGTCTGAAGGGAGCAATTCATAAAGTTTAAAAATTCATCTTTAAAAGAACCATAAAATTGCTTAAAAAACCTGGTGGGAATCGGGTCCAAAGCGCTTGTGGTGGGCCTCACTGAGGAGAAAACTTTATCAAGGGTCCCAGCTTCTACCAGGACAAAACTGTCCAGTGTTTCCTCTGGTGAAGGCAGACACTCAGATTTGTCTAAAACCATGTTTGTTTGAGAGGATAAAATATTACATCTGATGGTGTCTACCTTCCCTCTGAAGTGGTCTGCAAACTCCTCACAGAGAGTGTTTGAGGGGGTTTTCTGTAAAGTATTAGAATTGTGATGTAGAATGTTGTCAATGGTGGGAAACAGAATTTTGGGATTATTTTTATGTTCTGAGATGATTCTGGAAAAGTATGTATTTCTGGAATTTCTTAAAGCGTTAATATATAATCTGAGATGTTCTATGTATATCTGATTATTTATTGTGATTTTATTTTTCCTCCATTTCCTTTCTGCCACCCTGCAGCTCCTCTTTAATTTTCTAATAGCTGCATTTCTCCACGGTACTGTACGTTTTGAATGAGGGTTTACAACTTTAATTGGAGCCAGCAGGTTGAGAGCAGATTTAAGCCTACTGTTAAAATCATTAACGATAAAATCACAGGGGGCAGGTAAAGGTATAGGAGGAAATTTTTTAAAAACTTCAAGAAAACCTGCAGCCACTTCAGGGGTTAGATGACGCTTCCTGACAGTTCTCACAGAGGTCTCTGATTGGATAAAACTGGTGATATTAAAAAAACACAGTAGTGGTCAGAGACAGCCAAGTCAACAACAGAGGACACACTGGTGGACAGGCCATACGTGATGACCAGGTCTAGGTTGTGTCCTCTGTTGTGAGTCGGCTGCATGACATGTTGGCTAAAATCCATATAATTTAAAATATTTAAAAAATCTGTTGATAAAGTTTCTAAAAGGTTATCTATATGTAGATTAAAATCACCAGCTAAAATTATCCTCTCATAAGAGTTGTGTAAAATTGATAAAAAACTCTGAAAATTCTGGAATAAAAAGTGCATTCCTTTTCGGAGGCCTATAAACTGTGACACATAAAATCTGAGGAGTGCTAAAAACAGAGGCAGTGTATTCAAACGTGGTAAAATTATTAAATAAAACAGGTTTGGCGGAAAGAGTTGATGAACTAATAAAAGCAGTTCCGCGTCCCCTCGTAGAATAAGAAAAGTTATTATTAGGTGGAGAGGCCTCTGTAAGAACAGCAGGGGCATCTGCACTCAGCCATGTCTCGGTTAAAAATAAACACTGAGGGTTATTATCTAAAATCAAGTCATTTATTATAAAAGTTTTATTCAGCAGAGAGCGAACATTTAAAAGAGCCATATTAATAGTGGTTGGTGATGGAGTGACTGTATGACTTACTGTAGGTGGGATTTTTAGTAACTGTTTATGATTATTTGGGTTGCATTTTCTTAGCTTATGATTATTTCTTCGCTCTCTGCTGACAATAACAGGTATGAATGAAGTAGGGTAAGGTCCAAGTCCGATATGCGAGTTACTGTTAAAATCAGGATTGAGTTCATAGGAACAAGGACCTGCTGCACATCAGGATGTTGTGGATGGGGCAGAGAGGACAGGAGCAGCTGGAGCCGGTGCAGGGGACAGGGGTGGGCGAGGGTATGCCAGGCTTAATGCCAGCATTCGGGTACCTTGTCTGTTAAGATGTAGTCCATCTGCCCCAATAATTGACTCCAACCCCAGAAAATGTTAAAATTGTCTATAAAACCAATGTTGTGCATCACGGTAACAGAGGAAAGCCAAGTGTTGAGAGAGAGTAACCTGCTGAAGCGATTTATTCCTCTGCTGATGGTGGGAGTGGGGCCAGAAATAAAAACAGATAGGGGCTTGTCTTTTAAAAGATTAAAAAGATGAATAAAATCCTGCTTTAAAAGCTCAGACTGCTGTTTACGGATGTCATTGGTTCCAGCATGAATTATAACTTTACTCACAGTAGGGTAACGTTGGATGGAGTCCAGAATCTGTTCAGATATATCCTTTACTGTAGCTCCAGGAAAACAAAGGGTGACAGCTCCTCTCATCCTAACATGCCGGATAATAGAATCTCCAATGATGAGAGTGCTGGGTGGACGGTGTGCTGGCTGCTGGGCAGAAGACCTCTCGTTATCCAGGACCTGCTGGATGTTGGGCAGCTTGGCTTCCACAGGACTGCAGCGGTGTTTAGAGGGCGCCGAGGGCTCGTTCCGTGGATTCGGGGTGTAGTGAAGCACTCCTCGGCGGGTCCCGGCTGTAGTCCTGGGTCTGGCGCGACGTGGGTGGATACCGGAGTCTGACTGCTGCTCTGGCTGCTGGGAGGGGATGGGCGGCGGTCCTGCGGAGCTGCTGGTCTTCGGCGCGGTCGGAGGGACGGTCAGAGGAGGGAAGTCGTCCCCCAGGGCACCGAAGCAGTTCGACAGCGGAAGGCCGGGTGGAGGAGAACAGTGAAAGCCGCTCCGGGCGCCCCCACTGCGACCAGGCCCGACCGTCGACCACGCAACCTGGGGCACCGGAGTGGAGCTGAGGGGGGCTTTTGGCTTAGCCCTCTGCTGGATCCAGCACTCCTCTGCCGTAGATGTTGTACCTCCGCCGGCGTTCGTCTGTCCGAGTCCGCCTGGAGACCCAGCGATGGATTCCCCCTCCGCAGCTTCACCGGGCTGGCAGGGGATTGTGTCGGCTAGCTGGGCGCTGGTGGCAGCAGCGAAAGTTCGGCTAAAGATGATGTCCACGTCGCGCTCTTGGACCTGGATCAGGTGTAAATTGGTGATCCTCTGCTCCAGTTCCTGGATTTTCTTGGTTAGCCTGGCACAACCATCACACCCGGAGCTACAGGTGAGTGGAGGCATGGCGGAAGTAACAGCGGTCCGTGCTCTGATTAAAAACGCGTCCGATAAAAGATATGTCGCTAAAAGTTAAAAACGGTTAAAACTAGTCAAAATAAATTATTAAAAAACGAAAAACAAACAGTTAAAAAAGAATTTAAAACTAGATAAAACCGTTTTAACGAGCCGGAGTTAGCAGGAGGCATCAGGACGCAGACGCATGCGCACACACATATGACTCATCAGATATATCTATGTGTAAATCGCTCCTCCATGCCTCTAAAGCAAACAGGCCATGAAAAACTGTGATTTTTCGGACTTCGTCTTTTTTATGTTTGAGTCTGAAAGCAAACTTCTGGACTCTGTGCGGATAATCTTTAATTAAATTCAGTTCCCTTTTATTTATATAGCGCCAATTTACAACAAATGTCAACTCAGGGCACTTTACAACAAAAGTCAATTCAATACAAACATTCCAATCAGTTCAAAGTTTTTTATGTAAGGATTTCCAGCAGATTGCATGAAGTCGTTGACATGGGGTTGAGTCCCCTTGACGCAAGCCTGCAACCCCAGGCCTTTAGCTGTATATTTACACCTGATGCCCCAGTAACAAGAGCGGACTTGTCACAGTAGGGTGTTTTGCTTAGAATGTCAAGTAAAGATCCGGATAAGGGGGTGTGGGGCAGGGAAAGCTGTGAAGGCACACATTGATGAATCAAAAGTGCTGGTGCAGCTTCACTCACTTTCTAGGTGCATGGAGAAGGAGAAAACTGGAAGATCAAATGAAGCTCTAGCAACACTGGAAAGTGTACTCAACGTTATTAAGACCACCGCATTTCAGCTTCAAACCTTCATCAGGGTAATGAAAAATCCCAGGTTAAATACATCACAGCACACAGAATGAATACTGTTGACACATAAATGAGTTGGCCGATCCAAGTAGGGGGAGATATCTTGAAGCTGATTTGATCAATATTATTAGGCAAACAAGCCAGATGTAGCAAAAGGCAAAAATCATTGCAGAGATTTTTTCAAACAAGGTGTAAGTTGAGTTTTGCTGTTTCATAAATCTAATATTAGCTAAATGATGGAAAATCAAGACAGTGTTTTAAGCTAGTAAACCATACAAATGTTACTTATGTTACATTCCTTGCAAGTTCTACATTTCTGTGTAAAACTTGTGCTCATTGCGATCCACATCTTTTAGAGAAATCGGTATTGTCCTTGTTAATAGAAAGATCAGAGTCAGGGAGGAGATGCGAGGCAAGCAGCTGAGAGGATGATGCAGGGTCTTCAGGTAAAGAGAGAAAGAGATTGCTGATAAAAACCAGACATGTGTCAGGTTAAAACTGATATTTCAGAATTACTCTGTCATATTCCAAAATAAGTTTTTGGCTGTATTTTATTAGGGAACACACAACTGATGCACAGCTTAAACTTAAAAAAAATGAATATTGTGCAAAAGTTATTTTAGTAATTCAACATAAAAAATGAAATTGGTATATGATAAAGAATTATTACATGCAAAGCAGCCTTAATTCTCAGAAAAGAATTTTAAATGAAATTAATAGAACAAGGATTTTAAATAGAGAAATTTTGGAACTTTCAAAAGTCTAATCAAGTCTCTGTTTGTCCCTGATGGTGGCTCCAGCGTACAACACAGTAATGGAGGTGGTAAATTGCATCATCATCCATATTGGCAGGTTGAATTTCTTAAGCTGCCTTAGGAAGTATCCTCTGCTGGGCCTTCTTTATGACAGGAGCGGTGGTGGGCTCCCACTTGAGGTCTTGGGTGATGGTGGCACCCAGGGAGCGAAATGAGACCACAATGATGTTGGGGTGTGGGCTGTGTCCTTCCTGAAGTCCCCAATAATTTCCACCTTCTTCTGGGTGTTCAGCACCAGAGTGTTGGGATTACACAAGGACACCAGACGTTCAATCTCCATCCTGTAGGCAGACTCATCCCCGTCCAAGATGAGTCCGATAACCGTGGTGTCATCTGTAAACTTAATTAGCTTGACAGGTTGGTGGTGCAACTGTTGGTGTATAGGGAGAATAGCAGAGGAGAAAATAACACAGCCCTGAGTGGAGCTAGCTAGTGCTGATTGTCCAGGAGTTCAAGAAATTCTTCCCGAGCCTCACATGCTGCTTCCTGTGGGATGAAGTGTAGAGCTATGTTGATCACATTGTCTACAGACCTGTTGGCTCTGTAATCAAACTGTAGGGGGTCCGGGAGGGGGGGGGTGGTCGTGAGGGTCTTGAGATAGGAGAGAACCAAATGACTTCATGACCACAGGAGCTTAGTGTGATGAATCTGCCAGTCTTGGTGAGACATTGATGCCTAAATATATCATTCCCTGACTGCAGTTGTATAGTGATGGGACTCTGGAAAGAACAATTGATTGGAAGAACCATAGATTTTAAACAATGTATGGAATAACCTGAAACTCTTGTATAAGATTGTATCAACTCTATTACCTGAGAGAGTTTTTAAATTCTGTAGAAAAAGTAATACATCCTCTGCATACGGACTTATTTTATGTTCTATGTTGATGCATTTTATAAATGGAAAATGGACTGAACTTATATAGCGCTTTTCTAGTCATACTGACCACTCAAAGCGCTTTACATTGAAGCCACATTCACCCATACACACTCACATTCATACACCGACAACCAACATGGTTCAGTAGGACGATGTTTTTTGGGGTTTAGTGCCTTGCCCAGTGGCACATCAACATGTGACTGGAGAAAGCTCGAATCGAACCTACGACCCTCCGATTGCAAGCCAACTCTACTCTACTGAGCCACAGTCGCCCAATATATCACCTTTTAATATTGTTGGTTTGCCTGATTGTTGCTGCTAATAGTGCAACTAAAGTAGCAAATAGGGATGGAGAGAGAAGCCGCGTCTGCCTGGTACTTCTCTGAAGGTAAAACCTACATGATGTTTGGTTATTAGTCCTGATACATGCTGTTATGCTGCATTCACACCGCCCCATACGTCAGCGTCAGTTGCGGCAAGATTACATGTAAAGTCTATGGTGGAGTAAGTCAGAGGTCCGTCAAGGGCTCTGCGTTGCGTTGGGTACGTTGGCTCCGTCAACGACGCTTGCGCTTCATACGGCAACGTACCAACGCATGCGTCACAGAAGTTCAGCAAGCTGAGGTTTTGACGGACCCAATGCAGTGCGGCACCCAATCAGAGCATCTCACTGTAGTGCTGTCACCATACACGTATCTTGAATGAAGCGCGGGTCCAGTGAAAACAATTTCAACAAACGCAGATTTAAAAAATCATAAATAACACTTACCGAAGTCAGATGGACAGGTGCTCATAAAGAGGAACAGAGAACCTCTAGTTGGTGTCCTGGTAGGAGATTTAAGCTCCGATGCTGCCGAGGAGGTCGTAAAATTAGGCGCGCGACAGACGGAAGTAGCACTGAAAGCGAACCTCATCCATACGCAGCTCCTGGAGAAAATGGTTAAACTCCCCAAACTCAGAACACATCTGAATAATGGGCGCTGATGCACCCAATGTCAACGTTGTCTAGCTTCATCCAGCTAATAAAGCCAAGACACTCTCTCGATACGGTCCACCATAGTTCAGAACGTACGGCAACAGAGGAAGCCCCGCCAATGCGTTGTTTTTTCCTCAGAAGCAGGCTATGGAAGCCAAAAAGTACATACGTCAAACTTCATCCGTTGGATGTGTTTCTCGATGTACCCAACGGATGCGGTCTGAATGCAGCTTTAGGGAACCGTGTAATATTTTCAACCAGTTTATAAAATAATTTCTGAAGCCAAATTTATGTAAGGTTGCAAAAATGTTCAGTTAACCCTATCAAATGCTTTTTCTGCATCTAAAGAAATATATTAGTTTAGATGTTTTTATATTAATAATCAATTAAATCTATTAATCTACGTGAATTTGTGGAGAGCCGCCCTTGTATAAAACCAGTTTGATCAGGATTAATTAAAAGGAGGAGTTACTTTCTCCTTTTTGCAAGCGCTTTCCAGATTATTTTAAGATCAACATTGTTAAGAGAAATGAGACAATAACTGGTATTCTTTCAGGATCATATAATATATTCCCAGCTTGGTCTGGGAATATATTATATGGAGCGTGAATATATTATAAGGAGCGTGATCTCTGATAACTATAGGATTTATCTCAGTGTCTGAAATATCATTCAACAGTGAGCTGCTAATTAATAAATACTCCAATCTAGAATAAGAATGGTGAACATTGAGAAAAGAAGTGCATTTACTGTTAGTGGGGTGAAGAAATCGCCATGCATTGCAAAGTCCATAATTGCTCATGCATGTTTAAATATATCTATGGATTACCAGCTGTGCTGATTCCTTGCTGAACTAAGCCTATTTCCTCATTTAAACCAAAGTTGAGCTCAGTTGAGATTTGTTCCCCTCTCTGCGCAACTGAGGTGAATGGATTAAACCTTTTTTATCTTTGACACAGGACAACTTTTTCTTTAATGCCACATCCTCCGATCGTGGAGTGCAGAATTCTCAAAGTAGGAACTTCTATATCAATTGTGCATGGTTTTTCAGCTAGAACTGGCTGATTGTGTTAAAGACTCAATATAGAACATGGGCACCAAATCTAGTGTGTTGAGGTTGTAGCTGCAATAACGAAACTTAATTTTGAGCCATCTGGATGCCAGTTTTGTTGCCGTAACCAGCCAGCATCATGTCCAGCGACGAATTGTACAGGGTAAGGGCTATTTTGTACCAATAAGTTTAAAATACTAAACGAGAAATAATTATAACAAAATATGGTTCAAAGGCATCAATAAGCTTTTGTACCCAACCTCTCTGCATCTTATTTCGGTAGCTGAGTGGTATTCTACACTCATCTTGGTGATGTCCTCTATAAAAGTTATAATTTATACTTTAGAATTTACATAAACATCTGACAGATATCACAGCATAAGTATTTAATTAAGGTGTATGGTGGGAGACCTATGTCAATACAGAAAGCTAGCTAGAAAAGCTTTTATAATAGCCACTCACCGCAGCTGTGAAAGCGAGCTTCCTATACTGGACAGAGCAGGAGGAAACCGCTTCCTTTCCTTCCGTTTACTAGGTGTGGAAGTTGATGGGTCATGATCAGTGTTCTCGTATCTACAACGTCATATACAACAGCTAACTTTAGCCGTCTTACCTTTCAAATTGAGAAAATTATGTTTTGATGCCGTTAAAGTTTTCCATCTGTTGTAGGCTTCAGCTAAACTAAAAGGTGTTTCTGTACTGGTACGACTTGGCACGACTCAGCCTAGTACAGTGTGCCTTTTACTCTTCACTGGCAGAAGTCGGGCTGAGTCGCGCCAAGCCGATACTGTTTTTCCTACCAGCTCTGTTGTGGTTCCATCTGTACTAAACTGGTACTGAAAAGCGACGTCAGACAGCTGTTGGTCACCGATTGGCTAGAGGGCGGAGTCACTGGAGAGTAACTTCAGATTACAGCGTCCATGAATGTGTCAAAAGTAGTGCTGGCCAAAACTTATATCACAATATATTTCCTAATTTCGGTAGATACAATATAATTCCGATATCGATATACTATATAAAAACTTTAGAAAAACTGCCAAGAATGCCCACAACAGAGGCCTGTAAAATTGTAAATATTTTTTGCCAAATCAATGAAACTCCTCCCGAATAACATTTTAGGAATAAAAACTGTACAATAAATTGAAGTTCACGTTTTATTTGGGTTTATTTGTGTTCAAACAAATTTTAAATCACTATCAGGTAAATACAACTTTTATCTTTCGCAATATAAATATCTTTAACTTTTAAACTAACTTAAACTTTGACTAAATTTAACTAAATTAACTTTAACTAGATTTAAACAAAAGTGCTTCAACCAGGCTAAAAAACAACTAAAGAGCTCAGAATTGCTACAATAAACAACAGAAAAAAAGGAGTGAGCAACAACACAAATCTTGCTGGGACAGGGACATTGTTGAGGGTTGATGATGCCCCATGAAAGGCTCTAAAGGTTTCGAGCAGGAAATAAAAGCTGGTCTACATTATCTGGCTTCAAAGATGTCATTTTGCACGTCACAATATTGCCACCTGTACTGAAAACATTCTCAGATGGGGAACTTGTTGCCTGAATGCACAAGTAATGTTTTGCCAGTTGGCTTACTCTGGGGAAGTTCTTTTGATAGACCTTCCACCAGTCCAGAGGATTTGAGTCATTGTCAGAACCTGGAGACAAAAGGTAGTTGCTGAGCTCCCTCTCAGCTGCCAGCTCTGCACTCAAGCCTTCTGTGTCTGAAGTAATGGGCCTGTTTGAAAAAAAGCTAGCCAGAGACCTCATTGTTTTCTTGGATGGAGGTGGAGGCCCTGCTGCAGAAGCATTTCCAATGGCTTCTTCTCCAACTGCTTTCTCTCCGTTCAGCATCTCCAACACAGCCCTCTCTTCTGTTGTCTTTATGCTTCTTGTGAGCTCTGTGTCATCCTCCGCTTCCTTCAAGAGTAAGTGTTGAAGAGATGCATCACTGGTTTTAAGAATGATACACTGACGTAGGACTCACCGGACAAGGCATCAGTGAAATCAAGGAGTGGGCTTAGAGCTGCATCTATAGACTCTAAAACGTCCACATCTTGCCATGTAGGAACCAGTGACCTGGTCTTCTTGTCCTTTGAGAGGACCTCTGTAATGGCCCTTTTCTGCTCCAGAATCCACTTCACCATTTGTTGACGGGAGCCCCATCTTGTCGGTGTTTCAGTGATAAGCTTGTGCTTTGGCAAGTGAAACTCCTCTTGAGCAGCTGCAAGGTCCCGGTTCTTTTTTCCAAGAGTAAGAGAAGGCAGCCACCACCTTTTTACAGACTCCAACTGCTCTGTCCACTCGCTTGTCTTGATTGACTTTTTCTGTAGACAGAGAGAAAAATGTTTCGCAATAAATGACAATATAATATAAGAAATACATTTTTATTCATATTTTATATATATATATATATATATATATACACACACACACACACACACACAGTGGGGCAAAAAAGTATTTAGTCAGCCACCGATTGTGCAAGTTCTCCCACTAAAAATGATGACAGGTCAGTAATTTTCATCATAGGTACACTTCAACTGTGAGAGACAGAATGTGAAGAACAAATCCAGGAATTCACATTGTAGGATTTTTAAAGAATTTAGTTGTAAATTATGGTGGAAAATAAGTATTTGGTCAATAACAAAAATTCTACTCAATACTTTGTAATATAACCTTTGTTGGTAATAACAGAGGTCAAACCATTACCATAGATCTTTACCAGGTTTGCACACACAGTAGCTGGTATTTTGGCCCATTCCTCCATGCAGATCTTCTCGAGAGCAGTGATGTTTTGGGGCTGTCGCCGAGCAACACGGACTTTCAACTCCCTCCACAGATTTTCTATGGGGTTGAGGTCTGGAGACTGGTTAGGCCAATCCAGGACTTACAAATGCTTCTTAGGAGCCACTCCTTCGTTGCCCGGGCAGTGTGTTTGGGATCATTGTCATGTTGGAAGACCCAGCCACGTTTCATCTTCAAAGCTCTCACTGATGGAAGGAGGTTTTGGCTCAAAATCTTACGATACATGGCCCCATTCATTCTTTCCTTAACACTGATCAGTCGTCCTGTCCCCTTAGCAGAAAAACAGCCTCCAAAGCATGATGTTTCCACCCGCATGCTTCACAGTGGGTACGGTGTTCTTCGGATGCAACTCAGTATTCTTCTTCCTCCAAACACGACGAGTTGAGTTTATACCAAAAAGTTCTACCTTGGTTTCATCTGACCAAATGGCATTCTCCCAATCCTCTGCTGTATCATCCATGTGCTCTCTGGCAAACTTCAGACGGGCCTGGACATACACTGGCTTAAGCAGGGGGACACGTCTGGCACTGCAGGATTTGATTCCCTGTCGTTGTAGTGTGTTACTGATGGTAACCTTTGTTACTTTGGTCCCAGCTCTCTGCAGGTCATTCACCATGTCTCCCCGTGTGGTTCTGGGATTTTTGCTCACCGTTCTCATGATCATTTTGACCCCACGGGATTAGATCTTGCGTGGAGCCCCAGATCGAGGGAGATTATCAGTGGTCTTGTATGTCTTCCATTTTCTGATAATTGCTCCCACAGTTGATTTTTTCACACCAAGCTGCTTGCCTATTGTAGATTCACTCTTCCCAGTTAGGTGCAGGTCTACAATTATTTTCCTGGTGTCCTTCGAAAGCTCTTTGGTCTTGGCCATAGTGGAGTTTGGAGTCTGACTGTTTGAGGCCGTGGACAGGTGTCTTTTATACAGGTAACGAGTTCAAACAGGTGCCATTAATACAGATAACAAGTGCAGGACAGAAGAGCTTCTTAAAGAATAAGTTACAGGTCTGTGAGAGACAGATCTTCCTTGTTTGAAGTGACCAAATACTTATTTTCCACCATAATTTACAAATAAATTCCTGGATTATTTTTTTTCAAATTCTGTCTCTCACAGTTGAAGTGTACCTATGATGAAAATTACTGACCTCTCATCATTTTAAGTGGGAGAACTTGCACAATCAGTGGCTGACTAAATACTTTTTTGCCCCACTGTATTCGATAATTTTATAATATAAGATTAAAAGTTATATTAATTGTATTATATATACCATAATTTTATAACATAAAAAGTAGTGCCTTTGAAATTCAAAGGTAATACTTTTTATATTATTTTTAATGTCTGCAATTTATGGTTGGTATAATTGTTAAACGCCATAAAAAGTATATAATTAAGCATGTGACATTTTTTTAGTAACAAATTATTTTAGTAATAATAGATTCATATTGGTAATAGAATAATAGTTTTTAGTAATTTTAGTAATAAATCCTCATACCATACACAAAATAATGTGAAGTGTTTTAACTGTAAAACTTACCAATAACGGAGTTTAGTCGGTGCCAAGCACTGTAGTCTTGTCCATGCGTTCAACTCAGCGGCTTTGATGATATTGGTCCCGCTATCTGTGGTGATGCAGACCTGATGGTCATCGCTGAGTCCCCAGGAGGCAAGTGCGTCTTTAAGTCTGGCTGCGATAGCTTCCCTGTGTTATCCTCGGGGAAATAGACCGTCTGGAGGCATAAGCTGACAAGTTTCCAATCTTGGTCAATAAAGTGAACCGTCAGGCTCAAGTATGGTTCCTATGTCCTGCTTGACCATAGGTCAGCTGTGCTCGCAAATTTCGTCACCGACTTCAGTTGATCCTCCACCCTTTCTCTAACTTCACCGTAAAGTGTAGGCATGGCTGTGCGTAAAAATTATTTCCTGCCAGGGAGGTTGTATCTGTGGTCAATGACGTTTCTGTGTCTTGCAAACTTATTTACAGTATGAGATAATTGTTTGAAAAATTTATTTAATTCTTAGTTAAAATTAGTTAACTGAATAGTAACAAAATGGTGGAGGCAATTAAAATATATTTTTTACATTATGTGATATTTATCGAGAATTATTGATATCGATCAAAATGACTATTTCTTTATCGATATGCTCTTTTTCTATGTCATCCAGCCCTATGTAAAAGGCACAAAATAGTGGTTTTGAATCAAAATGGTTGACTTCTGATTGTGTTTGGACTGTTGGAACATGGCCAAAATTTCGCATCGGTACCACTCAAGGTGACTAAAATTGCTTATGATTTTTGAGAAGATCTATGTCTGTAGATGATAAAGACAGATAACCTTTCCTGAGGGGCAGCTATATCTTAGGTTTGGTTTATGCTTGACGCATGTACATTCCGCGCGGAAATGAGATGTGCGGAACCGGCCGAGACGCCTTCTAGTAGCGTTTATACTTTTGCGGCTTGTCCCTGCTGAGAACCAATATCAGGGTTCCTACACACTGCCAGTGTCAAAATTCCATACTTTTTCCAGACCTAAATTTCCATATTGAAATTTCAATAAACCTATGGAAATTATGGAACTGATCATTTGTTTAGATTACTCAGAATATGTTATTGTCACCAAAAACATTCTGGACGATTTCAGCTACTTAGGTCTGACACAAATTACAAAAAATAAAGACCAAACGCAGTTACATTGAGAGCATGGCTTTTTTATTTCCTGTGGTACATTAACAGTTGAACTGTTTTCATCTCTCAAACCTCTGGAGTAATAAAAGTTGGATATTACAAAAGTCTTGGGTAATTGTTAACATTGTTGCAATCTAAAACGTGGCTAAATTCGTAGCAACAAACCAATTTAATTTTTTTACAGGATTTTTGAGAAAATACAACAGCAGTGACGCGGGGAACATTTCCGAGGAAGCCAAGTGAGACACAACATCTGCACTGTGTGTTTTACGGGGTGGGGCAGAAAATCATACGTTACAATTTATATATTGCTATTTCATGTAGTTGGGTGAACTATTAGAGCGCCCAGCATAATTTTACCAGGGATTACGCTCGTTACCCTCACTTTGAGCTCTCTCTTTCTCAAACATCTTATCAGTTTATGCAACCAACCTCCCAAACACACAACCAGCTACTTAAAAGATACAAATTAATTCGCACAATCAATCAGAACCCATTAAGTTTTACATCCACGTCAAACGACCTGTAAGCTCTGAGAGATACACAAATGCTTTTCACTTTTCCTTATCGTTTATATATAATAATTGTAATACAGGTAAATGATCAATATACAGCAACACAACAACCCAGCACCAGTGGCTTAAAACAGCACACCTGACATATGCATGTAGACATGCATGTAGACGGCCGCTGTCCGTGGTGCTCATTTTCTCCACATAAATAAAAAAAGTAAACAACTTTAGTGGACTCACATGATGCTTAATCAAACCACGGAAGACAGGTTGGCAAGGTCAGTGAATCCTGTAGTAACCCAGGGATTGTTCACGGAGCAGGCAATCGTTGTCAAAAAGGAGACAGGGCCAGCAAAATAGCCACTGAAGATTAGCGCTACCAGCTAGCCAGGAGAAACAATCCTCACTGAAAGTCCGAAACCATTTCTTCCTCTCAGTACGGAGCGCTTGTTTTGGCTTTGGCCTGCCGTCTGATTTAATTCTGAGTTTCTGCTGTAGAGGCAGTTTAGGAAAAGTATTTTTTTCTAAATACTCAAAATCTCAACCCTCCGTAATTACAATTAATATTTTGACTAGCTTACCAAGATATCAACATAAATCTACACATCTTCCGTTATTTCATTCATTGACTTTGATGATAACGTACTGTAATGTGACTGGCCTGATGCCAACAAGTTCATGGCTTCTCCAGAGCCTTCGCTATTGACACTGTCCTGACCAATCACAGGGGGACAGTGTTGTGACAATAGTCTCACCTGATTGGTTAATCATTCTCTCTCCCTTTTTTTTTTTTTTTTAAATCAAGCGATGCCAACTCAGCCTGGCTTCCTCACCAAACAACAGTGCTGTCCCATGTTTTCAACGCTCATTCACCATGTAACTTTTATAGGGGCGCTGTTTTACACATTATAAAACGCTCATTCATGAATGAAGAGAAGAGGAGGAGAGGACAGATGGATTACATAAACGGTTAAAAAAAAAAAAAAGGGTTTATTAAATGAGTTATATTCTGAAAAAGTAAGGATGCCTGGCCTCCGCAATAAAACGCCACTGTAGAACAGCGGTTAAAGTCTTGGAAACGTGAATATTTTTCCATGCAATAGTTCACAATTTCCACACTTTTCCAGACCTGGAAATTTATAAAAATTTAATTCCATACTTTTCCATACTTGCGTAGGAACCCTGCAATATTCTTAAGACTGTAGGGGGCGGCGTAGGGCTCTACAGCATGCATACAACACTACACCATAGTAGAAGTAGTGATCACTGTTTACAAGATGGCGACACCCGTGAGCTTAAACAAAGCAGAACTTTTATGCTGTTTACTTAGGAAAAAAGACGAAAAAGGAGACTGTCCACTCGTCCATTTAGACACAGTTGATCATAGTGATCTCTATCGGCCGAATCATAAAGATGTCCGTATTTACGAACCTCCGGCAATAGGAGCTCTTGCCAGTCCGCCATGTTTTTCCGTGTGGGACGCGTAGTCAGAAAATTTCCTAGGTGCGCGGTGCAGAAATTTGGGTCTCCGCGGTGGCCGCGCATAGAGGCGTGGTTGCTGAAATTACGTTATTTGGCCGCATGGAGCTGTCCCCGGACCACGGGGATGCGTCAAGCATTAACCAAGCTTTAGTTATCAGCTGATGAAGTTCCCCACCCCCTTTAGAAAACCAAATTTTTCATGGTGGTGCATATGCTGGTTTAGACTCATGTACAATTTTTACAGTGTTTTGTTTGGCAAGATTTTAAAGGTGGCATTATAAGGTTTCACTTAATGTTAGATGTGAATCTGTCTGGCCAGTCTAGAAGCCCCTGTAGCTCTTTAAACAATAAACACAGTTTTACAACGTTTTTGCCCTAAATTGGTGATATACTATCTTTTAACCCTTTGTCATCTGGAAAAAACAGTGGCACAAAACATAATAGGTGGAATACTCGCAGGGCCATAAGGATTCTGGAAATGTACAATATAACATGACCAGGGGTTTTCCTGGCTCAAATTGAGGCAGAGGTGGTACCATCCCAACCATGCGCCAACACATGCATGTATTCTGTGATTTAATTTTTTTCCGGCAACATATTTTTTTAGTTAAGCGTTCTGATGAGAATATGACAACTATCATGTTGAAGCATTCTTTTATTAAAACAATATACATACAAAAATAAGGTGTCAACTTTAAACTGAACGTGCATTAAGTTGTGGTGATTTATCCACACATCTCGCAACCAAACAGAGAGTACAGTGCTTTTGGCATGAATAACAGTGCATGCCTTCCTCAGTATGCCTGAGTCCAAGGGCGTAAGTTTGTTTTTAAAAGTGCTGGGGACATCAACAATAAACTTGAGTGTGGTTTGATGATTGCCTGGAACAATTATTATTAGATATTCATAGCCTAAGTATTACTCTGTTTCATTACAATATGCACTGGAGGGTATAAAAATCTGTTGAAAATCACATCTTTATTCAATTAATAAAAGATAAAAGCCAAAGGATTAGTCTATGTGTTAAGTTTTCGAAATGGCAAACATTAAAATCCACATATGGCAGTGATAATAATGGATTGTATTTATAGTGCTTTTGGAGACCCTCAAAGCGCTTTACAATTCCATTATTCATTCACTCTCACATTCACACACAAGCTACATTTGTAGTCACAGAAGCGAGGTTGCCATATCGTGCCATCGGCCCATCTGGCACACCACCAGTAGGCAAGGTAGGTGAACTGTCGTGCCCAAGGACACAACTGAATGTAGCAATTGCGATTCGCTCCAGAAGAAAATGATAAACAAGAAAACACGTTCCCTTTGCAACCTTTGCTGTTGCCTGTTTTGTGTAGGGAAACTTCAATTTTAATTTACAGTTCAGAGTCCTGCAATTTAACCTGCGGCTAATTCGCTGTTTCAGATGGACATATCAAATCTCTCTCTGGGAGTGCTGGATGCCGACATAGCGATAATATTCTGCATTCAGCGCAAAGTTGGGGGGATTTTCAGACATGCTCTCTCCACACAATGGGAAGTGGGAGTCTTAAACAACCAAAAATATTATAATATTAAATGGGTAAGTAAATAACCTCATGAAATAATTACGCCATGTTTCTGTTAGGGTTGGGCAAGTAAAACGTTGCGATGGAAGATGGGGGCACTTTCATTATTTTACTATACTTATACATTATAAGCAGTGTGCGATTTGCTGTGGGGATCCACCCTGATTGTGATGTCGCCCTTTCTGGTTAATCCACTATGTCAGCTGACAGGTGAACAGCTACTTTGACCCTCTCACGTCTTCCCCCTTCAGCCAAAAACAGCGGGAAAACAAAAGGTAGGCACCGATTTCCGCATACCCTTTACTCCTAGTGCAAGTTTTGCTGCGATCCTAGCTCGCTTCTCAAAACTGGTGAAACGGTACTAATCTCCCTTGCTTTGACCGCCTTCAGATTTGCTGGAGAGGTGTGCGCGGCAATCGCTCATGGTGTTCAGCCAATGGGTTCAGTTTTTACTGTCCTGCCTCTTTTTATGTGCAGCCTAACAAGTTTTTGCACACCTGTAACAAAGCATCTGATTGCTGTGGTCCTCGTCCTGATTCATACAGACAACTTCAGTTTTTCTCTTGGAGCTTCACAGAGGGAAACAAATGCAAAAAAAACACACCAAATCCACACACACCAACCACTCAAAACAAATGAAAAAAAAAAAATTCTAATATTTCCCACCGTGTCGTACATACATTAGTTAGCCTATATTCTCAATGTTTATTGAGCATTCCCTGCAGAGGTTTTAGTAAAACTATAGAAGAGACTATAAGATTAGTATGTGTCTGACAGGGTGGTGGGCATGGCATCACGATGGTGGCTCTCCATCGTGATGTCGGTCAGCCATCACGGTGGATGATGACATCGTCCATCGGCACAACCCTAGTTTCTGTGACCAGGAAGTTTTTCTTCTTTAATTTATCCCTTGTCGAGACACAGATATAGCCAGTGTGCGTGGTAGTAGAGAGGAGTGTATATATGTTGTTGAATTAGACATGTTTATTTATCTACACATTTATTAAATACAATTTATCTTCATGTTTCCGTGTGATTAGACAGGAGGAGAGCTCTCTATATCATCTCTATAATCTGTTTAGATCCACAAATATGGTCGCATTTTTAATCTGAAGTACTTTAGAAGAAATGCCTTTAGTTTCACAATTGACTGGATCACTCGCAGCTCGCGCATGAAATAGGTCGCGTCGAGAGAGAATTAGGCTTCAGGTTTGGTGGGAACAAACCAGTCAATCAAAAAGTGCTGGGGACATATCCCCGGTGTCTCCGGTTAAAATGACAACTATGCCTGAGCCAGGTAAATTTATACAACCAATGCTTGTCAAACCCACTGGCTCTGTGTTTTTAAGAAGATCTGGAAAGATTAATAAAAAATAATGTTTAAAAACTTTAAATCACGTACACGTTGGCTTTGCGTTATTATGCTCTTAATGTTTTCGAAACGGACCAACATACCTCCATCAACTCGTCCTGTATTCTGACAGTCAGTACGTTTACATGCACCGCTAATTCGAGCTTTTTGGAGTAGGCAGACTAAGGACTTCCCTCCTGCAGCGACCAAAGTTCCAGTTTACATGTCAATCAGGAAATCGAATTATTAAATGAACTACGTTCCACTCCCCGACGATAGATGGCGACATGCGCCCCCACGTCTTATCCTTTTAGTGGCTAGCTTCCAGCTGTATTCAGGCAATCTGCAGTATTTTATTTAGAACAAATGCCTGAGGCTTGTGGGAGTGAAGCAGAGTTAAGGCAGGATATTCATAGTAACAACGCAACGATTCTCGATTCAGAAGCGATTCTCGATTCAAATCCATTTTTTTTCCCTTAATCAATACTCTGTCATTCATCATTTGTGTTTGTAATACACACAACTTGATCTGCCAAGTGTCTGTGATGAAGTGAGCCATGAATGTAATAGGGCATCAACACAAAATGGATTTTACAATCTATGTTGAGAGAAGGGAACTGGTTCAAAAGTAACAAGACATGAAATTGCAACTGGACATCCAAGACCTTTTAAACAAAATTTCTAGTCTTGAAAAAAAAAAAAGCTGATGTATTTTAAGAAGAAGAAAAAATAATCATAATATGTATTTTGTTTGTTCTTTGGTACGTAGTAGAAAATACATTGTAAATATTTAGTATGCACCAAATGTTGCTTATCAACCATCATTAAACAGAAATTTATGGCTTATGTTATTATTTTTGTAAGAAGTTTTAAAAGTCCTAACGTTATTGAACTCAGCATACATTTCGGACTTCCTTGAAAGCGCCACAGGTGTGCAGCGCTGCTGGATGTTTGCTGGATGTGTAGCTTATAAAGAAAGATCACTCTTATATACTTGCAGATTTAACAACAACAACAAAAAAAACTTTAGCCAAGGGTGTCATTAGCATGGAGAAGAATTTTTAGATGGCCCAAACATTTACCTTCAGCAAAGACGGGGCGGGCTGGATTTCTCTTTCGTCTTTCATGCTGAAGTTTTAGCCTAGCGGCTACAGCTAGCTTGCGCTAGCACCTAGCGCTAGCTAGCCAACGACGCATCAGACCTGTCAATGCGGCGGTGGCTGTTGCATGACCAACACTACGCGAAAATGTAAAAAGGTTCATAAAACATATTTTTTGAGAATCGATTCTCAAACCTTTCGGATCGATTCTGAATCTTGTTAAATAGGAATCGAAATTCAGACGTGAATTGATTTTTCCTCACACCCCTAGTTTACATGCATTTTAAAAGTGTGATTTCAGTCGGACTAAGACAATAATTCGAATTTCTCTTGCTGGATGTAAACGTACTGTATGATTCTGACCCTTGCCAGTCCCTGCCTGTGAACTACGTTCAGACCTGACAAGGGTTGGGCATCGTTTGCATCAAAAAGACCATTTTTCATTTGTTCTGTCAATAAATTTAAACCTGAACTGTTACTCTAACTTAAGTCAGAGGTAGATAAAGTAGCTACCAGCTAAGTTATTTGTCTTAAAGTTCTTATTTACTTAATGTTACCTAAATGTGGGCAACTCTACGTCGCTTAAGGGGTTGCAGCCTTTCTACCACATACGCCGTTACTTTTCTGTGGCACTCTGCAATTTGCTCCGCTGACAGCTTTCACCTTGCTGCCATGTTGAAATGGGGTTTGTCCATTTGCTGTCCGGGGTCTCTGGCCGGTTAACGTAGCAGCAGCAGCCTGCCTTAGCGTCACTAGTATATTCAAACATAAGCTAGTCTGTGAAGAATAAGACAATCATAATTTTCATAGAGCTAAGAAACACATTTCATAATCCCAGTTGAAAAATTTCTTTTGGCATTTTAAAAATGCTTTTAGTGGGTGCTGTCGTGAAATTAGACCATGTTAAATAAATATTTCTATAGCTCATTTTGAGGGGCTGGATAATATACTTTGGTTATAAATTGGGTTATATATGTCAAAATTGGAGCCAAACGTATAGTCATGTCATTACATCAGACTTTGCCTTGCTACCATAGCCACACAGTCTTTAGAAAACGTTCTGTACTGACACAAAAAGTAACAGAAGCTTTTTTTCACTGTGATAATTTTAGCTCTCTAGTCTGTTTTAATTCAGATAAACTTGTGTTTATCTCTGCACAAAGGACGCGTTTCAGCTACCACCACAATATCTCAATGATATTCACATTTCAACACTAACTAAGCATTCAAAAAGTTTCTTCTCCCCATTTAGTCCTTGCCTTTCTTTTTAACCTACTACAGATCTGACAGTAATCCGGCCTTGATGGAGCAAGCCAATTTGAACTCCGTTTTCCAAAAAAAAAAAACCCAACAACAATAAAAACGTGACTATTCATAGTTAATTCATGAGTTACTCTTTTTTTAAAACTTTGGTTCTCTCCGACTGCTATTAAAAACTAAGTTTCAGGTCAATTCAAATAAAATTTTCGGAAAAGTTACCATCATACCTGTGAACGTTATCTACTCTGTAAAGAGGGAAAATTGTAAGGTGTCCTTAGTCTTTTGATCACCTGATATACAACAGAAACGTAAACAGCGGCTTGTGGGGCTTATCTCTTAATTAGTGCTGTCAAATTGGAAGTACACACAAAGTAGCCTCAATAAGTATCTTTTAACCCTGGTAGGTGTGCTGCAGAATTCGTAAGTTTAACACGTATCTGCCAGGACTAGCAAAAGTGTACAATGGTCTCACCTGGCAAGCGACGCGGTGAAGCCAGCCCTAAAATTTTACAGGTTTTTCATTTGACGATCTTCTTCTTCTTTTTCTTCTTCTTCTTCTTCTTCTTCCTCCTCCTCCTCCTCTTCTTCTTCTTCTTGTAATATTACGACAGCCTATGCGCTCACGTGCGCAATGCTGCCATCCACTGTCATAGTATCGCTATTACACTATATTACTTAATAAATGCCAGTGTGGCGAGAGAAATAACTGAACCGTATACTTCTTGAGACGTTGCAACAAATAAAAAATGCTTTAAGGATAAAGAAGATTTTCGATGAATATTTTAAAAGCTGTTGCCTTTATCTACTCTAGTGCATGACAACAATACACGAACAACAGTTTCAGGGCTTCCACACGCACACAACCCAATATGAGTACCCAGATGCAGACAAAATGGCGGATTGGAGCTCCCGAGCGGCATATATAGCTCCCGAGCGGAAGTTGTTTGTCGGAACTTTTTATTTAAAATTTTTTTATTTTTATTTATTTTTATTTTTTTTTATTTTACTGATTAACGCAATTTTTTTATACAGTGGATAAGGATTGCCTTAGTAGGAGTATTTAACTTAGGGTTAGAACATTTTATCCCAGTAAATCTTACATCTAATTGAGTTTAAATCAACAATTTTTCATTATTAACAGTAACCCAAGTTAACATGAGGTAGTTATGTGATCTTATTAATATTAGGTAGCATTCAATTTAACATAAGATCACCTTCTTGTTCATATAATTGACTCTTAAGCTGTATGTCTTACACCATCGATGATGGCCACCAGGCCGATCCATTTTGTCTTCTTCCCTTCGTCTCGGGCTTTTTTAACCATTGGCCAGAGTTTGTTCCTTCATTGTCTCTCCGTGTAAGTGAGGTCTTCTGCCATCCGTAGATTTTTTCCCTTCAACGTGTCGGAGTTGAGGGAGGCTCTCCATACTTTGTGTCAGAAAGTGCGCATGGTAAATTGTATGATAATGGGACGTGATTTGTTTTCCTCTTTTTTTCCTCCCACTCTATGCACAGTATCTATCAGGAACCCAAGTCTGGATTTTTCTTCCTGTCTCTCCTGAATTGCAGTCGCTCGCTCGTTCATCTTCTTCACAATGTCGTCTGTCGCCTTACATTGCATCCCTAGGTCTTTCATATGCTCCTGCATGACAACAATCTCCGCTGTGTTCTTGTTCATCATTTCTTCAAACTTGGAGAATCGGTCATTTAGTCTGTGAATTGCTCTCAGGATGTCGGCGTTGGATATATTTTCCGCTTCTTCCTTCAAAGTTTCGGAGCGGATCTTCTTTGAGCTGGGGCTATTCAGAGGGGTTTCAGGAAGTGGTGAACATAAACCTGGAAAGGCATCAGACTCCAGGTTCATTATCATTCCTCCTTTGCGTCTTGCTTTTTTTTAGCCATTTTTCAGTGTTTGTCACGTTGCAAATTTCCTTTAATAAGCTAGCCAGGTTACTGTTTCGTGAACGCGACGACGAAGAACTTCTCGTTTTTCTTATCTTGTTAGGTTAAATAGACCTACTGTCCGTTTATAAAATACAAAGGAAACAAGTCACTTCTTAGACAGCAATCATTGAGTCCGTTAGGATCAATTTAAAAGTTTGGTACTCTAAGCAATTCACAAGCTCACAGGAAAGCGTCTACCCAGGTCGCCATCTTGGCACCACCTCCACCGCCAAATTATTACATCTAAAACCGCCCTTACGTCAGCAAAGCACGAGTCAGCAGAAGGAAGCAGAGATGGCAGCTGCTACTTGCTGATGAGACATGAGCATTTAGCGGTGTTAAAAAAACGTCTCACTGAGAGAACTCAAGTATTATCTGTCAAAGGAGAAAATACCGATCTGCAAACATAACTTGTAAGAGATGTCTAGTAGCAGTAGGTACATTTTAAGTTTTGCATTTGAGTTCAGTATTCATAAACTAGGTACTGTATAAGACTTCAAATCCTAAGCCATGTTTTTTTTTTTTTACCTTATTGCAAGTTTCACAATTTAAAAAATACAACTGTTATGTTGAATTTATTTTTAAATGGTGGCTTAAAAGGTTAATATCCGTTTACAAAGTATTAGTTCATTTTATTAATATTGCTGTCTTTGTTATTTTCTTTTTAACTCTTTAGCTCTACCCACAGCAAGTTGTGACTAGATACTGGAAGGTCGTGGGGCAGTATAGAAGAGAGGAACCTGAGATCCTCAGTGTCGATAGGAACACCGGGGTCGGTGTCATCACTGAATTCCTGAAAGGGTTTTCAAAGAAGCTGAAGTTGAACATTTTCATTGACATGTGTTCTTGTGTCCTACATGCTTACCCTCAAATAATTTTAGACATAGAACGTTTAAAAAAGGAGGAAAATTACTTCCCATAAGTTAACAGAAACGAATATCCTTGTTGAAGTTGAATATTTTTAATTTTAATGTAGGTTTTTAGAGGGGACCGAGTCATTAAAAAAAATACAAAAGGAGGTAATTCTGAGATATAACTTGTGTGGCAAGGATGTTCCTGTTCTTTTTTTAGATAAGAAAAAAATGGCAAAATACTTATGCAGAACAGAAGTTTGAAAATATCGTCCAATAAATGTTACTATTCTTCGATCATGTTTGTTTTGCTACTTTGTTTAAATATTTGAACAAGGCCTTGTAAAATAATTGTTGCATAGCCAATCCTAACCAGAAAAAAATTTTCAACTAATGAGGTGTTCACACTTTACTTTAAGCCCTAAAGTTTAGGCAAAGCATAACGTGTAATAGATCACTTGTAAATTAATAAATGTAATTTATTAATGTTTTCGTGGAGCTACAAATGATTCGTAAAATATTTACAGGTAATGATATGTTCACCCTTTACATTAGGGGAAGCATAAAGTCTAATATATAATCTGTAAATTAATAAATGTAATTTATTAATGTTTTTGTGGACCTACAAATGATTCATAAAATATGTACAGGTGTTCACACTTTACATTGGGGCAAACATAAAGTCTAACAGATCATTTGTAAATTAATAAATTTAATTTATTAATGTTTTGGGGGAGCTACAAATGATTTGTAAAATATTTACAGGTAATGAGGTGTTCACACTTTACATTAGGGGAAGCATTGAGTTTAATAGATAATTTGTAAATTAATAAACAACACGTAAAGAAAATGCAGCAGCTTCAGCAGAGAGACCCAGCCACCCTGTCCAGCTCCTCGGGAGGAATCCCAAGGCCTTCCCAGCCCAGCCGAGAGACAGTCTCTCCAGCATGTCTTGGGTCACTCTTAGTTGTCCTACTGTTGGGATGTGGAACACGTCACCAGGTAGGCATCCATCCTGACCAGATGCCCGAGCCACCTCAGCTGGCTCCTCTTAATGTAGAGGAGCAGCGGCTCTTCTCTAATGCTGCGTTCACACCGCGCACTTAGTGTGCGTCATGCAACGGACTCAACGGATGAAGTTTGACGTATGTACTTTTTGGCTTCCACAGCTTGCTTCTGAGCAAAAAGGAGCAAGTGGGCGGGTCTTCCTCTGTTGCTGTACATTCTGAACTATGGCGGATCGTAACGAGAGAGTGGTTTGGCTTTATTTGCTAGATAAAGCTAGACATCGTCAACATCGGGTTCATCAGCGCCCATTCTTCAGATGCGTTCTGAGTTTGGGGAGTTTAACCATTTGCTCCAGCAGCTGCTTATGGATGAGGTTTGCTTTCAGCACTACTTCCATCTGTCCAGCGCCCAAATTTACGACCTCCAACCAGGACACCAACCACAGGTGCTCGGTTCCTCCTTAGCAGCGCTTGTCCATCTGTCTTCGGTAAGTGTTATTTCTGTTTTTTATAATCTGCGTTTGTTGAAAAAGTTTTCACTGGACCCGCGCTTATATGTGTATAGTGACATCACTACGGTGAGACGCTCTGATTCGTTGCCGCACTGTGTTTACTGTGTCGGGTCCGTCAAAAGTTCAGCTTGCTGAACTTCTGCATTGCTTGCGTTGCTACATTTCTGTATGAAATGCAAGTAAAGTTGACGGAGCCAACGTGCGCGACGCACCACAGAGACTTTGACGGACCTTTGACATACTCGACCATAGACTTTACATGTGATCTTGCCGCAACTGACGCTGACGTTTTGGGCGGTGTGAATGCAGCATAAGGGACAGCCCAGACATTCTGCGGAGGAAACTCATTTCAGATGCCTATATTCAAGAAAATAAATAACCTGAAAAGGGTTTATAAATGTAGGGACTTTTTTTTCTTCACCATTATTGAATAATTCTCAAAATCAATATACAAATGTATTGAAGATCATTTATAAACGTTTATTTAATTATTTATGAATGTTTAGTTGATCATTTATAAATCCTTGTTGCATCAAATTCTTGTATATAACCGATGACAGTGACTTTAGAAAGTTATACATAATCAATAAACAATTGCCACATATGTTAATTATCTTTTGTAAAGGTTTAGTTTATAATTAATTTAAGCATTTATAAACATCTTTACAAGCCTTTATAAATGAATAGTATATCATTATCTCACACCTTGCAAATGATTTGTTAATCACTTACTAAACACTTGTAAATGTTTAATAACAAAACATTATTATAAAGTGTTACCAAAGTATCCTTTGATATTACTTATAACAAATGAGAAGAAACACAATTTTCAATAGTTTAATATTTATTACCCCAAAAATATAGACAATAACAAGGGTAGCCCCAAATAACAAAAATTGACAATGTCAGTCGCAGGTGTTTCCACCTTTTTCCACCGTGTTTCCACCTTCAAACCCGCTGTCATTCCAGGTGATTAGGCAATGCGTTTCACTCTTCCACATGTGCTACACGCAGTTCTGCCAGGTCACGTGGGGTTGGGGTACGATCATCCAGTCTCAGCTTCAGCTGATCCCACACGTGCACTGTGGGGTTCAGGTCCGGGGACATTGCTGGCCATACCATATGAGGCACTCCAACTTCTTGAAGTCGAGCTGTGACAATTCTGACATGATGTGGTGGAGCATTATCATCCATTATTATCGCTCAACTCGCCTTCTCCAGCAATGCTGATTACAATAATTTCTGTGCAAGTTGACCTGACACTCGTCAGTGAACAAGACAGTGTACCACTGCTGCATTGTCCAGGTCACATGCTCTTGTGCCCACTACAAACGTTCACGGCGGTGTCTTGGTGTTATTGGAGTCACTTGCAATGGTCGTCTGACATTCAAGCCAAAGCAGTGGAGTCAGTTGTGAAAGGTTTGTCTGGAAATCCTGGTACCTCCTAACATCTCGTAAACGGGCCTGCAGCTGTCTGGCAGTTGTATGACAATGTCTGAGTGCATAGGTCGTTAGATACTGGTTTTCGTTGCACCTGTCACTCGTGGGACTCCAATCCTGGGTCTGTCATAAACTTTGCCAGTAGTTCTGTGTCTTGACGCAAGTCTGCTGATGACACTTTGAGACACACTAAGTTCACATGCAGCACCTGACACCAACTCGAAGGCGCACCATGGCCAGGTGGCACTGCTCATCCATTAAGTGACGTCATGTGTTCATGGCTGTTTGAAGGATTAAGTTGGAATGTTTACTGACATTGAAATTGATACCTGATTGAAAAGGGTGGGCCCTAACATGTAAGGCACACTACAAACAGTCAGACCATTACGTGAAAAACATAACCGATAAAGTTACACTGCAACTTGAAAAAACTTTTAAAAAGTTGTTTATGTATTATAGCACTTACAATAGTACAAAGCATTGTTTTGTCACAAAGCTGGTATAAACCATTGGTATAATATGTTTAAACTTCTGTGATGGACTGGCGACCTGTCCAGGGTGTACCCCGCCTCTCGCCCGTTGACAGCTGGAGATAGGCACCAGTCCCCCCGCAACCCCTGGAGGACTAAGGGGTTCAGAAAATGGATGGATGGATGGATGGATGTTTAAACTGAATATTGTGTTGTTCTGATTCATTTTCCATAAATCATATGCCTTCTCCAGCATCCTTTTGCATGCCCTAAACTAATCCTCACTGGTCTGTGACCAGAGACAACAACAGAGCTCGCCCTGCTCTCAACTCATTCTCATTGGTCTGTAACCAGTGATGACAACAGAGCTCGCACCACCCTCAGTAATCACACGCAGGGCTCTTAAAAGGACTGTGTGAAATAAGCCATTGTCTTTCCATGCCTATTGGGCGACAGGGACACTCAAATCTTTGCTAGCAAATCCCCTCTTGGTTCCAACCTGCAGGCCAGGACAGGACCAGTTCCCTTAACCTCCAGAGCATTATTTTTGCCAACTTACCCAACCTCCCGTTTCTGCAGCCATGAGGTCTGCCTGGCATATGATCCATACCAAGATAGCTCTCTATAGACAGGATCGACTGAAGTCACTGCCTGTATCTAAATGCGTTCTTTTAAAATCAGCTTTCCGGTGCTGCTCCTCAAAGGACTTGGCCCGTTTGGATTTTTCCTCCATCTCCCTTCATCGTTCGCCTTGGACTGGCGGCATGGACGAAGTCATCACCAGTAGGATATATTTAGTTTGTCTGTGTAGGGTGTAGGCTTCTGTAGTAGGTTTTAAAACACAAGTTTAGACTTTTGTGAAATGGTTTAATTGATTCTTCTGTAATTGTTAAACTACCATTTGCTCGTTGTTGGTAGGTGTCACCGCACACTGGCTTTTGCTGTTGTATGCTTGTTTTTGTGTTCACTGGTTCTTGAACAAGAACAAGGCTATGGATTAAGAATCTAACAGTTTATTGAAGGCATGGAGGATCATATGGTTGGGGGAGAGGTGTCGTCGGAGACCCAGAGGAAGACTCAGTGTGGAGGCGCAGTCTTCAGGAAAATGATCTTTCCGAGCCTGCTCAGAACCAGCAAAAAGTTCTTGATAAAGTGATTAACTAAGAAGCGAATGCGCATGGCGTAGATCATTCAGATTATTTTGGATGTAGAATTGATATGCTGAAGAGGACCAGAGGCCTAAAATTGGGATTATGTTGTCAGAGATGCCTGACCGGGTGGCTGAGGTGTTTGCACCAACGTGGATGGAAGTAATGGAGAAGAATTCGGAGGAGACGCTGGACCAGCGGAGAATCAGATGAAAGTGATTGGAGAACCAGAACCTGGTACCTGAGCTACCGAGTCGTTGATGAACAGCGAGTCAAATGGTGAGGCGTTAGCAGATAACCATGACTGAACGTAACGGGTGATGAGCTCATAGGGACTGAGGTCAGAACCCCCAAAAAGGTCTTGATGGAGAGATTAAGAGCAGCGAATGGGCATGGCGTAGATCATGTAGATTATTGCGCAAGTAGGTTCGATATGTGGAAGAGGACCAATGGCCTAAAATTTTGGCTGATGTCTGAGATCCCTGATTAGGTGGCTGAGGTGCAGATGCGGATTGAATTAAAGGAAAAGAATTCGGGGAGATACCAGACCAGCGGAGAATCTGGTGGAAGTGATTAGTGAATCAGAACCTGGTAGAAATTTTTATTGAATTGGAATGTCATGAACTGGCAGGTTGACAGGGGAATGAGAGGGAAAAGAAAGACAATATGTTAAAGGGATACTTCAGAATTTAGCATTAAGCTTTGTATCAGTAGAAAACCAGCAGTATTTTCGAATGACCGTGCCCCCCCCCCCCCCCCCCCCCCCATATCCCCCTGAGAGGAGAGGTCTGTGCATTTTTAGGCTTGAAAAAAAGTCCTCAGATGACGCAAAAATCGTGATTTTGCGTCATCGGAGGATTTTTCGGCCAGAGGCATAAGACTACAGCCAGTATTGAGTGCTAGTTCCGCATGTTTTCACCACGCCCATATGGGGAGGGATCTCACTCACAGAAAGTAAAGGTGACGTTTCCACCATCTTTCTGTGGTAGCTAAGCTTACAGGCTCTTGCTGGAGAAAGTTTGAATAGTAGGCTAATCACAATGGAAGGTAGTTTTGAATTTGAAATGGCAGAAGGGGATTTTGAAGATGTGTTGCGAGAATCGGATGCTTGCGGCTACCTATACGAGCCGCAGTACACCGATGAACAGTTGCAGATGATGGAGGAACAAGAGGCCGTCAGAGCAGCTGCTGCAGCCGAGGAGGAAGACCGGCTTGGTGGTCAGAAGGAAGAGCCCGTCCCGACCCGGAAGTTTAACTGGAAACACCAGCCAAAGCCCGCAGGGACAAACGGATGGCTTAGTGTAAAGTTAGTATTTTGTTTGTTTTTCTTTTTGTTACTACGACATCATGTACTGAGTTTGTACAACCGGCATTATCATAGCGTTCATCCCACGAAGTCAGCTGATCTATTGTTCTAGCGTTCTAGCCGGACAGGTAAACAGAGGGTGATAGGTTAGAGACTGTCGAAGATGAACTTCTCAGATGTGGCGATGAGGTCGAACCGAGGATCTGAATTTCTGAAAAGAGAAAAGCAAGAATCAGCAAAGCAGTGTAGTTGACCAAGGACATGAGCTGCATGGAGTATGAATTGATATTGGTAGAGACTGCAGATGCGCTGCATGATAGTGGGTGAACAAGATCTACCTTTATTAATAATTTATACTACGGCTGCATTGTGTAAGTGGATGAGGATCGAGTTCTGTGACCATTTGTGTCCCCAAAAGAAGGGTTGTGATTACAAGGGGGTAAAGCTCATGGAAAGCAGAGGAAGGAAGGGCAGACTGGGAGACAAACTCCGGGGGCCAGCCTGAAGCGAACCACCTCCCTTTGTAGAAAAACCAATGGGAGGAGCAGCATTGACATAGAGCTGACAGTTGACGAGAAGGGAGACAAAATGGTCATAAAACAAGGCAATACCGATCCAAGGAGGAGAGGAAATCCCGCCAGAGCCGCATCCCCATACGACAGGGCTCGACGAGGGCGAACCGATCGTGGAGGCATGGCACGCTGGAGGTAGAGGACAGAAGGAGACATGAAAGACCGAACCTAGGGAATGATGCTGACGGTGTAGCTAAGATAGCCCGAGAGCAAAGCCCTGGGACTCCAGAGAAGTATTTGCTTAAATCCTAAATAAGGGAGCCGGTGTTCTGACAAAATGGCACACCCTTTCAGAATGCACACCGTAAGACAAGTTACCCGACCCACAAGTTCTATGCCCTGACCTCAAGGTCACAGAAGGAAGAATATACAGTACTTGCCCAATATAAATCCCTAAACCTGGACGTAAAATATACATAATTTAAGTTGATTTGAACAGATTTTTAAAACACCTTTTTTTTTTCTGCGGCACATGCGCATTAATCGCAAGTATGTGACTAGCTACGTTTACATATGGAAAACATCCTTAATACGATCATAGATTGGATTAGAATTTCACATCGGATTAAAATGCACTACATTACTGAAAAGCATAAATCGTGTTGACTTGCGCAGAACAATCTAAAACACAGAAAACGGCCATAGAAGAAATAGAGCTCCGCCGCAAACAAACATGGCTGCACCCATCGTAAATGGAGGATCACAATGTTCTTCAGAGCGTGCTTTTTTTTTGTCATGGTTTTACATCCTCAAGCCTTCATTCTTATATACAAAATAGAATTACAAACCAAATCCCTTTGTTTAATTGACTTACAAGACATGACTTAACAGACATCCGCTGGAATGACCCACATTTGGAACAGGAGTCCACATGCGCCACGATTGAACCATCTATCGAAATAAACCATCCCTTGGATAGGAATGAAATTTTGATCCCAATTAGTTTTATCGGGTCAGAATAAACCGAATGGCATGTTCACATGAAGCATTTTATTCCAATCAGGCTTTTAATCTGATTACTTGTGTCCAAGTAAAAATAGCTACTGATGGGTTTACCGTCCCACCAGATCCCCCTGTGCAGTGCAACATGACAGCTCGTCCCCATTAGGGGGCGTCGGGCTGAAGCCACATAGAAGGGAACCGTGTCACCGGATGACCCCTCCGATGAGGAAGCTTGAACGCCAGAAGCAGGAAGCTCTGGACGGAACGGGGTATGCTTGGGGTGGAGTAGACGGAGAAAGGAGCTTGCAAAGATGGACTCTGGTAGCGGAGCGACTGAAGGGGATACCCTTGTGCTTTAGCACACACTGGAGCCATGCCACGATCCAGCCGGATGTGTCAGTGGCCCAGAGCAGCTACCGAGGAAGCCCAAAGCAGCGACTACCGGGGAGCCCAAAGCAGCGGCCGGGGAAGCCCAAAGCAGCAGCCGGGGAGGCCTGGTCGGCCCAAGCAGTGGTGCCAGCTCAAGTCGGAGGGGGTAGATCCGAGATGAGAAGAATGAAGCAAAGCAGGAGAATGAGGAGGTTGAGGTGAGCAGCGAGGGAAATGGATCCGGCTGGAACTGACCAAAGAAGACTAG
Organism: Apricaphanius iberus; assembly: GCA_028564705.1. Lineage (NCBI taxonomy): Eukaryota > Metazoa > Chordata > Actinopteri > Cyprinodontiformes > Aphaniidae > Apricaphanius > Apricaphanius iberus. The sequence continues at coordinate 583,493 of JAPXFQ010001399.1, read as the reverse complement.
CCGGAATCCCGCACAGCAGGAAGCAAGTTGGACCACGGGCTCCCCGACCGATACATGGCAGACGCCGCTGAGCATGATGAGATCCATGGTGGGTACGATGAAAGCAGAGACGTGAAGCGAGGTAAGTGAGTGAACTAGCGCGAAGGTACGAACTAATTGTGAAAAATAACGTGACAGACGAGGAATGAGAGGCAGGCAGGGTTTATATGTGTACCGTAGCATGATAATAGATGTGAGAGAGACCCGAGGTGCCAGGTGAGACAAGTTTAAGACTGCGGGTTTGAGGCGTGGTCCTGCTCCTAATCCTAAGTCAACATTGTTAACTCCATTTTAGACAAGTCCATAGACCTATCTTCCTATTTTAAGAAACGGACTGAAATAAATGACAGGAGAGCAACAGAGGAGGAGGATGGATAGGAGAAACAGATAGAGCATCATTAAATTACAAATCATGACATAATCACTTAAAGCTTTGTGATTCATGTTTATTAGTTGACTTGTATTAGTCTGAATAGAAATAACTATAGGCCGTTATTACAGCTGTATTAATAATTATGAGAGGGGGCTATTATAATTATTAAATCAGAATAACAGATTTCACCCTTCTCAGCCTCCTTAAATTCAGAATACAATACATTTGTTAATAGAGACTTTTTTTAAAACAGCAAACAAAACTAAATCAAATGGAGTAATCACATTTTAATGAATTGTTATATCTGTAGACCTAGTTCAATTTCAGCATTTATGGGGAGCCCCTGATGGGTTTGGGGGCCCATAAGGAACCGCTTAGTTTGCTTCTGCCTTTAGCCAGCTCTGACCTTATGCGAAATATAATAGAAAAATAAAAAAGAATTGTTGTGCAACTATAAATGTTAACTGTACTGTGTTATTAGCCTATACAAATTAAATAATTAGTAATATTTAATATACCACAAAAAACCAAAGTACAGTTGTGGCCAACAGTTTTGAGAATTACATAAAAATCTGTAGAAGATTTGCAGCATCTTGCTGCAAACGTCGAAGGACCTCAGCTTCCTTAAAAAGAACAGTCTGCTCTGTCCCTTTTTGTAGACTGCTTCACTGTTGATTCTGGGTTGCCGATTGTGGCTCAGTGGTAGAGTAGTTGGCTTGCAATCAGAGGGTCATAGGTTCAATTCCAGCTTCCTCCAGTCACATGTCAATGTGCCCCTGAGCAAGGCACTTAACCCCAAAAATTCTACATTGTCCTACCGAGCCATGTTGGGTGTCGGTGTATGAATGTGAGTGTGAATGGGTGAATGTGGCTTCAATGTAAAGCGCTTTGAGTGGTCAGTAAGACTAGAAAAGCACTCTATATGTTCAGTCCATTTACTATTGATTCTCCAGTCCAGTCTGTTGCCTAGGTGAACTCCGAGGTATCTTTACTCTTCAACCACTTCCACTCCAACCATCTCCTTTGTTTTGTTCACATTCAAGGTAAGATAATTGTTTCTACACCATGCCACAAAGCGGTCCGCCAGCTCTCTGTATTCAGCTTCTTCTCCATCTCTGATGCACCCGACAATTGCAGAATCGGGTGTATTTGAAATTGAAAAAGTTGCTGCTTAAGTTTTATAATAGCAATTTGCATATACTGCAGAATGTTATGAACAGTGAGCAGATGAATTGCATAGTCCGTCTTTGCCATGAAAATTCCACTGCATTTCATTGCTGTCATTAAAGGACCTTCTGAGATGATTTCAGGCTCTGCATATGTATGCTCCAGAGGCGGTCAGGTCCAAAGTAGGTTCAAACTCAGGAGATGCAATGAACCACATATAAGGAGATACATTTATCACTGGGATGGTAATTCTGAATAAAAAGAGTCCAGCCAAAGGCCCTAGGTGAGTAAACCATAAAGAAATAAGTATAATCTGAACTACTACTACAGCAAAATAAGTGCTACAACTAGGGAAGGAACCCTACTTGCTGCATGCAGGAAAAAATAAAAAAATCAGACAAAGAAACCACACAATTTACAATGAAAAACAAAAAAAAACCATTTATTTGCTGAAGAAAATCTATTCTAAAAAAAAATAATCGGGTCCACCTACCATAGGACTCGACAGATAATTTAAAATGATCCTAAGGAACCTAATTTCAGGAACCTGCTTTCATGGTATTGCAATATGTGGGAAAGCACACAACCCACAGGTGAGAATGTTGATGAACACAAGGCTGGAGATCATTATGTCAGGTTGATTGGGTTAGAATTCAAATTCAATTCAATTCAAAAATACTTTATTGATCCCAGAGGGAAATTAAGTGTTGTTGTAGCTCATTACTAATTCTTTTTCAAGGAGTTTTTGAGATCATGATGGCTGTGGGGAGAAAGGATTTTCTGTAGCGGTCTGTGTTGCAGTGAAACTTAAGAAGCCTCCGACTGAAGATACTCTGTTGCTGTAGGATAGTCTCATGAAGAGGATGCTCAGGGTTGTCCATAATCTTCTTAGTTTTATGAAGAATCCTTCTTTGCATCATTATATCCAGTTGTTCCAAAGGTGACCCCAGAACAGAACCAGCCTTCTTTATTAGGTTGTTGAACCGTTTTAAGTCCCTGGCTCTGATGCTGCTACCCCAACAAATGATGGACAAAGACTTGACACTCTTCACCACAGACTTGTAGAAGATTTGCAGCGTCTTGCTACAAACGTCGAAGGACCTCAGCTTCCTTAAAAAGTTCAGTCTGCTCTGTCCCTTTTTGTAGACTGCTTCACTTTTGATTCTCCAGTCCAGTCTGTTGTCTAGGTGAACTCCGAGGTATCTGTACTCTTCAACCACTTCCACTTCTCTCTTGATAGAGACAGTCTTTGACTTATCCCTGTTTCTTCTGAAATCTACAACCATCTCCTTTGTTTTTTTCACATTCAAGGTAAGATTATTGTTTCCACACCAAGCCACAAAGTGGGCCACCAGCTCTCTGTATTCAGATTCTTCTCCATCTCCGATACACCTGACAATTGCAGAGTCGTCTGAATATTTCTGCAGAGGACAGGTCTCTGTTTTATACTGGAAGTCTGAGGTGTACAGAGTGAAAAGGAATGGTCAGAGTACTTGTGGCGCTCCTTTGCTGCTGACCAGCTGGTTTGACACACAATCCTCCAGTCTCACAAACTGTGGTCTGTTTGTCAGGTAGTCATTGATCCAGCTGATTGTTGAGGCCTCCACCTGTGTCTTCAGGAGTTTCTGACTAAGCAAATTGGGCTGAATTGTTTTAAATGCACTTGAGAAATCAAAGAACATGATTGTCACAGTGTTGCTTGCTTTGTCCACATGACAGTGAGTTGGTTGACGCAGGTTGATGATGGCATCTTCAACGCCAACTCCATGGCAATAAGCAAACTGCAGGGGGTCCTGATGGTTTTAGTTTGCTTAGTCAGGTGGGGCAACAGGAGTCTCTCCAGGACCTTCATGATGTGGGATGTCAGGGCAACAGGTCTATAGTCATAGATGACTGATGGGTGAGTTTTCTTTGGAACTGGAACAAGGCAGGATGTCTTCCACAACACTGGAACCTTCTCCTGGGTCAGGCTAAGGTTGAAGAGGTGCTGCAGAATACCACAGAGCTGCTCTGCACAGGTATTCAGGACTCTGGGGCTGACACCATATGGACCTGCAGCCTTGTTCCAGTTCAGTTTCTCCAACTGCCTCTTCACCTGATTTCTAGAGACCGACAGTTGGGAGAGTGAGATAAAGGGGGTAGCAGCATCTCCTGACTTGGTTGAAGACAAAGTTGTGGAAGTCGAGGAGTTCATGACTGAGGTGTGACAGGACAGGTGTTGGTCTGAGGAGAGTGGGATGTCTCTTTGGCTGGAAACAGGAGAGGAGGATGCTGAGCTTGTTCCTGAACTGAACCTATTCAAGAATGTGTTCAGTTTATTGGTTCTATCAAGACCTCCATTATTGTGATATTTTTCATTCCAGACCAGACATCTCGGATATTGTTCCTCTGTAGTTTGTTCTCCAGCTTCTTCCTGTAAGCCTCTTTGCTGTCTCACACACTCAGTCATGGCATTGATGTCCTCTCCACGTGGCTGGCTAAGAGTCGTCCAGTTTGTGGACTCAACAATCCTGCAGGGCTTCTTCAACTTCATGTGAGCATTTTCTAACAGTTCTCTTTGTTGGAGGTTGCCTCTGAACAAGGGGTTTATATTCAGAGCAGAGAAAGACAAGATTATGATCTGATTGTCCCAGAGGAGGTCTTGTTTTGGACATATAAGCATCCTTTACATTTGCATAAAACAAATCCAAGGTCTTTTTTTCTCTTGTGGAGCATCTGACAAACTGTTGAAATGTTGGAGGTGTAGAAGAGAGTGAGGCATGAATAAAATCACCAGATATTAGCACAAATGCATTGGGGTGCTGGGTCTGTAGCTTAGCGACAACAGAACTGATGACCTCACATGCATGGTCGGCAATGGCTGAAGGTGAAATGTAAACAACTGCCAAAATAACATTGGTGAACTCTCTTGGTAAATAATATGGATGTAAGCTTAATGCCAAGAGTTCAATATCTGGGCTGCAGAGACGACACTTCACAGTAACATGTCCTAGATGACACAATCTATTATTAACAAGCACAGCTACTCCACCTCCTTTTCTTTTCCCGCTCCTCTTTAGATCTATCTGCTCGTACAATCAGAAAGCCTGGCAGAGAGACATTGGAGTCGGAGATATAATCCTGTAACCACGTCTCAGTGAAGCACATAATACTGTATTGCCGACACTCAGGCTGAGTCCTTTTCAGGGCTTGAAGTTCATCCATCTTGTTAGGTAGTGATCTCACATTTCCCATTATGATTGATGGAAGAGATGGTTTGAATTTCCTCTTTCTTTGTCTCCTTTGCGCTCCTGCTCTGCATCCTCGCCTTCTCCTTGTCAACTCTTCAGGTATTTGTGGCTTCAGTTGAGGTATTTTCCAGCTTTTGCAATATTAATCAGCTGCTGCCGGCTGTAAACCACCTTGTTACCATGGTTACGCAACATAACAAATGAGCATAAAGTGAAAAATCAACAGCAAAAATCCCTCCAACTTCACAGGACAAAAACTCACAATGCACACAGGTCCAAAAAATGCAATTCTTCCTTAAGAAAAAGGGGAAAGCAATGTCCAAAAAACCAAAAGTCAATATGTAGCTAACAGAGCCACTCCAACATGCAGCCACCCAGAGATGCGCAATTTTAGAATATCAGAATATTAGATATTAATATTAGAATGTCAGACTTGACATGTTAAAAGGAGGGTGATGCTTGAAATCATCTTTCTTCCATTGCTAACCATGTTGACCTGCAAAGAAACGCATGCAGGCATCATTGCGTTGCATAAAAATGGCTTCACAGGCAAGGATATTGTGGCTACTAAGATTGCACCTAAATCAACGATTTATGGGATTATCAAGAACTTCAACGAAATGGGTTCACTTCTTGTTAAGAAGGCTTCAGGACCCCCAAGAAAGTCCAGCAAGTGCCAGGATCGCCTCCTAACGGACTAGTGGATGCTGAGGACTGGAACAAAGTTATATTCTCCGATGAAGCCTCTTTCCGATTGTTTGGGACATATAGAAAAAGGCTTGTCCGGAGAAGAAAAGGTGAGCTACCATCAGTTCTGTGTCATGCCAACAGTAAAGCATCCTGAGACCATTCATGTGTGGGGGTTTTTCTCATCCAAGGGAGTGGGCTCACTTACAATTTTGCCCAAAAACACAGCCATGAATAAAGAATGGTACCAAACCACCCTCCAACAGCAAATTCTTCCAGCAATCCAACAACAGTTTAGTGAAGAAAAATGCATTTTCCAACACAATGGAGCACCGTGCCATAAGGAAAAAGTGATAACTAAGTGGCTCGGGGACCAAAACGTTGAAATTGTGTGTCCATGGCCTGGAAACTCTCCAGATCGTAATCCCATTGAGAATTTATGGTAAATCCTCAAGAGGTGGGTGGAAAAACAAAAACCCACTAACTCCGACAAACTCAAAGAAGTGATTATGAAAGAATGGGTTGCTATCAGTAAGGATTTGGCCCAGAAGTTGATTGAGAGCATGCCCAGTTGAATTGCAGAGGTCCTGAAAAAGAAGGGCCAACAATGTAAATACTGACTCTCTGCATAAGGGGTAAATGGCCTGCATTTGTATAGCGCTTTACACTACATTGAGTCATCCACCCATTCACGCACACATTCACACACTGATGATGGCAAGCTATGTGGTAGCCACAGCTGCCCTGGGGCGCACTGACAGAGGCCACCGGGCCCTCTGACCACCACCAGTAGGCAAAGGGTGAAGTTTCTTGCCTAAGGACATCACAGAAAAAACTGGAACAAAGATCTAAGAGCAGTTTAGCAGCAAACTTTATGAAAATTAATATTTGTGTCACTCTCAAAACTTTTGGCCACAACTGTATTACAGTAAGAGTTTCCTTAAGTCCATCCATCCATCTTCTTCCACTTATCCGGGGTCGGGTCGTGGGGGCAGCAGCTTAAGCAGGGAGAGCCAGATTTGCCTCTCTCCGGCCACCCTGCGGAGGAAACTCATTTCAGCCACCTGTATCCGTGATCTCGTTCTTTCGGTCACCACCCAAATTCTGTGACCATAGATGAGGGTAGGAATGTAGATCGACCGGTAAATCAAGAGCTTTGCCTTTCGGCTCAGCTCTCTCTTGACCACGACAGACTGGTACAGTGCACGCATAACTGCAGATGCCTTACAGTACCAATCCATCTATCAATCTCCCTCTCCATTTTCCCCTCATTTGATAACAAGACCCCCAGATGTGTAAACTCCTCCACTTGAGGAAGGACCCCATCCCCGACCCAAAGAAGGAACCCTACCTTTTTTCTGGCTCAAGACCATGGTCTTGGATTTGGAGGTGCTGATCCTCATCCCAGCAACTTCACACTCGGCTGCGAACCGCTACAGTGAAAGCTGTAGATAACGTTCTGATGAAGCCAACAGGACCACATCATCTGCAAAAAGCAGATGAGGCCACCAAAACCCTCAACACCTTGGCTGTGCCTAGAAATCCTGTCTATGAATGTTATGAACAGGATCGGTGAAAAAGGGCAACCTTGGCGGATTCCAACTCTTACTGGAAATGAATCCGACTAACTGCCGGAAATGCGAACCAAACTCTGACACCGGACATACAGGGATCTAATAGCCCTTATCAAAGGGCCCCATACTCCCGGAGTACCCCCCGCAGGATTGCCAGAGGCAGACCGCTCCCCCCCGAGACTCCGGATGGTTGACCAGAATCGCTTCTTCCGTAGGTGGGAGTTGAAACTCCTTCTGACAGGGGACTCTGCCAGATGGTCCCAGCAGACCTTCACAACTTGTTGGGGCCTGCCAGGTCTTTCCGGCTTTCTCCCACACCAACGTAGCCGATTCACCACCAGGTAGTGGTCGGTGGATAGTCAGGACCCGTCCCCCCCACCCGTGGGCAGAGCGAGGCTACCCTCTCATTCACCGAGGTAAACACCAATGTACATGCACCGAGATGGGGGGAAACAAGTATGCCCACCCCTTAAGTCTTTATGATAGTATTTTACAGGCCAGTTTACTTCAAAAGTAGAATAAAATCCTGAAATTATGGTTTATATTTTCGGTGTGCGACCCCAAAATTTTATATGGTCACATCTGGCCACCCCTATGAAAACCTTTTGGAGGCGCCACTGGTCAGGTGGTACCAAATGTGCCAATTTCTGTTTTTTTCTTATGTTTCAGGGCCTTCAACACGACGAGTTCCAGATTCACTGACATGAAATATCCTGAACTGGAGGAATTAGTCCAAGGAGTGGTTGCTGGCAATCTTCAAGTGTTAGATGCTATCCTGATAATAAACTATGGATTACCAGTGACATCAAGAGCCTCCTTAACCAGAAGAATATGGCGTTCAAGGATGGTGATAAGGAGAAGCAGAGGAGTGTGCAACGGGACCTAAAAAAGACTCAAAGGAATGCTAAGGTGGAATACAGGATGAAAATAGAGAAACTGCTGGAGAATAGTGACATGAAAAAGGTATGGAAAAGGATGAAGACCATCACTAGCTACAAGATGAAGAATGCCCAGTGTATACAAGATGATATAGACCAGGGGCGGAGTTAGGGGGTGGCTACTTGGGCTTGAGCCCCGGATGTTTTCTGAGAAGCCCCGAATCTGGATTTCAAGTTTGAAAGAGGAAAAAAAGCTTCTCTGAAATACTTGCAGTACCAGAGCTCCCCAGAGGGGCAGCAGCTGGTTCGGCAGCTTCAGCAGCCTGCCTGCGGGGGATGGGAGAAGAGGGGACACCGCTGGATAAACACCTGCAGGAGAAGACTCCTGCTGATTTGGACATCAGGGATGTTTTTAAATAAAAAGTACAGATTTACAACAGCAGCTGGGAAGAAACAGACCATGATTCAGGTTTGTTAATCTTATTTTAAAAGTGCTGGCTTGTTAAATGTCAATTTACTGTAAGTTTAAGTAAAGAAAAGCCTGTGAATATTCTCATTCATCCAGGTCATGGTTATCTCAAGGAAATTGGACCAGTTGGACCAGTCCCAGCCTGGTCAGCGGCGAGCATGAACTGATGAAGCCTCTTGGATAAGAGGTGAAACGTCTTCCAAGACAAATTACCAAGTCCAGTTGCGTTTGATTGAAATTTCCTTGAGATAAGTAAAGAAAACTAAACATAAGAGACATGGGAGGAATATAAAAATACTTAGATAATAATCATGAAAAATAAGTAAATATCACAAAGGCAGATTTTCTCTGGATTATTAAGTAACAACTGAAAAAGGGTAAAGTAGTATTACAGTGAGTGAAAAAATATAGTAAAACGTTGAGAATGGGCTATAAAATATAAATATAACATTGTCTATTGCAGTTTTTCATAAGTTTGGCCAACAGGGTCAGAAAATCCGGTCATAAATGTTTTATTCTTTAGTCTTCAACTTTTAAAGAGTATAGTCTTTAGCATCTATTAATTTTTTTTATTTTATTTTAATATTCAATCTGAACAATCTGCTTGAGATCACATCAAGCAGATGAATATCTGTCATTTTTAGTTCCTCCACAATGACAAAAACCCCAGATTGTGGCCCTACATATAAACAATGAAATTAAATGTGAAATGTTCAGGTGCATTTGTGTGGCTAATCAAATAGTGAGATTGCTGCAGAGGTTGGCATATAAGGTTTGGGACTTTGCCTGGGAGTTAGGATGATGTTCAGAAGGCTGAATCTGTGCTCTGCTGCCACTAGAGAAAGGGATTAAAGCCCCACTCCAGCCACAGTTTTGAAATCAGTGAACATTTCTGAAATTAAAGTGATCAGAAGTCGTAAACACGCTCCGAAGCAGCCATTCCCTGAATCGCAAGCTTCAACGGGAGAAAATACAGCATATGAGTGGTTTTTGCACCGGTGGTTGCTTCAGTAACTCTTTAGCCTGCTGTCAGCTCCCAGAAATGAATACATTAAGTACCTTATTTCTTGTTGGGGAGTATGCTCAGATGCTGTCATGGGAATCTTTTTTAATTGATGTAGTTTCCTGTACTGTGTGTAAAGTTGAAAATATTGGTGACTCTGAAACAGGTGGTCAGGGTTGTGAAATTTTTAAATAATACTCTGTTATAATAAAAGCTATTTGAATGTATGTATGTATGTATGTATGTATGTATGTATGTATGTATATATAAATACTTGCACAGAAAGCAAAGACAAATGTAAAAAAACAGTGTATGAAAAAAACAGAACTGGAAAAACAGAAGAGACCAGATCCAATCCAGTCTTTCGGAAGCCTCTTGGATGAGAGACGAAATGTTTTCAAGACAAGAAGGAAAAGTCCAGTTGCCTTCATTTAAACTCTCAAGACTACCATGTCCTGGATGACTGAGAATCTACATCAATGCAGCCCATTTCCTTTATATTGTCAGCTGTTATTGGATTCAAGCAGTATTTCCTGGACCAGTGACCTGAGGTCACTTCAATCAACAGCTGACTATGATGCTGTTAATAGTTAAAATTACTGATTGAATGTTGTTTAGCTTATTTAAAGCATAGTAATTCATTCTTTTTCATACATATATGTGTGTGTGTGTCTATGATATTTTTACAAATCAACCATCTGGGCTAAGCCCCTGTTCTCCTTCTGTCCTAAATCTGCCCCTGATATAGACATAGCTAACTCCTTCAACCAGTACTACATCAGATTTGACACTGATGCTCCGTCTCCCTTGATGTCTGCGGCTGTTTTCTCCACCTACATGTGTGAGGCTGCTTCCTCCACCTCCACATCTGCTTTCTCCACCTCCACATCTGAAGCTACATCTGCTGCTTCTTCCACCATGTCTGTGGCTGCTTACTCCACCTCCACATCTGCAGCTTTTCTCTCCACCTCCACGTCTGCGGCTGCTCCCTCCACCCACATATCTGCGGCGGCTCCCTTCACCTCCACATCTGTGGCTGCTCCCTCCATATCTGTGGCTGCTCCCTCCACTGTGGCTACGTCTGCGGCTACTTCCTCCACCTCTGTGGCTGTTTCATCCACCTCCATCTGCGCAGCAGCTTCCTCCATCTCCATGCCTCCGGCTGCTTCCTCCACCTCCATGTCTATGGCTGCCTCCTCCACCTCCACATCTGCCTCCTCTACCTCCACGTCTGCGGATGTTTCTCCACCTCTGTGGGTGCTCACTCCACTTTCAACACCTGTGCTGTCCCCCCTCCCCTGCATCCCGAGTTGCTCCGACTATTTATAATAGTAGAAGAGGTGGAGTTTAGCTCAGGAAACTTCGACCAGACAAGGCTGTTGGTCCAGATGGAGTTTGTCCAAGGCTTCTGAAGGAGTGTGCAGGACAACTGGCAGTTCCTCTGTAGTGGCGCTTCAATTTAAGTATTCAGGTAGATAAAGTCCCAGTGCTGTGGAAGACTCCATGTCTCACACCGGTGCCCAAGATAGGGCGACCGGTAGAGCTGAATGATTACAGACCAGTGGCTTTGACTTTGACAGATCATGAAGACCTTGGAGTGGCTCCTTGTCCGTAGAATGAAACTACAGGTTGCTGAGGAACTAGACCCTCTCCAGTTTGCCTATCAAGAACACTTAGGAGTTGAAGATGCGGTACTTTATCTGCTGCACCTGGCATACTCCTACCTGGATGTGCCTGGTTCTTATGTCCGGATAATGTTCTTCCACTTCTCTAGTGCTTTTAACACCATAAAGCCCTCCATACTGAGCAACAAACTTGTGGGTATGAGTGTAGCCCCCTCCCTGACATCCTGGATTATGGACTACCTAAAATCCGGATCTCAATATGTCAGGGTGGGGAGATGTTTTTCTGGCACACTGGAATGCAGCATTGGGACTGTTTTGGCTCCCTTTCTGTTCACATTCTACACATCAGACTGCAGATACAACTCAGTGTCCTGCCACATCCAGAAATACTCAGATGATAAAGCTGTCGTGGCGTGTGTGAGCGGTGGACAGGAGGGAGAGTAAAGGGACCTTGTGGAGACCTTCATTGATTGGAGAGAAAAAAAAACGCCTTTTTATGAACAACACCAAGACTAAAACCACCAAGACAACCAGTCTACATAGATGGGGAGGAACTAGAGACTGTGGAGTCCTACAGATACTTGGGGGTGGTTCTGGATCAGAAACTGGAGTGGACAATCCAACACAGACAGGAAGGGGCAGACCCGCCTTTTTTTCCTTAGGTCCTTTGATGCAGTGACATGCTGCAGATGTTTTACCACACAGTCATCAGAAGTGTGCTTCTGTATGCTGTTGTCTGCTGGGGATGTAGCACTACAGACAAAGACTGTAGACGTCTGGACAAACTGGCCAAAAAAGGCCAGTTCTGTACTGGGTCGTTAGCGGGACCCTGTAAGAACTGTGGTGGAGAGGCAGATGAGGAAGAAGTTGCAGGGCATTCTGGAAAATACTAAACACCCCCTCCATGATGTGCTGACCAGCAAGAGAAGCTGCTGCAGTGAAAGATTGATCTCATTGAGATGTAGAACTGAGAGGTTCAGGAGATTGTTTGTTCCTGCAGCCATAAGACTATTCAACACAGACATCCAACATATTTCCTAAATTATTTCATTATTATTATTTATCTTGTTGTTATCCAATCTAAGATGTATTTGTAAATATGCTATCTATCTATCTATCTATCTATCTATCTATCTATCTATCTATCTATCTATCTATCTATCTATCTATCTATCTACTACCATTTTTTGGTACAAAATAAATTTTTTTACTAAAATGTACTAAAATAAAAAAAAATAATAACCAGAAATGTAGACAGCACTATTAGACACTCATGTATACACTTAGTCAGCTAAAAGGAGGTTGACTTGGGGTTGAGTTGCACTTTAAACATGACCACATGACATGCTTTCTTTCAAAATTAAAAATTATAAAGTGACTCATATAAGTGAGAGTGATATCCGGGCATAATGTGTCACTTTTGTATTTATGACCCTGATTTATGACCCTTGGAATGATTTATGACTTCCGGAAGAGGGGGAGGGGTTTATGACTTCTGGGGGATGGGGTTTATGACTTCCGGAGGAGAAGGGGGGTAATGACTTCCGGTGGAGAAGGGGGGTCAAAACTTTGTGCCAAACTCGGTTTATGACCACCAACGGAGGCAGCGCCGAAACTTTGTAAGAAAGGAGGAGTCCTTTCCCCTTTTAAATAGATCTCAAGAATCACTGGACCTCTTTTCTTCAGAAAAGCGATGGAGCAGGCCATGTAAAAAGATGGACAGAGGATCCACGTCCTAGATTTGACTTCTATACAAATCAAAAAGAGAGAAAAGTGACAATCGCCGTTGCTTAAACTTTAATTAATGTAGTAATATATTTAAACAATAATAAATAAAATAAAAACTTTGATTAAACTCTAAACTTTAAGTAACTTTAAACACATGTCCCCATGTAGTATGGTTAGGGCTTTTAAATTGAAAGGGTTACTTCCTGTGTATTTGTTGGAAGTGTGTTGCAATCCAGCTTAACTACAGTGAAATTTTTTTCTGTACGTTAATTTTCGGTAACTTTTATATTGAAAGGCACACTTCCAGCGCGCGTGTTTATGATCTTCTACTTAACTACGATGAAAAAAATCATCGAGGTGCACCTCTGCAGAATGTTTAAATTATAGAAAAAACACGAAACTTTCCTACCGAAAAGAGGGCTGTAGAAGATTAACGGGGGAATCAGAATGGGGCGGTTTAGAAAAAACCAAGAGCATATGCTTTTCACATAAGTCACAAAATGAACGGATAAATCAACTGCTCAAAAAAAGGACTAAAGGCTTCGTTCTATTTTAGAAAAAATAACTCTGCTTTAAATTTTAAACAGTAGTTGAATGATCCGTTATTAATCAAATGATTAGTGTCGGAGGGGAACAGACGGTCCTTTGCCCCTGTGACCACGCAAACGGATGCACGTTCATCTCTGGTGATTGACCAAATGGTGGTGTTCATGAAGGACATCAAACAAGCCTGAGGTGTTAGAGTGCAGCTACGGCCTTTCTGAGAGGTTAAAACAATGACACCTACGACTTTTATGGTATTCTAAAACAATGCCTTGAGCCTTTATGCCCTCTGCTCAATGACTGGGCCAACGGATTCTCCCACGCCAAACGGTGTCGTTCATTAAAGACATCAAACTACTCCCTGCTTTGTTGAAACGCAGACAGGGGATGACACCTGCTGCTGTTAAGGCATTCTTAAAAACACCTTAAGCTACCATGTGGCCGTGCCAATAGATGTTTCCCACCATCTGATGTGTGTGTGTGTGGGGGGGGGGTTATTAAGATATCAAAAAAATGCAGGTGGTATTAGAACACAGACAGGCCTTTTTGTCATCTGCCCCCCTGAATATCCCCGCTGATGTTACATCAGGGGTACATTATAATAATAAAACTGTTCTACCAAGGTATAAAAACAGGCCGTTCCGAACCAGTCGGTAAAAATAGAGAATAGAAGCGGACCTGTGTGCCTATTTGTCAACGACTGTCATGGCTAGACGTACTGGTAATTTTCTTACCCAAAAACACCTTTTCTCCTTCTCTAAACTGCCTAAACCTACATATTTTTCTTTAGTACACCGCACACAGGTTCATCCTGTTCTGGCCTCACTTTGACGAAGGAAGGTTATCTGTTCTGTCCAGTATTGATAAAACAAGCAGCAAAAGTACTTTAGATACTTAGATACGACTGTCAGAGGGTGTCATACACACACACACACACAGACCCAACCTCCCTTGTAAGAGCATAGTTAGACTATAGGCAAGTTTGTATGAGGGGGCAACAGAGGGCCTTTTTTGTGTGTGGTATCACCACATGGTTCTTGATTAGCCAGCATTATAATAAAAATGTAAGAGCAGAACTCCTACTAAAAAATGTGGGGTGAAAATCAGTCCCTTGTGAACTCTTTGAACCCGAATGAGTTGACTTTACTCATGATGAAACCCATTGTCTTATACCACTTTAGGTTTTACACAAGCTAAAACTAAATATGTTGAGTATAACTAATGCAGAATATTAACTTTTTAACAAGCTAAAACAAAGTTTGTGTCTTACTGAGCTTTAATTTTAATTTAAACAAAAAACCCTACTGACATAATCTAAACAGTTACCCAGACATTGTGTCTACGGACGTGCAATGTCTACGTTGACCTTACACTCAACGTAGACATTTACGGCTTCCGATTGGCCTGGAGCCAACGTAGACATTGAGTGGGATGGCCGGTTGAGTGTAGACAGCCAATCGTGTGAAGGAAGGGTCAATTTATCATAGCATTTGGTTGAAGTGGAGCGAAGTCCTTCACCGTACGATACGTGGGCATAGTTTAAGAAAAAAAATTGTACAATAAAAAGGTAAAAGTTTGTCTTTCTTTCCTCTTGAAGTTTAAAAGATGTTAACGTTTTCAACAATCAGAGCTTTCTTGTTTAAATTCAACATGGCCTCTGTAGTAATACGGACTCGGCGAGCCGTGCTTTCTCAAGTAAAAGTCTAATCAAAATAGATTTGGTTCCGATTTGATATTTTTGTTTTCATGTGAGGAAACACAACAAAGCCTCTGATTGTTGCATTGCAAATTATTTCAAATGTAAAAATGGCTGCGTTGTTGTGGTGGTGCTCATGTTTGTTTACTACTAAATATGATTACTATGCTTGCAGTTATTAAAAACACTCAGCTCATGAATTAATTTTGTTTTTTGATTATTCCACATTTGTAACACAGTGGTAGGCTATATTATATAAGTGTAATTTTTAAGTATTTTGTCCAAAAATTCATTAAAATGTGATGCATACTTTTTTTGACAAAACAAAGCATACAGGCCTACATTAAAATCAGAAAAGTGCACTTTTAGCATGAGAAAAACAAAAAGGGTACAGATATATAATATTAATTACATAAGAACCACATTACATTTCAATAAATGCTTACATACATACCTAAATATATACCTGTTTCTTTGTGTGTGTAAAACTATTAACAAGATCAATCTGTTATCGTGAACTTAAGTACCATGTATCTGCAAAAGTTCCTCTGAACAAATGTAACTGAATCTATGGTTCTTTGACATGTATCTCAGAAAGTTTTAAATAATCCTTTAGATTGACAATTTTATACTACAACATTTTACGTGCTCTGTAAAACTTTTGTATCATTACATACAAATATAGTGGTGTTTGTAATGTAAGGTCCTGTATGCTTCTTTTTACACAGGGTCTTATTAATTTACGGCTTTATCTAATAATTATTTTGTTTATGTATATGCAGAAGTACTAATGGAGACTACCAAAATCCGTGTGGTCAACCCAGATTTTCCAATAAATCGGCAGCAGGCAGTCCTCACAGCAACCAAAGAGGCTAGATTTGATAAAGAAAAAAAAACATTCTTCCCAGACCCACCACTGGAATTGCAATGGCCCAAAAGGTATTGCCTCACCCAAACGTCAGCAATGCCTCGGACAGTTGGTGATACCATTCGGGCAGTATGTGAATGCTCCTTTCAGCTGGTTGGTGTAAAACGACATGGGCAACATGAAGTAGTAAGTAAAAAATAGACATATTTATTTATTGTTGCTTGTGATTTTTGCTCAGCTTTATATAAAAAAAAGTTTTGATTAATTGTTTTACATGTTCTGTTTACTTGTTTTACAGTCTACTTGACAACCACAAAGCAGAGATTTCCCCCCAGAACCAAAGGGTAAGGTGGGCAACCAGTGGGTGAAAGACTACCTCTATGAATATGCAGAGACCTTCTCACAAGTGTGCATTATTCTAGAAGCCAACATTGACAAATGCAGATATGGCCAAAAGGGCTTTGAAATTCACACATTGGAGGAGATGTGGGAACTTTATAGTAAAAACACTATGCAGAAGCAAAAGCCACAAAACTTCTCTGAAGAGTAAAGGGATAAAATCCAAAAGGCATACAGCTCTGTCAAGAGGTGGCTGAACACACCAGTTACCCACATCTCCAGTGTGCAGATGACGAGGTTGCGAAGATACATTTAAAACACTAATCACATTTTCTTTACAAGGGTGGGTCTTAAGAATATGTTGATCGATGATTTTACATCTTATTTTCCAGCAAAAACATGCAAGTACTTTAAAGTGTTTCCTTTCGCATGGCCAGATGATAAGGATGAAGACTTGTTAGCTGCATCCCAGCCTGTGGAAGGTACGTAAGACGCAAGGCTAAACTCGGTCAACCACAGGGATTCTAAGTTAAAAATATATCCTAATTACCAAACTTTTGGTTGATTTTTAGAGTCCATCAGATCCCAAGAATCCTCAAGCCAATTTATCAGGTCTCATTACCAAGGTTGTGTACCAACAGGCAAAAAACCAAACTCTTCAAGCTCCACCGCCACTCACAGATCTCCAGAGTCCTACACAGTTTTTGTTAAACTCCCTGAGACCACTGCGCAACACAAGCTGCCGCCATCTGTTTCACAACCACGTCGGCTGGAATCTACACAAGAACCAAAGTAGCATACACACAGCCATTCCTCGAAGCAGCCCAAGGAAACAGTGCAACAGACAAGGCAGGATCCTGCATTTTCACCCAGGTAGCCTGAACCCCAAATACTGTTGGCACAGTCCTAGGGACTACCAGTAGACCTGCAGTCTGAGAGCGAAGGGCTCTGTTAGGAACCTATGAAACAATCCGGTCTCTTATGTATGATGGAGCTTGATTATTAAGAGCTTTATATGTCAGAAGGAGGATCTTGAATTCTATTCTAGATTTTACTGGGAGCCAGTGAAGAGAAGCTAAAACAGGGGAAATGTGATCTCTTCTTTTTATTCATTAGAACCCTTGCAGCAGCATTTTGGACTAACTGAAGACTTTTAATTGTATTCAGCGGATTACCTGATAATAAAGAGTTACAGTAATCCAGCCTTGAAGTAACAAAGGCATGGACTAGTTTTTCAGCATCATTCCTGGACAGGATGGTTATAATTTTTGCAATATTCCTAAGGTGAAAAAAGTCAAATCCTAGAGACTTCTTTATTGTGAGATCTAAATGACATATCTTGGTCAAAAATAACACAGAGGTTCTTTGCTTTATTAATGGAGGCAAATTTAATGCCATCCAGGTGAAGGGGTTGACTAAGTAATTTATTTTTCAGAGCTTCTGGTCCAAAGACAACAACTTCTGTTTTATCAGAATTCAGAAGCAAGAAGTTTATAGTCATCCAAATTTTTATGTCTTCCAGACATGCCTGTAGTCTACCTAACTGATTGGATTCATCAGGATTTATGGATAGATATAGCTATCTATCATCTGCGTAACTATGGAAATTTATCCCATGCTGCCTACTGATTTTACCAATAGGAAGCATATATATAGTAAAAAGGATCGGCCCAAGCACCAAACCCTGTGGTACTCCGCAAGTAACCATTGAGACAGAGGAAGATCTATTGTTTACCTGAACAAACTGAACTCTGTTGGAAAAATACGATTTAAACCATCTTAGTGCTGTTCCTATTATACCGACACTTTGAAGCCTTTCTATGAGAATATTGTGATCAACAGTGTCAAAGGCAGCACTGAGATCTAACAGGAAGAGAATGGTCACCAGTCCATTGTCTGAGGCTATGAGAATATCATTAGTAACCTTCACCAGAGCTGTTTCAGTGCTATGATTAGCTCTAAAGCCTGACTGAAACTTCTTCAACAGCTCATTATTGTTTAAATGCTCACACATCTGATGTGCAACTATTTTCTCAAGAATTTTAGATAAGAAGGGAAGATTAGATATCGGTCTATAGTTAATTAAGTCGTTTTGATCAAGAGATGGTTTCTTAAGTAGAGGTTTAATTACAGCAATCTTAAACTCCTGTGGTACATATCCATTGATTAAGGATACATTTATTATATCTAAAATTGGAGCAGCAATCAAAGGGAAAGCCTCTTTTAAAAGTTTAGTTGGGACTGAGTCTAACATACAAGTTGAAGGTTTTGATGAAGCTAATAATTTTAGTAGATCTGAAAGGAAGAAGCAAGCATATTGGGAGGGTTCCCATTTATCTTATTTTTTATAGTCTATTTTATTTATAAAAATTTCATAAAGTCGTCACTACTAAGAGCTGGGGGAATGGTTGGCTTGACAGAGCTTTGATCCTAAGTGAGTTTGGCAACTGTATTAAAAAGAAACCTAAGATTTTTTTTATTTTCCTCGATTAAATAAGAAAAATATGCTGTTGTGGGTGTTCGAAGGCTCTTTTTATATAGCAATAGATTATTTTTGTACACGAAATAGGAATCCTGTAAATGCGTGCAGCACCATTTTCTCTCTAGTTTTCTAACAGTCTGCTTTAGGTTACATAGCTCTAAATTAAACCAGGGAGCTAATCTTCTATGGCCAGCCACCTTCCTTTTCAAGAAGGCAACTTTGTCTATTGCCAGACGCAGGGAGGAATTAACGCTATGAACTAAAATGCAGTTAACTAAGTTGACTTAAGTTCAGGAGTGAGGGCCACGCCCCAAACCCGCTTTGCACAACCTAATCAGCCCTAAACTCGTCTCACCTGGTACCCCCGGCCTCTCTCACATCGCTAATCACGCTGCGATACACATATAAATCCCATCTGCCTCTTACTTCTCTTCTGTCTCGTTCATTTCTGTTATGACCAGTTGGACTCTCGCGCGTGTTTCGCTCGCTTACCTTGTTCAACTTTTTTTCCCTCTTGTCCAGCATGGATGTCCTCACGCTCTGCGTTGATCCATCCGAATCGGACGAGGAGCTTTACTTCCCCGGTCTCGCACCCATCGGGCAATCCCCCCAGCCCTTGGTCCGCCATGCTTCCCGCCGCGGGACCCTGAGCCGTTTCCTCCGGCCTTGGCTTCTTCTTCCCGGATCTCCCAGCCAGATCCGCTTGCCCCCACCTACGGCGGCTTTACGAACCAGCCTATCCGTTTCCCGCTCCACCTTCGAGCATCATTCTACGGCCCGAGCCATCTCCCCAGCGCCTTCGCGCCACTGCTCCGGCTCATCCACCCCAGGGCGTCACTCCTCCATCACCTTGCGGCTCGCGCAGGGCTCCAGCATCCCGTGCCGGTGCTTCCTCTTGCGCTCGACGGTCCCCCGTGGCCGCTCCAAGCCGCCCAGACATGTTCGGCTGGACCGTAGCGCGCCTCCAGCGCGCCTTGCGGCACAGAGGAATCCCTTTCAGCCGCTCTGCCAACAAAGCTCACCTCTTTAGGCTTCTGTTCCCTCCTCCCGCTTCCCATCTGTCTCCGCACCATTCGAGGCTTTCCGCCCACGCTGCTTCCTCATCGGGCGGGACTTCCTGTGACGTAGCTCCAGTTCCGGTCGTCTCGGAGCCCACAGCACCCTCTGGTGGCGGCGGACCGCCATGTGCCCCCACACCAGTCTCCCCCTTTCAACAATTTGCTTCCTTCTTAGCCAGATTCTTCTCTTCCCTGTTGTCTCGGACGGGTCCGTTCACTGGCTTTAATTTGCCCTCCTTCTCTGGCCCTTCCTTCCCTCCCCCTTTTGGCCTACCTTCAGCCCCCCCCCCCCTCCTTCGTCCCTTGTCCCCTCATCCGCCGCTCCTACAGGCCTTCCCTCCAGCCCTTCCCTCCAGCCCTTCCCTCTGGCCCAGAGTCGGCCTACCGCCAACCCGTCCCCCCCATGTACGATACCACTCTACCGCCCCTCCCCACCTTGGAGCGTAACACCTTTTCTCTCTCCACAGCCACCCCCCCCCACGTCCTCCCTCTTCCATCTACCGCCCTTCTCCCCTCTCCCCCACGCTGCGTCAGCAGATCCTTGCAGGTAATCACGTAGACTTGGCTCTCCTGCCCCTCCCTGGGCCTTTCTGGCCTGCCCCGGGACCTGCTTACCAGCCAGGGGTTGATACAGCTCGACCCGCTCCTCACCCCCGATCTCGCGATCTCACCCTCGTCGAGTTCGCCTTCTCCCTCTACCGCGACACCATCTGCTCCGTATTCCCCGACTGGCGGTCCGAGCTGGACGACTACCTGTCCATCGTGTTGGACCTGGGTTTTACACCTACCATACCCTTTTTTCCTCCCAGGCCGCGGGCCGGCTGGCTCAGTTTAACCAGGGCACCTTCTGGGGCCTGCTCGATGGCGAACTTTATTGTCAGGTCTTCCCAGCCAGTACTTCCTTCTCCTGTGCTCTTTGCGGTACTCCCTCCCAATCCCGGGCCCCCAGGACCCCCAGCTCTGGGGCCCCCGACCGTTTGTCCCTCGCTGCCCTGCCCCCCCCCACTTATGCCCAAACCGCTTCCCTCACGAACCAAACCCAGCGCCACAGCCCCAGGGGGCGTCGACAAACACGCCCCTTGCTCTACCAAGGGGGCATGATGGTTTGCAATAATTTTAATGGACAAGGCTGCTCCTCCTCGAGCTGCAGGGTCTTGCATTCCTGCTCCTTCTGCGACGGGGCTCACTCACGGAGCTCCTGCCTCCGCAATCCAACCCCAGCTCCCTCTCCCTTCCTCCGCTCTCAATGAGCCTTACCCCATCGTTATTGCGGCCCTCCTTTGGGGACATGAATAACGCAGCCATTGTAGACATCATCAATAAATGTCGATCTCGCTCCCTCACCATCATTCAGTTCGTTCGTAGGCTCAACCTCTTACTAGCCCAATATCACTTCATCCTCCATGCTGCTCACATTCCAGGTCACTTAAACCGCATAGCTGACTCTCTCGTTTTTTCTTTTCAGAAGTTCAGATCCTCGGCTCCTGCTGCAGACCTCAGGCCGACACCAATCTCTCCTTTTTCAGCCACCATCTTCAATCTACACCGCCTCTCCTCAACCTCTCCTCCATCGCTCAACAAGCCATTATCGACAGCCTCTCATCCTTCTTAGACCTAACACTCCAGTCGATGCTACTGCCCGCTTATTTCGGCTTCCTGCGCTGTTCAGAGTTCATTCCTTCTTCCTCTAGTCAAGATACACCTGTGCCTCTCAGACATCTCCGCCCCGAATCACAATACCATCATCTTCTCTCTCCGCAGGAGTAAAACAGACCAGCTCGGTACCTCTGTTCAAATGTACCTTTTCCGCTTCTAATCTGTTTTTAGTCCCTACGAACCTATCAACTGTTACTTCCAATCCCGGCTATCCACCAATGCCTCACCATCCGACCCGCTCTCCATCACCGAACCTGGCAGCCCCGCTACCAGGCTTCTGTTCGCTGACCATTTTCTCTTCATCCGGTATCACCCCCGACTTCTATTCAGTTCATTCAATTTGTATAGGCACAGCCTCCTCAGTAGCCCGTGCAGGGATCCCAGACCACATCATCCAAATCCTAGGCCGCTGGTCCTCCTCCGCTTACCGTTCCTACATACGCAGCAATCCACACGACCTTCACCAAGCTCATACAGTTTTGGTTAAATCATCCATCAAGACCTTTTGGGGGTCCCGAGCAGCCTTGGAAAGACGGTTTCTTCCTGAAGACTGCGCCCCCACACTGAGTCTTCCTCCGGGTCTCCGACGTCGCCTCACCCCAGACCATTCGTTCTAACCCCCTTCAATAAACTGTTTAAATCCTGAACTTGTGGTTCCTTTACTGCCTCCAATCGTTAATCCATGTTGTGGCGTGGACCTAGCTAGTGAAATGGAGTTAACTAAGTTGACTTAAGTTCAGGAGCAAGGGCCACGCCCCAAACCCACTTTGCACAACCTAATCAGCCCTAAACTCGTCTCACCTGGTACCCCCGGCATCTCTCACATTGCTAATCACGCTGCGATACACATATAAACCCCATCTGCCTCTTACTTCTCTTCCGTCTTGTTCGTTTCTGTTACTTCCCATCTCTCTAGATTGCTTGGTCCTGCCGACCTGCCTCCTCCTTCTCTCTCTGGAACCATACCGACCCACCTCCTCCTGCTCTCTCTGGGTCGCCGACGCGCCTCATCTTTCTCTCTCTGGGTCCTGCCGACCCGCCTCCTCCTTCTCTCTCTCTCTGGGTCCTGCCGACCCGCCTCCTCTTTCTCCCTCTCTGGGTCCTTCCCACCCGCCTCCTCTTTCTCTCTCTCTCTGGGTCCTGCCAACCCGCCTCGTCTTTCTCTCTCTCTCTGGGTCCTGCCGACCCGCCTCCTCTTTCTCTCTCTGGGTCTTGCCGACCTGCCTCCTCTTTGTCTCTCTGGGTCTTGCCAACCTGCCTCCTCTTTCTCTCCCTGGGTCTTGCCGACCCACCCCTCTTTCTTTTGCAGCATCCACCGTTCGCAGCATCCCTGTTCCACGCTCTCGTTCACTCCTGTACCAACCTTCTAACATCTCTCTCTTCTAAGTCCTGTCTGGGGGGGTCCCGAGCAGGCTTGGAAAGACGGTTTCTTCCTG
This sequence comes from Apricaphanius iberus, assembly GCA_028564705.1. NCBI lineage: Eukaryota > Metazoa > Chordata > Actinopteri > Cyprinodontiformes > Aphaniidae > Apricaphanius > Apricaphanius iberus. The sequence goes on along the minus strand of JAPXFQ010001399.1, from coordinate 560,642 downwards.
AAGACTGCGCCTCCACACTGAGTCTTCCTCCGGGTCTCCGACGTCGCCTCACCCCAGACCATTTGTTCTACCCGCCTTCAATAAACTGTTTAAATCCTGAACTTGTGGTTCCTTTACTGCCTCCAATCATTAATCCAAGTTTCGGCGTGGACCTACCTAGTGAAATGTCAAGTTGTGAGGGGTCAGGAGTTAAATCACTATTTTCTATTGTACTTTTATATACTGAGGAAACTAAAGTTGGAAGAGCTTCTTTTAAACTTTCTACAGCATTGTCTGATAACGTTCTGGTATAATGAAGTTTTCTTTCAGGTTTGAAATGGTCAGTTAGAGTGAGTTTAAAAGTGATCAGAAAATGATCAGACAGGATAGGGTTATGTGGAAAGACTGTTATTTCTTCACAGTCAATGCCATAAGTCAACACAAGATCTAAAGTGTGGTGACAAGAATGGGTTGTTCACTGCACATTTTGAGTAAAGTCTATTGAGTCTAAGATAATGTTAAAAGCTGTATTTAGACTATCATTTTCACTATCAACATGAATATTGAAGTCTCCAACTATAATAACTTTATCAGTGTTTAAAACTAAGTCAGATAGAAAATCTGCTATCTGATCTAAAATTTGAGAATAAGGGCCTGGTGGACGATACAAGACCACGAACAAAAGTGCCTTTACTGCTTTGTTATGTGTATGAGGAAGGCTAAAGATTAAATGCTCAAAGGAACTGTAACTATTATTTTTTAGGGGAAAAATAAGTAAATCTGAATGAAAGACGGTGGATACTCCACCTCCTCGACCAGTACTTTGAGGGACACTAAAGTCTAAGTAGCTAGGGGGAAACGACTCATTTATTGTGACATGGTCCTCTTCATGCAACCATGTCTCTGCAAGACAAAACAAATCAATATTATTATCACAACTTAAGTCATTTACCAAGAGTGTTTTTGAGGGGAGAGATCTTGGGTTTAGTAAACCACATTTAATTGATTTATTTTTCTGTTCAGTCGGAGTTGTATTTATCTTTATATATATATACATACATTGCACTAGTAGCATTAACTTTTAATTCATACGTTTTGGGTAGTGGACAGAAACTGTCTCTATAGTGTAGTGGGTGGGTGGCAGTCCATGTTCCCTGACCTGGACTCTGGGTTGTCACGGCATTGGGGAACTAGAGATAACCCTATCAATGTTCCTGGAAAGAAGGGCAGCGCCATCCGTGGTGGGATGAATGCCGTCTCTACGTAATACTCCAGGTTTTCCCTAGAAGGTCCCCCAGATATGAATGTAGCCCACATCGTTTTCTGGACACCACCTTGACAACCAAAGGTGAAATGACAGCATACGGCTGTACATGTCATCGCTAGTACGATCAGGCAGGGGACCACAAAAAATGACAGAGTCAGACATCTTTTTGGCAGCCCTACACACCGGAACTACGCTTATTTTAGTGATCTCTGATTGCCGTAACCGGGTGTCATTGCCACCAGCATGGATAACGATCCTGCTATACCGCCGTATGTCCTTGGCCAAAAGCTTCAGATGGGACCTAATGTCCGCAGCTCTGGCCCCTGGAAGGCATTTGACAGTGGTCTTTCCTGTCTCTGGAGCCACATTCCTAACTATGGAGCTGCCAATTACAAGAATCGGCCTCTCCTGCGCCGCGGGTGCGTCGCTAAGTGGGGCGAACATATTCTGCACAGAAAGGGGATGGAGGTTGGCTGTGCGCTGGGGCCTGGCGCTAAGCTTCCTACGAACAGTCGCCCAGTTCGCCTGAGGTTCCGGCTGCACGGGAGCTGTTGGAGGACAGCTAAGGAGTCCTGTCCTAACTAGCTACTGGTGGGCCTGGCTGTTCTACAGCGCAGAGCTGGGCCTCTAGCTCAGAAACCCTTACCTCCAAGGCTACAAAAATGCTGCTATTACACCTACCATCTTCGCTAAAGGAGGCAGAGGAGTAGCTAAACATCTGACACAGAGAGCAGGAGAGAGGAGGAGATTCAGAGAGAGACAGAGGAACAGGAGACAAAGCCATAGCCATGCTAGCAGTAAATCTAAGCTAACCTAGCGATACCTTACCTAGCCCAGAAAACTAGTTTAACACTTAACGAGTATCCCAAAAAGTTATGAATACCAACAGAAAATAAGTGTTTCAACATGTTTGCGTGTTAGAATAACTTAGAAAATTAGATAAATTAAAGAGGGCAAGAGCACCGAGATGCTTCAGGCAAGTTAGTCACCAAACAGGAAATGAAGGGATACGCAGATAACTAACACTCTGTTCTGTACATCAGAGGATAATCACAAGGCCAATCAAAGAACAACATGGAATAGGTAAACACAGGATGTGTCATGAGGCAATAATGGATGTTTCACTTTAGTAATCAGCAGTAAACAAAAGATATCATTTGACAATCAGAAGATACTTTAGAACAAGGAACATTTTGTATAATATGTCAGAAAGAGAATCACTGGACATGAGATGGTCACAAGGGAATATGAGATGTTTACAGACAATAGATCCCTGTTTGTACTTTATCATATCAGCATTTTATCTAGACATGAGTCAACTATCTATGTAATTAAAGAATGCTTACAATAAAGATTCCCACTACATCATTAACACTAATTTACATGAGAATTAGCTTTATCTAAGACGAAAGAGAAGACAATAAATTTTACCATTACATTCCCTTCTGCTGGTCATAATATGACCACATAAATAAACAATATATCAAAATTCAGGTGACCCATTGGTCAGGGTTTTAAGACAATTGAGCTTTTACTTTGATCAGAAAAGAAACTAAAAGGTTTAACAGTATTTTTGAGTGTTTTTCAGAGGAGGTGTAAGTCATAAAGTGGTACATTCTAATCAGGCAAAAATAAAAACAAACACAAAAAACAAAAGGTTTAACAGACAGTATTGTCATCATCATTATCAGTATCAGAAGAAATGGAGACATCAGAATAACAGAATAAGAACAGATGAAAACACTTCTTTGTTGTTTGGAATAAATGAACAGCATTGATCACCAAAATAAAACAAATACCACTTTTTCAGCTAATAACATGTATATTGTAATTCTGATTTGGAAAGTTGTTCATTAACTGCTTCAAAACCATCACAAGTGTAGTTGTAATTCTTTGGACATTATAATATATGTAATTGGTTCTATCAACATTTTTATTAATATCACCGGCAAATTGATGTTTCCCATCAGCAATATAAATTGGGTCAGATTCTTCAAAGACCTATTGATCTTTTAGCTCTGTGATGATTAGTTTCCTGGTCTGTAGTGTCAAAATCAGTAAGCACAGTAACAGGCATAATTAAGTTTACAGGAGTACATAAACCTGCAGTAAAAGGTATTAACAGAACTTACAACATTTTACCTTTATTTGGTTTAGTAAAGCAGGTGAAATTATTTAAGGACACATCAGAATTGGAGTAAGGAGGAGCAATTATTTTATCTGTTACAGAAAAAGGATTTTCCCAAAAGGAGCAGCTGTGTGGTGTATTAGGGCTGGTTAACAGAGAACTAAGATAGGTATGATAAAGTTCAGAAGGAGTTGGCATAATTCTTGACAGTGGATGTAGACCCAAACAAACAACACAGTTCCCACCCACAGTTTAATCAGTTTGTTGTACCATAAGCAGCCAGTTATTAGTGTCTTTTCCGAAAGTCAAGTAGTTGTTTAGCAAGTTCATCAGTAGTTGTGACGCTCTCGGATTGAGATCGTAGATCTGTCTCAGGAGCAAAAAGTAGTAATCCTTTGTTTCTGACAAAGTGTAAGGTCACCAATTTTTAATCAATTCCACTGAAGATGCATTCAGTATGGGGTTTCCACAGGCATTGTCCAGTAATCTGTAATCAGGTCTGATGTCGGCTTTGATGAGGTTAACTTTGAGGATTAAGGATGTTTTGTAGGTCTCATTTGTGGCAGGGGTCGAAGGTGATCCTTCTCAGGGACATATCATAACAGCAGTTCCTTGTTTGTCCTCACACAAGGAGTGAGAGATGGTTTGGTTCCATGGCAGATGAGCTCGTAGTGTGGCGGCTACGTGTAGCAGTAGGGACACGGATTCCCTCTGTTTTGGTTAGTTTGAATGCCTGGCAGAGAAGGGCTGCTCTTAACCTGAGAATGAATGTCTGACAAAGGTTTGGCAAAAAACAGTTTTTGAGTTCTAATTTTGAGCCCTTAATGAATTTAATAGCTAATGTAGTGACCTACTCCCTCCTTTTGACACAGTCATGTGTCAATTCTACATAATGAGGAATAAGATTAAAAGAAGAAATAGGGCAGTATGTAGAAATTTTCCAATGATTTTCAGATAGAGAAAAAAAAATAGAGCACAGCATGTTGCAGGCTAGAGAAAGGCTGCACGTCAGGGGAACATTATTTAAATCTCATTTACAGGTATAACACAGGTAACATAAAACAGAAGATCAGATTACATAAAACATATTGTTGGAAGTATCAGCTAAGCTGTTGCACAATAAACAGGAATTTTCATCCTTACGCTAACATTCAATGAGTAGCAGTATATTAAGTTTTTTGCCCTTAGTGTGGAAATGAAAAAAGTCTGTGTCTGTAAAGTTTGTGTAGTGTGTGTGTGCGTGACCTCGTTTACAGGTGCTGGTAAGAACTGCTGCTTCACTTCCTCCCATCAACCCCACCTCAATCCAGATGAGTCTACGGTGGATATTGTCTCCGTCACGGCTTTTTCCTTGCCGGGGGGGAGGGGGTTGTGCAGCTGCAGGGTCTGAGATGACCAGTGCTGGCTGAGGTGGGGAACAAGTCATTTTCCTCTTTGGGGGTTTAGTTTCTGGTTTCTGGTAGAGCAGGAGGCATTCCAGCTGGAGGGGCGGGGGGGCTTGGTGTTGGGGCGGTATGTTGTCCATAGTGTGGTTGATGTGCAGGAGAGGTGGAGTTCAAGGTTTCAATTTAGCAGCAGCCCTCCCAGCGCTCTGCAAAAGCGAAAGATAAGTAGAGGCAGTATCACTTTTTCTTTTTATGAGTCTCAATGTCCTTTCAGAGTCTTTTTTCTTCTTTTCCATCTTTTGCTTTCTGAGCAGTGAGTGTCTTTCTCACTTTCTGCTTCCCACAATTTCAAACATCCATCCAAACCCTACATTTAGAATATATTTGCACCTTAAAAAAAAAAAAAATTCTTTCAACATTACTTTCTGTATTCTTTCTAATATAACAGAGTTTTCTTTCCATAAAACATGCTTTTTCTTTTCTAGACTGTTTCTAAGTTTCATCAATTGAGTCTGACTACGAGACCAACCTTCAGGAAATACATGTTTCACATTCACAGGATAGATAATTACAAATCTTACCATTATAAATTATGTTACATTATGTTTTGTTTTTCTTTTTACATGATTCATAAATAAATTCAAGTTCCCTTGGGATAAAACCACATTCACTCCAATATCTTAAATAATCACATACATCACCATATTTCTTTTTCATTTGACACATAAGAATACATTTAGGGAAATTGTGAGAACCTTGTTTTTTCCTTTAACATTACCCATGTTAATAAATATAATGTGCTAAGGAAACTAGATAGAACTTCAACAGTAGTTCTTCAGTTCACTGACTGTAGCTGAAAAGCTGACTGTTCAAATCTTTCTTGTCTTTTATGAAAGGACCCCAAATTTGACATGCAAGAACTGGTCTTACTCAAAAAGTTCACGATATTACTTCATTAATTGATCTTGCATAATGCTCACAATTATTTATTGGAATTAATCTTGTCCGTGGACCGTGGTTGCTGTCTTGTGGAGGGCCCAACCGCAGTAGAGACTTTATTTCACTCTTGGGTCGACGGTGGGATGGTTGTGCGCTTGGACATCTTTCATTGGATTCATCGGTTCGACACAGCCATCCGCACAGAGTCTCACTCCAAGTATTCAGCATTTAAGTCTGCACTTGCTGGAGCGGTGCTGGCATATAACTTTATTGACATGGACCTTCTAATAGAAGCTTTCCGAGCCAAAGACCCCATCCATGAGCTCAGTCAAGGATGATGATGTTGTCCGTCTTTTCATCACCAGGGAGCAGCTCAAACACCATGTCCGAAGTGTAACTCTAGGAGCACAAGAAACCTTTAGGCTGATCCAACAGGCCATAGAAGAGATGAAATGACCTGCTGGACTGGATGAAAGTGGAGTCAGTCTCTTCAAGTCACCTGGTATGAATAGAGTAACTCATAACCGAGGGGCTTTAACTAATGTAGTAAATCTAAATTTGCATTGTACTTTACTTTCAGACTTAAAAGTAAAAAAAGTGCCTTAAAAGCTAATAAAAGACATACAAAGAAATAACATGTCAAAGTAGGAAGGAACACGGAAAACACAATCATATTTGGGGAAAAAAAGGTAGTCATAAATCATTTTAGGATGGAGTAAAATTATAAAACCACAACTGATTTTAATGGCACAAATTAAAATGGGTACTTAACGTTGAATTAAAATAAATGATTTAGTTTAAAGTAAATTATGCAGGCTTTGAAACAATCATATAAAGCTATGTGTATTATTTAAATGTTACATGTCTTTACAGAGGCCATTGATGAGATGTGGGAGGCACATCTGGAATGTATTCAAGATCCACCGGATGTCCACATTTATAGGGTTGCATGCATCTCAACCATCAACAACATGATGTGCCCTTCTACAAATGTGTGCGTGGCAGTAACAGCTTGGAAGGATTTCACAAGTCTTTGTCAGACTTGATTCCAGGTACGGTATAACATGGTAAACTATTAGCAAAATTATGGATTTCAGCTGTGATTTGAAATGAACTTTGGAAAGTCACACATAACACAAACACAAGACCATATTTATTTGTATTAATTTATTTACTGGAAGATTAATAAAGTAACTGTATTGTCGGATCTGCCTCTCTGACTGCAGTGCGCGAGCCCATCACAAGAGAAACAGAATATTTCAGGGTAACAGATTTTTGCAACAAAAAACTCTTTCACAAGACCTTTTCCGCCGAGGGGACAAGGTTCTTTAAAAAAAAAAAAAAAAAAAAAACAACCTTCAAATTAGGAAAAATTATGCTTTTTTCTGTCTCTACTTTTTTCCTCAAAAAAATTGTTTTTTTCGGATTTTGACACGGAAAAACCAAAGAACAAACCATTAAGAACAGATAGTTGTTTTTTTGTATCTTTAAACAGGTGTAAGACAGAAAAGAAAAGACATGGACGATTCAGCAGTCAACAAGAATTCAGTTACACATTTAAAAAACATATGTTTTTATCTTGCTGCACAGTGGCGCAGTGGTTAGCACTGTTGCCTTGCAGCAAGAAGGTTGTGGGTTCGTATCCTGGCCCAGGGTTTTTCTGCATGGAGTTTGCATGTTCTCTCCGGGTACTCCGGTTTCCTCCCACATTCCAAAAACATGACTGTCAGGTTAATTGATCACTGTAAATTGTCCTTAGGTGTGAGTGTGTGCATGGTTGTTTGTCCTGCCCTGTGATGGACTGGCGACCCATCCAGGGAGTACCCTGCCTCTCGCCCGTTGACAGCTGGAGATAGGCACCAGCACCTCCGCGACCCATTAAGGATTAAGCGGTTAAGAAAATGGATGGATGGATGGATGTTTTTATCTTAAAGGTTATTGTGGTCTGATGAGCTCTCAGGTGACCTGGTAGTTTATTTTAGAAACCGAATTTCTCTAACACGTTTCTCATTGAAAGTTTTTTTTATTGTTTTCAGGTCCTCACTGTGCAGCACGACCTTATCAGGTATACCTGATAAGTGGTGTTGCTCGCTGGAACTCAGATCGTTACTCTGATGCAGTTTTTGGAGCCAGTGGACGCCGCCACGATTTATTCTGCACCGCTAACAAGCCGCCTTAACACCCCCTGTCAAGAGCTATTTGGCGAAACTGTGGAGGAGAATTTCCGGGTTCCAGCTGATGTCAAATCCGATGAGTTGCTTGGGCTGGTGTACCTGTTCAGACAGAGTACAGGAGAATCTGCAAGCTTTTCTCTCCAGGACATTGCAAAAGATGGACCCGATTCAGATGAGGAGGTGCTTCAGCCTCGCCAGGTGGAAACAGATGACTCAGACGAGGCCTATCAAAGTGACATAGAAAGAGACGTGCTGGATGCGAAACTGCCCCACATGACAGTTACCAGCTCAGAAACTGCTGCTGTTCATCACCCGGCTTTTGTGAGTATAACTTTTTGTTTTGTTTTCTCCTTTTGGTTGTGTTGTTTAATTATCTTAAACATTGCTGTTTGTGTTTAGACAGGAAGATCTATGCTGTCAAAATCTCCTCAGTGGAATTCAGCAACTGGAACATTTTTGCTCCATCCTTGTGGACATTGGACTGACTGAGGGCAAGCTGTCACTCAACACTAAGGAAAGGAAAAAGATGCGGGAAGCCTGGAATAATGTGGAGGAACACGACAAACAACCCCAGAAGTTTAATAAACTTTACAGAACACACTGGGGCAACACCCTGTATTGTCGTACTTAAATTAATGACTTTCAAGAAGCTGCTCTTGTACAAAAGGTAAAAATGGCAAAACGGAACGCATTGGCACAACATAGCATCAGCGCAAAGCACAACAGATTGATGTGCACTCTGGTCAAACTGTTGTGGCTATGCTCTCCTCAGGGAACACGTAGTAGCCCTGAGAATACAAGGCTCCTGAAGTCGTACGGGCGTGTCCAGCACAGGATCTTAGTTGAGGACCAAGTCCTGAGTAAAGCTGGGATTCCCTTACAAAAATTAAATTCCAAAACTGTCCGGGACTTTACTCAACAGCAGGAGAGGCTTCTCAATTTGCATTCTACGACACAGCCTAAAATGTTAACTACATTCTCATCTGTTAAATCTGCAGACATTCGTCCAGCCCCTCATCAGCCCACCGTCCTCCACCCACCAGACTACCCAGTCATGACCTATGACCCCACACCCAACACTGCAGGGACAAAAGTCTTAAAAGAACGGACAGATGTAGTCTTGCCAGTCTCTCCGTCTGCAACACAACCTAACATACAAAAAAGACTCCTACCACATCCACTGTCACCAGATCCCCAGCCACAATATATGCACCAGTAAGAGGCATCTCCACACTACCAGCAGTTCAGCTCCCCCCAGAAATTCCCAGTTGTTCAACATCTCAGCCTGTTCCTGCCCCAAAAATCCCTGGTACATCTCAAGCTGCTGAGCGACAACAGTCCCGGGCAAGGTCAACCACTTAAAAACGTAAGCAAAAGGACCAGATTTCAGAAGTAGGCCAGAAACTGTCATGGGTGCAAAAACTTCCACTGTGTAAATCTTGTGGGCAAACAACACAGGGGCACAAGAAATACAAAAAGAAAACTTACTGTCATGTAAAATGTAGCTCTTCGTCTGAAGGTCTATACAACAGAGTATTCACCAGCTATGAACACTTTACTGTTCACTGTTGTAGACGACCTACTGAAAAAAAGGTTTAAAAAAATGCAAGCAGACTGCTGATCTGTTTTGAAACATTTTAAAGATTTCATTTCTTTTTTTAGAGCTAGTGTAGACTTTTTAGTTGTAATTTGAGTTAAAACAATGTAAGTACTTTGCTGTGAGATTTGTTCTTAATTTTTGCTTTTGTAGCAAGTCTGTTGCTGTGTTTAGATGTATATTTCCTTTTATATTGTGTAAATTGTTTCTTTTTCTCCTGGTCTTTGCCATATTATTGGGTCATAAAATGTTCAAGTTTCTAATGCTTTTTTTAAAGATCATCTTGCATTAGAAAAAATAAATCAAGTTTGGTGTTATTCAATTCAATTCAATTCACTTTTATTTATATAGCGCCAGTTCACAACAAATGTCATATCAAGGCACTTTACAACAAAAGTCATCTCAATACAATTATACAAACATTCCAATCAGTTAAATTTTCTAATCCCAGCAGATTGCGTTGAGTTATCGGCGTGAGGTTCCGGATCATGCAGACTCCAACCACAGCAATTCCTCAGCAAACCCTCATACTGAGCAAGCATGTAGCGACAGTGGAGATGAAAAACTCCCCTTTAACAGGAGGAAACCTCTGGCAGAGCCCTGGCTCAGTACAAGCGGTCATCTGCTAAGACCATCTGGGGGTCTGAGAAGACAGAGAAGAGACAGCATGGAGGATGCTCTGTGACTTTGGGCATCATCTGGACCAACGCTCCCATCCAGCAGGGGGCATTATAGCTGAGCAGGGTACCAGACCGGGTAGAGCTTCTATGGGGAAAAAAGAACTGAGAGAAAACTGGGTTAACAATTGCATTAACATTAGGAAAAATACATCTGGAGAGTAGTAGAAAATAAAAGTAGAAGGTGTGTTAGGGTGAGTTGAGTCTGAAAAAGGATTTTTTTTTTTCCTAATTCTTAAGTCTATTATCAATGTACGGTGTGAGGGAGTTGGAGTTGAGGAGGGCTGCCGGACCCGGCTGCATCCTCCCCTCGCCAGATCGGTCTGAACACTCCATCTCCCTCTACTCCCTGCCTGGAAATCCAGGAGAAAGAAGAATGCATCTCTCCTTGCTCATAGGACTGCGCCCTCTCCAGAATCTATGTATTATAGAGATAATATTACTGGAGTAGATAAAGGCCCGCTCTTCCGAAGACTCTGGCATTATCTTTGTCCATCACTTTCTAGCCTTAAAACCTGGTGTAAAGGTTGCTTCATTAGCTTTTTTTTTTAAATAAATGTATAGTTCTGCATATGATATCTTGGATAACCAATTATTTCTTTAGTTGCTAGATGTTGGATACAAGTAACATCCCAAGCAATCCAATTGGGTGTCATTTAAAAACCTTTCATTTTCACATGGGTACAAACATGCAGTTAGGTTCTACAGAGCTATCCATTATTCATTATCTAAGAAATCTGTAGATTTTGACAGACAATATCAGATTTTATTTTTCTTTCTTCATACATGTAAACAGTTGCATTGAATTTGACTTCAAACATTCATCAATTTAATTAAAATTAAACATAAGTTGATATTGTAGTGATTCTACATAAGAAAGGTTAAAAATGGCCAAAGCACAAACTATGGGGTAAAAACCTTTAAAATAAGATTTCAATAAATCATAGTCAAATGCAGCAGCGGTAGAAATCCAAACGGAAAAAAAACAAAAAACTATAATATACTTGTTAATTACCTATATCCTAAATGTTGCATAGGATCCAAATTACTACATGATATTCAGAATGTAAAACAACTAAAAACAAGGCATCACATACCATCCATTTCTAATACTAAATATTGAACATATTGTTGCAGGAACATGTTGGTAATAGCTCATCTTGAAGACAATAAGTTTCAATAATATAGTGATCGGATAGCACATCTACTTTTTATACCAGATGATATACAGCCAGGTTTCCAGAGACATGGTCCACTTATCCGAAGCCTTAGAACTTTGACTTCCTTCACCGAATTCAGTCTTTTGCTGATTGTTGACAATAATCAGCAAAAGTTGTAGACCCCCTCTAACCTCACCATTGGAGAGAGAAAAGCAGTATCAGCACTGAGCAAGGAGCACAACATCACAATCCTTCCAGCAGACAAAGGTAGATGCACAGTTGTGCTCAATACAACTGATTACCACACCAAGATATTTGCACTACTGAATGACTCTAACACGTATGAAACTCTGAAACGAGACCCCACGAGTGGGTACAAAAAGAAGGTGATAGAATGTTTACAACAACTACAAAAAGAAGGCATGATTGACAAAACACAATACTACCGGCTTTACCCCCAGGACTCAATTCCTTGCCTATATGGACTCCCCAAGATCCATAAAGAAGGGGCCCCGCTCAGGCCCATTGTCAGCAGTATAAACTCTGTCACGTACAATATAGCCAAACACATAGCTAATATCCTGGCACCTCTGGTAGGCAACACCCCACACCACATCCAAAACTCCATAGACTTAGTGAACAAAGTCCGGAATCTAAAAATGGATCCAGATGAGACAATGGTTTCCTATGATGTGACTTCATTGTTCACCTGTATTCCTACCATGGAGGCCTTGGTCACAGTAAGAGAACGACTTACACAGGACAACTCCCTCCAAAACAGAACAAAACTCAAACCAGAACACATTTGCCAACTTCTGGAATTGTGCCTGAACACCACATATTTCCAGTTCGATGGCAAGTTTTATAGACAGAAACACGTCTGTGCCATGGGCTCACCAGTTTCTCCAATTGTGGCAAATTTATACATGGAGGAGGTAGACTGCAGAGCTTTGAACTCCTTTGAAGGAATAACACCTAGCCACTGGTTCAGATACGTAGATGACACATGAGTTAAAATCAAAACCAAAGAGGTGCAAGCCTTTACTGAACACATAGTCAGTGGACAGAATGATCAAATTCACCAGAGAAGATGTCAAGGACAATAGTTTGCCCTTTTTCGATTGTGTCGTCCAGAGGAGAAAGGACAGAAGGCTCCACATTGGGGTATACAGAAAACCCACACACACAGACCAATACCTACTTTTTGACTCACACCACCCACTGGAACACAAGCTTAGTGTTATCAGGACCCTGCAACACAGAGCTGATAACATACCCACCAGCTCACAGGCCCAAGGGGAAGAACGCAAGCACGTGAGAGACACCCTCACAACTTGTGGTTACCCCAGCTAGTTCCAGAAGGAAAGCCAACAAAGTGGTTGAAAAAGAAAAAGAAAACAAACGAAACAATGTAGTCATTCCATATGTGTCTGGGATTTCTGAAAAACTCAGGAGGATTTTTAACAAAGACAGTATCCCTGTGTATTTCAAACCCAGCAACACACTAAGACAGAGACTAGTACATCCCAAGGACAGAACACCACACGCACACAAAAGCAACCTGGTGTATGCAATCCAATGCAATAAAGAATGCAAGGACCTCTACATTGGTGAAACCAAACAACCACTGTACAAACGCATGGCCCAACACAGGAGAGCAAACTCCTCAGGCATGGACTCTGCTGTTAATTTACATCTCAAGGAGAAAGCCCACTCCTTTAAGGACAGCAATGTCCAGATATTAGACAGAGAGGACAGATTGTTTGAAAGAGGAGTAAAAGAAGCCATCTATGTAAAAGTAGAGAAACCATCGCTAAACAGAGGAGGAGGCCTGAGACATCACCTATCTCCAATTTACAATGCTGTCCTTTCATCCCTCCCCAGGAGACTCAACAACTTAGCCTCTAATAACAGAAACAACTGTGACTCCAATGACTGTCGTTATAACACAATAGGGCACTAATGAAGCCGAAACCTAACCTCCACCAATAGGCGACACGCCAACGACCGTCGTTAAGACATGGAGCACAAAGGATCCAATGACATAATGATTCTTGTAAAAGCCCTCCAAGAGGTTAAATAGCTGAGTCTCCACACCAGTTAGTTGGACCAGTCCCAGCCTGGTCAGCGGCGAGCATGAACTGATGAAGCCTCTTGGATAAGAGGTGAAACGTCTTCCAAGACAAATTACCAAGTCCAGTTGCGTTTGATTGAAATTTCCTTGAGATAACCATGACCTGGATGAATAAGAATATTCACAGGTTATAGTAGGTGCTCCGGATTAGCCCTGCTTGACGACCCTGACTAAGATGGCATTGCAGTGACGGAAAATTCTCCACGTCCTGCAACAAACTTGTGCATCGGTTCTGTTGCTCTTTCTGTGTCTCTGTTGTGTATTCTCCAAGCCACAGACGGTCGCGGCAGATAACCGCTTGTGCTGAGCCTGGTTCTGCCGGAGGTTTCTTCCTGTTAAAAGGGAGTTTTTCCTTCCCACTGTCGCTGCATGCTTGCTCAGTATGAGGGATTGCTGAGAATTCCACGACGCAATCTTCTGTGGTTCTGTAATTTCTACACTAAACATTGTATTGTAATAACTCTTTTTGTAAAGTGCCTTGAGATGACATCTGTTGTGAAATGGCGCTATATAAATAAACTGAATTGAATTGAATTGAATATAGATGTCAGTCCGTTTAGTCACTGAGATAGTCCACACAAGCTTTGATCTTTCCAACTCCTAGCAATACAACGCTTGGCCTCCAAAAAAACTAATGTTAAAAGAGCTCTAATGTTTGCATCAGGTGCAAAATATTTAGGGTACATACTTAAAATGCATAATTTGGGTTCAGGGGGAATCACAATTCCAATAATTTCGCTTAATAGATCTTTTACTTTTCCCCAAAATACTTTTACATGTGGGCACTCCCAAATACAACGAAACAATGAGCCCTTGTCCACTCCACACTTGATGCAGGTGTCTGGGATGTTTGGGTTAAAATGGTGCAATTTTGAGGGGGCGATATACTGTCTTTTATATTGAAGTAGTTAAGATTGTACATTGGTTGTCTGAGTCTGGGCCACAGAGCATGATTTATACCACTCATCCTCATATATATCCATCTGCAAATCATTCCTTCATGCCTCTAAAAAGGTCTGCGTTAATTCTTTGGAGTTATTCATAAACATTTTTTACAATGCAGAAACTGGTCTTCTCCCATTTAGATTGTTTTTGACTGTGTTCTCTAGAGAAGAATGGGAGGTAAAAGTTTTAAGCTGTTACTTTGTCTGGTTAAAATAACATTTCTTAGTTGGAGAAATTTGAAAAAGTGTTTTGAGGGGATGGAGAAGGTACTTCTAAGTTGTTCAAAAGACATAAGAGTATTATTTCTGTATAGATCAGACACTTTTGTAATACCTTGATTGAACCAAAATTTGAAGGCTGCATCTGCCCTACCAAGAGGAAAGTTGTTATTTCCAAAAACCTAGACAGTTGTGTTGTTTCTCCCAAGTAGTTATGTGTATCAAACCAGATCATCATAGTATTTTTCAGAAAAGGATTCTTAGTTTGTTTAATTAATGTCCTTCTTTCAGCTGAGTAAAGGTATAAATTAGGAGGGATTTTAATTTCTGCAGACTCCATAGAAACCCACGCAGGGGTCTGCTCATTAACAAAATAGAACATTGCCGCTCTGATTTGAGCAGCCCAAAAGTACCACATTAAATTTGGAAGTTGTAAAGCCCCTCTTTCATATGGAAGGTAGAGTAAGGAGAGTCTGAGCCTCTGTCTTTTGTTATTCCAAATGAAATTCCTGAATAATTTTTGTAAATTTGAGAAGATGGATTTTGGTGGGGAGAGAGGAATCAATTGAAAAAGGTAAAGATATTTAGGTAAAATTGACATTTTTAGTATGTTAATACGACCAATTAAAGATGTAGGTAATTTCATCCACCTATTTAGGAGAAGAGTAACTGATATTGTCAAAGAATTATAGTTAGATGCAACAATACTCTCAATTGAGGGAGTTAATTTCACACCTAAATAAGTAAACCCATGTTCAGAAGTCGTAAAGGGAGTGCCAGTTGGGGTTTCTGCCGTTCAGTATCATTAAAAAATAATATTTCAGACTTATTAAGATTTATTTTGTAGCCTCTAAATACACTGAATGTGTTTATAAGACTTAATATGGATGGTATTGATTTATTTAGTTTGGTGCAAAACAGGTTCATGTCATCTGCATATAGGGCGATACGATGCTCCGTATTGCCTACTTTAATCCCCGATATGTTTTCGTGATTACGAATTGCCATTGCAAGGGGCTCAATTGCCAAGGTGAACAAGAGGGGCGACAAGGGGCACCCTTGTCTTGTTCCATGATAAAGTCTGAATGGTGAGAAAAGAAAACCCTTAGTTAATATTTCTGCTTGAGGTTTGGAGTATATCAGTTGAATCTATTTTAAAAAATTGTTTCCTACACCAAATTTTTCCAGAACCTCAAATAGATACAGCCATTCGACACTGTCAAAGGCTTTCTCAGCATCCATTGAAATTAAAGCAATGTCTCGGCTCTCTTTTTTTCTCATAAATTATAGTCATCACCCGCCTTATATTGTGGTCTGGATGAATCATCTTGGGCAAGAGCGTCTCTAATATCATAGCTAACAGTTTGCAAAGTATCTTGTAATCGTAATTCAACAAGGACATTGGTCTATACTGTAAGAACTACAATGCGTTGCGGGCTTATTGGTTTTTCAATAATAAGTTAATTGTTGCAATATTAAGTGAAGGGGGGCGAGACCCAGATCCAAGAGATTCCTGATACATATCCAATAAAGGATGAATCAGTTTATCTTTAAATATTTTGAATATTTTTATTGGTATTGCATCAGGTCCAGGGGTTATACCCCCTTTCATGTTACTTATGAAGTTACCGATTTCTTCTACAGTTATGTTGAGGTCCAGTTCAGCCATTTCGTTTTCTGGTAGCTTGGGAAAATGCAGTCTATCAAAAAAATCTTTCTTTTTTGAAGCAAATGAAATTAAATGTTCAGATTTGTATAGCTGCTTATAAAAAGTACAAAAAGAGTCATTAATGTGTTTTGGATCAGCAGTGATCTGTCCTTTATCTGTAAGTATAGAGTTTATTGTTCTTTCAGTCTAAACCTGTTTAATACGCCAAGCCAAGATTTTGCTTGCTTTTTCACCCTGTTTATAGTATGACTGTTTCAGTCTTAGTAAGCTTTTAGTAGCTTTATTTACCGACAAACTATTGTATTTAGCTCTTAATTTATTTAACTCTAGAATTCGAGCATTAGATGTGGATATAAATATTTCCTCTTCAATGTCTTTTATCTTTTCCTCCAAATGCACCATTTCCCTCCTAGATGTTTTATTTTTAAAAATTGTAAAACTGATCATTTGCCCTCTCAAGAAGGCCTTAAAGGCCTCCCATTTCATACTAGCTGATGTTTGAGTTGTGTTATGAGCAAAATAATGATCTATTTGTTTTCAAGTGTGTTCCAAAAATTCTGGATTTTTCAGCCAGAAAGATTACAATCACCACCTAGTGGTAAATATTGGTACGTTGGGTAGAATTAATTGAAAGGAAATGGTGGAGTGATCTGAAATGATAATACTATCGTACCAGGATTTAGTAACCATGGGTATCAAAGATGCAGAGAGTAGGAAATTGTCAATAAGGAGATGCCCCGGAAGTGGTGCAAGGGACAAAAACAAATTTCTAAAAAATGATGGATTGTCATTATTGCATCCATATATATTAACAAGATTCAATCTATGTGAAGTTATCTCACATTGAACAATAAGATATCTGCCGGAACGATCAATGGTAGTGTTAAAAAGATTGAATGATACTGAGTTGTGAATAAGTGTAATTACACCTCTAGACTTAGAGCTATATGAAGCATGAAAAAAGTGACCTGGCCATCATCTCCTTACTCTGACAATGTCTTCATCATGTCAACATTGGAACACTTGAACAAAATGAACAAAGGTGCATTTGTGAACCCCCCTGGTATGCACCAAACCTATCCCAGTTTAAACAGACCAAGCTACTGGTCTCAGCTGATCCACTAATAGTCAAACCTTGCAGAGGAGCAGCCATAGACAAGGAGCAGGCAAAACAGAGCCACTCCCTATTAGTAATAGCAGTAAATTAACTAAGAATGAATGGCCACATGAAATTATATAAAAAAGTAATAAATTAACATAACATAAAAAAGATTAAATCAAACCTTGTAATTTCCATGGTCAAAGTATATTTGTTGTTTTAGCTGACCACCTGCCCTGGAATTAAATTATCCCTGAATCAAACAACACAATTATAATCATGGAGGCTTTACCGGTGAGTAAGAGTCTGCTTTTCAAGTAATGTCCTCCTCTTGCCCATTTGCCTTGAGCTGTTGTACGTGCACACTTGCCTTAGCTGGGTTGTCGAAGATACGTCGAACCCCTTTAAAAGTTATCAACATTTTTGCTGGATAGATTATGCCAAAACGGAGATCCGGGATGTGAAGGGTTAAAAGCTGTGTTTTATCCGGGTCAAACAGCCTCCGTTGTTTACGGAGCTCCATTGAAAAGTCTTGAAGAACATCACTCTCTTGCCTTCATAAAGTAGGTTGCCCTCTTGCCTGGCAGCTCTCAAAACCCGCTTTTTATCAGCAAAGTTTAGAAACTTCATTATAACCTCACGGGGACGTGCTGGATTTGCTGTCTACATCACGAAGTCTCCCGACTCTGTGGGCTCTTTCAATCACTATGGGTCCTGGGCAGGATTGAGTCCCAAGTACCTCTGGAATCCACTTAGTAAGGAATATGCACATGTCTCTCCCCTCTTTTCCTTTGGGTAGTCCCACCAATCGAATGTTATTTCTTCGGCTATGGTTTTCCAGCTCTTCGACGATGCGTGTCAGTGTCTCCAGCTCCATTTCCATGGCAACATTCGTAGATTTAATAGCAACAATTTCGTCCTCTTTTGTTCCGATTCTGTCCTCAGCCAACGCGACACGGGTTGCCATAAGTTTTAAGTCACATCTTACTGCTTTGATTTCAGCAAACACTGTGTCAAATCTTTTCTGATTCATTAATTGAAGCGCAGATGCAGGGACAGCTTCACTACCATTAGCATCCAAAGTTAGCTCGTCTGGCACAGCTTCACCGGTTTGTTGTTCCAAATCTTGAACAGAGTTGGGCCTTTGAAGTTTCGGATGTTGCTTTGCAGTTTTGGGAGGCGTTGTGTTTCTTTCTTGTTTAGCACCTCCAGTAAAGTTATAATTTGAGGGATTTTCGGTTAAATAGATAGTGTAGAATTAAATTTTATAAAAAAGACAATTCAGTGCATGTTCAAAGCAGAGACAAAGAGCCAATTCCCAGTTCTCAGTTTTATTTTAAAACAGATTAACAGATATGCAGTTTTACAGAGAAACATGCCAATTTTCTCTGGGCCAGATAAAGACATCTGACGACGAATGGTTTTCATGTCATAACTTTTATACACACCAAAACTTCGCCAGGATCTGGGCGTCTCTTCTCCCTCGGAATCTGCTCCAATCAGAACGTTTTTAAAAAGTGTCTTGACAACCACTGGGCCGTCATTCATAAGATGGAAGTGTCCTCCTCCTGGATCCAAGTCAAAAGTTCATTCTGAGTTTTATGGTTTTATGGTACCGGTTCCTCCCTACTTTCTAATCTACAGACATCCTGGTTTTGCAGCCTGCAATAAAACTCTTTGTCTCAGAGGTCCTCAAAGGTCACACATACTCCCAACAATATCCAAGGCTCTGATGTTCCTCAAAAGGTGCCCAATTAAAATACTGGTCAAGGATGTGTTTCACAACCATGCATAATATAAAACAGACTTTTACCTTCTGAATGCTTACTAAAGATATAAAATAGCCCCGAAAACGTAAAATACAACAATAGTTAAATCACTGAGAGTTAGGACACACGTGTGCTCAGCAGCAAACCATAGCGGTCATAGCATAGCAGCAGGGCATAGCAGTCTGAAGCAGACGGCAACTTCTCTTCCAATGCGGAAGCCGCTCTTCCACGTTGGCACTAATGTCCATGGCATGCCAGTGGGAAAGGCTTGTGTCGTTGGGGTCCGGTTCCGGGAGCACAGTTGGCCAATCTGGTGCGGGGGAAAAATCTTGCTGCTCCCAGTACTCCTTGAGAGTGGAGATACCAGGTAGTGCTGTTATGGAGCCGATGGTGGAATATGGCAGAATGTAGGTGATTGGGTATGTAAGGGAGATGCAAACACCCCCTCACTAAGAGACTTCTCAGTTTGACGGTACACACTCAAACTTGTACATTACACCCTGATGTTGTTAGTTTATTGTTTGCTTGGGTTTTTGTTATATTGATTTGCTAAAGTATTATTTCCTTCGGGATGGATTGCTTTATCATAAATCTGCAGACTCTGAAATGGAGAAGGTAGTGGTACCTCACGTTCTGCGGGATCAGGTTCTGAATCTGGGTCATAATATGCCATGGGCAGGGCATTTGGGGTTTAAAAAGACATATGACAGGATTGCTAGCCGGTTTTACTGGCCGGGTCTATGTACCGCCGTGCAGACTTATTGCCAGTCATGTTCTGTATGTCAGTTATCAGGAAGAAGAAATGTTCCAAAGTTTGCACTGCAGCCATTGGACATTGTAGGTCCACTAGAAAGAACGCGGTATGGTAATCGATTTATTCTAGTGGTGTGTGATTACAGTACTCGCTACCCTGAAGCTTTTCCTCTTGGAGACATCACTGCTAGGCAGATGGCCTATGCACTTCTTCAGCTGTTCTCCTGAGTGGGAATCCCCTCAGAAATATTGACAGTGCAGGGAACACATTTTTTGTCAAACACCCTTAAGCAGGTTTACAAGTTCTTAGGGATAAGAGGTATAAGGACCACCCTCTACCCTCCCCAGACTGAAGGTCTGGTGGAACGGTAAAACAGAACATTGAAGAGCATGTTGAAGAAAGTTGTTGCAGTAAGTGGAAAAGACTGGGACAGGTGGCTACTTTTTCTTCTTTTTGCGTATCGTGAGGTGCTGCAAGCGTCAACTGAGTTTTCGCCAGTTGAACTTTTGAATGGCAGGCAAGTGAGAGGTCCTCTCGATGTACTCCAGGAGTCCTGGACAGGTAATGGAGCAGAAATGGAAACAAATGTTCTCACTTATGTCCTAAAAATGAGAGACAGAAGGCAATAAAGTTGGTGAGGAAGCAGATGGAAAAAGTTCAGAGTGGCCAGCAAACATGGTATGACAGGGGAGCTAGACAAAGATCCTTTTAGCCAGGCCAGCAGATCCTTCTGCTTTTACCAACAACCGAGAATAAGCTGCAAGCCCGATGACACGGTCCATACAGCATCAGAAGGAAGTTGGGTCCAACCACATATGAGATTGAGATGCCTGAGGGAGGGAACCCAAGACAGACATTTCACATCAATCTGCTGAAAGAGTGGAGGACCTGGGAACCCCCGCTCAGTCAGCAGCTGTTCGTTCAAGCGGTGAAAGAGGAGGAGGATGTGGATGGTGAGTTTACACCTACCAGTAGTTCCTCATCTGCACCTGATCTGTCTCATCTCTCTCATAACCAGCAGCAGGAGCTGGGGGCCATTGTTCCACCTGATATTTTCCAGGAAAGGCCAGGGACAACTAATCTGGTGGAACACGACATCCACTTAAAGGACAGCACTCCTATTAGGCAGCGGATGTATCGGATCCCAGAGAGAATGGTCCCTGTGCTGAAGGAAGAGATTGAGGTAATGTTGTAGCTGGGTGTGATAGAGCCCTCCACCAGTGAGTGGAGAGACCCAGTTGTGTTGGTAATCAAGAAGGATGGAAGCATCCGTTTCTGCATTTATTTTTGAAAGGTAAATGCACATTCAGTGTTTGACTCCTATCCACTGCCAAGACTGGATGATCTCATCGAGCGGGTTGGTCAAGCAAAGTTTATCAGCACACTTGATCTCTGTAAAGGGTACTGGCAAGTCCCGCTAACTGATGCATGAAGCCTGTTACCGCTTTCATAACTCCCCAGGGACTCTGGCAGTTTACCAAGATGTCCTTTGGACTTCATGGAGCACCCGCAACATTCCAGAGGCTAATGAACAAGGTCTTGAAAGGTATGGAGTTATTCTCGGCAGCTTACCTTGATGATGTTCTCATTTACAGCAACACTTGGCAGGAACATCTCATCCATCTGAAGGAGGTCCTAGAGAGAGACCCCAAGAAATGTGCATTGGGCAAACAGGAGCTTCAATATCTTGGCCAAATCTTGGGGAATGGCATAATCAAACCAGTGCAAGACAAAGTGGAAGCGGTCAGAGCTAGTGAGTGGCCAACAGGCCCGGACTGACAATCGGGAAAGGCGGGACTTTTCCCGGTGGCCTGCCTGCTGTACTGGCCCGCTCCGTGATTGGACCGATGGTCAGGTGGAGCTTGATTCTTAGTTAAACTTGTGTGGCGCAGCTCATTCGCCACAGGACACACCTGCTGCGCCTATATTCACTCTCTCTCCTGTATTTCTGTGAGGCTGTCTGTCAAAGCGCTGCAGACACCCACCGTCCCCCTCCTCCCGCACAGGTGCGGGTGCGGCACCCTTCTCTTTTCATGTGAGGTCAGGATGTCTGTCAAAGTGCAGTAGACACGCCTCTTCCCCTCCCCTCCTGCGCCTTTCGGTCTAGAGCTGATGTAAAATGGAACGAGAGCGAGAGCTCAAGACAATAGGAGGAACAGAGAGGGAGAGGATGAAAAAGAAGAAAGCACTAGACGCGGGAAAATGCTTAAAATTAACTGACAAGTTTGTCATTAAGGGAACAGGTGAATCATTTAACAGTATTGGTGACAGCAGATTCACACACCATGACCACTAGCTTAATGAGGTTTTGCTGATGGACTGAGGGTAATTAACGTATTAAAACAATAGCCGTACGTTGTATTGGAGACTAGGGCTGCTGGTTCTCTCACTTTATGCTCTGCTATCAATACCTCATCCTCTAAAGATACATTTGTAGATTAAATGAACAGTCTAGGATCTTGGCTTGAATTTAACACACACTTTTCTCTTTTTTCTCCTTTTTCTTACAATTTATTGTGATAAACGTTTATTAATTGTCAAAGAAACTCTGACCACTGTGATCAGGCGGTAGTAGCAAGGCTGGAGGATGTCGGCCTGGGGATTGGCCGCCCGGGACTTCGGTCTGCTCACGGGCCTGGCGCGGCATGTCCGGGGTACCCGATTCGGTGGTGCGCCGGGTTCCGGCCTCGGCCCGGGGGTCCTCGGACGCTGGCGGTGCCTGGGGCGTCTCTTATTGGCGGGGAGGCTTTTTACCATCTAGCACAGGCGCTCTTTTTAACGGGTGTGCTTGGGACGGGAGGGGGGAGGGCGTTGAGGGTGAGGGGGGGCTAAACTCAACCTGGGTGTCTAGTGACGTGTTTTGTTAGCAGTGTGAATGTTGGGGAGGATTTAGGTATGCCCCTGGCATGGGGGCTGGTGGATTGCCGGGGCCCCCATGGGGCTCGGCGGTACCGCTGCCGTGGGCCCCGACTGGACGTGCTGGGGCCTCCCACCCCTGGTGGATCGGCCGAACGGGGGTGCCTATTGGAGTCAGCAGGGGAGCTGGCTCCCTGGGGTTGGCAATGGTCACCCCAGTTATTTTCTCCCCATCCCCATGCCTCTGTCCACCTGCTCCTTCATTCTACCATTCACAAGGCCTTGGGACGTGGGCACGTCACTGGGGTGCGGGATGGAGCTTCCGTCTTCGCTACCCGGTGGCGGCCTGGGTCCCGATTTTATTGAGCAATTTAGACACTACACTTGCAACATTTACAGGGAACGCACATGTAGGGACCTGGCGGTGTGGCGCCACAGGCGAGGCCCCCCTGTGGTGCCGGCACCCACTGGTTAAACGCATCTAGACACTGAGGGCCCGGGGGGGGAGATGGGGGTACCCGGCAGTATTCCCATGTCCCCCCCCTCTGTTTTAAGTGCACATTAGAACAACACGCAACAACACCACATTGAGCTGGGGGAGAGAGGCTGGGGGGTCTTTCCACACCCCTGTTCGTTGGACCATCAGGGGTCGGAGCCCGGATAGAACATCACGCCGTCTGGTCGGGGTCCTGGGCTGGTGGGCTGCTCTTGCCGGTGTGGGGCCTTGGCGGTCTACTTGTCCCCGTCCTGGTGGGCAAAGGGGTCTGTCTCCTGGGTGCAGGGGCAGGGTTCTCTACTGGGGCGTCTGTCCCTGGGCCTGGGAGTATGGAGTATAGTGTACGTATGGGGGGTATGAATGAGGGTATAGCGTCCTTTTTTCGTATGTCCTGTATTTGTAAGAATGTGTACACATGAGAGGGAGGGTACGTATGAGTGTCTCTGTCTGTCTATGTCTACCTGTCAGGTTGGGTGTTTGGCTGCTCTCTGGCCTGATGCATCTTCTTCCCTCCCCGTCACTCCCCGTCGGTGATGGTTGCTCCTGCCCGCTGGTTGATGATGACTCTCGATGCATGGGGCTGGGGGTCCCGGTTGCGGCCCGGCTCGGTCCTGGTGCATGTCGGGCGGGTCCTGGGTGGTCCGGTGTGTCGGGCGGCCGCTGTTTCGGGCCGATGTCCTCCTTGGATTGACTGGGGCACCTCTTATGGGGGTGCCGGGTTTGTAGAATAGGTTGGTGCCGTCCGGTGGATCGGTGGGGACCGTGCCTGGCGCCCAGTCCTCCTGCCGGTTCCAGGACTTCAGCTGGCTGGTCTGTTCGCCTGGTGGGGCTGTCCGGCATTGGCTGGGCCCCTGATCTTGGCGCCCCACGTGGGGCGGGATCTGGACCCTGGAGCTGGAAGATCTGGATGTCCAGGTGCCGGCTGGGCGCGGCCTGGGGAGGGCGTACATCCGCTGTGGCTCTTGCTGTGGCTCCCTGGCGTGTGGATGTGTGGAGGCGGGCCGGGTTGTTGGCGGTGGGTACTGGTCCGGGGTGGCGGCGGCGTGTGTTGTCCGTCGGTTGGCTGCGGGTCCTCCTTGCCTGCGGCGGCGGCGGGGGACCCTTGTCGGCTGGTCCCTGGTTGGGGCCCCGCTGGGGGGTGGGGTGCCCCTGGTCCCCGTGGCCTCCGGTTCCTGGTCCGGGCCCGCCCTGGCGTAGCCGGTTACCGGCGGAGCCCGTGGGCTCGTCACTGCGATCTCTCGGGCCCCAGCATCGCGGCTGGTGGGTGCTCCCCTGGGGCTTCCATCTGTTCCCCTCTTGGCGGGTGATCGACCCTGCGCTGATCCGCCTGTGGACTCTGTACTCTGTGGGACGCTGGATGCATACATCTCTTGCCTCCTCCATGTCTGTGCCGATTCCTGTAGGACGGATTGACGGTTCCTTACACCAGCTATCAATCACTTGCATGGGGAAACCTTATTCCGACCTGCATGCTCGCACACACATAGGTGTGGGGACATAGGTGAGGACGGACATATCTTAAGCTGAGGTTATCATCATTAGTTAGTTGTTCACAGGAGCTTACCAGAAACATTTGTATTATGTTCATTAATCAATGCTTGTGTGTAGTGAATGTGTAATTCTTTGTTTATTCTACCAGATCCGAACTATTGGTTTGGTTCTGTACACTTTGTTGTTTTTGTTTTGTATTACTGTTTCTCTGCCGTCCGGCAGAGGTGGAGGACTGGGATGTTTTCTTGTGTTCTTTATTTGCCTCCCTGTCTTGTGTCGTCGGTTCGCCCCTCTGTTGGTCCGGTTTCTTTTCTTCACCTTCTTCCTTTCTCCCTTCTTGTCTCAGTTTAATGTCCATGACGTCAGGAAATTGAACCCACAGTAATCACTAATAAAGATTTTTCATACATATACATCAAGTGGCGTACTACAGCGAAGCTGTAATACTCTGCTTGGGAAAGTAAAACTGTTGGGCTTGTACTTGGTACTCAGACACCAATTCTGAGTAGCATACTGCTAGACAGGACACGTAAAAAAAAAAGAAGAAGAAAAAAAAAAAAAAAAAATGAACAGTCTAGGATCTTGGCTTGAATTTAACACACACTTTTCTCTTTTTTCTCCTTTTTCTTACAATTTATTGTGATAAACGTTTATTAATTGTCAAAGAAACTCTGACCACTGTGACAACCTGTCTCTTGTTGGGGTTTGTTTTCTAAATTAATTTCAATTAGGTTTCGTTTCAAAATTAAGATGTCATTAAATTGTGTAAGTTATTATTAAAACTATAAAATTAGATTTGGTTAAAGAATAAATAATAATCTTCCTTGTGTTAAGCCCATAAGTTTAGCAAACTAATGTATTAAATATGTATCATATGAAATATATACTGCCAAAAGTAAAGCTTTGGAGTAAGAAAATATGTTTTGTTATTATAAACACAGAACAATTTCACCCAACTTAGTTCCTAATGTTCAAAATGCATGTGAATGTATTTATTGTGTCTTTGAAATATTTCCCCAGTCCATTTTCTGAACTATCATTACAACTATTAGACTTATCTCAAAGCACAAAAAGCAGAGTCATATGTGACAACCAGCCCCATGTGACTCGTTGACGAAAAAGTTAGTTGGCTAACGCATGGTTTTAGCTATGTTACCTCAAATAATGGGTCTCATTTTTGTTTTTTTAATTAATTTGTTTTTAAAGATGACTGACAAATATTTAATACCAAAATAACACCAACATGAAAAATTATTCAGAACCCCAAAATACACTAAATGTATCCTTACCGCTATGTTGCATGTTCATAGATAAATGGTGTCAAATGAATAATAAGCAAAATGTTTAATATAAAAATTAAACCCCAGTGCCAGTTGCTGTAATAAATGTGACGACCTACCAATGATGGGACTACCAGCCCTCGTCTCCTAACAGAATATTAAACATTTTTTAGAATATGTTCAACTAGATAGACACAAGAAAATGCTTAAAACAAATATTGAAATCATTGTATAATATTATTTTATTTAAGCTGAATTTAACCAGGCAAAATCTCATTAAGATCAAGGACATCTGATGTTATATGAACATACCTAATGCATTAAAAAAATGCCTACAGGAAGCCTAAGTCTCCTCCCCTTCCGGTCGACCCACGGGTCCCCAAACCGAAAAAATAATGAATGGAAGTCAATGGAGCGATAAAAGTTATTTTCTGGCCCGCTTTGTCTTACGTCCTGAATCACATATATGTTGGAATTAGATTTAAATGATAACTAATGACGTACATTTCGAATGTGTTTGTCCAGTGATTTTGGATTTACTTGATAGTAAAAATCTGCATTTTCAAATGCCTACAAATCAGAAGTCACATATATAACGCCATTTGGCTAATGGGAGCTAGCACTAGCTATAGCACATTAAACACTCACCTAGAGCTTGTAGAGCTTCTCCTCCATGCTGGCTCTCCCTCCACCGACTGCTTTACGCCCGACATAGCTGCTACTTTCCACATGGTTAGATTTATAGAGGTTTTCTCTGTGTTTAATGCTCCTCTCTTTGTCCTGGAGGCTATGACCCTCGCTCTCCTTCTTCTTCTGCAGTTGTAGTTCGCTAAGCGTTTTTACACAAAACCTAAAGTAACTTTTGCCCCTGGTCGGAAATCTGTGTTTTCTCTGCATCAAAATTAGTTTTTAAAATTCACAGACATCATATGTTCGATCCACGGTGCATTTCAAACTGGATCAGAAATAACTTTTATCGCTCCATTGACTCATTCTTTTTTTTTGGCAGTCAGGGACCCATGGACTGGAAGTAGTAGGGCGCGACTTAGGCTCCCCATTACTGATTCTAAAAAGCTGGGATATTATGAGTGGGTTTTGGATTTGTTTTTACAAAGATGGAGAAGAGAGCCGCATCAGCACTGGCAGCAGCACAAGTCCACCAAGAGTTCCTGTGGTCACAGCAGTGGTGGAGAGCAGCAGTAGTGAAGAATCAGAACAGAATCTTTCAGGTACAACTCAAGTACTAACCAAACAGTAAGGATGGTAAATGTTAAGGCTCCACAGTAAACACAGTGTAGTAGTAGATGAAGTAGTATTTCAGCTTATGCAAGCTGAGTACAGGTCAGTGATGAGCGAGTCATGAACGAATCGTTCAAAATGTGTAAATCAATTTACTGACTCGTGAATCATGATTCACTACCACAAGTGACTCATTTACTGACTCATTCCAGTTAATATTTCATTAGTAGTTTTTAATCGAATTCTCGGGAGAAAAAAAAAAAACAATTTAAAAAAACAAAAAACATTTCTGCTCTGGGCTGGAAGAAAAATCACTGAGTACAAAGCTCACATCACGAGAATAACTCATTCGTTCACAGCAGCATTGTTCTGCTAACATGCTAACAGCCTACTGAGTTATTCACCCCTTTCTTTTCCAAGAGCTAAACGGAGATAGCTTGCAATGTCCAGTGCTGAGTCAAAGCGTGAATGAATCGTTCCATCCCACCCAGCTCACAGCTCACGAGCTGAAAAAAATGAAACAACTCAAACCCTCCGGCTCAGTTTTTTCTTCTTCTCCTTCTTTTTGGTTGGCAACTAACTTTATTTTTTTTATTTATATTTTGGATTTTTATTTTGTTGATTCACTTTTAATTTTCTATTTGTCAGCAATTGTATTAATATTCTACTGAAAGGAAAATAAATGTTCCGTTTAGAAATCTGAATTTTTTTGCTCTATAAGATAATTCTTTTTTTTATTCACACATTTTGCAAAGGAAATCGTTGGGCTCATCAGACATTTTTGAATGTACTAAACATATACATGTGTTAAGGAACATTTACATTTTAATTTTGAATAGAAAAAAATTCTAACACAGTTACTTATTATTATTATTTTATCGAGTAAATTTGCTAATATGAACCACACAATTCTTATGGGCTAGACACATGGGACATGTGCGACAATGCGATAATAACGAGTCTCCCTACTGCTAAGCGAAGGGTGAAAATTGTGCATGTAAAATTCAGCGCTCGTCCATGTATCGTGCACATGCAGGCCCGCCAAGAAATCCCTGAAAGGTGAAAAGATTTAGACTTTGCTAATTGGTCCTCATCTGAGCGACAACAATAAGAGTTTTCATTGACTGACCAATGAGCTGACAGGTTGCTAGTTAGTTGATTCCTCGAAGACATGGCGAAAAACGTATTAATGTATAGCCTAACCGTTGATATCTTTTTCATTGCTTCTGTAGCAAAGTCAGAAGTAAGGTTCTACTTCACTACAGCAAAATGTTGTTACACTTCATATCTGTCGCTTTTTCACCCTGAACGGCTTCTATATCTCTAAATTCCCTCCAATCTGACAGCCAATCAAGACCACTGAAGACTTGCTATTCAACCTGGAAAAGAATGTACCGCTGGGTTGTGTCGCTGGGTGCTGCCGCATGCCGCCTGCCATGTGTCTGGTATTCAAAACGGCTGTGATGAGTCTCGCTGATTGCGGTCGTTTGTCACCTCCTGAGTGTCCAGCCAATTAAAGGAATATAGAATGAAGAATGGAAGCAAGAGGAAGGTGAAGCTGGGAGGAGGCTTGGCTCTGCTGGAGCAGCTCAGCTCTACCCAGCTACCTTCTGACACCAAACCTGATGGACTGGTGGATGCTGAGGTGTTTCTAGAAGCGTCTGAGGAAAATGGGACACATATTAAAGGATATCTGGCAGAACATCTGATGTTGTATCTATCATGTCTGTCTGACAGAGTGATGGTCTCCTGGATTTTAGTTGTAAATGTTCCATCTGTGTTTTTTTCTGTTTGTCTGTGAGAGTCTTGTTGGACATTCCAGTTGAGTTCAGGAGGTGAGTGTGGACAGGGAGTCAAAGCTGAGCAGGTTATAGTGACAGACTGATGCTCCGTTAGATCACCAGAAGAGAAAGTAATGTTGGGACTCCAAGGAGAATCTATTATTTCACATATACATTTTTAAAGCAAACACATTGAAACAGTTAAATGTTTTATTAGAAATGTAACAGTGGTTGTAGTGTATATTTATAAGTATTTCCCCAAATCTCTGCACAGTAACTCAAACATGGTAATATCGATGAATTGTAAAGAATGTGGAGTGGTTTGTGGTTTAGATAGTTTTGTTCCTTGCTTAATACTGATATGCTCAGTGACAATTTGCTTTGAACATGCTTTATGTGAGGTTTCCATGTTATTTTTCATCCATAATTTTATTTATTTTCACATACCGTCTATCTGTATCGCTGCTTGAGTGTTCATTTTACAGTTCCCAAATAGCATGAATTTGGTTTTGTTTTAAATTTAAAGATAATTTGTTTCTGTCGAACCTGAATCCGTACTGATTATGAGTGAGTAATTTATGTTTGACTCTGAATTTGTCTAATAGATTATTGAATACTTTCTCTAGAATTTTGGAAAATTGTGGTAGTAATGAGATGGGTCTGTAATTTGTGAATTGGTGTCTGTCTCCAGATTTATAAAGCGGTACAACTTTAGCTTTTTTCATTTTACTTAGAAATTTGGCAGTTTGGAATGATGAATTACAGATGAAAGTTAGCGGTTCTGAAATCCCTTCAATAACTTTTTTCACAACTTTTATATCAATATTGTTGCCATCAGTAGATGTTTTATCTTTACATGTATTTACAATATGAATTATTTCTTTCTCTTCCACTGCTGTGAGGAACATTGATGTAGTATTTCGATCTATAAGATTATCATTCCAATCCTGTGATGACAGGGGATCAGGAATTTTTTCGGCCAGGTCTGGTCCAACACTCACAAAGAACTGGTTAAAGCTATTCACTATATCATCCATGTTTTCCTTTCTGATATCATTTTCTATGAAATACTGAGGGTAGCATTGTCTAGAACCATTTTTGACAATGCTATTCAATATATCCCATATTCCTTTAATATTCCTTTTATTTTTATTAAGTATCTCATGATAGTATTCATTTTTACTTTTTCTTCCTAGTGATTAATTTATTCTTATATTTTTTGTATTTTTTGTATTTTTTGTATATTTTGAGATGAGTTTTGGGCAGGATTTGATGAAAGGAAAGACAGGTAAAAATTCAGATGAAGATACAACTAGGAAGGGTTGCATTAAGTGAAAGTGCTGGTGAAGAGGAAAGCGAGTACAAAATCATTTTGAGATTCAGTGAGGGAAATGGAGTAAATACAGTGAATCTGGTGAAGCTAACTTCTGTCTTAAAAAAATCAGGTTAGTGACAAAAAAGTTAGCCAAAATTCTAAGAGATGGAAATCTATTAATAGTGTGTAAGAGAAGGAAAGGTATTGATAGATGTGAAAAAACTAGTTCCTTTCATAGCAGGAGTAATAAATGTGACAATGGAATCAAAGTCAAAAACGGAAAGGATTCAAATCATGGTAAAAGCAGCTGTAAATCATTTGGACATTAATGAGTTGTCATGGGAGGAGATCAGGTATAATCTCAGTTCACATACAAGCCAAGAGGGTGGGTGTGTGGGTTAGTGAATGGTGCTGATTCTACAATGGAATGCTAGGAGTTTGATAGCTAATGGACAAGAGTTTAAAAGATATATAGATGAAGTATTAGATAAACATGGTTAAATCAGAAATTAGACTTTAAATTATTTCCATATACAATAATTAGATGTGATAGAGAAATGGTATTGGATGGTATTGGAGGAGGATGTGCTACTTTTATTAATAGTATGAATTATAGAATAATTAAAATAGGAAAAGAAGAAGACTATAAAGGGATAGAAGTTTATATAAGTAAGAAGTTATATATAGTTAATTATTATAATCAATGCAAGAAATTAGATATTAATAATCTTAAATCAATTATAGAAGGTAATTATAAGCATGGAGGAAATAAAGTAGATAAGAATGGTGAGATCATTGAGGAATTAATAGATATTATGAATTTAGTATGTTTAAACGATGGTAGAGGGACAAGGATAAATATACATACAGGTAAAAGTACGGCTTTAGATCTCACTCTGGTATCAAATGAAATATCAGCAAAATGTAATTGGGAAATTCAGGAAAATAATTTAGGGAGTGATCATTATATAATTTTCACAAAAATTTATAGGATGAAGAAATACATGTGGAAAAAAGAGAAGGAAGATGGGTATTTAAAAAAGCAAATTGGTATAAATTTAGAAATATATGTGAAAAAGAATATGGTAGGATAAATATAGAGGAAGATATAGAAACAGTGGAACAAACATTTAGCAAAGTAATAATTGAAGAAGCCGAAATAACTATTCCTAAAAGTAAAGGAACCATGAAAAAGAAGAATGTTCCTTGGTGGAATGAGCAATGTGAAAAAGCAATTAAAGAGAGAAATAAAAGCATGAAAGTGTTAAAAAAGACACATAATTTTGATAGTTTATTAAAATATAAAAGGTTACAAGCTGAAGCAAGGAGAGTAATTAAAAGAGCAAAAAGAGAAAATTGGAGGGGTTTTTGTGATAAAATAGGGAGAACAACATCAATAAGTGAGGTATGGGGAATGATAAGAAAAATGAAAGGAGTGTATAGAGAATTTAAATATCCAGTAATTAAAATAGGAGAAGATGTAGCTATTAAAAATGAAGAGAAAGCAGAAATGTTAGCTAAAACATTTATTAGAATTAACAGTAATACTAATTTGTCAGAAGAAAGATGGAGAAGAGAAGAGTCTAGAAAGGAAAATAATGTGGAATTTGATGGAGGAAAAGGACTAACAACAATAGAAATGCCAATTACATTATTTGAATTAGAGCGTGCAATGGGGAGAACTAAAATAACGTCACCTGGCAAAGATATTAATTATGAGATGCTTAAAAATTTAGGGGATAAAATGAAGGCAACATTATTAGGAATATATAATAACACCTGGGAAAGAGGGCATTTACCAAAAAATTGGAAAGAGGCAATAATAATTCCAATAATTAAACCCAGGAAAGATCCAAGTAATCCAGAGAGCTATAGGCAGATAGCACTGACATCTCAAAAAGGGAAATTAATGGAAAGAATGATAACAGATAGATCAAATTATTATTTAGAAAGTAGGAAATTGATAAGAAAATACCAAAATGGATTTAGGAAAGGTAGAGGAACAGTGGATGCAGTAGTAAGTTTGGAAAATGAAATTAGGAAAGCACAAAACAATAAAGAAAGTTTAGCTATAGTTTATTTTTATACAGAGAAAGCATATGACATGGTGTGGAAGGAGGGTTTATTGATTAAGTTAAAAAGATTAGGGTTTGAAGGAAAAATATATAATTGGATAAAGGATTTTTTGTTTAATAGATATATTCAACTAAAAATAGGAAATAAAATATCAAAGAGCTATAAGGTTGATAACGGGACACCACAAGGAAGAGTGATTAATCCAGTTCTTTTTTCTATCAAGATCAATTATGTATTTAAAGATCTAGGACATGATATTGGGAAAGCATTGTTTGCAGATGATGGAATAATATGGAAAAGGGGAAGAAACATCAAATACTTGCAAAAAAAAATTCTAGAAGCAATAATAAAAGTAGAAAATTGGTCATATGAATGGGGGTTTAAATTTTCAGTAGAAAAAACAAAAAGTATGGTGTTTACTAGGAAAAGGAATATAAAAATTTAACTTAAATTATATAGGGAGAAATTGGAGCAAGTGCATAGTTTTAGATATCTGGGGGTTATATTTGATGAAAAATTAATTTGGAAGGAAAATATTAACAAAAAAGAAGAAAGATGTAAAAAGGTAATAAATATGAGATGATTAAGGGGGAATGAATGGGGAGCTAGTACTAAAGCATTAAAACAAATTTATATAACAATGATCAGGTCTGTAGTTGATTATGGTAGTATAGTATATAGTTCGGCATGTAAAACATTATTAAAAAAGATAGAAGTAATACAAAGTCAGGCTTTAAGAATATGTTGTGGAGCAATGAAATCCACTCCAATTGTTTCATTGCAAGTAGAAATGGGAGAGATGCCTTTGAATCTAAGATTCAAATTAAATACCCTGAATTATTGGGCT
Organism: Apricaphanius iberus; assembly: GCA_028564705.1. Lineage (NCBI taxonomy): Eukaryota > Metazoa > Chordata > Actinopteri > Cyprinodontiformes > Aphaniidae > Apricaphanius > Apricaphanius iberus. Next base: position 527,367 of record JAPXFQ010001399.1, on the reverse strand, counting down.
GATGTACAGGGAAGTGAAGAGGATGAACATTTGGTTAAGGAAGAGATGAAAATAGGAGGGGAATATATTAATAGGAAATATGAAAGTATGATCTGGAAATCATGTAAACTAGCAGAATAACTTAAATTAAATGATATAATATTTGTGATTTTTTTTTTTTATATTCACCTACCCCAATTGGGTTATTGCCAAAAATATTTATAGATTTTTATATTCAAAATGAAATGGAGAGGAGAAAAGGTAATGGAAATTGGGAGAATATTGTTGGAAAAAGGTTAAGTGAAACCCATAAAACATTTATCCCTGTTTATACTGATGGATCAAAAGAATCGGGTAAAGAAACAGGATTTGATTTTTGGATTCCAAAACTAGGTAAATCTCATAAATAATTAGAAGATCTAATAATCTATCAATATACACATTGGAAATGTTAGCTATTGCATTTAGTTTACAGTGGATAGAACAAAATGGAATTTAAAAAAGTATCATATGTTCAGATTCAATGTCAGTATTATCAATAAAAACAATGTCAGCAGATAAAAGACCAGATATATTATTTGAAATATATGAACGCTTATTCAGATTATTAATGAGAAATTTAAAAATTAGATTTATGTGGGTTCCAGCACATAGAGTAGAGAGAAATGAAGTAGCTGATTATTATGCAAAGCAGGCAACAAAACTAAAAACTATTATAGAGGTACCTTATATTGTAGCAGAAATCTAAGTAGTTATTAAGAAACAGATAATGGAAGAATGGCAAGAACAATGGGTAAGGGAAGAGAAAGGAAGGCATTTATATAACATAAAGGGAAAGGTGGGTAGAATGGAAAATATTCAAATGAATAACAGAAATCAAGTTATAATTTCAAGGATGAGATTGGGACATACAGCTTTAAATAATACACTTTATATAATAGGAAAGCATAGTACAGGATTGTGTGATTGTGGGAATAATAGAGAAACAATAGAACATGTTTATTATATTGTAGAAAGTATATTTTTAATAGGAAAATATTAGAAGAAAAATTAAAAGTAAGAGTTATGGAGAAATGAGTCTAAATAATCTGTTAAAGGGAGAGACAGATATATATATATATTAGTAATTGAATTCTTAAAGAAAAGTGGATTAATAAATAGAATTTAGTGATAATATTAATAAGATACTCCCCTATACGACTCACACTCCCATACAGTAGGTGGCGGAAATGCACCTAAAAGTTGATTGCCACCCGCCAATAAAACCAAAAAAGAAGAAGAAGAATCTGTTTATGATGTCAATGTAAAGAAAATGTGAGTAACAGATCTGTTAAAAGTGGAGTCCTTTGTTGGTTATTTGATTGTACGTCCCAGTGGACGCAACCATTTTGCATCTGTAGGGTGTTATCCCCTGGATAAAAACCTTACAGGGTACGGCTTCAATTGACCTTCCTCATCCTCGGTAGACCAGTCATAAAAGGTTGTAGTGTTGGACCGTGGAGGATTCGGTTCTGCAGCTGGAGACCACCAGCAGGTTGGAGACCAACCTGCTGCTCCGGGAAGTCCTCTGTGAGGGATTCCTCATCCGAGGGGCAGTTCACCTCCCGTTGGGTGGTGAGGTAGCCGATTGTGACAGAGGCTGCTTCCGGTGGTTTGAAGAAACCGGTGGAGATGAGGAAGCTTTGCCGAACTTCTGCTCCCTGCGGCTTGGTGAACCCGTTCCACCTCTTCCCTCAGTGCTACATGGTCTTGTGGAGCGAGGGTGGAGGTGAGACGGGGAAGGAGCTCCTCGAACTTCTGCACTCAAGCAAGGCATCCCCAGGGAGGAGTGAGGACAGAAATCCTCCCCAGTTGGTACCAGATGTCCCTCAGGAGCTGATCAGTGAGGTGAGTGTCTGCTGAGTTCACTATTTTGGGCCGGTTCATTCTGTCAGGAACTGTGTCTACTTGCTGCAGGGACTCAAACGCAGACGTGAATAAAGTGATGGTTCTTTAATACCAGGGTTGAGTAATGGTTGAGATGATCCGGAGGAATAAGGCTGGAGGTCGAGACAGCAGGAGTAGACACACCATGGGAAGACTCTAATGAACCGGCGGGGAAGAGAGGAGTATAAGTAACACGGGAGGGAAGGAGGATCAGGTGAGACCGATGGGACACAGCTGCAGACAATGATTAGACACACAGATGGAATGAGGAGAGTGAGATGATTATGCAGTATGACAAATGAAGACATGTTTTTGATTGTGTTCTGTTGATGGAGCAGATTTAGTCCTCATGAAATCATTTAAAGGTACATGATATAAATGTATTTGTAATGTGAACAGATTTTAACACATTTACAATAGTTAAGCAGTTTTTTTTTCCACTGATGGGAGGTTGAATCTTAGTTCCATCAAACATTTTTTTTCCATAATGTAAATTTAGTAGTGTTCCCTACATTTCATAATCTTAGAAAGATAAATTAAGATTTAGGCAACCCCATTCTACTCTGTTGAACAGACTTACCTTTTAAAATCACATATTAAAAAAGTATCAGATAAAATTTCGAGACATTGAACATGTTTACAATGTTAAAGTAATTAAATGTATATTTGTCTCCAACAGAACTGCCAGTATGGTGTGTCAATATATTGACGGCTTCAATTCTTGTGGAGGTTTCTGGGGAGTCGTTGAAAAAAACTGCGAACAAATCTTCCCCATCTTCTGCCATACAAACACATTAACTAGGCAAAATATGCAGGCTCTCTTTCATGTGAAATGGTCACCGGCAGCAAGCAACCGGCGGGGTCTCAAGGAAGAGACCATTTTCTGCTGGGAGTGCTTGCTAATGGCTATACATGGTAATGATATTTTTTTTATTAAATGTCTGTCTATACAGTAAATTATGATTTCAAATATCTTCACAGAGGGAAGTGGCAGCATTTCCTTTTCAGAGATCCTTGTCGTTGTGACTGGAGCAGATGCCGTGCCACCCTTGGGCTCTCTCTTGTCTCTCCCAAGGGGAGTTGAAGACAGAACAAAGTCTAGTGCACTGATGGAGTTTGCTGTGGTTTTGACAGGGTTTAAAATGCTTCCCAGGGTATGACTCACCTAGGTCTAAAGCCAGACTAAACTATGGAAACAGTTGTGTTGACTTTGTAGACAGCGTAGCCTACCATGTAGGCCCAATGTGATGTATATGTTACATTTCGGATCTGTGCCATTGGGTGGAGCTATTGAGCTATTTAAAAAAAACTGTAACATATGATCCATTTGATATAATTTTCATGAGAATAAAAATGGCTCTGGGTTCTTAAGGATTAATCAATAGTTAGCCAAGCATTGTCATGCCCAGCTTTTAAAGCAGCATGTCTAACAAATAAGTTATGTCCTTTACTATTTGGGTTTAGAAACCCACAACAATAATTTCCTATTTGTTTTCCATTATAGCATTTGTATTTTTACTACTGGAAAAATCACATGAAGAACAGTGTAATTATAACGATTTCAGCCTAAATTATTAAAGTCTGACATTTTATGATCTAGAAAAATATTCAGAGTACCAGTTCTTATGTGTGCTCATTGTTCTTTTGAAACACTGAGTGGTGTTCAAGTTTCAACTATCTAGCTGTTAATTTAAGATTAATTATAAATAATGATCTTGATTAATTTATTGTTCACACTACTTCCAAAACCAACAGCAGCAAACACTCCCACAGGATGAGAATGCATACATCACATTTGATATTTGTTACGGTGTTCCTAGTTTTTAAAGCATTTTCTTGACTCCTGAATACCTGAGTATTATGGAAAGCAGCTGAGAAAATGTAAGTTTTAAAATTATATTAAAAATCAGGCAAGGGTGTTAGAGGACTTAATGTAGAGTGAAAGTGAACTCCAAACAGTTGAACCAGCAATAGCGAATGCCCGGTCATCATTGGTTTCAAGAGGTGTGCGGGGGAAAGATAAGAGCTATTTTAAAGATGACAGGGTAGACCTAGGGGTGGAGTGTGTTGAAAGCATTTCTGCAACATAGGGGAGTGCTAAGCCATTAAGGGCTTTTAAAACAGAGTAGAACATATTTAAATAAATAAATTCAAGTAAATTTTAAAATACTTATTACAAATACTTAGAGGTGGAAAGAGTACTCAAATATTCTACTCAAGTAAAAGTATTACTACTGTGATAAATTTTTACTCTAGTACAAGTAAAATTACCAGTATAAAAATTTACTCAAGTAAAAATTTCTTATTTAACATGTACTCAGAATAAAAGTTACTTAGTTACTTTTTTTACAGCAGTCACTCCTGAATTATGCAAAAAGACAATGGGACATAAATACCAAAGTAGTTGCTTTTTCTTATTTTTTTCTAAGTAGGCTACCGGCTAACTATTCAATTCAATTCAGTTTATTTATATAGCGCCATTTCACAACAGATGTCATCTCAAGGCACTTTACAAAAAGAGTTATTACAATACAATGTTTAGTGTAGAAATTACAGAACCACAGAAGATTGCGTCGTGGAATTCTCAGCAATCCCTCATACTGAGCAAGCATGCAGCGACAGTGGGAAGGAAAAACTCCCTTTTAACAGGAAGAAACCTCCGGCAGAACCAGGCTCAGCACAAGCAGTTATCTGCCGCGACCGTCTGTGGCTTGGAGAATACATAACAGAGACACAGAAAGAGCAATAGAACTGATGCAGAAGTTTGTTGCAGGACGTGGAGAATTTTCCGTCACTGCAATGCCATCTTAGTCAGGGTCGTCAAGCAGGGCTAATCCGGAGCACCTACTATAATAGAAAACAGGTTAGTGCTTGAATTGACAGCACATCATGCAGTTGGGGAGAAGTAGGAGAGAAAGTAGGAACAGACCCTAATAATGTCCTCCAACAGCCTAGCCTAAAGCAGCATAGCTACTAACATTAACCTGTCTCCTAGCTACTAGGAGACCTGGCTACCAACACTCTGTCTGAGTCCTCCTGACCCGTGGACGGTGTAGGGCCGGTAACGGCCCCCGTCATGCCGGGGTCTTCTCGGAGTCGGGTTGTTTGAGAATGCAGCCCAAAGTGGGTGGTAAACTCCATCTAAGGCTAAATACCGGCACGAGACCGATAGTCGACAACTATCTTAAGGAAAAATAGACAGAACTGAGAGGACAGAGTTGAAGAGGGCGAGAAACGTTTAAGAGATAAACGGGTGGGGTCCGCACAGTCTGCCCGGGGGATTCAACCCGGCAGGTAATGGGCGGCCGCACTGTGCGGGAGGATCCCCTTGAGGGACCTCTCTCCGGCGCTGGCTGGCCCCTGTGGGGCGCATTTCTTCCGCGGCTCCGGATCTTTACCTGGCTTACATTAATCTATCTCTACCTAGCTACTCTACCTCTTCCTATCTCTTCCTAACTTAGAACTTAAGAACCCCTTTTTTTTTTGCATGGCAAGCTACAATTTCAGAAATACCACTCAAACTTCTCGACACCTGCACTAGGCAGCCGCAAGAAACATGGCGGTCGGGGTCGGAGAAAAAGAAGAAATATCATCCAGCTAGCTTCTCGATGCTATCCAAGAAACCAAAGAGGTGCTCACAAAACACTGACAAATAAACAGCCGGCATACAAACAACATTAAAGAAAATCGAATCCTCACTCTCTACACAAGTGAGTGCAAACGAAGACGACATCAAAGATACGCGCGATGAGTGAGGTGCAGGATGAGCTGCTGAGTTCTCGCGAGAGCTGTGCATAGGTGAACATGGCGGTTATGTGGTAAAATATACAATCAGTCAGGTAAAATAAGAAAATCATTTTGAACCAAACGCAGCTTCTAAACTAACCATCAAGTTACTTTTTTTTTTCCCTCTAAACAACCTGGACGAGGAAACATTGGATTCGCTGGAGTGCTACCTAGACGAGTGCTTTGATAACATCGTTATGGGTAAGTCACGGAAACCTGCTTCGGATACAACAACGAGCACACCGTCGCAGAAGCGCACTCGTTCCGAGGCTAGCACATCCACCGACTCGCCAGATAGAAGCTACGGCGACATCCTGGACTCAATAGACAAGAAGCTAACCAGCCTGGACGCCCGTCTCGCGCTGGTTGAGGTTCTGCATAAAGAATTTCAGGCTCTGAGGGAATCGCTGGAGTTCAGCCAACAACAAGTAGCTTCGCTAGTTACAGAAAATCAAACACTAAAAGAAGATGTTAAGAAACTAACCGAGGGGATGAAGCAGCTGTCGGGAGAAAACAAAAGCTTCAAGGAGTCTATTCTAGACATCCAGGCCCGATCAATGACGGACAATCTTGTTTTTTCGGGGATACCAGAGCAGGCTGAGGAAGATGCTGAAGTAGCCGTGCGAAAGTTCATTCAACACCAGCTGAAACTGCCAGACGACGCGGTTAAAAACATAACCTTCCATCGGGTACACCGACTCGGAGGTAAGAAGCCCAACAACACCCGCCCGCGACCAATTGTTGCAAAATTTGAACATTTTAAACAAAAAGAACATGTCAAAGGACGCGGGAGAGAGCTACGGGGGACGAATTACAGCGTTAATGATCAGTTTCCGAAAGAAATCCTGGACAGAAGACGCGTGTTATTTCCAATTAGAAAAAAACATATTAGTGAGGGCAGTAGGGCTACGGTTAGTGTGGATAAACTGTATGTTAACGGTCAGCTGTTTAGGGACCCTCAGGTTACTCCTTGGCTTTATTAGTCATATTTAACAGAACCAAGACAGAATTAGCTTTATCAGACAACTATAGTTTAAAAAAAAAAGCACAGCTCAGCAGGCTGTTTTTGTTTGTAAATGTGGGTAGGGGCAGGGCTGTGCACTAGATTGCTTTTTCTTTTTTTTTCTTCTTTTTTCTTTTTCTCTATTTTCTTTCTCACATTTGTACCACCAAATCTCTTTATCACCTTTTTTTCCTTTTTCTCTCTCACACACAAACAGACTTTTATCATGGCATATTCATGTTTTTTTTCCATCATACTTTCATTCTGTACACACTTGTATGGTGCATTATTTGCCTTATTTCCATTATTTGCCTTATATGGTGAATATAATATATGACCCTGAAAAAATAAACAACACTTTCAAAGAATTTTATGAGACGTTATACACACCAGAGATAAACCCTTCAAATAATGATATTGTACAATTTCTGGATAAAATAACTCTTCCTAAACTTTCAGACAGTCAAGCAAAGGCCCTGGATTCACCGCTAACAGTGTCTGAACTCCAGGAGGCCCTCCAATCCATGCCTAATAATAAAGCTCCAGGTCCAGATGGATTTCCAGTAGAGTTCTATAAAGAATTCTGGAATATTCTGGCACCAACATTTTACAAAATGTTGCAGGAAACAAAGGAAAATGGTCGAATACCACCAAACATGAATTCTGCCTACATCAATCTTCTATTAAAACCAGGAAAAGACCCTATGTCTCCTACCAGTTATCGTCCCATTTCTCTTATCAATGTGGATCTGAAAATAATTTGCAAAGCTCTTGCAAGAAGGATAGAGAAAATAACACCTCTAATAATCCACCCTGATCAAACAGGTTTTATAAAAGGTAGGCTCTCTTCAACAAATTCACGTAGATTAATAGATTTAATAGATTATTCCCACTGTAAAAACGTCCAAACTAATATATTATCTTTAGATGCATAAAAAGCATTTGATAGAGTTAACTGGAAATTTTTATTTGCAGCCTTAAATAAATTCGGATTCAGTAATTCTTTTGTAAACTGGTTAAAAATATTATACAGCTCACCAACAGCATGTATTAGGACCAAAAATCAAACATCATCAAGGTTCTTTCTTCAGAGAGGTACCAGGCAGGGATGTCCACTTTCTCCCTCCCTCTTTGCTATTTTTATTGAACCATTAGCAGCAGCAATCAGGCAAAATAATAATGTTAAAGGCATACAATGCAACAAAATAGAACATAAAATCAGTTTATACGCAGATGATGTACTACTATTTCTACAGCATTCACAAACTTCCTTGTATCAGGTAATTGAGTTAATAAAATCTTACTCAAGAGTTTCAGACTATTCCATAAATTGGTTAAAATCTACAGTCATTCCAATCAACTGTTCTTACCAGAGTCCTGTTGCTTTACAGCTCCGCTCGGGAAATTTTACATATCTAGGTATCCATATCTCACCAAGACTTTCAGACTTATCTAAGCTAAATTAAGTCCCACTTTTAAAAAAAGTGGACGATGATCTGGCAAGATGGAAATCCCTTCCAATATCACTTATTGGAAGGGTAGCTACAATAAAAATGATGGTTTTGCCTAGAATCAATTATTTATTCTCAATGATCCCAAGCAAACCATCACCTGATTGGTTTAGATCTCTGGACTCTTCTGTCTCTAAATTTCTTTGGAAAGATAAACCCCCACGTATCAGCTTAAAAACACTACAGAAGTCCAAAGATAAAGGAGGTCTAGACCTACCAAACTTTCGTCATTATTTCTTAGCCAACAGACTCCAATACACATCAAGATGGGTAAAACACAGTTATATCGATGAGTGCTGGGTAGATGTAGAACAGACACTATGCAATAAGATAAAACTTTCAGATCTACCTTTTGTTAGCTCAAATATAAAACAAAATTAATGTTTTAAAAGTATTAATATCAGCTCCTCTCTGACAGCTTGGTGGGAATTTCTTAAAATGACAAAGACCTCACTAGTCCCATGCAGGCGTACACCCATCTGGAATAACCCGGATATCTTACAAAATAAATGCATGATTAACTTTCCAGGCTGGAGTTGTAAAGGAATTGAATACCTGGAGCATATATTTGATGGAACAGACTTTATCCCCTTTAATACATTGGTTACACAATTCGGAATTAACAAGAATAAATTCTTAGAATACCAACAAATTAAATCAATTATAAAAAATAAATTTAGGCTCAATACATTTGATTTACAAATTCCAGGAAAAGTTTTAGACTTCCTTAATCTTAACCCTCCCAAACTGCTATCTAAAATATACAAAACATTAAATAGAATAGATGAATCAATAGCCCTTCCTATTTCAAAATGGGAGATGGACTTGTCCATCTCAATTGACCAAAACCTCTGGTCTCAAATTTCATTAAAAACCTTTAAATTTCTTAAAAATCCTAATCTACGATTAATACAATATAAAATCCTTCATAGAGTGCATTATACAGGGCAACGGATGTTCAAGATGGGTTATACGCCGTCTGATACCTGTTTACAATGTACAAGCAATCTACCAGACAATTATATTCATGCTCTCTGGTTCTGCCCACCTGTTAAGAAATATTGGTACCAGATATGTGAAGATCTATCAAAGTGTCTGAAATGTAATATCACACCTGCTCCCACAGTTTGCTTGCGGGGAAATGTAGACGAAGTTACCATGGATACAAAGTCTATGCAATTATTTTACATCGCCTTATGCATCGCTAAGAAAAATATCCTCTTGAACTGGAAAAATAAAAATACTCTGAATATTAATCAATATAGAGATCTCTTTCTGGATTACATTGGTCTAGAAACGGCATCTGCCTCCACATCTGATCAATCTTTCTGGTCACCCTTGATCAGTTCCATCACCTAGTGGGGTCAGGCCCTTGATTCCGTTCTGTGGGACACGGTTGCCGATGAGGAGCTTAAGGGTTGGTGGTGACTGCGGGGAGGTCCTTGGGGGTGGGTCCGCTTGCGGTTCAGCGGTAGGTGCCGTGACCCTCGCCTGGGGTGGGACTTTGGGGGCTTTGTGTGGTGACTCCTAGTGGCTGTATGCGGCGCCTTAGAGGGGTCGTGCTGGCGGACACGGGTTACTGGCCTGGTGCTGTGCTGCTCTGGGGGGGTCTGGGCTGGGCCTGGGGCTCGGGGTTCTGGGGCGGCGTGCCCCCCGGCTGGGGCCCTGGCTGGGGCTTGGCCGGGGGGGGCCGCTGCCGTTGGTGCCGGCTGGGGGGGGGCTGTGGTCGGCCGGTGGTTGGCGGGCGCTGCTGCCCTTTCCATCTCCCCGGGCTGGTTCCTGTCGCTTGCTCCCCGGTGGCCGCTTGCCGCGTCCGGGCGTCGGCGAGAGGCCGTGGCGGGTGGCCGGCGTCTCCGGGCCCGATCGGCTATATTCACACTGGACATGGCTCCTGGGTCTTGGTCTTAGCCCTCGCGGGGGTGCTGGGGTGGGGGGCTCTGGCCGTTGTTGGTCGGCCTCCACAGTGACAGACCAGTTGGAGGGGTGTGGGCTTGTGGGTGGACGTGCTGGGTTCTGTTGCCACCCGGCCATCGGGCGGTAGAAGCAAGGCTGGAGGATGTCGGCCTGGGGATTGGCCGCCCGGGACTTCGGTCTGCTCACGGCCCTGGCGCGGCATGTCCGGGGTACCCGAGTCGGTGGTGCGCCGGGTTCCGGCCTTGGCCCGGGGGTCCTCGGACGCTGGCGGTGCCTGGGGCGTCTCTTATTGGCGGGGAGGCTTTTTACCATCTAGCACAGGCGCTCTTTTTAACGGGGTGCGCTTGGGACGGGAGGGGGGAGGGCGTTGAGGGTGAGGGGGGGCTAAACTCAACCTGGGTGTTTAGTGACATGTGTTTTGTTAGCAGTGTGAATGTTGGGAAGGATTTAGGTATGCCCCTGGCATGGGGGCTGGTGGATTGCCGGGGCCCCCATGGGGCTCGGGGGTGCCGCTGCCATGGGCCCCGACTTGACGTGCTGGGGCCTCCCACCCCTGGTGGATCGGCCGAACGGGGATGCCTATTGGAGTCATCAGGGGAGCTGGCTCCCTGGGGTTGGCAATGGCCACCCCAGTTATTTTCTCCCCATCCCCATGCCTCTGTCCATCTGCTCCTTCATTCTACCATTCACAAGGCCTTGGGACGTGGGCAGGTCACTGGGGTGCGGGATGGAGCTTCCGTCTTCGCTACCCGGTGGCGACCTGGGTCCCGATTTTAATGAGCAACTTAGACACTTACACTTGCAACATTTACATGGAACGCACATGTAGGGACCTGGCGGTGTGGCGCATTGGCGCTGGGGGCGGGACCCCTCATGGGGGGCCCCCTATAGGGGCCCGTTGTGGGGGCCTCGCCTGTGGTGCCGGCACCCATTGGTTAAACGCATCTAGACACTGAGGGCCCGGGGGGGGAGATGGGGGTACCCGGCAGTGTTTTAAGTGCACATTAGAACAACACGCAACAACACCACATTGAGCTGGGGGAGAGAGGCTGGGGGGTCTTTCCACACCCCTGTTCGTTGGACCATCAGTGGTCGGAGCCCGGATAGAACATCACGCCGTCTGGTCGGGGTCCTGGGCTGGTGGACTGCTCTTGCCGGTGTGGGGGCCTTGGCGGTCTGCTTGTCCACGTCCTGGTGGGCAAAGGGGTCTGTCTCCTGGGTCCAGGGGCAGGGTTCTCTATTGGGGCGTCTGTCCCTGGCGCTGGAGTATGGAGTATGAGTGTACGTATGGGTGTATGAATTGAGTGTATAGCCGTTCCTTTTTTCGTATGTCCTGTATTTGTAAGAATGTGTACGCATGCGAGGGAGGGTAGTAGAGTGAATCTGTCTGTCCTATGTCTACCTGTCATTTGGGTGTTTTTGGCTGGCTCTCTGGCCTGAGGCAATCTTCTTCCTCCCTGTCACGACCCCGTCGGTGATGGTTGCTCCTGCCCCTGTCTCATGTATGGGCTCTCGATGCCCTGGGGCCGGGGGTCCCATTTGCGGCCCGCCTCGGTCCTGGTGCATGTCGGGCGGTCCTGGGTGGTCCGGTGTGTCGGACGGCCGCTGTTTCGGGCCGACGTCCTCCTTGGATTGACTTGGGCACCTCTTCTGGGGGTGCCGGGGTTGTAGAACAGGTTGGTGCCGTCCGGTGGATCGGTGGGGACCGTGCCTGGCGCCCAGGCCTCCTGCCGGTTCCAGGACTTCTGCTGGCTGGTCTGTTCACCTGGTGGGGCTGTCCGGCATTGGCTGGGCCCCTGATCTTGGCGCCCTACGTGGGGCGGGATCTGGACCCGGGAGCTGGAAGATCTGGATTTCCAGGTTCGGCTGGGCGCGGCCTGGGGAGGGCGTACATCCGCTGTGGCTCTTGCTGTGGCTTCCTGGCGTGTGGGTGTGTGGAGACGGGCCGGGTTGTTGGCGGTGGGTATTGGTCCGGGGTGGCGGCGGCGTGTGTTGTCCGTCGGTTGGCTGCGGATCCTCCTTGCCTGCGGCGGCGGAGGGGGGCCCTTGTCGGCTGGTCTCTGGTTGAGGCCCCGCTGGGGGGCGGGGTGCCCCTGGTCCCCGTGGCCTCCGGTTCCTGATCCGAGCCCGCCCTGGCGTAGCCGGTTACCGGCGGAGCTCGTGGGCTTGTCACTGTCTATCGGGCCCCAGCATTGCGTTTGGTGGGTGTTCCCCTGGGGCTTCCATCTGTTCCCCTCTTGGCGGGTGATCGACCCTGCACTGATCCGCCTGTGGCCTCTGTACTCTATGGGACCCTGGATGCATACATCTCTTGCCTCCTCCATGTCTGTGCCGATTCCTGTAGGACGGATTGACGGTTCCTTACACCAGCTATCAATCACTTGCGTGGGGAAACCTTATTCCGACCTGCATGCTCGCACACACATAGGTGTGGGGACATAGGTGAGGACGGACATATCTTAAGCTGAGGTTATCATCATTAGTTAGTTGTTCACAGGAGCTTACCAGAAACATTTGTATTATGTTCATTAATCCATGCTTGTGTGTAGTGAATGTGTAATTCTTAGTTTATTCTACTAGATCCGAACTATTGGTTTGGTTCTGTACAGTTTGTCGTTTTTGTTTTGTATTACTGTTTCTCTGCCGTCCGGCAGAGTTGGAGGACTGGGATGTTTTCTTGTGTTCTTTGTTTGCTTCCCTGTCTTGTGTCGTCGGTTCGCACCTCTGCTGGTCCGGTTTCTTTTCTTCACCTTCTTCCTTTCTTCCTTCTTGTCTCAGTTTAATGTCCATGACGTCAGGAAATTGAACCCACAGTAATCACTAATAAAGATTTTTCATACATATACATCAAGTGGCGTACTACAGCGAAGCTGTAATACTCTGCTTGGGAAAGTAAAACTGTGGGGCTTGTACTTGGTACTCAGACACCAATTCTGAGTAGCATACTGCTAGACAGGACACGTAAAAAAAAAAAAAAAAAAAAAAAAGATACGCGCGACCGCGTCTACAAAACGCAGAAACTAATAACACAACTCAAAGACAAAATTGACGACCTAGAAAACCGCAGCAGGAGATCCAACATTCGGATATTGAATGTGCCGGAAAAGGCAGAAGGTCGGGATGCGGTACGATTTTTGGAAAAGTTTATTCCAGTTTATTCCAGCAATAATAACTTCATCTCACCAGTCACCCTAGAAAGAGCTACACGGCCCCTCATCGCCAAATTCCTGAAGTTCAGAGACAAAGAGAAAGTCCTCCAGCTGGCTAGAAATAAGGGAGAGATGACATACGAGAATAAAAGGATATAATTCTACCCAGATTACAGCGCAGACCTGCAGCGCAGGAGAGACGAGTTCCTTGAAGTGAAACGGAGGCTGCGAGAGAACGGATTGGAATACGCGCTCGTCTACCCAGCCCAGCTTCGCATTAAACACCGGGAATCGGTCAAGTTCTTCTCCACTCCAGCCAAAGCACAATGTGTTTTGAAAGAACTGCTAAGTGAGTAGCAAGCCGACAAACGTGACTGTAGTAGGCTACATAGTCTACACTATAGAATCTGATGAGAAGGGATGTGATTCCCGCTTTGTAACTGAGAGGGGGAAAAAAGTGACACAAAGGGAAATATGCATCTAAGCTGTGACATTTTAACCCTGTTTCCATCAAATGTTCAGAATAATCAGTCTGGGGCCATGCTAAATCTGCATCTGATTACTAATGCATGATTAAATGTTCATTGTTCAATTATGAATATGCCCAGGTTTATAACACTGCAGATCCTCCACGCAGGCGTACGAGCATTATTTTACCTCCCAGTGATAGAAGGGGGTCAGACTCTACGCCTAACACCTTAAACTTCAAAACTCTACCATACAAAATGTTATGAGTGACCAAGTTTGAATTTTCAGCAGTTGTTGGAGCCACCACTGTTGTGTAAGAGAGTAACCTACCTAATGTGGTTTTGTTACAGGGGTTTTTCTAGGCAGGTTTTCACGTTAACTTTTTGAGGTTGTGTATGGTTTCTCACTAACACTCTAACTTCTACTTTCTCATATCTCCAGAATATTATTTGATCCAGTATGATTCTTATCGCTATTCTCATGTTCATTGCTTCACCACCTCCAAACTCAGGGCAGGAATAAAACCAGGCAGCCTTAAAGCTAAGTGCCATGACACATTTTTTGCTGAGACATCTATATGAAGCACTTACACTATGGGTCAATTAACATGTATATCATGGAATATTAAAGGGGTCAATTCACTTATTAGGAGGAAAAAAAAAACGACATATTTAAAGAGGCAGAAAGCAGATATTGCTTTTATTCAAGAAAGCCACCTCACTGACACGGAACACGCAAAATTGCGCAGGGACTGGGTGGGTAATGTTTTCTACTCCTCATATTCCTCAAAAGCAAGAGGTGTCTCCCTGCTCATTAATAAACACCTGAACTTTAACTAAACTCAGTTGAAAAAGATAAAAACAGTAGATTTTTGCTTGTAGATTGTGAGATTAATTAACAATATAGTCTTGGTGAATATATATGGCCCCAACTACGATGACCCGGTGTTTTTTAACAATTTGATTATGAAGCTGGCTACGATAGGGGGTCAATGTGTTGTGGGTGGAGACTTCAGTTTGGTCCTAAACTCTCATTTGGATCGATCTTCACCCAAAACAACTTCACCATCAAAAGCAGCAACAGCACTAACCAAGGTATGAAAGATATAGGCATAGTTCACGTGTGGCGAAATCTCTAACCAAATCAGAGAGATTTTTCTTTCTTTTCACCAGTACATAAGTCACATTCTAGAATTGACATGTTTTTGGTGCCACAAAATATGACATCCATGGTGATTGATTGTTCTTACTTAGCAGCTACCTTCTCGGATCACAATCCGATCAAACTCTCCTGGGTAATTGACACTCCACAACCCGTGGATGGAGATTTAAAAATTTCATGTTAAAAGACCCTGAATTCATCTCATATATGACCACTCATATTGAAACATTTCTTGATGCAAATTCGAATTCGTCATCACATGCCAATATTTGGGAGGTTCTTAAAGCCTTCATGAGAGGTCAGGTCTTATCTTATAGTGCTTATAAGGTTAAACAAACTTAAAGAGACACTAACTAAATTGTAAAATTATATTAAAAAGCTGGAACAGGAATACATAGACACTAAAAAGGTGGAACACCTTAATGCATTAACAAAAACAAGGTTTCAGTACAAGAATCTGTGCACCAATAAAGCGGAAGCAGCAATGGCCAGAACTAGATATCACTACTATGAATTCGGGAACAAAACAAGTAAGCTCTTGGCTTGGCAAATTAGAAACGAAACATCAGCAAAATTCATAGACTCAAGAGGATGGCAGAGTCCTTGCTGACCTAGCATATGTAAATGCAGAATTCAAACAATTTTATGATAATTTATATAAGACCGAGCAGGATGCTGACAATATTGCAGCCAGAAGGATGGATGGAATAACCCTTTCAAAATTACAAGATGAAAATAGAGAAATCCTTGATGCAGATATATCAGAAATGGAGGTACTCTAGGCCATTAACTCTTTACAAAATAATAAACCCCCCGGACCAGATGGTTTCCCCATCGAATATTATAAGGCCTTTTCAAAAAAAATTACTGACCCCTATCACCAACATGATTAAAGAAGCTCTAGAAAATAAAAAATTACCGGAGTCACTAGAAATCGCAACAATCACACTATTTCCAAAACTGGGTAAGGACAAATAGAAATGTGATTCAAATAGACCCCTGAGTCTCTTAAATGTAGACTATAAAGTATTATCCAAACTAATTGCTCTCAGGCAGGAAGATGTTGTGCCAAAGATAATACACCCCGATCAAACAGGCTTTGTTTTTTGCAGGATTGAACCAAGCTTTCTCTTTCAGACTCTAGAGGCAATGGGGTTTGATGAAAAATTCACTCGAAACATTAAAACTCTTTTTAAGGCTCCCAAAGCTAATATTTTAACAAATGACATCCTATCTAACACTTTCTCCTTATCGAGAGGCTGCATCCAAGGATGTCCAAGCTCCCCCCTTCTCTT
Source organism: Apricaphanius iberus (assembly GCA_028564705.1). Taxonomy (NCBI): domain Eukaryota; kingdom Metazoa; phylum Chordata; class Actinopteri; order Cyprinodontiformes; family Aphaniidae; genus Apricaphanius; species Apricaphanius iberus. Next base: position 511,175 of record JAPXFQ010001399.1, on the reverse strand, counting down.
CACGCTTGCGATCGAGCCATTAGCTATTGCCATCTGCTCCAATACCTCCATAGCCTGAATCTGATTTGGTACAAGTGAGCATAAACTTTCTCTTTATGCATACAACCTCCTTTTATATATAACTGACCCACATATATCAGTACCACCTCTGCTGGAATCTCTCAACAAATATAGTGCAGTCTCAGGTTATAAATTAAATTACACTAAAAGTGAGACTTTACCACTAAATATACAGGACAACAATATTAAAGCTCTTACTGACCCACTGAAATGGTGCAATAACGGTTTCAAACATTTAGGTAGACAAATGGGCAAATCGGAGGGACATATTTAAACAGAACTATATAAAATTACTGGAACAAACCAGACTTAATCTTCAAAGATGGATGGATCTTCCATTGTCTCTCATAGGCAGAATTAGTACCATCAAAATGAATATTTTGCCTACATTTATTTATCTATTTCAATGTCTTAGCCATTAAATGTTCCGAAGAGTTTCTTTAAAGAGCTTAACAAAATGAACTCCTTCCATATGGCGAAAGAAAAATCCCAGGGTCAAACTCTTCTCTCTGCAGGCTCCATATTCAAGGGGAGGACTTAACTTACCAAACTTTAGGAATTATTATCTTGCCTCTCAGGAGCGACCAATTTAGACCTGGCTGCATGCAGACAACAGTGAAGCTAGATGGGTCCCAATAGAACAACATGAGATGAAGTCTGTGTCTTAAAAAAGGATCTCCTATTTATAGGTAAAGAAAATGTTTATCCACACTCACAAGCAATTCTGTAATACAGAACACATTTGCTGCTTGGCAAGAATCTCACTCACTTCTTGACACAGCTATTTCTTTTCTTAGAAGGACACCTTTGTGGGGTAATCCCAATCTCTCACACCACATTGCTGACTCAGTATTGCAGGGGTGGAGGCTGGAGGGACAGGAATATTTGAACAATTGCTGATTTATACATTAATGATACGTTTGCTAACTTTCAACAGTTAAACAGAAAATTCAATCTTCCTAAATACAGTTTCTTCAAATTCTTACAAATAAGAGGCTGGGTGGAGGAGAAATCAAAACAAACATTCCCTGGTATCCCAAAAGAAACTCCTCTTGAAACTCATTTATGTAACAAATTACGCAGTTCAACAAAAGGAATAATATCTTCTATATATCGTATCATTTATGGAAAGGTACCTGTTTTTGATAAAACATCCACAAAAGGAAAGTGGGAAGCAGACTTACACTGTTCTTATGAGGAGGAGAATTGGCATCAGCTATTAGAACAAGCACAGACTATTAATCTCCACAAAACACAGACAAGTCCAATTTAATATATTTCATAGGACTTATTACACCCCCTACAGGCTAAATAAAATTGACAGCAACATTCCCTCCAGATGTCAGAGATGTAAATTGACCGATGGTGACCTACAAATGCTATAGAGTTGCCCAATATTAAAAGAATATTGGAAACGAGCCATTGAATTAACCTCAAGGGCAACAGGAATTCAAATTGAACAGGACCCAAAAGTCTGGATTCTGGGGGACACAAGCTCTATCAATGTGAACTTTTATAAGAAATACTTTATTTTACTAGTGGGCACTGCAGTGAAAAAATTTATTCTGCTTAATTGGAAATCTGAAAATTCTTCACCAACTAGACACTGGATTAATGAACTTGTGTCTTACTGCACACCTGAAAAGATATTATATAATGTGAGAGGGAAGATTGCAACCTTTGAAAGAATTTGGGGCCCCTTCATAGTCATTCTGCCTTCACTGGACTTTACTGACAACAATGGTGCGACTCTTCCTGGATCAACTTCAAATTAACCCTCGGTGACCCTTCCTGTATAAATTTGCTCAATGCTTTTTTTAGTGAGTAGAGTGCTGATTTATAGACACATGAATGTGTACAGAAGGGTTTATGTATAAACTGTGGACAGTGTGAGTATGCAAATAAAAGGAAATTGAGAACCACACAAGGGAATAGGGTGGGGGGTAGGAGGGGAAAGGTTCATGTGATGTTATTTTGTTTATATGTTATATATTTTAATTGATTTGATTACTATCTCTTCTGATGTTTAGAAATCAACCTTGTGGTGTATATGTAAGATTATGCACACTATGTTCTTTGTAAAATATGATCTACCTCATTGTAACAAACTCTAGATACTTCCTATGCACTAAACATCCTGTTAACGTTTCTGTTAAAAAAAAACAAATCTTTATAAAAAATAAAAAAAGATATTAGAAAATGTTAAATACACTTAAAACTTGTTAGAACATTCATTTGCACTTCATTCTAAAAATATTATCGTAGGTTCATCTTATTTGTACAGATCAAGGTTGTTTTTTTTACCTTAACATCTTTCAGCAATCATCTGTTTCCTTCTTACAGAAGAAAAAGCCGCTTAAAGAACAGCTGACAGACACGTCACACCAACACCTGTGACAATTCTGTTAGTAACCATAGCAACTTCATCTCTGAACATAACCTGCTCCAGATTAGGTTATGTTCCGGGTAAATTTGTTCCAAAAAGGATTCTGAGCATGATATGAACTTTTAAATTATGATCCTTCGGACGTGGAAGCACAGACTATACTATATTTTGTCAAAATAACTTTAATTTGTCAAATAGAAACTGTAGGACATAGCCTGTTACATATTACAAACAATCAAAAACTATTTCACAAACATTATTATTATTAATATGTACGAGTATTTCAAATAAGATTACAGAACACATTATATGCAATTAAATGAAATTATCCTGCATTGTGGTACAAATAAGATGAACCTAAGATAATACACTTAAAAACTTGTCAAATAAATATAGCAGCTGCTAAAAACAATCCTTTTCTCAAAATTCCCTGCCTTAATGTACTTCTAGATTAGAGTTTCTTTATTTGTGTCCATCTTTAGTGGATAATTTTATTCGATAATTTTACTAACCTTTAACATACTGGATTTTTTTTATGGCACTTTTTGTGTGACAGTTTATAGGCCGCCTAAAAAAGAGTGCACTTTTTATTCAAGAGTTTTCAGTTTTTATCAATTTTTCACAACTCCTATGAAAAAATAATTTTAGCTTGTGAATTTAAATCTACATATAGATAACCTTTTAGATCCTTTATCCACATATTTTTTTTAGTATTTTAAACTATATGGATTTTAGTCAACATGTGGCCGGCTCAACAGAGGACACACCTTGGACTTGTTCATCACCTATGGGCTGTCCACCACTCTTTTGTTGACTTGGTTTCTCTGACCACTTCTGTGTGTTTTTAAAAAATCCCCAGTTTCGTCCAGCTAGAAACTTCTGTAAGAACTGTCAGGATATGTCATCTAACCCCTTCAGGTTTCAGGTTTTCTTGAAGTCTTCAAAGAGTTTCCTCCTATACATTTACCTCCCTCCTGTGATTTTTATTGTGAATGATTTTAACTGCCTATTAACTTGTATATGATCCCTCTTGGCAGTGTCATCAGAAGACATGGAGTGAACTTTCACAGTTATGCTGATGATACACAGTTGTACATCTCAATGTCTCCTGATGACATACGGCCAATGGATGTAAATAATGTCACATTCAAATTGAGTAATTATTTAATTTCAGAAAAAGCTTGAGTCATAATAATTAAGCAACTTATAGAATCTAGCTATATGGTAACAGGGTTGTGCAAAAGAACATGGTTGAATGGAAACAATAGTTTTTTAACCCAGTTACTGTAATTACAGTAATAGGGTTACAAGTAGACAGGTTTAAAATTCAATGCTAATGTTAGCTTTTTTTCCAGAAATAGAAGCAAACTGTGGAATGTAATGTTACTGATAGCATCAAGGACAAACTTTGCTACATTAATAATTACAAAAATTTTTTTTTTATTAAATTGTCATATTAGCGCAAGATCAGTGATGCTTTGCTTAGTGTGGTTAGTGTGTATGCTGAAAAGAATAAAAAAATATGAAAAAATAAGAAGCCAGTCAGACTTTGTCTAACCCCCTAACCCTAACCCTAACGCACTATTACCTTTGGTCTACCCAACATGTTAGCATAGGGCTTGATGATGTCATATTCTCTGTTTCATATGACACCCTGTTTTCCCTCTTTTTCTGCTAGTCTAAATATGTTTTGGTAAAACGGTTTCGGACATGTGGTGGGACACAAAAATGTGTTGATAATTATAGTAAGAGTTTTAACAATTACTGGAAACACGTTTCAAAACAGTCATGCCAAAGAAGTATATTTAAAACTTATTTTAACAGTTTTATTCGATGTCCAAGTTTCTCATCTAAGAAGGTGGGACAAGAGAAAAATAACAGTTTAGGGGGGCTTGACATTTATATTCAATTCAATTCAGTTTATTTATATAGCGCCGTTTCACAACAGATGTCATCTCAAGGCACTATACAAGAAGAGTTATTACAATACAATGTTTAATGTAGAAATTAGAGAACCACAGAAGATTGTGTCGTGTAATTCTCAGCAATCCCTCACACTGAGCAAGCACGAAGCGACAGTGGAAAAGAAAAACTCCCTTTTAACAGGAAAAACCTCCGGCAGAACCAGGCTCAGCACAAGCGGTCATCTGCCGAGACCGTCTGTGGTTTGGAGAATACAGAACAGAGACACAGAACAGAGACACAGAAAGAGCAACAGAACTGATGCAGAAGTTTGTTGCAGCACATGGAGAACTTTCCGTCACTGCGATGCCATCTTAGTCAGAGTCGTCAAGCAGGGCGGTTCAGGAGCACCTACTATGAGAAGAAACTAAGAGAAAGCAGGTTAGCGCTTGAACTGACAGCACATCATGCAGTTGGGGAGAAGTAGGAGAGAAAATAGGAACAGACCCTAATAATGTCCTCCAACAGCCTAGCCTAAAGCAGCATAGCTACTAACATTAACCTGTCTCCTAGCTACTAGGAGACCTAGCTACTAACACTTTCTACCTGGCTTACATTAACCTATCTCTACCTAGCTACTCTACCTCTTCCTATCTCTTCCTAGTTTTTGACACTCTACCTGACTACTAACATTAACCTGTCTCCCAGCTACTAGGAGACCTAGCTACTAACACTGTCTACTTGGCTTACATTAATCTATCTCTACCTAGCTACTCTACCTCTTCATATCCCTTCCTAGCTTTTGACACTCTACCTGCCTACTAACATTAACCTATCTCCTCCTAGCTACCTGTCTAACCTGTCTCTAACTGCCTATTAACATATCTCTAACTGTAAGCTTTGTCAAAGAGGAACGTTTTAAGCCTAGTTTTAAAGATATACAAATTGTCTGCTTCACGAACCAACCCCAGGAGCCTGTTCCATAGGAGGGGAGCCTGATAGCTGAAAGATCTGCCACCCATTCTACTTTTAGAAATCCTAGGAATTACCAGTAAAGTCTGAGAACGAAGGGCCCTGTTAGGAACATATGGAACAATCAGGTCTCTTATGTATGATGGAGCTAGATTATGAAGAGCTTTATATGTCAAAAAGAGGATCTTGAATTCTATTCTAGATTTTACTGGGAGCCAGTGAAGAGAAGCTAAAACAAGGGAAATATAATCTCTTCTTTTAATATTCATCAGAATCCTAGCAGCAGCATTTTGGACTAACTGAATACCTTTAATTGTTTTCTGTGGACTACCTGATAATAAAGAGTTACAGTAATCCAGTCTTGAAGTTTTTCAGCATCATTCCTGGACAGGATGGTTCTAATTTTTGCAATATTCCTAAGGTGAAAAAATGAAATCCTAGAGACTTCTTTAAGGTGAGATCTAAATGACATATCTTGGTCAAAAATAACACAGAGGTTCTTTGCTTTATTATTGGAGACTAATTTAATGCCGTCTAGGTGAAGGGGTTAACTAAGTAGCTTCTTTTTCAGAGCCTCTGGTCCAAAGACGACAACTTCTGTTTTATCAGAATTCAGAAGCAAGAAGTTTAGAGTCATCCAAGTTTTTATGTCTCCCAGACATGCCTGTAGTCTACCTAACTGATTGGATTCATCAGGATTTATGGATAGATATAGCTGTGTATCATCTGCGTAACTATGGAAATTTATCCCATGCTGCCTAATTATTTTACCAATAGGAAGAATATATATAGTAAAAAGAATCGACCCAAGCACTGAACCCTGTGGTACTCCGCAAGTAACTATTGGGGTTGAGGAAGATTTATCATTTACCTGAACAAACTGAAATCTGTTAGACAAATAAGATTTAAACCAACCTAGTGCTGTTCCTATTATACCGACACTTTGACGCCTTTCTATGAGAATATTGTGTTCAACTCTGTCTGATGTTTAGTTACTCCTCCGCCTCATTTAGTGAAGTTGGTAGGTGTATTAAGTGCAGCATTTTTGTAGCCTTGGAGGCGAGGGTTTCTGAGCTAGAGGCCCGGCTCCGCGCTGTAGAACAGCAAGGCCCAGCATTAGCTAGCGCGGAGTCAATTAGGACAGGACCCCTTAACCGTCCTCCAACAGCTCCCGTGCAGCCGGGATCTGAGGCGAGCTGGGTGACGGTTCGTAGGAAGCCTAGCGCCAGACCCCAGCCCGCGGCCAACCTCCAGCCCCTTTCTCTGAACAATAGGTTCGCCCCGCTCAGCGACGCACCCGCCGAGCAGGAGAGGCCGATTCTTGTAATTGGCAACTCCATAGTTAGGAACGTGGCTCCAGAGACACGAAAGACCACCGTCAAATGCCTTCCAGGGGGCAGAGCTGCGGACATTAGGTCCCATCTGAAGCTTTTGGCCAAGGACAAACGGCGGTACAGCAGGATCGTTATCCATGCTGGTGGCAATGATACCCGGCGATGGCAATCGGAGGTCACTAAAATTAGCGTAGCTGCGGTGTGTAGGGCTGCCAAAAGGATGTCTGACTCTGTAATTTTTTCTGGTCCCCTGCCTGATCGTACTAGCGATGACATGTACAGCCGTGTGCTGTCATTTCACCTTTGGTTGTCAAGGTGGTGTCCAGAAAACGATGTGGGCTACATTGATAACTGGGGGGCCTTCTGGGGAAAACCTGGACTGTTACGTAGAGACGGCATCCATCCCACCGCGGACGGAGCTTCGCTTCTTTCCAGGAACATTGATAGGGTTATCTCTAGTTCCCCAATGCCGTGACAACCCAGAGTCCAGGTCAGGGAACATGGACTGCCACCCACCCACTACACTATAGAGACAGTTTCTCGTACACTACCCAAAATGTATGAATTAAAAGTTAATGCTACTAGTGCAATGTATGTATATGTGCAATGTATATATATATATATATATATAAAGATAAATACAACTCCGACTGAACAGAAAAAATAAATCAATTAAATGTGGTTTACTGAACATAAGATCTCTCCCCTCAAAAACACTCTTAGTAAATGACTTAATTTGTGAAAATAATGTTGATTTGTTTTATCTTGCAGAGACATGGTTGCAGGAAGAGGACCATGTCACAATAAATGAGTCAACTCCCCCTAGCTACTTAAACTTTAGTGTCCCTCGAAGTACTGGTCGAGGAGGTGGTGTAGCCACCATCTTTCATTCAGATTTACTAATTAATCTCCAAAAAAATAATAATTACAGTTCCTTTAAGCATTTGATCTTTAGCCTTCCTCATACACATAAAAAAGCAGTAAAGCCACTTTTATTCGTGGTCTTATATCGTCCACCAGGCCCTTATTCTCAATTTTTAGATCAGATAGCAGATTTTCTATCTGACTTAGTTTTAAACACTGATAAAGTCATTATAGTCGGAGACTTCAATATTCATGTTCATAGTGAAAGTGATAGTCTAAATACAGCGTTTAACATTATCTTAGACTCAATAGGCTTTACTCAAAATGTGCAGGGACCAACCCATCGCGGTCACCACACCTTAGATCTTGTGCTGGCTTATGGCATTGACTGTGAAGAAATAACAGTCTTTCCACATAACCCTATCCTGTCTGATCATTTCCTCATCACTTTTAAACTTACTCTAACAGATCATATCAAACCTGAAAGAAAACTTCATTATACCAGAACGTTATCAGACAACGCTGTAGCAAGTTTTAAAGAAGCTCTTCCAACTTTAATTTCCTCAGTACATAAAAGTACAATAGAAAACAGTGATTTAACTCGTGACCCCTCACAACTTGACATTTTAGTTCATAGCGTTAATTCCTCCCTGCGTCGGGCAATAGACAAAGTTGCCCCCTTGAAAAGGAAGGTGGCTAGCCATAGAAGATTAGCTCCCTGGTTTAATTCAGAGCTACGTACCCTAAAGCAGAATGTTAGAAAACTAGAGAGAAAATGGCGCTCCACGCATTTACATGATTCCTTTTTAATATGGAAAAATAGTTTATTGCTATATAAAAAGAGCCTTCGAACAGCTAGAACAGCATATTATTCATCTTTAATCGAGGAGAATAAAAATAATCCTAGGTTTCTTTTTAATACAGTTGCTAAACTCACACAGGATCATAGCTCTATCGAGCCAACCATTCCCCAAGCTCTTAGTAGTGACGACTTCATGCAATTCTTTATAAATAAAATAGACTCTATAAAAAATAAGATAATTGGGAACCTTCCCAATATGCTTGCTTCCTCCCTAGTTAATGAGGCAACATCAAAAATGGTGGAACCTAATATATGCTTGAACTACTTTAATGCAGCCGAACTTTCTGATGTACTAAAATTATTAGCTTCATCTAAACCTTCAACTTGCGTTTTAGACCCAATCCCAACTAAACTCTTAAAATAAGTTTTCCCTCTGATCGCTGCTCCAAATTTAGATATAATGAATCTATCCTTAGTCAACGGATATGTACCACAGGAGTTTAAGATTGCTGTAATTAAACCTCTACTTAAGAAACCATCTCTTGATCAAAACGACTTAATTAACTATTGACCGATATCTAATCTTCCCTTCTTATCTAAAAGTCTTGAGAAAATATTGGCACACCAGATATATGATCTGTTTGAGAAGTTTCAGTCAGGCTTTAGATCTCATCATAGCACTGAAACAGCTTTGGTGAAGGTTACTAATGATATTCTCATAGCCTCAGACAATGGACTGGTGACCATTCTGGTCTTGTTAGATCTCAGTGCTGCCTTTGACACTGTTGATCACAATATTCTCATAGAAAGGCTTCAAAGTGGTATAAAAGGAACAGCACTAGGCTGGTTTAAATGTTATTTGTCCAACAGATTTCAGTTTGTTCAGGTAAATGATAAATCTTCCTCAACCTCAATAGTTACTTGCGGAGTACCACAGGGTTCAGTGCTTGGGCCGATTCTTTTTACTATATATATGCTTCCTATTGGTAAAATAATTAGGCAGCATGGGATAAATTTCCATAGTTACGCTGATGATACACAGCTATATCTATCCATAAATCCTGATGAATCCAATCAGTTAGGTAGACTACAGGCATGTCTGGAAGACATAAAACCTTGGATGACTCTAAACTTCTTGTTTCTGAATTCTGATAAAACAGAAGTTGTCGTCTTTGGACCAGAAGCTCTGAAAAAGAAACTACTTAGTCAACCCCTTTACCTAGACGGCATTAAATTAGCCTCCAGTAATAAAGCAAAGAACCTCGGTGTTATATTTGACCAAGATATGTAATTTAGATCTCACATTAAAGAAGTCTCTAGGATTTCCTTTTTTCACCTTAGGAATATTGCAAAAATTAGAACCATCCTGTCCAGGAATGATGCTGAAAAACTAGTCCATGCCTTTATTACTTCAAGGCTGGATTACTGTAACTCTTTATTATCAGGTAGTCCACAGAAAACAATTAAAAGTCTTCAGTTAGTCCAAAATGCTGCTGCTAGGATTCTGATGAATATTAAAAGAATAGATCACATTTCCCCTGTTTTAGCTTCTCTTCACTGGCTCCCAGTAAAATCTAGAATAGAATTCAAGATCCTCCTTCTGACATATAAAGCTCTTAATAATCTAGCTCCATCATACATAAGAGACCTGATTGTTCCATATGTTCCTAACAGGGCCCTTCGCTCTCAGACTTTACTGGTAGTTCCTACGATTTCTAAAAGTAGAATGGGTGGCAGATCTTTCAGCTATCAGGCTCCCCTCCTATGGAACAGGCTCCTGGGGTTGGTTCGTGAAGCAGACAATTTGTATATCTTTAAAACTAGGCTTAAAACTTTCCTCTTTGACAAAGCTTACAGTTAGAGATTTAGAGACAGGTTAGACAGATAGCTAGGAGGAGATAGGTTAATGTTAGTAGGCAGGTAGAGTGTCAAAAGCTAGGAATGGATATGAAGAGGTAGAGTAGCTAGGTAGAGATAGATTAATGTAAGCCAAGTAGAGAGTGTTAGTAGCTAGGTCTCCTAGTAGCTAGTAGACAGGTTAATGTTAGTAGTCAGGTAGAGTGTCAAAAGCTAGGAAGAGATAGGAAGAGGTAGAGTAGCTAGGTAGAGATAGGTTAATGTAAGCCAGGTAGAAAGTGTTAGTAGCTAGGTCTCCTAGTAGCTAGGAGACAGGTTAATGTTAGTAACTATGCTGCTTTAGGCTAGGCTATTGGAGGACATTATTAGGGTCTGTTCCTACTTTCTATCCTACTTCACCCCAACTGCATGATGTGCTGTCAATTCAAGCGCTAACCTGTTATCTCTTAGTCTCTTCCTACAGTAGGTGCTCCTGACCCGCCCTGCTTGACGACCCTGAGTAAGATGGCATTGCAGTGACGGAAAGTTCTCAACGTCCTGCAACAAACTTCTGCATCAGTTCTGTTGCTCTTTCTGTGTCTCTGTTCTCTCTCTGTTCTGTATTCTCCAAACCACAGACGGTCTCGGCAGATGACCGCTTGTCCTGAGCCTGGTTCTGCCGGAGGTTTCTTCCTGTTAAAAGGGAGTTTTTCCTTTCCACTGTCGCTTCGTGCTTGCTCAGTGTGAGGGATTGCTGAGAATTACACGACGCATTCTTCTGTGGTTCTCTAATTTCTAAATTAAACATTGTATTGTAATACATCTTCTTGTAAAGTGCCTTGAGATGACATCTGTTGTGAAACGGCGCTATATAAATAAACTGAATTGAAATAAACTGAATTGAAAGGCAGCACTGAGATCTAACAGGACCAGAATGGTCACCAGTCCATTGTCTGAGGCTATGAGAATATCATTAGTAACCTTCACCAGAGCTGTTTCAGTGCTATGATGAGCTCTGAAGCCTGACTGAAACTTCTCAAACAGCTCATTATTGTTTAAATGCTCACATATCTGGTGAGCAACAATTTTCTCAAGAATTTTAGATAAGAAGGGAAGATTAGATATATCGGTCTATAGTTAATTAAGTCGTTTTGATCAAGAGATGGTTTCTTAAGTAGAGGTTTAATTACAGCTATCTTAAACTCCTGTGGTACATATCCATTGACTAAGGATAGATTAATTATATCTAGAATTGGAGCAGCGATCAGAGGGAAAACTTCTTTTAAGAGTTTAGTTGGGATTGGGTCTAAAACGCAAGTTGAAGGTTTAGATGAAGCTAATAATTTTAGTACATCAGAAGGTTCGGCTGCATTAAAACAGTTTAAGCGTATATTAGGTTCAACCATTTTTGATGTTGCCTCATTAACTAGGGAGGAAGCAAGCATATTGGGAAGGTTCCCAATTATCTTATTTTTTATAGAGTCTATTTTATTTATAAAGAATTGCATGAAGTCATCACTACTAAAAGCTTGGGAAATGGTTGGCTCGATAGAGCTATGATCCTGTGTGAGTTTGGCAACTGTATTAAAAAGAAACCTAGGATTATTTTTTTTCTCCTCGATTAAAGATGAATAATATGCTGTTCTAGCTGTTCGAAGTCTCTTTTTATATAGCAATAGACTATTTTTCCACACTAAATAGGAATCCTGTAAATGCGTGGAGCGCCATTTTCTCTCTAGTTTTCTAACGTTCTTCTTCAGGGTACGTAGCTCTGAATTAAACCATGGAGCTAATCTTCTAAGGCTGGCCACCTTCTTTTTCAGTGGGGCAACTTTGTCTATTGCCAGACGCAGGGAGGAATAAACGCTATGAACTAGAACGTCAAGTTGTGAGGGGTTACGAGTTAAATCACTGTTTTCTATTGTACTTTTATGTACTGAGGAAATTAAAGTTGGAAGAGCTTCTTTAAAACTTGCTACAGCGTTGTCTGATAACAATCTGGTATAATGAAGTTTTCTTTCAGGTTTGATATGATCTGTTAGAGTAAGTTTAAAATTACTAGTAAGTTTAAGAGTAAGTGTTATTTCTTTACAGTCAATGCCATAAGTCAGCACAAGATCTAAGGTGTGATGACCGCGATGGGTTGGTCCCTGCACATTTTGAGTAAAGCCTATTGAGTCTAAGATAATGTTAAAAGCTGTATTTAGACTATCACTTTCACTCTTAACATGAATATTGAAGTCTCCGACTATAATGACTTTATCAGTGTTTAAAACTAAGTCAGATAGAAAATCTACTATCTGATCTAAAAATTGAGAATAAGGGCCTGGTGGACGATACAAGACCACAAATAAAAGTGTCTTTACTGCTTTGTTATGTGTATGAGGAAGGCTAAAGATTAAATGCTCAAAGGAACTGTAACTATTATTTTTTTGGAGATTAATTAGTAAATCTGAATGAAAGATGGTGGCTACTCCACCTCCTCGACCAGTACTTCGAGGGACACTAAAGTTTAAGTAGCTAGGGGGAGTTGACTCATTTATTGTGACATGGTCCTCTTCCTGCAACCATGTCTCTGCAAGATATGATATTTTAACAACATTTTGAAACATATTTTTCCATAACGGGCTGCACGGTGGTGCAGTGAGTAGCACCGTTGCCTTGTGGGTCTATACGCATGAAGTTTGCATGTTCTCCCTGTGCATGCGTGGGTTCAGGTTAATTGGTCTCTCTAAATTGTTCTTAGTTGTGAGTGTGTGTGTGTAATGTTGTTTGTTCCGTCTGTCTCTGTGTTGCCCTGCAATGGACTGGTGACCTGTCCCGGGTGTACCCCGCCTCTTGCCCATTGACAGCTGGAGATAGGCACCAGCCTCCCATCACCCCTTGAGGATAATTGCTTTAGGAAATGGATGGATGGATTTTTCTATAATTACAATTTGTTTTAGAACAAGAAATTTAATTTAATAGTTTAAGAGCAAATGTGTTTTTGTTTTTGTGCATGGATTAGATTTTTTTGTGGGTGGGACAGGAAATGCCTTTGAATTCTGGAATGACCCAGGAATGTTCAGTGATGCCGGTAATGTGTTACTTAGTAGAGCACTACTCCTAAAATAAGACCACTTTTTCAGTAACAACTAATCTCAACTAAACGCGTTATTGTTTCCCTCCCAGTAATCAGATTCAAGTTACTTTTTCAAGCCACTGTGCCTTACTATTTTTGTAATTTCGTTAAGCAAAAATATATATTTGGTCCATGGCAGTAAAAGCATCATTAAAACAAGCAACGATAGCGCTAAATATAAAACCATATTTAGCGCTTTCTTTGCTTGTTTTAATGATGCTTTTACTGCCATGGACCAAATATATATTTTTGCTTAACGAAATTACAAAAATACATACCTTCAACAACACTGCTGCTGTCTTTTTCTGTCTTAATCTGAAACAGCTAATTATCCCCTTTACAGTCCATTGCCCTTGCGTCAATGGATAATGGGGTTGCGTCAATCTGTCTCCATCAAAACAGAGAAGCGTATATGATGTATACCATTTGCGCCTGGAAAACAACAGCTCGCTCAAGCTTCATTCACTCACGCGGCAATAACTAGAGATGTCCCCGATCCGATCATCCATCCATCCATCCATCCATCAGCTTCCGCTTTTCCGAGGTCGGGTCGCGGGGGCAGTAGCCTAACCTGCCTTTAAGTGTCTTAATGGTCTTGGGCCTTCTTATCTCTCAGAAATGCTTTTACCGTATGAACCCTCGCGGTCTCTGCGCTCCTCTGGCAGCCGTCTCCTTGTCATCCCCAAAGTCAGACACGGACTCATGGTGAGGCGTCTTTCCATTATTATGGTCCTCACCTCTGGAACAGGCTGCCAGAGGATCTCAGGGCCGCAGAGAACGTTCATGTTTTTAAAAGCAGGCTCAAGACTCACCTTTTTAGCTTAGCCTTTAACTAATTATTATTTATTAATATATTTTTAACCGCTCAGCATGTTTTACCTGATTTAATTTTTAGTTTAGCTTTTAACTGTTTATTTATTAATCTGCTTTGCATTTTTATTATTTGTTTTACACTTATTGTTTTATACTTTATATACTTTATATTTTATAAACTTTATATTTTAACGTATTTTAATCTTTCTTGCCAGTGTTTCCTCTCTGGGGGGCCCCCTGCATCGGGGGCGGTGGTCGGCTGTGGCTGCCTGGGTGCCCCCCAGGTAGCGCTTGGGTGGAGGTGGGGGTACCAGCCCTCCCTCCTCTGGGCGCCCTGGGTCGGAGCCTTGGCTGCTGCTGTTGATCTGCTGCTGCTGATGCAGATGGCTCCCATGATGGCATTTCCTGGCTCATCTGTACTCAGCCCGCTTTTTGTAGCTTCTAAGTGTGTGTGTGTGTGAGTATGGCTGATGGGTTGGGTTGGGAGGGGGTTGTATTTGCATTGATTATTTTATCCTTGAAGGGGGGGTTGTGGTGTTATTTTAAATCTGTAAAGCACTTTGAGTAACTTTGTTTGTTTGAAAAGCGCTTTGTAAATAAAGTTTGATGTTGAAACCAAAGAGACCCAGACTTCCCTCTCCACGGCCACTTGGGCCAGCTCCTCGGGAGGAATCCCGAGACGTTCCCAGGCCAGCTGTGAGACATAATCCCTCCAGCGAGTCCTGGGTCTTCCTCTGGGCCTCCTCCAGGTGGGACGTGCCCAGAACACCTCACCAGGGAGGCGTCCAGGAGGCATCCTGACCAGATGCCCTAGCCACCTCAACTGGCTCCTCTCGATGTGGAGGAGCAGCGGCTCTACTCTGAGCCTCCTCCGGATGACCGAGCTTCTCACCCTATCTCTAAGGGAGAGCCCAGCCACAGAGGAAACTCATTTCAGCCGCCTGTATCCGTGATCTCGTGCTTTCGGTCACCACCCAGCGTTCTTGACCATAGATGAGGGTAGGAACGTAGATCGAGCGGTGAATCGAGTGCTTTGCCTTTCGGCTCAGCTCTCTCTTCACCACGACAGACCGGTACAGCGCCCACATAACTGCAGACTCCTTACCAATCCGTCCATCGATCTCCCGCTCTATTTTTCCCTCATTCGTGAACAAGACCCCCAGATACCTAAACTCCTCCACTTGAGGAAGGACCTCACCCCCGACCCGGAGAAGGCACTCTACCCTTTTCTGGCTCAAGACCATGGTCTGGGATTTGGAAGTGCTGATCCCCATCCCAGCCGCTTCACACTCGGCTGTGAACCACTCCAACGAGAGCTGTAGATCACGTTCGGATGAAGCCAACAAGACCACATCATCTGCGAAAAGCAGAGACCCGATGCTGAGGTCACCAAAACGGATCCCCTCCACACCTTGGCTGCACCTAGAAATCCTGTCCATAAACGTTATGAACAGGTTCAGTGACAAAGGGCATCCTTTGCGGAGTCCAACCCTCACTGGAAACGAGTCTTACTGCCGGCAATGCGAACCAGACTCTGACACCGGTCATACAGGGACCTATCGGCCCGTGTCAAAGTGCCTGGTACCCCATACTCCCGGAGTGCCCCCCACAGGACACCCTGAGGGACAAGGTCGAACGCCTTCTCCAAGTCCACAAAACACATGTAGACCGTTTGGAAGAACTCCCACGCACCCTCCAGGACCCTGCCGAGGGTGTAGATCTGGTCTAGTGTTCCAAGGCCAGGACGAAAACCGCATTGTTCCTCCTGAATCCGAGGTTCGACTATCTGTCGGACCCTCCTCTCCAGAACCCCCGAATAGACCATAACAGGGAGGCTCAGAAGTGTGATCCCCCTGTAGTTGGAACACATTCTATGTTCCCCCTTTTTAAAGAGGGGGACCACCAATCCAATCTGCCAATCCAAGGGAACTGCCCCCGATGTCCACACAATATTGCAGAGCCACGTCAACCAACATAGCCCGATCATGTGATCGGAAATCGGCCGATCACATAGTTTCAGACTCGATCGAAATCGGGTGCTACCTCCCGATCAGGACTCATACATATGTACCTGTCAGTTTTATTAATTCCTCGTGGGTGGGGCTATTGTCTATCTTTACTCCTATTCAGTAGTATTTATCTTTTATTAACTTTAAATAATATGCAATCTAAACAAGCTGAACAGAGAGCTACTTAATAAGGTGAGATAAAACAGTTGCAGTTAGAATCCACCTCTTGCGGTTCCTGCTGCACATGGAACCTTAATGCATGTCCGTGTGTAATCAAACAGTGTCTGATTACACACGGACAAGATTGCTGCAGAGGTGTTTGTCATCAGGTTTAGGATTTTTGCCTGGGATAAATTACTTCTCATGGGGGTTCAGGTGTATTTCTGGATTCTGTATCTACGCGCTGCGGCACTGGAGACTGTAATTACGTGCTGCTTCAGCCAAAGTTTTAAAGTGAGGAAACAGTTCTCCAATTAACCCGATCAGAAGTCTACAAGAGTCTGAACAAACAGTTTCTGGAACCGAAAAATAAGCTTCAACTGCAGAAAAATAAGAAACATATAAGAAAGTAAGAAAGAAGCAGCAGCAGGTGTTTGGCACATCGTAGTGCGTCTGACGAACCGGAAAGGCTGCAGTCACGCACTTGCAGTAAGCTTCCAGTCAGCCATATGCCTTGTTTAAAGTGTCCAGGAATCTTTTGTTTAGTTAATGTATTTACCTGGAATCTGTGCGTAAAGTTGAAAATATCTGCGCATTTGCAACATGTAGTCAGTTCATTTTAATCTGTAAAAATGACTGACAGGCTTCAGATTTTTCTGTCACCGTTCTAATAAACTGGTCAAATCCAGAAACATAAAGTTAACATGACCCCTGATATATACATTCTCATTATTAAGTTTATTTAAGCTGAGGCACTATTTTTTAAAGACTGTTTTATGTATGAGCTACTTTTGCACTAAAGTCAAAAAGTTAATAATTTGTTATTTATGACTTGATTGTTTAAGCTACCCCACAGAAGTGCTCTGTTTGTTAACAGAATTGTTAAATGTTAAAATAAGGTGAATAAAAAATATAAGATCCAGGATCAGTTTCTCTGCTCTTCTTGATTCTTTTTTTATGCATTTCCGATTGAAGTATCGGATCAGGACTCTGTATCGGCAGATAATCAAAATCAAATAACTATGACTCAGACTTGAGGGCAAAAAAACCTGATCGGGACAACCTTAGCAATTACCATGTCTTTGGGTGATTTCTGCTGGTTTTGCGAGAAGAATATGTTCCTCTACAACCAATTCAATAGCCGCTTCTATGCGAGTTTCAACTGGCGCGCCATGTTTGTTTCATTTAGCCGTCTACTTGATACTGTCATCAGAACTGAACTGCTGCCCCAAAACACAATGCAGACAAAAACGATTGGTCGGCAAAAAATGGGTCGGTTTTGAATGGAGCGGTACAAGATAGATTCTCCTGAGTGTGGAAAACTCCAACTCTCACGAGAATCCATCTTGCTGAGCAAGGTTAGCTGATGTCAACGTGAGGTTAAAAAGCAAGCATATGTCCAACCTTACTGTTAAAATGCACTTCCCACAAAGTGCTTGGCAGCTGCTGAAAGTAATTAATAAAATAACTTGTAATCTAATGTAGTTACTTTTAAAATAATCAGTAAAGTAACTAAGTAACTTTTGGAAGGAGTAATCAATAGTCAGTAATCAGATTACATATTAACAGTGGCAACACTGTGCATGTTATGCATTTCCTGAATCCTTACGGTCCTGGGAGTATTTTACCCAATATAGGCCTATTTAGTATCCTTGTTGTTCCCAGATGACGGGTAAAAGATGAATGCGAAAATGGTTTAAAACTGTGTTATTGATTTTTTGAAAAGCTTGAGTGGCTTCTGTGTTGGTCAGACAGATTCATATCTTGCCTTAAATGTAATCTTAAAACGTCACCTTTAAAATTATACCAAAGATGATAGTGTTAAAAATTTATAGTAGCTATGCCATGTACATGAGTCTTAACCAGGATATGCACCTGCATGTAAATTTCAGTAAAGATTGGGTAACTTCATGAGCTACTAAGATACAGCTGCTACTCAGTGAGGGTTAATATAGCAAAATATGATATACAGGAGGATCTTTTCAAACATCATAAGCAAGTTTTATCACCTTGAGTGGTACCGACAAGTGAAATTTTGGGCTCTGCCCCACAGACTATTTTCTAGTTTCTGGTTTGAATAATCCACATTCTCTTGGTTGTAGTACAGTTCTAAAAAACACCAGTTTGTATTTAGAAAAATGTGATTGCTGAGAAATTCACTAACTGTAAATGTATGAAGATATTTTTCTGTTTAATTATACCATTGGGTTGGTAAATCAGGGGACACCCCACGTCAGCCCCTTTAGTTCAGCCATTGGCTGAGGTTGGTGACAATCAAGGACCTTATAACTACGTCAAAGCGGTACCATAGCTGATTGGTTAGATATTCAGTAAACTGTCATCTCCGAATAGGCAAAATTATGTTCACCATGTTGGATCAAAAGCTTATCTTCTTTACCTTGTGATCAGTTGGATCATGTGTGCGGAGTGTCATTACTTTGAAGTGTATAGAACCCGCAGTCTAGCTTCCACGCGCTCGAATGAATGCCGTAAGTCTCCCTTACACAAACAGGAGGGGGAGGTTTCGATGTGGAGATGCGGCTGTTCGCTCTGTTAGCTAGCTCGGAGCTGTCATGTTAAGACACTGTTGTTGTCACACTGGAGGCACGGACAGTTATTTTACGTTGAATAACTTTTTGTCACATTTTAATCAGGTCTCTTTGGATGTGTGCTCCTTCTCAATTAGAGGACAGAGCGGAATACCCTGAAAACAAGCGTTTCAGGCGAAGCAAGTCATTTGGAAGAACTGTAATGGTTTGTGTCCTAATGTTTTCAGTCACAGCCCCTTTAGTAGGGATGATGGATCTTTCTCTCTAAGCAATCTGTTTCATGTGAATGGATGGCAGTGGCTTGGGTCTTTCTGACTGCTTGTGTATTATTGCCTTAGCCGGGATACACCCCCTCTATACCAGATCTGCGCCGTTAATCACGGCTCTGAAATTACTTCTTTATACGGAATAGCTACCTCGCCGGCGTGCAAACAGGAAGAGGAGTCCATTTGGAATAACAGATGCCGTTTCCAGGCCGTGTGGACTCTTCTCTATGGGAGGATTTTTGGTACTGGTTTAAAGCCTGTGAAAAACGTTTGCACTTGTTTTAGATTATTGCTCTTTTCCACCATGTGACGTGATTTAGATCACACTGTCGTGGAATCTAGACGGGGACACTCAACAATGGGGACATCAACTTTATTTATTCAGATAGCTTCAAGTTTATTTTCAGAATATTCTTGATCGAATTCGTTGTTTTTTTTTTTACTCTTAGCATGTCTTTAAATTTTAGCTACATATTTTTAGTTTCAGAATACTAATGGTGCACAAGTAAGAAAACTTAAAATTGAAGTTATTGAGTCATTTATGCATGTATTTTTCGTATTATGATAAACTGTCTAGCAAGGTTGTTTTTACATTTTCTGTAATGTTATGAAACAGCCAACAGTAATCCATTTAAAGCTAAAATCTGTTGTATTTGATAAGTTTAATGAAGTGGAGGGGTTGCAAGCGAGCAGCGTATATAATCACTTTTAGATTCAGTAGATATTTTTGTATTGGTGAATGGCTCTTTGCAGCACAACTGCAACAAACTTTCCCAAAATGATGGCTGCTTACAATGGTGGCTCCTCAACAGTGGCTGCTCATCATCACCACCAGCTGCAGCACCTTCCACCTCCCCACATGCACCATCATCACCATCACCAAGCAGGACAGAGTCACTTGCAACACCCGGGTTCTGCTGCAGCCGTGCGAACTGTGCAACAACACACATCCACTGCTGCAGCTGCAGCGGTGATGCTCAATCCTGGTCAGCAGCAGCCCTACTTCCCCTCTCCTTCTCCTGGACAAGCTCCAGGACCGGCCTCAGCCGCTGCTCCAGCTCAGTTTCAAGCCGCTGCTGTCAAATCTTCCAACCACCACCATCGTCAGCAGCAGCAAAACACGCACCCACTTCAGCAGCAGCTGGACATAGAACCTGATAGGCCCATCGGCTATGGTGCATTTGGGGTTGTTTGGTAAGTACGCCGTAAGTACGTAAGTATACAAGTTTTCCACCTGCCCTTTCCAGCCGCTTCACCCTTTCATCTTGGTTTATAATGTGCTATTCTACATGTGCCTCTGTAATACTGAGACATGACGATAGGCTTATGAAATTTGCTTTAGTTATGCTTAAAGGTGCAATATGTAAGAATAACATATGTCTCATATGTGATTGACTCTCCAACCAGGTAGTATGTAGCTGGCAGATATTGTAAACATTCATAAATGGTGCTTTCCATTTGTAGTTGGAATTCGGAAAAAGCCAGCTTCTGAGTGGAAAAAATAAGCTGGAATGCCCCTCGAAGTCAAACTTCCCACTTAGAAAGTCAAATATTTTTATATTTTTTTGCTCACACGTTTGTTTTCAGTATGCCTGCTCCTGGCACCAACAGTAGTAGTTTATTTTACTAGACACACTAGACAGAATGCGTTAAAACGATGTAACATGTAAAGCCTGCAACTCTAATGGTGCGTTCAGACCGCACACTTTGTCTGCGTCAACCAACTCACCCAACGCATGTAGTTTGACGCATGTACTTTGAGGCTTACAATGTTTGCTTCTGAGCAAAAAAGAGAATGTACGGCTCCTCCGTAGCCGTACATTCTAAACTATGGCTGATCATAACGAGAGAGTGACTTTGCTTTATTTGCTAGATAAAGCTGGACAACGTCAACATCTGGTGAATCAGCGCCCATTCTTCAGATGCGTTCTGAGTTTGTGAAGTTTAACCATTTGCTCCAGGAGCTGCTTGTGGAAGAGGTTCGCTTTCAGCGCTATTTCTGTCTGTCACCCACCCAATTTTACAACCTGGTGGGCCACATCGGAGCTCAAATCTCCTACCAGGACACCAACTACAGGTGCTCTGTTCCTCCGTAGGAGTGGCTGTCCATCTGTCTTCGGTAAGTGTTATTTCTGATTTTTGAAATCTGCGTTTGTTGAAAATGTTTTCACTGGGCTCGCGCTTCATTCAAGATACGTGTATAGTGACATCATTACAGTGAGACACTTTGATTCGTTGTCGCACTGCGTCAACTCCGTCAAAAGTTCACCTATCTGAACTTCTGTGTTGCTTGCGTTTGTTAAGTTGCTGCTTGCAACGCAAGTAACGCTTGAAAAGTTGATGGAGCCAACGCACAGAACGCACCACAAAGACTCTGACGGACCTCTGACGTACTCGACCACAGACTTTACATGTAATGTTGCCTACACTGATGCTGCCGTTTGGGGCCGTGTGAATGCAGCATAAATTTAACAAAATAAAAGTGATGATTGCATTTGGACATTACAGTTTAAAACGTTTTACAAAAGATACTACCAACCATGGGAACCTGTGCCTCGCCATATTTTAATCCCAATTTAAGCCTATTTTACACTTCTCCTTCAGCAAGTTTGCACTCAGACACATGTGTTGACGGAGATGCTTTCCTTTTACTTCTTGGTTGGTATGTCAGTGTTGCAAAGCAAATCTCTGACATGACAGCTTTGGGTGCAGACCTTTTCTGGCGGGTCTGCTGACTATCGCATTGACGTCTCTGGTTGATGTTAGTTTATTTACTTCGGCTTGTAAATGCATTTCGACGGAGGAAGCAATGGCCGACAAAGACTGATCTAGAAAGCCTTTTACTAGAAGTGCAGGTCATTGAATACTCTAAAAACACATACAAACACACACAGTGGCCGGTTTTGTTGTTCTTTGCACCTAATACAGACAGAGAGGTACAAACTAGGATTTACCCGACCACATTACTATATACTGCTTACTCAGGGGTGATATCAAACCCATCTCAGAGTTCCGACTTCCAAGGTAAATGGAACGAGCCATGAGTCCCTATGCTGTCTTCTTTAAGTGAGAAACACTGGCAACCATTAAGCCAGCTGAGAAGGAAATCTGTTGTGTTGTAACCTCCTCTTCAACATGATTGAGACATTAGATTGTTGTTGGATTATTTCAATGTATCATTTTTACTTATTGCACCTTTAAGTTGGCCTAATATTTAAACTATTTCAAGAACAGTACACACTCATGTGACTTTTGTGACCATTGATAAAAGCTTCAAACTTTCAATTGACATTTGATATCTTTGCTATTAAAAAGTGTGCTACAAAATATTGTAAAACGTTTTACAAAACAAGTTTTTGCAATTAGTTGTCACAATGCAAACATTTTAAACTCTATCCAATACTAAGGAAAATACTTGATTCCAGCCATCGTCTATAAAAGGGGTTAAAGGGGCACAAAAATATTTTCGACCAGTCAAAGGTCCATATATTTTGTCAATTAATTCGATTTAAATACAGTTCATTTATATAGTGCCAATTCACAACACGTTATATTAAGGTCAGGTTCTTTCAATTTAATCATACATTGTCTTAAACATTTTTTATTTATTATATACGCCTTAATAAAATTCAAGTGAACAAAACTTGTCTGTTTCAATCAAAACAGCAACAAGAATACAATTCAATTTCCATTTAGTAATAAATTCAAATGAATACGGTACTTAAATAATACTAAACACTTATTATTTATGTATCAGAGAAAGGCTTCTTGTTTTCCCCAAAATCCATGAAACTCTGAGGGATCATTCTGTTTTTGCTGTTGAGTTATAGATGTAAGTAAAATCCTGCTTGCGGCTTCATAGGATGACTTCATTGCAGTTGAGGTGAGATTGCGTTTTCACCCTCTACAGGTGTGGAGCATCCCGTAGCGCTGATTGCTGAGCGCAGTCGGCTGTTAAAGAGGGGCAGATGGCAAATCGGTCTGATGCTAGATGGAGGGACTATAAACGCAAATGGTGCTTTCTATTCATCGTTAAGTTGTCTGTTTGCATTGTCCACTTTTCTTTTAGCAGCAATTTTAGAACACAGTATTTTTCCCCATCAGAATAACACTCAAAACAAAAGTGAAACGTCTCACTCATGCAGCGTTGATGTGTAAGTGACAGTCACAGCTTTTATCTACCACAGAGAAAACTGTACCGTTGCCCTGTCATGGAGCGGACACACGGGCATCAAGTGGTTTTCGGTTATTTAAATGCCGCTGCCTCTGTATGAATACATGAAAATGGTAAAAGAACTGCTGCTTCAGGGATAGACAAGTGATTTGTGGACTGAACCGGGTCCAAGGGCTCCCTGTTGGGACGATTCTGAGGGCCCGGCACAGACAGGGGGCCCTTTGAGGGCTTTCAATAAGTATTGTCTTGTGTAAGTTTTTTTAATTAAATATTTCATTTGATCTGTTAAAATAAGCAAATTATATATGGTTGGGATTCGATATAAAAAAAAAAAATCCTCGAATTATGTATGATATTATCATTTCACCCCTCTCTGTTTCTGAATGGTATCGTCTGACACTGGCAGCGGCACATTCGAAATGAGTACAGCACGCTTCGCCTACGTGAACAATTCCTTCCCTTCACTGCTTTGAAGATCTTTTTTGTCAAACTGTTGCTTAATTTAGGTCAAAGTAGGATTAGCTTCTAAAACCCAGTGTTACAACTTTTCAGTTTTGTGTGTCAGCCAATATTTATCATGTGAATAATAATATGATAATTTCTACAAAGGGTTTTGCGCTGTTACAATTTAGTTTGCAAACCTTCTGAATCAGATAATATGAAAGTATTCTGTGAAGGGTTGTTGGCAGAGATGGATCATACTGTATTTGAAAACATAGGGGATCGTGTAGTAACACAATTCCACATCTTCAAGAGATGCACTGAAACCTCCCAAACAGCTCAAAGTAGTTTGTACAGTAGCTGGCAGACGATTTGAGAGTTTCTGCCTGCAAGGAGTTGCCTGCAACCAGGAGTTGAGCATAGATTTACTTTTTTATTACAGGTAAAATATTTAAGTCTTCTCTGGTTTTGGTACCTTTAGTTATACGTTCCCAAAGATTTTACCTAATTTTAACTGGAATCCCATATAAGTCAGTTTGCTCCATATCATGTATTGACATAAGCTCACATTTTTAAAATGTAAATAGAATCTCAATGCTTTACAAATATTTCAATTTTGTTATTATTATCAAAGGGATCTGGAAAGGCTTTTTTAGAGATATAGCTAATAACTCAGCAGCTAAAATAAAAAATTAGGGAGAAAAGGGACAGCGCTGCCGGATTCCACGATTGATAGTGAATCCTTTAGGTGTTCCTTGGGGGAGAGAAACCGAGCTATTAATATCCTCATACATTATATGTATCGCTTTAATAAACTCTGTACAGAATCCAAAATATTCTGACGTGTTTATAATACATGTATGTTCAACAGAATCAAATGCTAAAGATCCAAAAATCAAAATGAAACCCTTATCTTCAATCAAAGAATTATAATCTACTAAATCAAGGACTAATCTGATTTTATTATGTATAGACTTATCTTTTATAAATCCTGATTGTGTTTTACCATCTGTTCAATACCACTTTTCAAATAATTTGCAAAATAAGAGTAAATAATTTGTAATCCACTTACATTGCTGGTGCAAGCACCAAACAATGAATTTAAGGTGGTCTAGCAGTACAGAAGCAGTTATACATGATTCACATAAAGTCTGATTGACTTAAATATATGAGAATGATAGTAAAAATACCATAAAATGCATGATTTTATGTAAATTAATATGAAAAAAAATCTCAACTGTGTTGGGGGCCCTGCCAAGATTCTTGTCATTGGGCCCAAAATTCTTAGCAGCGCCCCTGTCTGAGACCATATGCTGGGCTTGACTGACATGGTGCCCTGCTCCCGGGTTGTGGATCGATCCGCCGCCGTTTCGACTGGGTCTTTGCTCCCCGATCCCCCAGTGGAGCAGGCCTAGGTCTGCCGAAGTCCAGGCCGAACACGTGACGCAGTGAACTCAGAGACTAGAGTCCACCGGCAGCCGCAGCAGCTCCTGGAGGGTTGGGAGAAACGGAGAGGAGGAGGCCAGCGGACTGCTATGAAGTGGCTACACTCAGGGCCCAGAAGTTTTGTATTTCCGGTATCATGCGCGTCAAACTTGCATATTTTGAAGTGCATCCAATTCGCTTTGGAGGCTTTTTGAAAATTATGCAGATGATGAATGCCTGCTACAGCCACATGCTGTTTGTACATTAGGTAAAAGGAGCCAAACCACAACCTTTCTGACTGAAACATTGCACTTCCTGTTTTAAGGGGATGGGGTTTGAATAACATGAGCACTGACCTCAAGATGGTGTTCAGTGTCTGTATGTGATAATAGGCATGAAGTTTCATATAGCTGTTACCTTTTAAGGTTAAAGTTAATACACTTCATAATTATATGGGGAAAAGTCATATCTGAAGGCTTAGCCACGTCCACAAGCTATGACACAAGACCATTATTTTAAAAACATTTGATATCCAATGCTTAAGATGATGCGCAGTCATTTGTAGGTGTGTTCATTTTTGGACCTTAGATCCAAGATCCATAGATCCATTTTAATAGGTCCTGAGACACTTAAATTGTGTGCTAAATGTAATGGTCCAAAGATAAAGTATGGCTTAGTGCTGATGTTTTTAAAGCTCTATCAGCCACCCTTCTATCCTTTCAAACCACTAAAAGGATGAAATGGTTTGAGCTGAAAATGAATCTTTTTGATAGTCCCTAAGCAAATGATCGCCGTAACTTCGCCGCGGTCAGGTGTCACAGCAAGGGAGCAGCAGAGGAAGTTGTTCTGGATAAATACTTCTGTGGCCCAGGTAAAGTTTGCTTCCCGTTTTGAACCGATCCTCACTAAAACACGTAGCAATAATAAAACTACAATCATCTGTCTTAAGCAGGACTCCTCTCTCCCGGCTCGCTGCAAATCTATTACAAAGAGACACAGGAAACTTACCTAGCTTGCATTGCGCTGCTGCTAACAACCCCTGTGGCTTTTAAAATGTCCCCTTGGTTCTGCTTCCTGTCGTCAGAAGCGAAAAATGCTTTACAAAAACACTACAGGGTTGAATAGACCTGCCGGCTTCAGCTCTCAGTGACTGGACTGGCCTACAGTGTTCTCGGCTCTGTCTATACTCTAGTGACTATCTGGTTAGCTTTAGCAAAAGCTGAACCCAAGCTGAACGGAATTAAAATAAGCTTTATTGACAAACTAAAGCAAAGGTTTCAGCTTTTGATCTTCTAAAGTGTCATAAAGTGTTAAAAGATTAAAAAGCATCAAGATAAGCCTTTAATTTAAATGACTAAAATAATTTAAAAATATTTATAATATAATGGTTAATATTTTCTTTGTATTACTGAGGTTACTCGGGTCTCTTAATTTGTTTCTGTGTCTTACAAACTTAGTTATGATGAAAAGAAGTGTCTGAAAATTTAAATAACTTTATTCTTAGTTAAAATGAGTTTATTGAAGAATAAAAAATGACCGGGGAGGCACTTCAAATATATTTTTTACATTTTGTGATATTTCTCTATAATTATAAATTGATAATTTTGACTATTCCTTTATCAATATGCTCTTTTTCTATATCATCCAGCCCTAATAGAATACATAAGCAAACATGTATCAAACAAACAACAAAATAAGAACAGTGACAACTAATTTACATATAACTTTTCATGACAGTTGTTCATACAAGAATATACATATTTTGGGTATACAGTGGTAGGGTGTCTATTCTCTAATCTCTGTGTGATCGTCCTACAGGTTTCTTATAGTTACAGTATGACGTCCGGTCTCTTTGTATTTGAGTTCTCCATGTTTTGACAAATGTATCACTTTGAAGTTCTTTTGTGAGATATTTTTTTCCATTTTATAGATTGAGTATATTATATCTTCCCATTAACTTATACTTGGGGGTCTTTGGTTCAACCATTTCTTGGTGATATCCTTCCTGGCTGCCAAACTCAATATCCCGAAGGTTATCCTACTGCGTCCCTCTATCTTCAGTTTATGAGTAGAGCTAAAAAAATATTTCTTCCCAACTCGGGTTTCTTTGAATAGATAAGATTTCCTCAATTTCTTTTTTTTTTATTAGTCCAGCCAGAATTTCTTTAGGATAGGTCAAGACCAAAGTACAGTATGTGGTAATGATTGGGTTTCTTTGGATTGCATCCTCTCCAGCAGTTAAGATTTCTTGTATATTTAGTGTTCTGCTTTGGAGTTATGAAGAATCTGCTCAAGGTTTTCGATCCAAAGCTTTTCCAACCAAATGAGTTTTGTGGTTATGCTTATATTCTTCCTCCGTTATCTGTTCCTTTGATTCTTCTTCCCATTTGTTTTTAATATGCAGAGTATTGTAATATTGTAGTTCCGGTAAATCTTTGTAAATTTTAGATATTATTTTTTTAATCCCGATCTAGGCACATATGCCTCCCAAAAGACTCTTATAATAGGTATATCAAAACCTTCAGGTTCTATTTTTGTACATTTTTCCACATGGTGGCATAACTGAAGGTATCTATAGAAGTCATTGTTTTGTAATTCATGCTGTTGTTTTATTTTTTGAAAGTTATTAAAGTTTAGTGCTTTTATGAAAGAGTGCAGTAGGCTGTTATTCCTCTTTCAATCCAACACTTGAAATCAGTATCAAGTAAATTTGGAGTAAATTCTTTGTCAAAACCTGTCCATCCAAGAATTGTCTTTTTTGTTGTTGATGCAAATCAAACCATACATTTTTAGGCATATTTTTATAGTTATCGATTTCCCTGTTTTAGTTGTTTTTATCATCTCCATGTCCCCTATTGTGGCTTGAATTGGGCAGCTTCCTCTACTGTCCATCTCTGTTTTATTCCAAAATGCTTCACATTTTGGGTTGAACCAATTGTATGTTATTCTAAGCTACGATGCATAATGGTAATCTTTTAGGTAAGGAAGGGCGAAGCCTCCTTTCTCATTTATTACGTATAATGTTTTTGCGTGTATTTTTGGCCTTCTTTCCTCCCAAATAATCTTTGTAATTAAGTTTTCCCATTTTGAACTTTTTTTATTAGCCATACCTACAGGAAGAATTTGGAAGAAATAAAGGAATCTTGGAAGTATATTCTTCAAATGTTCAAAGTTTAAAAATAAAATTAGACTCCACCTTTTGAGATCCTTTCTAATTTGTTGAATAAAGGGTTTGAAGCTCGATTCCTAAAGTTTTTAGAGTGTTTTAGGTACATTTACTCCGAGGTATTTTAAATTCTCCAGGTCCCACTTTAGTTTGTACTTTTAAGTCAACTTTTCAAGCTTTTCCTGCGTTTCAAGCTTCAAAGCTCATAACTCTAGCAACGCAGAAGTTCAGCTAGTTGAACTTTTGCGGGTCCTAACGCACTTGACGCAGGACTGCAACCGACAGAGCGTCTCACTGTAGAGACGTTACCCGATGTTGACGCTGCCTAGACAATCACAATCCGTTAGTGTTTAAAACAGCCAGCAGAGAAAGGCCCGCCTACGAGCTTTGCAAGCTTCAGCTTAAAAATGCATCTTCTGTGTATATGGGCCGAACCAGTAGCTTTATGAGCTTTGCTTGACGCTGACAAAGCTTGCGGTCTGAATGTCCCATTACATTTTCATGAGACACACTTGTAGGGACCTTGTAAATGTGTGCATGTCAGAGTAAAGGGTATGTATGAATGTGTCTATATACAGCACTCATTGGTTCTGTGCCTGGTTGGCTCATTGGTAGCTTTGTCTGGCCTTGCTTGGGTGCACGGTCCCGACAGTCTGCGTGGGACCGGATCTAGAACTGGGAGCTGGCAGATCTTGATGTCATGGTGCTGGCTGGGCGTGGCCTTGGAGGGCCATCCGTCTGCTGTTGCTGTTCCTCTGGTGTCCTGACATGGGTGGGGTGGTGTGTGTCGTCCGTTGGCCAGCTGTGGTCCCCCTAGTCTTGCAGCGGCTGCGGAGCACCCCTGTCGGCTGACCCCTGGTCAGGGCCATGGTGGGGGGTGGAGCGCCCGGGGTCTCCAGGTCCGGCATTGCCAGTGGAGCTCTGGGCTTTTCCCTGCAGCCTCCCAGGCCCCTGCATTGTAGCTGCTGGATGTTTCCTTGGTACTTCCCTCTGTTCCTCCCTTCGGCAGTGAACGCCTGGCGGCTGATCTCTATTTGGGGCCCTGCTGGGGTAGGGTTCCCCTGGTCCCCAGGTCCTGGACCAGGCCCACCTTGGCATAGTCAGTTGCCGGTGGAGCCCACAGGTTTGTCTCTGTGGGATCCTGGGCCCCTGCATTGTAGCTGCTGGATGTTCCCCTGGGGCTTCCCTCTATACCCCTCTTGGGGGATACGGTCGACCCTGCGCTAGTCCGCCTTGGACTCCTAGGCTCTGGGGCCCTCTGGGCATTCGTGTCCCTGTCCTCCTTCATGTGTGGATCAATTCCTGTAGGAAGCCATCAGGTCCCGGCATTTTATGTCTCAAACTCGTTATGGCTTTCATAATTTCTTGTTCCGATACTACAGCCTCAAGGTGTCTGTTTTATTCTTCCAATACTTTCAGCAAGCTTAGAGTTTCTAAGAATTTGTGTATTTGGTGTTCTTCAACTTTCGATTGTTTATATTAATTTAGAACCAATTCTTGAATTAAAAAAAAAAATCATATTCTATTGTTTTCTTTTTTGCTGTTTCTTATTTTGCAAATTTAGCTTTCCATTTGTTTTTTCAGTTTGTATGCAAGTAACTTTAGAGATTTTCCTTCCACTTTGTAGCAGCTCTACAGTCATCCTCTACAAGTCATTTTCGTTTTAATTTCGTCTGACGGCATGTCCTTTATTCTGTTTTTACTTTTCGCAATTTCTAGTCTTTATGTCTTTGCATTTATCATGTTTTCTTCTTTTAGCTTTTTAAGTTTTCTTTATAGGGTTTCTATCCTTTTATTTTTCCCTTTTTTTTAAATTTGAACTATACCCCACTATTTTTCCTGTAATGACTGCTTTTGACGCATCCCACAATATTATGGGGATTACCTGATTATCATAATTTATTTGACTCTCCTAATTTGCTACCCCATGTTGTTTAAAACATTTATATTCAGTTAATGGGTTAATCAATTTCTGCATCTAGCTCTAGGTAAACTGGAGCATGGTCCAAAAGGTCCATAACTCCACTTTTACAATCAATAACTCTTATGTAAATTGTTGTAATACATCAGAACGTAATCCTATCTTTAATAGTAATTATGTGACGTAAAAAGAGACTGTAATCTGTCTGTCTTGGATTTCGTTTTTGTCACTACTTTTCGCAAATTTTCATTGTCCACTTTTCTTTTAACAGCGAAATTAGAACATACAATTTCCCCCCATGCGAATAAATGCTGAGGAAGAATTGATGAAGCTGCTCGAACATAAAAGGTCTCTCTCATGCAGCGTTAATGTGTGAGTGACAGACAGCATCTTGATAGCCCAAAGAAGACTGCACCATTTCTTTGTGAGGGAGACGGATGCACACACTCATTGCATGGTTTTCCTTTATATAAATGGAGCACATACAATAATGCGCTGCTCCAGAATGAAAACGTGGATATGGTGAAAAAAATAGCAGCATCAAGGCCAGAAATAGGTGGTTTGCTGGCAAGACCCCGCTCTAGTGGGTATCCTGATGTTCTTGCATAGAGGAGAAAAAGAAATACAGCCAGTCCACGTCTTTACTAAACGTCCAGCCAACTCTGAATGGGAAAAACTGATTAATAAATCTATTGCTTCTTTCATTTAGAAAGATCTTTGCTCAGACAGCATTGTGGTGAATGAAGGTTTTAGATGCATGATTTGATTGTGCCTAGGTATGTTATACCATCACTTCAGTTTTTTACAGAGAAACCCATACCACAACTTTATGAAAATTATAAAAAGTTAAAGTTGTTGAAGCCTTGGCCAGAGCCCATAGAATAGCACTTACCTGTGATGTGTGGATTTCAAGAGCAACCCACTTCTTCATCACGTTAACAGCTCACTACATCACAGACCCCTGGCAGATGGAATCACATGTACAGAGCTCGGGACGTCAAGTGAGTCAGAGCTTGGTCGCCCTGCTGGCAGGAATCAATTTAGTCAAATGAATGTTGCCGGGTTTGATTTTAGTCTATCAGTTAGTCTTCCATTAGTCTTCCCATTTTAAATTGGAAGATATTAGATCAAACATATACGACCCTTACCATGAACCTGGAATGCTTTTTAAAACTTCAAAAACTGTCGAAGCGTACCTTTTTACTGGACCTGAGATACCCTGACATACAGTTCCCTCCAGTGCATCCGTAAAGTATTCACAGCGCTTCACTTTTCCCACATTTTTTTATATTAGCCTTATACCAAAATGAATTAAATTCATTTTTTTCCATAATGATGATGTGAAAAATGTCTTTCAAATTGTTGCAAATTTATAAAAAATAAAAAACTTGAGAAATCACATGTACATAAGTATTCACCGCTTTTGATCTGAAGCTCAGAATTGAGCTGAGGTGCATTCTGTTTCCACTGATCATCCTTGAGGTGTTTCAGCAGATTAATTGGAGTCCAGCTGTGGTAAATTATGTTGTTTGGACATGATTTGGAAAGGCACACACCTGTCTATATGAAGCCCCTGGGTTGACAGTGCATGTCAAAGCACAAACCAAGCATGAAGACAAAGGAATTGAGTGTAGACCTCCGAGACAGGATTGTCTTGAGGCACAAGGCTGGGGAAGCTTACAGAAAAATTTCTGCTGCTTTGACGGTTCCAATAAGCACAGTGGCCTCCATCAGCCGTATGAGGAAGAAGTTTGGAACCACCAAGACTCTCCTAGAGATGGCCGGCCTTCTAAGCTGAGTGAACGGGGGAGACGGGCCTTGGTCAGGGAGGTGACCAATAACCCGATGGTCACTTTGACAGAGCTCCAGCATTCCTCTGTGGAGAGAGGAGAACCTTCCAGAAGGACAACCATCTCTGCAGCAATCCACCAATCAGGCCAGTGTGGTAGAGTGGCCAGACGGAAGCCACTCCTTAGTAAATGGCACATGGCAGCCCACCTGGACTTTGCTAAAAGGCACCTTAGGGTATTTCGGACCATGAGAAACAAAATCCTCTGGTCTGATGAGACAAAAATTGAACTCTTTGTAGTTCATTACCATGCGGTACGTTTGGAGAAAATCAGGCACCGCTCATCACCAGGCCAATAACAGCCCTACAGTGTAGCATGGTGGTGGCAGCATCATGCTGTGGGGTGGTGTTTCAGTGGCAGGAACTGGAAGACTAGTTAGGATAGAGGGAAAGATGAATGCATCAATGTACAGAGACATCCTGGATGAAAACCTGCTCCAAAGCGCTCTTGACCTCAGACTGGGGCGATGGTTCCCCTTTCAGCAGGACAATGACCCTAAGCACACAGCCAAAATATCTAAGGAGTGGCTACAGAACAACTCTGTGAACGTCCTTGAGTGACCCGGACCTAAACCCAATTGAACATCTCTGGAGAGATCTGAAAATGGCTGTGCACCGACGCTTTCCATCCAACCTTATGGAGCTCGAGAGGTACTGCAAAGATGAATGGGCAAAACTACCCAAAGATAGGTGTGCCAAGCTTGTGGCATCATATTCAAAACGACTTGAGTCAGTAATTGCTGCCAAAGGTGTATCAACAAAGGACTGAGCAAAGGCTGTGAATACTTATGTACTTGTGATTTCTCAGTTGTTTTGTTTATTTATAAATTTGCAACAATCTAAACATTTCTTTCTACATTGTCATTATGGGGTGTTGTGTGTTGAATTTTAAGGAAAATGATTAATTTAATCCATTTTGGTATAAGGCTGTAACATAAAAAAATACTTTCCGGATGCACTGTAACTCAAAACCATTACACGATCGTTCATAGATGACACACTATCTCTCTAAGGCACAATGGATTTGCAAAGATAAGAGCCCCACACACAGTTACCAAGTCATCTAGCAGAACAACTAGGGAGATTGACATTCACAGAATGTAAAACTTTGAAGCTCTTCCTTTACTTATAACTCTTTCCACAAGAATGCGGAGATGAGAGTTTTCTTGAACTAAGTACCTCCCTAGCAGAGAGCTGGTTCTTTCCTTTAGTAAAACTTGGAATACGCAAAGTGGCACCATATGCAGCAACCTCAACCTTTTTTTTTAAATCCTCGGTCCTCTAAAATGTCATCTCCTTGCTCAAAATGATTTAAAAACCCTGAGTCAAGTGTTATTTGTTTATCTGACACTCTGCCGCCCCGGCTAGTGGACAGAAAGCAAACTGCCTCTGCAGGTGTTATTCCTACCAGATATTTGATAGTGTTGTTATGCTTATAATTTCACCATGTTTGAGTACGGGCTCTCAAATCAGAAGGTCTTTCAATTAATATTTCAGTACAGTCTATGATGCATCTACATTTTCTGAAATTCTGCCTTAAAGCTTTTGGCATGCTTTTAAGCACAGCATCCTTACATGGCCATTTAATAAGAGGTTTTAGCTCAGCTGCCATTACAGGAAACCAGGACCTTACAATTTTGGACACTTGGGTTTCAAAAATATTGAACCTGTAGACGAGATCTCTGTTACTAAGGCCAAGTCTAAGTTTCATGAGCACCAATAGTTCATGATCCTCAAGCTTGAGACTGTTTACTTGCTGTAACACACTAGCTTTTAATTCGCTCATTATCCAACAGAAAATGGTAGAGGTGAGCCCAGTCAGAAAGAGCAGATATGCAGTATTACTTTTAACTGTAGTGATTGTGAAGCATGATTGGTGGAGCTCTTCTTTCAGTTTTTGGTTTTCTTCTTTGAGTGTATAAAAGTCTGCTCTTAACTTGAAATATTCATTGTTCAGTTGTTCATATTTCTGACTCAGAGCACTGTATGTCTTCTGTGACCATTGGCTCGGGCTCATTCTCTGCCTCTTCTTCCTTTCGGTCATGTAGTAGCGGCCCTTGGTCGATGGCAGTAGATTCATTGGGAACCAGAACCTCTTCATTTGCTGGAAAATCACAAGAGGGGTGTCATTTATTTTAAAATAAAACATGCATAAAACATTAGATGACATTTGTGGGTTTAACAACATAATTGAGCGGTATAAACAGCACTATTATGCTCTTTTTGTCTGTTAATAAAGTTTGATGATGATTCAGTAAAGAAATGGTTGTGTGCAACTCAATATAGCTATGGCCATCCTGTTCCATTGTCAGGCCTTCTCTTCTTTTTCTTGCACGCCTAATGGTTCATTCAGACCTACCCCATGCGTCAGCATCAGTTTCGGCAAGATCACATTTAAAGTCTATGGTAGAGTACGTAGGAGGTCCGTCAAAGTCTTGGTGCGTTGTGTATGTTGGCTCCATCAACTTCACTTGCGTTACATACGGCAACGCAGAAGTTCAGTTCAGCTAGTTTAACTTTTGACGGACCCAACGCAGTTAACGCAGTGCTGCAACCAATCAGAGCATCTCACTGTAGTTGTGTCACTATACACGTATCTTGAATGAAGCGTGGGTCCAGTGAAAACATTTTCAACAAACGCAGATTTAAAAAATCAGAAATAACACTTACCGAAGACAGATGGAGGAACAGAGAACCTGTAGTTGGTGTCCTGGTAGGAGATTTAAGCTCCAATGCGGCCAAGGATGTAGTAAAATTAGGTGCGGGACAGATGGAAGTAGCACTGAAAGCGAACCTCATCCATAAGCAGCTCCTGGAGCAAATGGTTAAACTCCCCAAACTCAGATAAAGTCTGAATAATGGGCGCTGATGCACCTGATGTCAACATTGTCTAGCTTTATCTAGCAAATAAAGCCAAGCCACTTTCTAGTTACAATCCACCATAGTTCAGAACGTGCGGCAACAGAGGAAGCCCCGCCAACGCGTTGTTTTTTCCTCAGAAGGAGGCTATGGAAGCCAAAAAGTACATACGTCAAAATTCATCCGTTGAATGCGTTGTCTGACGCAGACCAACTGTGTGGTGTGAATGCACCATAACAGAAGAAAGCAATGATAACGGACTACAAAGACAGAAATAGACAGAATTTAATACAAAAAAAACGTACCTCTGGATCTTTTGCTCTGGCATATTTTCCTGCTGTTTATACGTAAAAACAGATGGCACAAAGTCTGGGCTGTCAGCATCCATAGATGCCTCTCCTAAAAATAAATAAAAGATAGTATAATAAAAGCCTCGATTTGGGTCCAAAGTAGTCTTTTAGGATCTCTGGTATTGCGCTTGTTTTGTCCTAGCACTGACATGTTGCAAGGACCTTTATACAATTCCTGGAAGCTGAAAATATCCCAGTTCTTGACATGTCAAACATTGAGAATGTTTGGAATGTTTGGATTATCCTAGCAAAGGAAAGATGCTCACTAAAAGATTTACAGATTTCTGAACAACTTTGAGAGTAATGGGTCTTTTGTGTATACAGAAAATGTTACAAGTCTTTGAGTTCAGTTCATGACAAATGAAAACAACATTGTTGCATTTATATTATTGTTCATTGTATCGGTTTCCAATAACTAATTCTTTTCTTTTCACCCTGGGAATTGAAGAGTTGGTTCTTTGATGATTTTATTGATATCTTTATGGAATCAATATCAGGGTGAATGTTATTTAAAAAGTTTAGACATTGAATGATTTTTATTTTAGGTGTTTTCCAACCACAGGTCTTTTCTTTATTTTTTGGGGGAGGAGCGGTTGCTTCTGATTACCATATGACTAATTGTGTATGTCCTCTGCTTTAAGGTCAGTGACGGATCCCAGAGATGGAAAGCGGGTAGCTCTCAAAAAGATGCCCAATGTCTTTCAGAATCTTGTTTCTTGCAAGAGGGTATTTCGAGAACTGAAGATGTTATGTTTCTTCAAACATCAAAATGTAAGTGCAAAGCTATCTTACATTTTTCAAACAGACATTTTCTGATGATTCCAAACAACTGCTGGAAGAAGATATAAACACATTGCCAAACTTTTTAACATTTTGCTTTTTACTGGGTCAGTTCCAAGCCCTTTCAAACAAGCAGCCTTAAGCCCTATTTTGAAAAAGCCCAATTAGGACCCATCTGAACCCGGCAAGTATAGGCCAATTTCAAAACTGCATTTTTTGGCTAAAGTTCTGGAAAAGCTAGTGGCAGGGCAGCTAACTACTTTTCTGGACAATAATAATGTTTTGGATATGTTCCAATCAGGCTTTCGTAAGATGCACTCCAATGAAACAGCCTTGTTAAAGGTATCTAACGATATACTGTTGGCGGCAGACTCTGGTCAATATACTGTACTGGTTTTATTAGATTTGTCTGCAGCTTTTGACACGGTTGACCATAAAATTCGACTACAAAATGAGTTAGGATTCTTTGCTACTGTTCTGAAGGGGTCCTATTTGAATAACATAAGTTTTTCTTTATGTGTAAACAAGATCAGATCAGTCACATCTCTGCTTCAGGGTGTTCCCTAAGGCTTGGTCCTTGGCCCAATCTTGTTTCTTTTATACATCTGCCTTCTCGGGAAGATTATTAGCAGCTTTAAAAATGTGTCCTACCATTTATACGCGGATGACATTCAATTGTACTGCTCTTTTAAGGACACAGAGTTTAACAAGTTAGCTGACCTACTTGATTGCATTGAGTGTATTAAGGTCTGGCTAGCCAATAACTGTCTTCAGTTAAACTCCAGCTAGACTAAAACGTGGATCATGGCTCCAAAACAGAAAGTGCTTTTAACCAAGCAAAACCTCGGTTCCCTTAGCTCCTCAGTTCAGACCAGTCTCAGAAACCTTGGTGTTCTTTTTCGATGTGTGCCATTCAAACTTTTAGTCAAAAAAATACTTTTATCATTTGAGAAACATCTCCAAACTGAGATCAACAATTTCAAAATCAGACCTGGAGATGATTATCCATGCTTTTATTTCCTCTCCTTTTAGACTATTTTAACTCTCTTTTTACTTGTTTTAACAAATTAGCTGTCAGTCGTCTCCAGTTGGTCCAGAACACTGCAGCAAGGCTTTTAACAGGAACGAACAGAAAGGCTCATATAACACCGGTTTTATCTTCCTTACATTGGCTACCGGTGAAGTTTAGAATTGATTTTAAAATTTTTGTTTTGACTTTTAGAGCTCTTATAGGACAAGCCGCACAATATTTATCAGACCTTTTAATCCCTCACTCTTCTGGCCGCAGTCTACAGTCTTCGGACCAAAATCTCCTGAAGGTCCCTAAAACCAGATTTAAAACTAGAGGTGACCTGTCCTTTCAGGCTGTAGCACCCAGACCGTGGAACGCCCTGCCCCTGTTTCTTTGTGTGGCTGATTCTGCTGATTCTTTTAAAAAGCAGCTGAAGACAATTTTATTTAGACAAGCTTTTATGTAAATGTACCTTGTGCTGCTATCCTGTTTTGCTTTTCTTTTTATGTATGCTGTATTTTGTACTCTGTGAAGCACTTTGTGACTTTTATCTTTGAAAGATGCTATATGAATACAGTTTTACTTACTTAAAAAAATAATTGATTCACAAAATGTTAAATGACAAAAACGTCTATTGTCTCCTCAGGTACTTTCTGCTCTGGACATATTACAGCCTCCACATATTGACTACTTTGAGGAAATGTATCCTTTGCCCTATTGAGTCACTTGAAGTTTGATCCAGCAGTTCAGTACACCTCAGGACTTATTTTAGTGTAGAGAGACAGTATTTCTGTATGTGATTTGCCAATAACGTACAGATTTTGACTAGTCTTGATCAAGTAATACAAACTTTTAGCAAAGGTTTATGCAAGTTCTGTATATTTTTCACCAAAATTAGTATACAGTAATATTTGCCAGATACTTTCTTCCCCAGATAGTCGTTTTACATTAGTCTTATGGCAAATTTATATCTAGGAGTATTCAATTAAAAAATATTTTATTGATTGGGATTGATGGAGAAATTAAATAAGACAGAAATTAAGTACAACTGCACAGATGGAGTAGGATAACCTAAGCCACTCTTATTGTAATCTTTAACAAAAAGGCAATTTTAAAAGTAGAAAAGGTATCTGTCTCATAGACTAAAACAGGGAGCTGGCTCCATGGGAGGGGAGCCTGATAACTAAAAGATCTGCCTTCCATTCTACTTTTCAAAACTCTAGGAACCACCATTAAACCTGCAATCTGGGCTCTTACAATGCTCTTCTCTGTATTCCTGATTGGCTAATACCCAGGTGCAATGTTATCCATGTTATCTATCCTCTCTAGAGGAACATTTTCCTGTTATTATTCAGTCTGGGCATGTTTAGCCTATTATTTATAAAACAACAATGCTATGCAAGAAAATATAGTTGCAGCATATATCCTTTTTATGAAAATGTCTTAATACACAACATTTTCATGACAAGACATGTTGGCTGTCAGTTGTTAACTTATCAGTACCCATGGGTTGTTTCGTTTGGCTGTTTTCACCTTGTTCAAAAATAGTTTTGTTTTTTAATTTTTATTGATTTTTTATTGTGTCCTGTCTGGCAGTGTGGTAGTCAGAATTGGTATCTGAGTACCAAGGATAAGCCCAACAGATTTACTTTCTCAAGCAGAGCATTACAGCTTTCGCTATATTACTCCTTCTGATAAGTATGTATCAAAATGTCTTATTAGTGATTGATGTGAATTTAATTTCTTGAGGTTATGGACACAAAGATGGAAAAAACAAGAGAGAAGAAAAAGAAAATGAAGAATTAACACTCGGTAAGATTGAGCAACATAAACCAAACAAACCCAATGAAATCAACTAAAAACTACACATCCACAATATACAAAAATGGGAATATTAATGCAATAATGTCCCTAAATAGCCCCTGGCACCAACCAACCGTTGATAACACCCTCAGCCCACAGACACGACGTCCCAACACCCGTGCGTGTGTGAGCATGCAGGTGCAAACAAGATTTCCCCACACAAGTGCCCGACAGCTGGTGTGAGCCGACACACACAACCACCAAACAGTTCAAAGCCAGCAACCCCAAAGGAGAAGCCCCAACCAATCCAAGGAGGGCCACGGCCCAATAAACCCGGCCCACCTTGGCTCGGCCAGGCATGGACCAGGGCAGAGCCAGTCCACACCCAGGCCCCATGCCCCAGACAGCAAAAGCCACCAACGCACTGGCGGGCAGAGGCATTAGTTCCCAGCAGGGAGTGACAGAGGGGAAACAGGCTCTCACTCTAGGTGTAGGGCCTGAGATGCGCCAGGCGAGAGGGGAGCCGAGCACCCAACCTGACAGGCAGACAGACATACAGAAACATACATACACTCAACAAAATTATAAACGTAACACCTTTGTTTCTGCTCCCATTTTTCATGAGATGGACTTAAAGATCTAAAATTCATTCCAGATACACAATATTACCATTTCTCTCAAACATTGTTCACAAATCAGTCTAAATGATAGTGATATCACTGATAGTGAGCATTTCTGCTTTGCTGAGATAATCCATCCCACCTCACAGGTGTGCCACATCAAGATGCTGATCTGACATCATGATTAGTGCCCAGGTGTACCTTATACTGCCCACTATAAATGGCCACCCTGTAATGTGCAGTTTTTTGCTTTATTGGGGGTCTGGGGACTCAGAACCGGTCAGTATCTGGTGTGACCACTGTTTGCCTCATGCAGTGCTGTCTGTTACGGCGACGAGCTGGAGTCAGGTCAAGACCACGATGAGTACGACGAGCATGCAGTTGAGCTTCCCTGAGACGGTTTCTGACAGTTTGTGCAGAAATGGTTTGGTTATGTAAACAAATTCTTTCAGCAGCTGTCCGAGTGGCTGGTCTCAGCCGATCTCGGAGGTGAACCTGCTGGATGTGAAGGTCCTGGGCTGGTGTGGTTACACGTGGTCTGCGGTCGTGAGGCTGGTTGGATGTACTGCCATAT
Organism: Apricaphanius iberus; assembly: GCA_028564705.1. Classification (NCBI taxonomy): domain Eukaryota; kingdom Metazoa; phylum Chordata; class Actinopteri; order Cyprinodontiformes; family Aphaniidae; genus Apricaphanius; species Apricaphanius iberus. Next base: position 471,128 of record JAPXFQ010001399.1, on the reverse strand, counting down.
TCTCTGAAACGCCTTTGGAGACGGCTTATGGTGGAGAAATGAACATTCATTGCACGAACAACTGATCTGGTTGATATTCCTGCTGTCAGCATGCCAATTGCACGCTCCCTCAATGCTTGTGGCATCTTTGGCATTTTGCCGTGAGACAAAACTGCACATTCCAGGGTGGCTTTTTATTGTTGGCAGTATAAGGTACACCTGTGCACTAATCATGTCAGATCAGCATCTTGATGTGGCAGACCTATGAGGTGGGATGGATTATCTCAGCAAAGCAGAAGTGCTCACTATCACACATTTAGACTGATTTGTGAACAATGTTTGAGAGAAATGGTAATATTGTGTATCTGGAATGAATTTTAGATCTTTAAGTCCATCTCATGAAAAATGGGAGCAGAAACAAAGGTGTTTATATTTTTGTTGAGTGTACAAACCCTCCAGCTTATGCACCACATTTACACCAGCACACTAAGACAACAAAGAGGACGCTATACACTCATTCATAAACCCCATATACTCTCTTTACTCCCAGGTCCAGGGACCAATGCCCCAATGGCGCGATATGGGGAACAAAATTAAGTCTACTTCCCAGCTTCAGGATAGGGATGTCCCTGATCCGATCATGTGATCGGAAATCGGCCCTTATCACATAGTTTCAGACTCGATCGAAATCGGGTTTTACCTCCCGATCAGGACTCATACATATGTACCTGTCAGTTTTTTATTCCTCATGGGTGGAGCTATTGTCTATCACTACTCCTATTCAATAGAATTTAGCTTTAATTAACTTTAAATTATATGCAATGTTGCAATATGCAACAATATGCAAGCTGAACAGAGAGCTACTTAATAAAGTGAGGTCAAAGGTTTTCCAACAAAGAACCTGTAGGCCACATACTCGTTGAACCCATGTTTCTTGCTTTTTGGCCTGCATTTCATAAACAACTGGATTGACGGTGTTCAAAATGGAGATCAGCTTTAAAATAGATTATTTAAACAAAAACTAATCTTATTAGCCATATTTGAAGCTGCCTAAGTGCATCAAAGTACTGAAATTAGATTGATTACTGCCATGATCAATCCATAAATAGAATACATTTTCCAAAGGTTATTGATTCCTAACTAGGGATGTATCCGATCATGTGATCGGAAATCGGCCCCGATCATAGTTTCAGACTCGATCCAAATGGGGTGTTACCTCCCGATCAGGACTCATAAATTTGTACCTGTCAGTTTTTTCATTCCTCATGTGTGGGGCTATTGTCTATGTCTACTCCTATTCAATAGTATTTATCTTTTATTAACTTTAAATAATATGCAATCTAAACAAGCTAAACAGAGCTATTTCATTAAGTGAGATTAAACAGTTGCAGTTAGAATCCACCTGCTGCGGTTCCTGCTCCACATGGAACCGTAATGCATGTCCGTGTGTTATCAAACAGTGTCTGATTACACACGGACAGGATTGCTGCAGAGGTTTTTGTCTTCAGGTTTAGGATTTTTGCCTGGGATAAATTACTTCTCATGGGGGTTCAGGTGTATTCCTGGATTCTGTATCTACGCGCTGCGGCACTGGAGACTAATTCCGCGTTGCTTCAGCCAAAGTTTTAAAGTGAGGGAACAGTTCTCCAATTAAACCAATCAAAAGTCTACAGGAGTCTGAACCAAAAAGTTTCCGCAACCGTAAAATACGCTTCAACTGCAGAAAGATCCGCGGTACGAAAGAAGCAGCAGCAGGTGTTTGGCACATGGTAGCGCGTCTGACCAACCGGAAAGGCTGCAGTCACGCACTTGCAGTAAGCTTCCAGTCAGTGATAATGCCTTGTTTAAAGTGTCCAGGAATCTTTTGTTTAGTTAAAGTATTTACCTGGAATCTGTGCGTAAAGTTGAAAATATCTGCGCATTTGCAACATGTAGTCAGTTCATATTAATCTGTAAAAATGACTGATAGGCTTCAGATTTTTCTGTCACTGTTCTAATAAACTGGTCAAATCCCAAAAACATAAGGTTTACATGAACCATGATTTGTATATACTCGAGGGCAAAAAAAACCTGATCGGGACAACCCTACTTCAGGAGCTAATATCCATTCTGAAGCCAACTTCCTACTATTAAGTTTATTGGAGTATTTTCGTCTCCTGCCAATAGTTATCAAAATCAGGCTCAAATGTTCGTGTTCCTCTTGCTTACTTAAATAAAAAAACAAAACAATTCCCTGTCCAGTTTTGTGAAATAATGGCTCTCTGCATTGATTTATTATGACTAGATGTAACAAAATGAAAATACTCCAATCTGAACTACAGGAAATTAATTAAGGATTATTACAAGAGTATGGAAGGTATAATTTAAAATATAATATTTTGGTTTTTATCAGTCAAATTTACTTAACAATAAAGGAAATAAAACTATTCTGGTCTACTAATGGTCCAGAAGGTGGCGGTAGTGCACCTAAAATTGTTGGCCAGCCACTGTAAAGTCAAAAGAAGAAATTATGCCATGGGTGGCTGGCTATTAGCTAATCCAGGCTAATAGACAGTCTAGCCGATAGTATCACCAGCCTATCCAGGCTAATAGACAGCCTAGCCGATAGTATCACCAGCCTATTCAGGTTAATAGACAACTGAGGGAGTTGACAACCCAGTGGATAGCCAGCGTTTCTAATGTAAACAGAAATGAGTACTTTTACCTTTTCTCTGCTACCTCCGACGTATCTGTTACTGATGCCGGCCGATCAATTGTCAGATCAGTTGCCGGCTTCCGAATGGATATTAGCTCCTGCAGCTGGGAAGTAGTCTTAATTTTGACCGCCACACCGCACCATATGCCCCAGCAGAGCAACTTGCCCCTGTACCCGGGAGAAATAGCCCCTACCCTCTAGGATGTAGACAAGCAAACTGCCAAAGCTCCACAGTAGCAAGAGCAGTCAAACAGCCCCGGACCAGACAGCATGTCCCACCTCCCTGAACCCAACACCCGATGGATGGTAGCGAACAGGGCGTGTACAGACCCCTAACCAAAAATTGGTTTCTCTTCAAGATGAAAAGACTGGTGGGGGGTTGGATATTGGCAATTTTATGTTTACCGTGTCTACATGCTACAGAAATGTAAACCCTGTAATTTTGATCCTAAATTAGCCAAAAGCCTTGGTAATATTTGAGACAGACTCAATTTTTTTGTGTGCATTTTTACAGATGTATGTTGAAAAATAAAAAGGAGCTCATTAATTTCAGAGTCGATGGTTAGAGACCTGGACACTGCTGATACTGCAACTCAACCACACCTTTTTGAATATAACTAATGCATAACAACATTATTGGTGCCTTGAGAGGGTGCTGTTTAATATGTTAGTTTTCAACCTTAATCTCCTAATGTTTAGCTATGTTGTGACTGAACTTATGCAAAGTGACCTCCATAAGATCATCGTATCACCACAGCCTCTGAGCTCTGATCATGCCAAAGTTTTTCTCTACCAAATTTTACGTGGTAAGTACTTTTTTATCATCTTGATGTTCTTGCAGCATTAGGGTTAATGGTAAATTTGTTCTAACAAGAAATGGTATAACTGTTGCTGCATCCATCTAGGCATTATTTATGCTTTCTATCCCAGGGGTACTCAAATACAATTTGAGGGCCCCCAACACATTTATGACCAGTCAAAGGTATATTAGCATTTGGCAATTAATTCAACTTAAATTCAGTTTTATATAGTGCCAATTCACAGCATGTCATCTCAAGCACGTTAGTTTATTTAGTTTAGTTTATTGGTTAATTTAAGACAGGGACCATGTACAAGGTTCATTAGTTGCAAGAAGTAAAAGGATGGCTTGTACCAGATTATAGCTAAGAGCTAATTTTGGCCGTTTTCACATGTGTGGCCGTACCAGAAAACGGCCAGAGAAAATGCTAATTTTTTTCTGTTCACATGGCACGGATCTCTGCCGTATTTGAATCCAGTGTTTTACTACAAATAAACAGCAGGTGGCGGTATACAAATAAGTCTGTAGTTCTCCAACAAACAAGGGAGTGAGAAGTACCGACGTCATAAAACGAGCGACAGCCTAGAATGTAAACAAACTGGTCTACTGGTCAGCTGCTACCTGAAGCCATCTACAGGGTGAGTGTTGTAGTAAACCCGCCGTTTTGTAACCTGCTGTGTTGCTGTGGGATGCTTGAATCGCGTTGTTTTGGTATTTGTATGGTCGCGAGGTGATTCTGTAATTTCGGCCGGCGGTGTCGTCATTTCCGCATGGAGCGCGTCTATTGTCTTGAGTACGGCCAGAGTACGGGTTGTGTTCACATGATACGTGGCCGCCCGTACCTGGACTCGGATACTACCTCCAAGGAAGGTCTCTCTGGCCGTATCCTGGCACGGTACAGTCTGTGTTCACATGGTACGAAATAAGTGGATTTTGACCAAATACCGGACCCGAGTACGGACTCCCGTACCATGTGAAAGCGCCCTTAATCTGTAGTCTCTGGGCAGGTGAGAAGAATAAAGTAGGATAAAATGACATAGGAATAACAGGCACATGCACATGCACACACACATACAGATACACACGCTCAATTAAGAATATACAGAAATAATGATTAGTGCGGACAAGACTGATTACTTAAAATCCATTTTTTCACTTCATATGAGAAATTATTGAAATCTCTAACACTTTTTAGATAACTGGGAAGTGTGTTTCAGGCTTTAGTCGCTCTAAAAAAGAAAGCTGATTGTCCAAATGCAGTCATCTGATTTGGGAGCCTACATTCTCCCCCTTGTCAGACCTTGTTTTTAAAGTGATGCAATAGATTTCAAGACAGTCTTGTTATCCTGGGACTACCTTGACACACAGTATTGTAATTGGGACATAATCATAGCGTTTACATTGGACATAGGTCTTAGCAGCATCAACAGTCAATGAATTACGAATATGTCTGAAATTAGCTATGCTAAACTGTATTCTCCAGTTTTTAATGTGTTTTTAGAAGTCAATGTAAAGTCTAATGTCACTCCCAGGTATTTAAACTCATCAAAATGTTTTTCTTTTTTCTGATCTACGTATTTGTTTAGAATAGTATGTTGTTTAGGTATATTTCAAAAGAACATGGTGACAGTTTTATCTGTATTTAATGTGAGACAAGAATTGTTCAGCCACTTTGTGACTTTAGTGTTTGTCTCAATTTGGTGGCAACCTGTCCTAGCTCTTTGCCATGTGTAAACAGGACTGTGTCATCAGCATACATCAATATCGTCACACAGTCACATACCGATGGGAGATCGTTGATGTATCTACAGATCATTTAAATTCAGTCATACAGTGTTTTAAACATTTTGTATCTAATCAATGCACTTTAATAAATTTTGCTTTAACAAAACTTGTCTATTTCAATCAAAACAGCAGGAAGAATTCAATGCAATTTCAATTTGGCAATCAGTTCAAATGAATACTCAAATAAAACTAAACTCTTATTAATGATGCATCAGAGAAAGGCTTCTTGTTCTTCCACAAAATCCATTAATCTTTGGGAGCATTCTGTAGTCTAAATGTCTATAGAGAAGCAGATTTCTACTGCTTCCATGTGTGTTGGTCCTCCAGCTGTGGGTAAGCTGTGGTGTGATGGTTTTTCCGGGGGTCTCCTCAACTAAGATTCCGAGTTATCATTAACGTGTGTTAGATCATTCTTTTAGATTTATCTTGTAGTCGTCTCTTTGCAAACTGGGCACATGGATCTGGTCTGTTGCTTATTGGAGGGATAATAAATTCAAATTGTTCTTTCCATTCATCTTTAAGTTGTCTCCTTTCATTGTTGAGTCTTAGTTGCAAATTAAGAACACATGGGTAATGGACATATGCACAGCTGGAGTGACAATCAGCATGTTGATGACAGAGAATAATCCGCCATTGCTATGTTTTGGAGTGGACACACTGGCATCGCGTGGGGTACGTGGGGGTTATTCCTGGTGTCTGTCTCCTCGTCTCCAGCATCCATCTATCCATCTTCATCTGCTTATGCAGGGTCGGCAGGAGCATCTTACAAAGAGATGCCCAGAATTCCCTCTGCCCACCTAGGCCACCTCTTTGGGAGGAATTCCAAGGTGTTCCCAGGCTAGCTGATAAACATAGTCCCTTTAGTGTGTCCTTAGTGTTTCCCCGGGTCTCCTCTTGGTTGGACATACCTGGAACACTTCACAAGAGAGGCATCCCAGAGGCATCCTGACCAGATATCTGAGCCACCTCAACTGGCTCCTCTTGGTTTGGAGGAGTAGTGGCTCTACTCCGAGCCCCTGCTGGATGACTGAGCCTCTCACCCTATCCCTAAAGGTAAGATGAGGCACCCTGCGGACGAAACTCATTTCAGCCGCTTTTATACATGATCTTGTTCTTTCGGTCACCATCCAGAGTTCATGACCATATGTTGGGTCACACAAAAGCCTTTGGTCGTGCAAACCACATTCTAGCTCCCACAGGAGAAGAGAACTTAGCTCCAACGGAAAGGAAGAAGTTTTACTGCAACAAAATAACTGTCACCGCCACCCGATCCTTCTCTTCTATTCAGACTTTGGGCGTGTCCGACCGCATGTCTGTGAGCTTGAAAATTGCTCACATTGAAGAGAAGCTGCCGAATCCAGACCCCTTCCCTTACTTGCAAGGAAAGAACTCCAAGCGACACAAAGACTGCTGTTCAATCAGGTGATTGCAAACCACTGATGAAACAAACCCTATTGTTCTGCCCTGAGCTTGACAGAAGCTTCTTGAATCTAATTGGTGTGAGAGGGAAAAGGGAGCTATTGTATTGTAATAACTCTTCTTGTAAAGTGCCTTGAGATGACATCTGTTATGAAATGGCGCTATATAAATAAATTGAATTGACTCTGCATGCAGCAGGACCCGTACCAGCCAGAAGCCGCATTCAGTCACTGCCACTGAGCCGATACGAGGTGCATGCCATCCTGGAGAACTCCTAAAAGGTACTGTTTCAATGAATGTAGAAGCTCATCGCTGTTTTAGCCATGCCAGAGGACAAAGCCAACATCCCAGCTGAAGTGCTACCAGCCACTGAACAGTCGAGAGTAGCTGCTAGGCCATAGCAGCCTATTTTTAGCCACTGACTAATGATGTTGAGCCCCCCCATCATTCATGGAGAAAACCTAGAGAACTGTAACTGTTCAATAAGGTCTGTCTGGGCAGAGGCAAAATTAGTATAGGATAAATAAGATTTAAAGGTTGTGTTTTTTTACTGTGATTTGTTACCTTGTGTAAGTACAAACAGGCTGTTTGGCCTGTAGGTTTAAGCAGTGTTTTCTAAGGTTTTCCAACAAAGAATCGTTTGAAATCCTGCATTACTCAATCCAACAAGAGTCTATTTTTTTTGTGTGATGAATGATTCACAGTGGCTTTAAGTGACGCTGTAGGCCTGTGGGTTACCTGTAGGCCACATACTCGTTGAACCCATGTTTCTTGCTTTTTGGCCTGCATTTCATAAACAACTGGATTGACGGTGTTCAAAATGGAGATCAGCTTTAAAATAGATTATTTAAACAAAAACTAATCTTATTAGCCATATTTGAAGCTGCCTAAGTGCATCAAAGTACTGAAATTAGATTGATTACTGCCATGATCAATCCATAAATAGAATACATTTTCCAAAGGTTATTGATTCCTAACTAGGGATGTATCCGATCATGTGATCGGAAATCGGCCCCGATCATAGTTTCAGACTCGATCCAAATGGGGTGTTACCTCCCGATCAGGACTCATAAATTTGTACCTGTCAGTTTTTTCATTCCTCATGTGTGGGGCTATTGTCTATGTCTACTCCTATTCAATAGTATTTATCTTTTATTAACTTTAAATAATATGCAATCTAAACAAGCTAAACAGAGCTATTTCATTAAGGTGAGATTAAACAGTTGCAGTTAGAATCCACCTGCTGCGGTTCCTGCTCCACATGGAACCGTAATGCATGTCCGTGTGTTATCAAACAGTGTCTGATTACACACGGACAGGATTGCTGCAGAGGTTTTTGTCTTCAGGTTTAGGATTTTTGCCTGGGATAAATTACTTCTCATGGGGGTTCAGGTGTATTTCTGGATTCTGTATCTACGCGTTGCAGCACTGGAGACTGTAATTCCGCGTTGCTTCAGCCAAAGTTTTAAAGTGAGGGAACAGTTCTCCAATTAAACCAATCAAAAGTCTACAAGAGTCTGAACCAAAAAGTTTCCGCAACCGTAAAATACGCTTCAACTGCAGAAAGATCCGCGGTACGAAAGAAGCAGCAGCAGGTGTTTGGCACATGGTAGCGCGTCTGACCAACCGGAAAGGCTGCAGTCATGCACCGAAGTGTCTCACAGAAACTTGCAGTAAGCTTCTAGCCAGCCGTATGCCTTGTTTGTCCAGGAAGCTTTTGTTTAGTTAATTTATTAACCTGGAATTTGTGCGTAAAATTGAAAATATCTGCGCATTTGCAACATGTAGTCAGTTCATATTAATCTATAAAAATGACTGACAGGCTTCAGATTTTTCTGTCACTGTTCTAATAAACTGGTCAAAATAACGTAACACCAGATATGTGACATTCTCATTATTAAGTTTATTTAAGTTGATGTACTATTCTTTAAAGACTTTATGTATAAGCTACTTTTGCACTAAAGTCAAAAAGTTCATAATTTGTTATTTATTACTTGATTGTTTAAGCTACCTCACAGAAGTGCTCTGTTTGTTAACGGAATTGTTAAATGTTAAAATAAGGTGAATGAAAAATATAACATCCTGGATCAGTTTCCCCGCTCTTATTTAGTCTTTTTTTATGCATTTCCGATGGAAGTATCTGATCGGGACTCTGTATAGGCAGATAATCAAGATCACATAACTCGGACTCAGACTCGAGGGCAAAAAAACCTGATCGGGACAACCCTATTCCTAACCCAGCAAGTTTTTTGAACAAACATTACTTAACTCAAAGAATGTTTTATTTTTCCTTGTGTTGTTTATTGGTTTAGAAATAAAGCAATATTTTTAATTAGTTTAAACTAATCACAATTAATACTTTTTTTTTTTAGCTGTACTTCCAGTATTTCAATAAGCCTTGGTCGTTAAGCATCCAGATTCATACTGAACTGTAACATCAGGATTTATGGTTTCTATTCCTTTGCATATTTATCCATTCATTGTGTTCTGGGTTTTTATATTGTATTCCTTTAGTTAGTAGTGTGTGTTACTAGCTATGTTGATTTAAATGTTGACCCTTTTAATATTTTTTCTTTGGTAAATAAACTCTTGTATTTTTAAAAGTCATTGTTTGTCTATTATTCCTTATAAATGTTTAGTAATTTGCTGTTCAATGAATGTCTAGAACTCAATCCTTCATCTTTAATTTACTCGGCCTTAGACAGGTAGGTGATCATACCAATAAATGAGACTGAAATATCTGGCTGTTAGTATAGTTTCTAAATATCAGGTGGTGCCCCATATAAAATATTTTTCTATAAATTATTAATCTTAATCATTGCCATAAGGAATCCTTCATAAATATTTATACCCAAATAATTGCATCCTTCTGTAGACCCAACACATAAATGAGGGTAGGAATGTAGATTGACTGTTAAATCGAGAGCTTCCTCTTTCGCCACAGCTCTCTCTTCACCAAAACGGATCGGTACAGCACCCGCATCACTGCAGAGGCCTTACCAATCCACCTACAGATCTTCCACTCCATTTTTCCTAAGTCGTGACCAATACCCCCAGATACTTAAATTCCTCCACTTGGGGAAGGACCTCATCCCCGACCCGAAGAAGGAACATTTTCCGGCTCAAAACCATGGTCTCATATTTGGAGGTGCGAACTCTCATCTGAGCAGCAAACCACTCCAGCGAATGCTGTATATCACGTCTTGAGAAAGCCAGCAGAACCACATAATCTGCAAAAAACAAAGACCCAATCCTGAGGCCCCGGAAACTGATCCTCTCAATGCCTTAGCTGTGCCTAGAAATCCTGTCCATAAAAATTATGACCAGAATCAACCATTCCAACTCTCACAGGAAACAAGTATGACTCCGGTCAAACATGGACCTAACAGCCTGTATTGGGGGTGAGGTACCCTGGAGAACCCCCCCATAGGACTCCGAGGGACAACATCGAACACCCTTCTCCAACTCCACAAAACACATAGACCAGTTGGGCAAACTCCCACGCACCTCGCAGGACCCTGTTGGGGAGCTTAGACCTGGTCCAGCTTTCCTCGGCCAGGATGAAAACCGCACTGTTGTTCCTAAATCAAAAGACTCAACCTGAATAGACTCTACAAGAAGTATGAATCCCCCTGTCGTTGAACTACCACCCTGGTTTGCCAAACCAAGGGAGCTGCCCCCGATAACCATGCAATAGTGCAGAGCCGCATTAACAAACACAGTCCCACAACATCCAGTGGCTTGAGGAACTTAAGGGAAAATCTCATCCACCCCCGGAGCCTTGCCACGGAGGGGCTTTTTAACAACCTCACTGACCTCAGCACCAGAGATTGGAGAGCCTGACCCAAAGTCCCCAGACTCTGCTTCCAGATTGGAAAGCTTTCTGATAGGATTGAAGTGGTCTTTAAAGTATTCCATCCACCAACTCAAGACATCCCACAATGAGATCAACAACACGTCATCTCCACAGCAAACCCTGTTGGTGGCAGAACACTTTTCCCCTCTTGAGACACTGGATGGTGGACCAGAATCTCTTCAAAGCCACACGGAGGTTGTTATCCATGGCCTCTCCAAACTCCTCCAATGTACTTGTTTTTGCCTCATACTATCCAAACCGCACCCCTATTTCATATTGTCTGCGTCTGTGGTCCTGGAGTTCAAAATGGCCCAGCATGACGGCATCCCTCACCACTGGTGTTCACCAGTAGGGTAACCGCCACAACGAGCACAGACTACCTTGCCGCCAGAGATCCAGTCAGCCGCCTCGACAATGGAGGCATGGAACATGGCCCACTCTGAATCACTGTCCTTCTCCTCCCCCTGGGATGTGTTGAACTCTATGATGAGTTGAAGCCCCTTCTGACAGGAGACGCCGGCAGAAGATCGCAGCATACCCACACAACACATTTGGGCCTTCCAGGTCTGTCAGACATCCTCCCCCACCATTGGAGGCGAATTGCCACCAGGTAGTGGTCGGTTGACAGCTTTGCTACTCTCTTCACCTGAGTGTCCAAAATACACTGCCTCAGATCAGTTAAAATGACACCCAAGTCCATTGAGCTGTGGAGGATTCAATCCCCCTCAAGGAGACTGGTTCTAGAGCCAGAGTCGTTGCATTGAGCATGGGTTCTACGAAGCCAAGTCAGGTTCTTCCACAGTCTGCATTTCTGTGGATGTCGATGAATATTACGACAAGGATAGGTCCCTGTATTGTGGTAATAACAGAAGCTGGACTAAATGACATTAAAGCAGTTGGTCATTTTTAAGAAACTATTTAACTGTTAAAACCCAACTTTTTTAATATTGCTGATGAATGGAAGGTTGGGGATTGGCCTGTAGTTTTCTTATAGTGACTTGTCCAGACTGTTATTTTTCAGCCATGGTTTTATGACTGCCGTTCTTCATTCAAGAAATCTGCGGGTAGGATGTCAGGACTGCAGGAGGAGCAGCTTAATCGATGCACAATAAAAACGCAAACCTGTTTTTTTTAGTGAAACTCCTGTGTGCTCAGTTAGAAAGCTGCTGGGGGACCACTACTCAGTTAGAAAGCTACGGGGGGGGGGGGCTTTTATGCACTTTTTCCTTTATGCAAGGGTTTAAGAGAGATTCCTTCATAACGCTAACCAGTTTGTGTTGCTTAAAGGACAGTGTTCTTTTTAAATGTCTTCACTGAGCTACGGAAAGGGATTTTTCCTTCAGTTTATGGCTGAGAAAGTTCGAGATTATGCTGTAGTGCTTCCTTGCTGTTTCTCAGTCCTTTTATCATTTAGAATCATCCTTAAGGATTGTTATTTTCATATTCAGTATTAACTTCAAGTTGATAACCTTCATTCTATAACTGCTATTTACTGGAAGAGTTGGTGATAATCCTCTATGGAGACTGGAGCCATGTTGTACTGTTTTAGCTTGGAGTCCTAAAGGTAAAAACAATAAAAAGGAGAAACTAAGACGAGAGACCAAGGAAAGCTGCTCCTTATTTACAGGCAGGTAGGATGGGGTGCCATGTCATCTGCCGGTGTTGGTAAATTGGATTTGCTGAATTTTCTCAAACTCCTCACAATAATCTATCAGGACACTTTAGAGAACTTAATGATACCCTCTGCTAAAAAGCTGAATGGAATTGCTCATTTCTGCATAATGAGAGGAATAAGTCAACAAATTCTGTTATTTGGCGATGACATATTGGTGTATTTATCTGATCGTGAACACTCTTTTGAACAAGTAAACTATTGAAAGAACCCTTTTGGGTTATAAATTGAATATCTCAAAAACCGAAGTATGCTTTGGGTGTAGTCCATCCGATGAGCAGTTCCATAGTCGTGTCATAATACCTATAGCAGAGCAGAAAACTTAGAATTAAATTTTAAAGGACATAAATTGGATGTTATCTGCTGCTCTGGTGTTCCTGAATATTTTAAGCCCGATGCTGTTGCTTTCTCTGATCACCTATTTATATAATTTGGTTCCTACTGGAACATTAAGGACATCGAAATAGAAACCAGGCACGTGCAGCAAGGTGATGACAATATATTTAATGGGGGGGGGGTGCCTGCCCGTCCACCCACCCACCCACTTTTTCTCCATGATGCCCTACCTACCCTTTTTTAAATTGTTTTTTGGATTGTGCCCTTTATATCTGAGTCCTTTAACATTTTACTATCAATAACATTTTAGCTAAACACAATTATCTGGGTGCTGTCAGTCACATGATGGCTCATTATGCCTCTGCCTCCACTCCTCAGCTGCTTAACTTTGTGATTGAGGCTGAAGAGGTGGGGGGCTCAGAACTGGGCACTCCAACTATCAAATCATGGCCAAGAATATCAAAAAATAGACCCGTTTGTGAAGGAAAATATAGTCTTCATTGAACTTAGGTAAAACAATGTTTCTTTTATTTGCTTGTGGTATTGGTTTCAGATCTACTGAAAAGTGAATTCACATAAAATTCTTAGCTTAATAGAATGAATATTTTCCACTTTTAACAATTCAGGTGTACATTTTTTTCTTATATATTTTTTTGCTTCTAGTTTTCATTATAAAACATCTTTTCCACAAAGTTAGCTTTTATTTCATGTTTTTCCCCAATGACATTTATTTTAAAAGGATTTTTTTTTTTTTAATGTGTCAGAAGAGGCTGAGAAAGTATTTTTTTCTCACTTTGGTCGCAGCATTAAGTCTTAACTTTGTTTTCTGCCGGATCAGCACGAGAGATGCACTCTCGGGCCAAAAGAGCTCCGTTGCCAAAGTAACCATTGTGCAGCCGAAATAAATGGAAACTAGACGCAAGGTCGGTTGAAACATGTTTTAATCCTTAATAATTGGGAGGATGTAAAAAGTAATTGTAAATGCAGCTTCTGTCCGTCAAATAAAGACTGTTCTGAAAACTTGCGGATAGCTTGTGAATCACATAGGTGACCTATTTTGGATTAAAAACAGCGAACTTCGCCAATAGGTGATGATATTTCATGACAGGAATGAGGAAACTGTACCCCATAGCACCTTCCTTGGAAAAATACAAGTGTAACACGTTTTATTCTCTTCTTGTAAGAAACGGGGAGTGTTTATGAAAAGCGACGCCATCAGATATCAGGAGAAATTCGGGAGTATGGTGTCTCCGGGAAGCAGACACAGTCAGCTACACAATGAAAATTTGTATTCAGTCCGAGCACAGATACTGACTGGTATTACTCGTATGATACTCGTACTCTGCAAAAGTGCTTTATATGTACCGGATACTCGTTTCAGCCGAGTATCCTGCTGAACTCTATTGCTTACAGCTCAACTAAAAAAATAAGTCAATTTCAAAGCTTATACAATGCACAACTGGAAGCAAAAACAATAAAATACTCTGCATATAAAGAAGAAATGGGAAAGGGAAGCTGGCATCATAACATCGAAAACATTTAAAATGAAATCTGCCTGTCACAATGGTCTTCAACATATTCTTTAGAATGGAGAGAACATTGCTGGAAGAATGTAATATGGTTTTTTTAAAACTCCTGTCCAGGGAAATGTAAGAATGTGGATTTTAAATGTTGGAATCAGTGTGGTATGATGGTTGCAAACCACTACCATGTGTTTTGGGACTGTCCTGGATTAAGTCTGTATTGGAGAGATATTGATATGTTAAATTCAGTATTTAAGATTCATATTCCATTAGATTTTCTTAACCTCTACTTAGGTCATGTCTCAGTTCTAGATCAAAAAACAGACAAAAAGCTGCCCCAGGCCCTTCTAGCTGCCAGTAAAAAAACTATAACAAGAAAATGGAAGTACCCAATCTTACCAACATTCGATAATTGGCCTGATACAATACAAAACATTTTTAAGATGGAAAAATTGACATATTCAATTAAAATTCAAAAAGAAAAATTCTACCAAATTTGGTACAAATATATTAAACACATTTCCTCCTACAGAATAGACTTTGAATGTACCCTGTAATTTCCGTAAGAAACATCTGCATCCATTGTCTCCAAACCTTATTTAAATATATAAAGTGTAAACTAAAAAGTGCACTATTTCACGTACTTAAGAACATATGCTTCTCTTTTTTGTTTTATTTTTGTTAGCTTTGTATATTTTTTCTTATTTGTTTCTGTTTTTGGTTTTTGACATTCATGTACGAAAAAAAGAAAACCAGAAGAGGATCCTATGAGGTGATTGAAAAATGAATGATGTAAAGTTGTTGCATGTCAGCTCCTTTTCTAATAAAAAAATGACAAAAAAAGAAAACTGAACTAAGCTGATCATAGTATTCCCCCATTAAATCAACGTATTAATGACTAATCGAATTAATCTCTAATCCCCCCCCCAAAAAAGGAAAGAGCCATCTGTCCCTAATCTATGGTGATATGTGCATATTATCCCCATAATCAAGACCTCTGCTGGCCAGCTTCTCAGGACGAGGCTCTCTGTGCTGCTGCTGCCATGTGAGTGTGTGTTATGTTTAGACACAATAAGAGATAAGACAGAAGAGATAAGTGTCATCCATCTACATCAGTGTAGACAAACTGTCCCTGACCTTTAACAACAACTTCCATGACTCTGTAGCATTGTGAAATATTCCTCTGCTGCTCTTACTAATTATTACTAATCACAGACATGAACTAATTTTGAAATAATTCTTCCACTACAAAGTGCACAAGTACCACAATGAAACTGTTGTATTAAGGGCTTGGACATTTGGTTTATTTCTTTATTTTGTAAAAAAAGTCAATAAAGCTTATTTCAGTTGCTAAAGCTACCAGGTTTAGACAGAGCCCATGCAGACTTTTGATGGAGCCCAAACCACCGCAGCTTAGTGCAGCAAGCAATCTTTCCAGCCCAGTATATTCAAAGAAAACATGGGTGTTGTTTGCACCAGTTTACTGAACATTCTGAGATGCTACAGATCAATTAATTACCCACACAATGCTGTTATAAGATCACATAAGCTGCTTGATAATTTGCTAACACAAATTAGCATGTAGCTACTTAATTAGTTGCAGTCGTCTGACGAGTTGATACCTATTCATTAGTATCTGTTAAGTAGTATTCAATCAAAACAACCTGACCAGAGAACTACTCAAAAAAGTGAAATTACATGCTTCCGCTATAGAATACCTGATGCGGCTTGGCTTTGAACGAAAATGCTCATTTTTATTTATTTTTTTGTAATCTAATAGTGGGATTGTTGCAGAAGTTATTGACATGAAGTTTAGATTTTATTTTTACGCTGACTGTATACTGTAGATTGTTCCTATGGGTTATCATAGCTGTTGATCTGCAGGCAGAATCAGCGCCTCACTCCATTGGAGACTACAATTACGTTAACTACCCGAGGACCGCCTGCAGTTAAAGCTGCAGCACGTGCCGCACAACATTTGTGCGTGTTCCATGGCACGTGTCTAACCGGGTGCACTGGGATGGATGGACTGGCGACCTGTCCAAAGTGCACCGCGCCTCTCACCCGATAACCGCTGGAGAAATGCAAGAGACCCCCACGTCCCTTCAAGGAGAAGCATGATAAAAACTGAATGGAATTTATTAACCTGGACTCCATGTAAAATGTTGAGAAAAGAAAAATCTGTGCATCACGTAAAGCGCTCAGATGGAGGTGTGAAAACGAATCTGTAAAAATGACGGACAGCCTTCAGATTTTTCCGTCACTGTTCTAAAAAAACGGTCAAATACAGTCATGTCCATAAATATTGGGACATCGACACAATGCTAACATTTTTGGCTCTATACACCACCACAATGGATATCAAATGAAACAAACAAGATGTGCTTTAACTGCAAACTGTCAGCTTTTATTTGAGGGTATTTACATCCAAATCAGGTGAACGGTGTAGGAATTACAACAGTTTGCATATGTGCCTCCCACTTGTTAAGGGACCAAAAGTAATGGGACAGAATAAGAACCATAAATCAAACTTATACATTTCAATACTTGGTTGCAAATCCTTTGAAACACTTCAGAATTCATCTTGCTGCTTTTGTCAGCAGTCACATCATCAATAAATACAAGAGAACCAGTTCCACTGGCAGCCATACATGCCCACGCCATGACACTTCCAGCACCATGCTTCACTGATGAGGTGGTATGCTTAGGATCATGAGCAGTTCCTTTCCGTCTCCATACTCTTCTCTTCCCATCACTCTGGTACAAGTTGATCTTGGTCTCATCTGTCCATAGGATGTTGTTCCAGAACTGTGAAGGCTTTTTTAGATGTTGTTTGGCAAACTCTAATCTGGCCTTCCTGTTTTTGGGGCTCACCAATGGTTTACATCTTGTGGTGAACCCTCTGTATTCACACTGGTGGAGTCTTCTCTTGATTGTTGACTTTGACACAGATACACCTACCTCCTGGAGAGTGTTCTTGATCTGGCCAACTGTTGTGAAGGGTGCTTTCTTCACCAGGGAAAGGATTGTTCGGTCATCCACCACAGTTATTTTGCGTGGTCTTCCGGGTCTTTTGGTGTTGCTGAGCTCACCGGTGTGTTCCTTCGTTTTGAGAATGTTCCAAACTTTTGTTTTGGCCACGCCTAATGAGTTGCTATCTCTCTGATAGGTTTCTTTTGTTTTTTCAGCCTAATGATGGCTTGCTTCACTGATAGTGACAGCTCTTTGGATCTCATCTTGACATTTGACAGCAACAGATTGCAAATGCAAATAGCACACTTGAAATGAACTCTGGACCTTTTACAGACGTGGACAAAATTGTTGGTACCCTTCATTAAATCAAAGAAAAACTCATAATGGTCACAGAAATAACTTTAATCTGACAAAAGTAATAATAAATAAAAATTATATAAATGTTGACCAATGAAAGTCAGACATTGCTTTTCATCCATGCTTCAACGGAATTATTTAAAAAATAAATGCATGAAACAGGCCTGGACAAAAATGATGGTACCCACAACTTAATATTTGGTTGCACAACCTTTTGAGGCAATCACTGCATTAAATGATTCCTGTAATTGTCAATGAGACTTCTGCACCTCTCAGCAGGTATTTTGGCCCACTCCTCATGAGCAAACTGTTCTAGTTGTTTCCGGTTTGAAGGGCGCCTTTTCCAGACAGCACGTTTCAGCTCCTTCCAAAGATGCTCAATAGGATTGAGATCAGGGCTCATAGAAGGCCAGTGTTTTCCTCTTAGCCCTTCTTGGGTGTTTTTAGCTCTGTGTTTTGGGTCATTTTCCTGCTGTAAGACCCGTGGTCTCATCTGTCCACAGGACATTCTCCCAGAAGCTTTGTGGCTCGTCAGCATGTAGTTTGGCATACTCCAGTCTGTTTTTTTTTAATGATTTGTCCTCTCCTTGTTCGTCTCCCATGTAGCCCTCTTTGGCTCAAACAGCGAAGGATGTTCCGATCTGACAATGATGTTCCTTGAGCATAAAGTTCAGCTTGGATCTATTTTGAAGTCTTTCTTGGCTCTTTTGTTACCATTTGGATTATCCGTCTCTTTGATCTGTCATCAATTTTCCTCCTGCAGCCACGCCCAGGGACGTTGGCTACAGTCCCATGGATCGTACATTACTGAATGACATGTGTAGTAGTCACAGAAACATCTAGCTGCTTGGAGATGATTTTATAGCCTTTAACGTTAACATGCTATGATAACTATGATTTTCTTTCTCATCTCCTGAGACAACTCATTCCTTTCCTTCCTCTGGTTTATATTGAGTGTGGTACACACCACGTCACCAAACAACACAGTGACTACCTGGAGTCCTATATATAGGCCCACTGAGCGATTACAGGATTGTAGACACCTAGGATGCTGATTAGTGGACATACCTTGGATTAACATGTCCCTTTGATCACATTCTTTTCATTCTTTTCTAGGGGTACCATCATTTTTGTCCAGGCCTGTTTCATGCATTTTTTTTTTAAATAATTCTGTTGAAGCATGGATGAAAAGCAATGTCTGAATTTCATTGGTCAACATTTATATAATTTTTATTTAATATTACTTTTGTCAGATTAAAGTTATTTCTGTGACCATTATGAGTTTTTCTTTTATTTAATGAAGGGTACCAACAATTTTGTCCGCGTCTGTATCTGCTCATTGTAATTGGGATCATGAGGGAATAACACACCTGGCCATGGAACAGCTGATAAGCCAATTGTCCCATTACTTTTGGTCCCTTAACAAGTGAGAGGCACATATGCAAACTGTTGTAATTCCTACACCGTTCATCTGATTTGGATGTAAATACCCTCAAATAATAGCTAACAGTCTGCAGTTAAAGCACATCTTGTTCGTTTCATTTGATATGCATTGTGGTGGTGTATAGAGCCAAAAATGTTAGCCTTGTGTCAATGTCCTATTATTTATGGACATGACTGTATGTAGAATATTCCATTAATGCGTCATAAAGACGTGCAGACATAAAAGCTCTAGAGAAGCAGAATTTCTCAAGGCAATGGTAAATGCTTAAGGACTGTTGCAGTGTTATAGTGAAACTTGGAACTTAGTTGGACCTGGTAGCTTTAATCTCGGTTTACATGTAATTAAGCGAACAGCTATATAAAGTTTTTTTTTCTTTTTTCAAGGTTTCTAAAGAGTAAGTTTAAAAGCTTTAGAACACAATCTAATCAAGAATAAAGGAAATCTAAGGCCCAGATAGAACATAACCATCTGCTGCAAAATAGAAAACTGCTCAGAATGAAGAGAGTAAAGCTCATACCACAAAATGGGCAGTATCATAATAAATTAAAGCTCATGCAACAAGGCGGAGATGGATTTTTAAGGGCTGTGGCTATCGTTTGACCGCAACTACAGTTTAAGCATTTTCAATTATTTTATGTTTTGTCAGGGAGCCCCTCAAGATATCCAGAGAACCTTTGCTTGTTATTTTTTTCTTTTTCTGTTTCCTGAGGTCAGATGGTTATTATTATTATTAGGATTAAATTAGATAACTACGTTCCTTGTAAGTGCATCTAGGACAGTAGGTTATGTTAAGGATTTTTTTTCTGTATTTAATGATTTAGTAGCAATTATTTTAGAATGCTTTATCAGATATAGCTGGAAGATGCAGTGGGGCAAAAAAGTATTTGGCAGCCACCAATTCTGCAAGTTGTCTCACTTAAAAAGATGAGAGGTCTTTCATTTTCATCATAGGTACACTTTTAACTGTGAGAGACGGAATGTAGAAAAAAATTTGAGGAAATCACATTGAATGTTTTTTAGAGACTGTATTTGTACAATAGTACAGAAAATGAGTATTTAGTATCTACAAACAAGGACGAATTTGAATATGCTCTTCTATCCTCTACTCTTTACCTGTATTATTGGCAACTGTTTGAACTTATATGTATTAAAGACACACGTCCACACCTTGAAACAGTCAGACTCCAACCTCCACCATGGCCAGGACCAGAGAGCTGTCAAAGAACACCAGGCACAGGATTGTACAACTGTACAAGAATGGGATTAGCAAGTCTGCAAGCACCTACGTGACAAGAGATCAACTGTTTGAGCAATTATTACAAAATTGAATAAATACAAGATCACTGACAGTCTCCCTCAGTCTGGGGCTCCATGCAAGATCTCATCTCATGGGATACACATGATCTTTAGACTGTTGATTAAACAGCCTAGGGGGTCGAGAGCCGGGACCACAGTAACAAATTTTACTATTAGTAACAGTAATTCCTCATGGTTACAAATGCTACAGCGCCCAAAGGTTCCCCCAACTTAAGCCAGCACATGTCCAGGCTCGTCTAAAGTTTGCCAGAGACCATCTAGATGATCCAGAGGAGGATTGGGAGAATGTCATGTTGTCAATGAGACCCTGTCACTCAGTGTTTGAAGTAGGAAGAATGCTAAGTTGTATCCCAAGAACAGCTTAGCCACTGTGAAGCATGGGGGTTCTTTTCTACAAAGGGGATAGGATGACTGATCCGCATTAAGGAAAGGATGAATGGGGCCATGTATCATGAGATTCTGTATGATGTCCTTCCATTAGTGAGAGCATTGAACTTGAAACATGGCTTGATCATGACAATGATCCCAAATACACAACCTGGGACAAGGACTGGGTACTTAAAAAGATCTTAAGGGCGTTTTCACATGGTACGGAAGTCCGTACTCTGATACCGTATTTGGTCACAATCCACTTATTTCGTACCATGTGAACACAGCATGGACCGTACCAGGATATAGCCTGAGAGACCTGCCTTGGAGGTAGTATCCGAGTGAAGGTACGAGCGGCAATGGATCATGTGAACACAAGCCGTACTCTGGCCATACTATAGACAATAGACGCGCTCTACACGGAAATGACGACACCGCCAGCCGAAATTACAGAATCACCTCGCGACCATACAAATACCAAAAAAACGGGATTCAAGCATCCCACAGCAACACAGATGATTACAAAACGGTGGATTTACTACAACACTTACCCTGTAGATGGCTTTGTTTACATTCTAGGCTGTCGCTCGTTTTATGACGTTGGTACTTCTCACTCCCTTGTTTGTTGGAGAACTACAGACTTATTTGTATACCGCCACCTACTGTTTAGGTGTAGTAAAACACTGGATTCCAGTACGTGTCAAATACATGCCATCTGAACAGAAGAAATTTGCATTTTTTCTGGCCGTATTCTGGCACGGCCACACATGTGAAAAAGGCCTAAGTGGCCTAGCCAGTTTTTTTGAAACTTCAGTCCAATAGAGAATCTGTAGAGGGTATTGAAAGTCAAATTACCCAAGCTCTAGAGAAGATCTGCATGGAAGAATGGGTCAAAATAAAAAAAACTTTATGGACAGGTTTAACCGCTATCATTTCCAGCTAAGGTTACTTTATAAGGTATTTAGGTCAACTTTTATTGCCCAAATACTTATTTTCAGCATCTGTTATACAAATAAATACTTTAAAAAGCATATGGTGTGATTAACTTTTTTTACATTTTGTTTCTAAAGCCTAGTTTATGCTTCTTTGTGTTGACTGAGACGGATTGACGCCAGGCCATAAGGGCTCTTCGTCACCTAAGCAAGGACGCATGGAGTAGAGCCCCATTCTTTAACTATCTGTCTCCGTCAGCTGAGAGCGTATGCTTGATTGGTCACAGCCAGAGATGGCTTCACCAGAACAGGTCTTTATAGTCGCTGTAATCAGTAGTTAATGCATCATACTTTAAATTGAAAGGATCATTTATCTAATCTGTTCTTTTGGCGATTTTGAACACATGGAGATGTACGAAAACAACAAAAAAGGATGCTGTGTTTGTTTCCATGTGTTTTAGAGTATTCTGTGAGCTTCACTTCTAGTAAAAAGCTTTACAGCTTAATCAAAACGTAGTTTCTGTCGTCTATTGTTCCTTGAGGTAGAAATGTGTTAACAAGCCTAGAAAAAAACTAAAACCACGCTGTGATAGTAGGCAGAGACGCCCTGAATAATTTGCGCCCCCTGCTGTCCTGGTTGAGTAATGCTGAAAAAAACTATTGAGTGGAGAGGAAAAAAACTGAGACCCATAAACGAAAAATGTCTCCGTCAATACATCCACGTCTGAGTGCAAGTCTGCGGTCAGAAAAGCATAAACTGGGCTTTATAGTTGACGTATACCTACGATGAAAATTACAGACCTATCTCATCTTTTGATATGTAACCACCCGCACCATCATTGTGTCCTGACTGGCTCTCCAGGAGAAAACGCTACGAACAGACATGGAGACTGAGCTTGTGGGAATAGGAATTACATTGATTGCTCCATACTATATTATGTTAGGAATATACGGGTTAGTGGGGAGCACTCTGTTCCTCCAGTATGCTGTATTGAATATCAAAAACATTTGAAGGACTTTATTTGAAAAGAAGCTATGCTTTTTCATGCAGTAGTATGCATTTAGTATTTCAGGAACAACTGAGACACTCTGAAAGCTGAAACAAGTAAAACTTAAAAAGAGATAATCTGTTAAGTACCTGTATTAAAACAGAACTATATTATGAAGATGCCTGAGTCTTTAAAATTGTAGAAAGGGACATTGCAGTTATGGGAAAATCATATTTAAAGAATGAGATTAAGATCTTGGATTTTGTCTGTTTGAGCCGTTATAAGTAAATATTACTATGCATTCTATATATTAAGCCTGGCTCACACTGTGCATTTCTCACCCGTCTCAAAAGACTGTTTCATGTCACACTGTGCAATCTCCACCAAGTTCTAGAGGTGCGTCGCACTGCACAGCCCCAGATTTCAGTTGGTGAAACTGCCAACGTCTAGCTGTAGCAGGACATCCCAAAAGTCAATGTCACCAGAGACTTCATCTCACTGAAAGCTGACGGATGGACAGAGCCAAGATGGCGACAGGGAAAAGTAAAATACTTTTGTTTCTAGACTGAATCAAATGGCAAAAAGAACAGGGAGATGAGGAAGAAAAGACGTATGTGGACACACTCATGGCTAGGAAAAAGGGGACAGTTTGGGATGCCTATTCTTCAAAACGAGCTTGAGGTAAGCTTTGCTTAGCATTATCCTAGCTAACACTTCACTCAAAAGGTGCAGTTTTATTGGTCAAAGTAAGCCTGGAGTCGTCAAATTTCTGGCTCTACCTGAAGATTGCCGAGTGCTGGTTTTGGTCATTGGTGGACAAAATACGCTGTTGGGCAGCACGTCACACTGCACAGCCACAGGCTGTCGAACCACACGCTTGTTCCCCATTTTTTATCACGACACTCTTCACTGTAAAAGCAAAGGACTAAGACGGCTGTAATTGCACAGTGTGATCCCGGCTTTCGATGTGAAGCAAGACTTCCTTTTTTTCCAAGGATTAAACGATACATTTGAAACTATCAGACCCAGTATTTCAATCTGTGATTCTAAAGGTTGTAGAAATGATGGGTTTGGTTTTACACTTGTTCAACATGTGGATATTGTGGTGCTGTAGTTCTATCAGCAGTAGAAGTCAGAGAGCTCAAACTGTAGTCATCAAGGGACTGCAGTTTCTCATTTGAAGGATTCTAGTACTGTTTTTATCAACAGTTAAAATGTGTTTTTTGTTTCTTGTTTTTTTTTTTCAACCACCTACCTGCAGGACTGAAATATCTACACTCTGCGGGAATTCTGCACCGAGATATCAAACCTGGCAACCTCCTGGTCAACAGCAATTGTGTGCTCAAGGTGTGTGGAAAAAGGCTATTTTTCTACCATACTGTCTGTCATTAGATGAAATTATTATACTGTTTTGCTGTTTTAATTTAAATTCTGCTGTCTTTGCATTTAAGTAGCTATAAAATATCTACACAATTTTAAGTTAACTGATGACATAAAGTTGAAGTTTAATGGCAGAGGCTGTCATAGAAGCTTGGTTCCAGTGCATGTTTGATGTAGAGTGATTAACTTGTAGGGTTCTTTGTATGTATTGTAGAGAAAAAGAATAATGAATAAAACTGGTTTAATTCCTCATAAAAAAATAGGCAAAGAAAATGGCTACACATTATAAAACAATCTCAAAAACAAATTATGAAATTTTATGAAAAGCTCAAAAGATCTATGCTTATTTGTAACAGCCTCACTGGATTTAGCCTAACCGTTTACTCCAGGCTTTCATGAACATAGCTTAGATTGGATTCAATCCCCACTAATTCAAAGAAGCCTCAACAAGCCAGGCTTATGTGCATCAACGCTACATTAAAGGCAGCTCCTGTCAATTGATGGTAGATAAGTGAGAATGGAAGGAAAAGAAAGAGCAGTTTTCTTCTCCCAGGTGGAACAAGAATCCTTATTGCAAGCCTATGAGCATCACAACTATATCATAGCCAGTAAGAGGAACATCAGCTGCGTAAAAAAGCTTGTAAGGTTCAAATGTGTAATAATGTGAGTTAGGCAGTGTTGCTTCAGGGACAGTCTAGAGTGGGACACACTGAGCATTGAGAAGCACTGGTAACTGTAAATCTCTAAATTCATGTTAACTCTCTAGGCTCCAAAGTCGCAATATTGCGAGAAGCAACATTGCTGACTTTAACGAGCAACAGCTGGAGATACGCCCACTAATTTAATTACTACTTTAGACCTTCTGGTCTGATGGGCGGACATCTGTAACTTTAATCTAAGTCACATTTTTGGGTGTGTTATGTTGAATTAAATAATTATCATAAGTAATTCAATGCATGTTCAAGCAGAGACAAAATGGAGCCAATTTCCAGTTTAACATTTATTTTGAACAGATTAACAAATTGCAGTTTACAGAGAAAGTTGCCCTAGTTTCTCTGTGGTCCAGACTTAAAGAAATCTGAACATTGAATGATTTTCATGTCAAAACTTTTATAGACAACCGGGCCTGCCAGGGTTGTAGGCGTTCCTTCTCCTCGAAATCTTACTCCAATCCGATCATTTCCAAACAATGTCTGAGCAATGATTTGCTGTCAGAAAATCCTGGAGTCAGAAAATGAGTCGTCTCTGTTCTGGGTCAAAGGTTCATTATAAAAATTTATGGTTAAATGGCTATCTGCTTCTCTAGAAACTTTTCTCCCAGTTTCTTATCTAAACATCCTTGCTTTTACAGCTTGCAATAAAAACTCACCCCAGAGTTTTATGACTTAAAAGCTTTCCTGCATAAACAATAGTGTCAGACCCTTAACCATGCAAACTTTATAAACAGTCTTTTACCTTCTAAATGATAAAAGTTTAAACCTTATGCAGAATTACCACAATTCCCTCTTTTCAATCCATTTTTAAAAATGGATTGATTAAAGATCAAAACCTGTAAAGCTTTTTGAGAATGCAAAAAATCAAATCCAAGAAATTTTATCAGTTTAAAAACATGAAGTATTCCAGACTAAAATTCAAAACACAAACTATTAAAGTACCTTTTTTAACCTTAACTCCCATTAAAAAATGTAAATCTGTTAATCATAGATTCACCCTCTTTTGGCATTAACCAAAAAATTTACTTTAACAATTCCCACAAACTAAATTCAAAAACACACAATGTATAAGAATGTCTTACATGTGAAGAGATAATTAAATCTGACTTGATACATGTTAATACTGTGGAAGAAGCTCAGAAAATCCATGAACATAGACATTATTACTATATTATATTCTGAAAGAAATCAAACTTAAAGTGTTAAGAAACCTGTGAAATAGAAGGTATTAAGAACCCTTTTAGGCAGTGTTACGACTCTTCACTTGTGAATAAAATAGTTAATCAAATAGTTAAACAACCTGTAAAATGCAAAAAAAAATTATTAATAAATGTTCAGTCTTTATTTGTATTCTGATCCTCTTTCTTCACTCATTTTATCCCCCTCAATGGCTCCTGGCAGCTGGAGAGCGATATACAGAGCTGATCAGTGTGGAGGGCTCCTATTTTTTTAGTGTTCCAGTTTTTACTCCCAAATTTGCAAATAACCACTCTCTGAAATGCCAATTACTTCATTAATTGAGCATTTCCCCCAATATACACAAATGCACAGACAGGCCCCGCTTCCTATAGCTTAGCCCACCGTTGTGGGCTGGTCAAAACCTGCCGTGCAGCTGATTGGTGAGTTGTGATCTTCCTCTGTAGATCCCTCTTTTGAGATGGCAATTTCAAATTGCCCATCTCATTCATTGGCACATAGATCACACTGGATGAGTAATATCACCACCCAAACAACCTTCTGGGTGAGCTAGGCCCCGCCGCCTGTGGTCCCAGCTTCCGATTCAGCTTGGTCAAACCCTTCACGACCCTCCTTAGGCAGAATCCGACCAGGTTCGTCGTTGGCGTGGAGCTGCACTTTGTGTGTGTTCCCAGCTGTCATCTGGAACTTTGCTGAACCACTGGACTCCTCACGCCTTCGACCTGGAGCTGTACCTTGGACGCCTTCAGCAGCTGTGACCAGAGGAGACTGTGTGCTCCTCACGTGCTGCTGAATCCTGGAGATAATCCTGGGGGCATAAGCTTGTAAACATCTAAAAAAAGACAGTTTTTTTTTTTTTTGATCCGGTCTTGTGATCACTCCTTTTCAATCTAATTCAACTGCATTGTGCCAAGAAATTATTTCACCCATCTAATTAAAAATAATCCCTGGGGAAAGAGCAAATCCACATTATTTTGACACACCGTTGTTTTTCCTAAAAACTAAACCAAAAACACCTCCCTCATTAATGGATTTAAAAACAAGAGCAGGCTCAAGAGTTTACTTTTTGTGTACAGTTCAACTGATTACTATCCATTTGCTTGTTTACCCAAATTAATTCTTAAATTCAGTACATCCCTGTAGATGAAAACGTAAAAGAAAGAAAAAAAAAAAGTTTTTTCTCTCTCACCAGCCAGCAACCCCCTGCTATCGGCCCAATTTTTCCTGCCAAATTTTGTTCCCGGTAAATGGTGGTATTTTACCCGGAGATAATCCTGGGGAAGACATGGGGTTATCAAAATACGTAGAACCGCGGCCACCTTCGATCGGACAAACAGAAACTCTTGTGGTTAATTCAGCAACAGTGACATTGAATCAACAGTCTTTGATCATCACTTCTCACGCCAGCCAAGTGAATTCACACATTGTCCTTGAAAGTTCAGCTCAGCATGAGGAAACGTGCTCTTTTGAGGGTGGCCTCCAGCACACCCCTGAAAATATACAGTCACCTGTGCCCCCCTGTGTTTGGGAGCAGAGCACAAGAGAGTCGTAATTCTGCGCTGGTCGTAAAGATGTTTCTCTCTGTGGCCGTTACGGCGGGCGCCTGGCACTATTGTCATCAGCCCACGCACCCCCACCCATCTAATCTCCCCAGGATCATAAATTCCATCTCAAGAATGTTTATCTGAGGGGTTTTCTGCTGCAGGATGAGAAAAAGAGAAAAAATATATAATTAGAGTAAGAAAAAAAAACAGACAGTCGATCCTCTCAGCTTATTCAAATCAAGTTACATTCAAACATTTTATCTTCATATTCATTAGTCTCCTTCCTCGAATGCTGAATTTAAATACCTTCCACACTCAGACTGCCTATGTGGGCTCTATTTTAATTTTACTTCAATCAGTTATACTAGTAATAATTTCTTCAATATTAATTCTGGTAAAAATATACCAATCAACAGGTTTGCTCTCTCCACCAGGAATAATAATCAATCCTTATACGTCTAATTAAACTGTTGTTCTAATACTTCCCCTGCGTATTTTAATTAATGATTCCTTCATTTTTCATCCAATTTATATTCTATATTTCATCAATGCAATGCCTTCCTCAATTTTTCAATTTGATAAATGTCTCTTTCATCTCATGTGTAAATTAAACATTTATAAAGATGGAGCATCGCAATATCTCATCAACACACTTAGTTCTTAGAAAAACAAAATTAAATCAAAAAAGAAACAAACAAAAAGGCTGGATTTTTCTGTTAGATATTGCTAATACACCACTAAAACATTTGCAATAACAAAAATAAAGGCAATAACCATCTGCAAAGGTTCTATCCCTTTTTTTTAAAAGTCGCTATGGAAAAGTGGCTCTCCTGGTTTCGCTTCACTGAGGTTGAGACGAATAGCTCATATTGAACTAAACCCCTTTGTAATCAGACTTAACACCACTTTTCCCCGACTCTGTCCCTTTAATCAATTAATAATTTCTGCTAATATAAGTATGCTTCTTACATTGAGATAACTGTTGTTGATGTTGAAAAAGGTTAAAAACATCAAATGTTTAAAACAAAACCAGAGAAGAGTACTCACTGATAACACAACATAGTTTACAAAAACAGTCTTCAGTTTGCTATACTTCAAAGTCTATCTATATTTCTAAAGAACAAGCCAAGATTTAAATCACTGACAAAACAACTTCCCTATAAATATTTGCCAAACCTAAATTATATATATTTTTTAACACAATCCAATATCCATTCAAAGTACTTTTGCTTATATGATTCCTCTTTAAACGAACCCAAATGTGCTCACTTGCCCAAATATTCTTGATTGTAAACAATGAAAACTTTTCATACTTCAAAAACATCTGTCCGATTCTGTGAAGGGAACTGAACATAGTCAAAGTGATTTTTGCAACTAAAACTCCTCTTCAATTTTCGTAGGATACTCAATAGTCTAATTCCCCTCAGCAGTCAAACAAAACAAAACAAAAATTCAATAAAAGAGGTTCAAGAGATGAGATTTCTCTAAACAAAAACTAGTCGCAATAAAATAAAAAATAAAAACCAGCATTTTTCTTTTCAGTATCCCTCTTTTCCTCTCAGGCTTCTTTTTTATTTTCTTTTCTCCAATGATAAACACCAAATTAAATTGAAGCTTCTAGAGACGTCAAATACATTACCACTGAATCACGTTTTCTTTAATCCAGCTTCCCAAATTAACATTTTCCAAAGTTCTAATTAATAAACAGACCGCAGTTCAAAAATCTGGGTCATAATCCAAGTCGAACCAAATATATAAATTTTGAGAGAGAAAGAGGAAAAAACAAAAAATAAAAATAAGAAAAAATAAAGAAAATAAAATCAAAAATCTAAATAAATTGTCAGTTACAGAGTCCCCACTAATCAAATGATATATTATGTCATTATTCTAGGATCAGATCTATTCCAAAATGTTTTAGGACCTGTAAATTTACTCTCAGCATCAATAAACTAGCTTAATCTTAAATTTCAAAACCAAAACCGATTCTTATTTGTCAAAACAAAATGTGCATTCAAATATATGGTAAAAATTACTTCAATGTAGCTGGTCCAATCACATTTTGCCTCTACACGATCAGAATAAATGAATTTAGAATTTACTTCTTACTTTCAAATTAAACCATCATTTCGGTCACTGTGATATTCATTATTTGTTCTTAAATAAATCTACCAAAGACTTTAATTGTTACTTTCAATCCTTAGACCAATTCCAAATTTATCCCCAGTCTGTTAAAAAACAAACTGATTACTTAAAGATGACTCTGTGTTTTAATGTTTTCTTTTTTAAAACCAAACATTCAACTCCCACTAGTTTATAAACTATCACTATGATAAGTGTTGTTTTGCATGGTAAAAACATTTAATTTGTAACGGAATTGAAATATGCTGGGTTACTTCTTGAGCCCCAGTTGAAATTTGATAAATCCAATAAGCATTTTTGTCCAGAAAATCCTTAAGAATGTTCAATTGTGTAAATAATTTAACACCAGTCTCCTTTAGGTCATTCATTCAGAGACCAAGCTATATTTCTAAAGTCTATAGAGCCATCAGAAATAAGCCAAACATAATTTTAGCATAAATGATACTTATTTAAATCACAGACTCATTTTCTGTACCATTCAACACGGTGCTTATTAAAATAATTTAAACCAGTTTGTTGCTTTCCAATTAATACCGTTTGCTTTTCGTTAAATGCTTATAATTACTACTTATATCTTTATCTTTATTTAGGCCAACTTAACAACTCCTGCTTAGATCAATCAAAAAAGCAAAAAATCCACCTATTTAAAGATTCAAAAATGCATCTTTTATTTTGACTATAAACTCCCTTCTTTTTAATTTTAAAGATGAAATCAAAAATTAAAACTACACCAAGTCAGAATCGACTCATGAGTAACTGTTCTTAGTCATTTTCGTTTAATTGTAACATGCATAATTATCCCAAATAAATTTGGCCGTTTTACATCCTAAGTAACCAGAAAAATTTAACAAAATCCAAATTCGTTTAAGTCTTAACAAGACAATCGTCTGCAGAAGTCAGTAATCACTTTCTATCCAAAATCAACTTTCAGCTCGCAACACATAGAACATGCAGTCAGCCACCACCGCTAACTTAGCACAACAGCCTATAGCAACGTGCTACCGTTAGCGTTCTCTGTGAAACGAAAGCTAAAACAGTACAAAACGTACGGCGAAAACACTCCAAAAAATCACAACACACACTTTAGAAGATGACTTACCGCAATACCAGGACTTAATCCGCACAATTTATACCACTGTACCAAACTTTAATTCGGCACGAACAAAACATCCTCCTGTTCGTCCACGCGGACTGAAACATATTTTTCCAATTTTAGCCGTCCCGCACAGCAAACACCGACTCAACTACGTCCGTTACAGCCCAAAACCATTAACAAAAAACACAGCATTATAAGCGGTGGCTTTTAGACCTAATTAATTATTTTATCGCGGAGGTTTCAGACCAGTCTGTTACAAGTTTCGTAGTCCGCTTTGAGAAATTTCCTGGCGCCGGCTTCCAGAAAACCCCTCAAAAGACTCGAACAGATGGCAGAAAACCGCCTACAACCACTAATTTATTTATCAAAACATATAGGCACAGCTATCGTATGTTAGCCGTGCTATCAAGTAAACAACTCAGACAGTATTAGCTCCTAGCTTAGGGCGGCCGCTCTGATGGCCTGTCGTAAATGTTCACAACTAATTCTTATAGATATTTAATTTCAGTTCTCCATCATATTCAGTTATATATTTATTTATCTATGTTAATTTATTTATTATACTCGAGTTCATTATTTATACTATAACATTTTAACACAAAACGCAACATCACCAGCACTTCTCGCCAAGCGCCTGCGTAAAAAACATCTCACACACACACAGTAATACACCCTTGTACAAGCAGAATTCAAAACACTAACCTCGTCGGAGCTCACCAAAAAACCAATGCCGGACCATTTCACTACTCAATTCGCGGTGCCCACGCGCGCGCTTGAGGAAGCGCAAGCCTCTCCAAAGTAATCCGTTCCAGATTCAACCGAGTGCGTCCCAGGCACCCGTAAAATCTATTCTCGTTTGCCAGCTTTGAAGATTCTCTCCGACAGCGTCCTGTCCGGAGTTGAGAAGGCCAATTCTCGGGCCCCGATCCGCACTTGTGGCTCCGATTCGAGTCGTTGAAGGGACCGCACCATCCGGTCCATCTGCTCCATTGTCCTGCAGAGTAACAAACTCCATCACCCAGCATGCACCGGTGTCTCTCTGCGGAGCGCAAAGCAGGTCGCAGTCCTGCTCAGAAGAGAGACACATACAATGGAGCCGCTTCAACCACGGGCTTGCAACAGTCAATCTGCTCAAAACAAAAACAAAAAACATATTTAACTTGCATGACAACATTACCCAATGTTAGATTAACCAATCAATATAATTAAAAAACTACGCAACTCTGCGCAGATTGTCAATAGAGCAAATACATGTCCGTTAATTAACTTAAAAAAATAACTGGATTTCGGTCCAAAAACCCTGCACACGTCGAGGTCACCATCTTGTTGAATTAAATAATTATAAGTAATTCAATGCATGTTCAAGCAGAGACAAAATGGAGCCAATTTCCAGTTTAACATTTATTTTGAACAGATTAACAAATTGCAGTTTACAGAGAAAGTTGCCCTAGTTTCTCTGTGGTCCAGACTTAAAGAAATCTGAACAATTAACTGATCTTCATTTCACAGCTGTATAGACAACCGGGCCTGCCAGGGTTGTAGGCGTTCCTTCTCCTCGAAATCTTACTCCAATCCGATCATTTCCAAACAATGTCTTAGCTCTTATTGGCTGTCAGAAAATTATACAGTCATATGGGTGAGACGTTTTTTCTTAAAAGCTCATTCTGAATTTATGGTTTTATGGCAACACCCCACTCTACAGACATCCTGTTTACAGCTTGCAATAAAAACTCACCCCAGAGTTTTATGACTTAAAAGCTTTCCTGCATAAACAATAGTGTCAGACCCTTAACCATGCAAACTTTATAAACAGTCTTTTACCTTCTGAATGATAAAAGTTTAAACCTTATGCAGAATTACCACAGTACCATGGAAAGTTTTGGAGTAAATCTCCTTTTTATTCAGCTCCACCAGCGGGGGACACGAGGTGCAGTGGTTGTGGTCACAGCATAGCGAGAGCGGGTTTTAGAAAGATAAAACTAATGATGTCAAGAAGTCTAAGTTACCCACCTGGAAGTATTGGTTTATTCAGTTTCTGAAGAGCAATATTTACCTCTGATCAAGATGTTCTTTCTCCCTGGACTTTCTTTGTCCAGGGAGAAAGAAAGTGAAACCAAAATGGCCTGCAGCAACAGCCAGTCCCGTTTCGCCATGACCCTCCCAAGCAGCACATTCCAGCTCTGAAGCACTACATTTCGTTCTCCCGTTGGGAGAAAGGTATGTGATCAGATAGCAAGTTAGACATAAAGCTAATCATGACAGAGGTAAAAGGGATGTAAAAATCTGTGGAAATAATAGCAGAAGTGATGGGAAACAGAAAAGAAAAAAATACCACTAATAAGCTGGTAAACAACAGTAAAGTTCGCTGTATCGTTGCAAATGATGATGATGATTATGATGATGATTGATGTTGATGATTTTGGCGAGGTTTCACCAGTGGATCAGGAAATTTGATGAGCCTGTTAGTTATTTTGTGGACGTATCTGTAAAATTCTGTGCCCAATGATTTTCTTTGTTAATTTTATATGGTGAATAGAGTAACGGAACCTCATAAAAACAGGACATAAACAGATATGTCCGCCTGTTATTGAAGAAAAGCCAAGAAATAAATAATATAGATGTAGATAATACATATATAGAAAAATCTAAATAAAAAAATTCATAATGAAATAAAAGTTTTAAACAATGTAAAAAAAAACTAAAATTTGTAAGTCAAGCAATCCAATATTGCCAACGCCTGATTACATCATAATATGCAAATAAGATCTGTGATTTTGCACCCGTCACAAACTTTGGATCATACTGAAGATTTTTCAAATTTACAGTGTACATTTTTCTATAATCATTTTAAAGCTACAACATTTTGAACTAGAGATATCAAATTTTAATATTTTGTATGTAAAACTTTGGTGCCTAAAGAGTTAATAAATCATATGGCCTTGTTGGGTAGGGTAAGATAATCAGGATTCTGTTTTGAATCTTTACAACTACAGTATAACACATGAAAGAAAATATTTGAAAGGTCAGTTGTTAGAACATGGTCTAAGTAACGATGTAATAATATGCATTGTGTTACCAGTTTCAAGGTACTTAAAAGCTACACTATTACATTAAGGCAAGACAGTATATTGATTGTATGGGTGCATCTTGGACTTAAAGTGATATATTTGTAATTGTTAATAATGCTGTCAGGAGACACATGGTTGGAACAAAGAGCTTCTGGTAGCAAGGAAATTCAATTGCTCTATATAATATTCTACTGAAAACTGCATTTTAAAAGATAAAACCTACTTTACAATACATAAGTTAGCCACCTAACAGGGAAATTGCAGCTGCTAGACTGCTGCCATAACTTTATATTAGAGAGTGACTGTGTTTGAGGGAAAGAACAGACATATAATACCAGTGTGACATGACATGGCTTGTCCAGTCATATTTATCAAGGTAAAATAAGCAAGACAGCTAGCCTGCAATGGAGCATATGTTGCCATAGTTAATGAGTGAGTCTTCAGGTTAGCCTCGTTCATGGAACCAATTTTTGTGAAATCAAACTTGGATTGTCAAAGTAAATCTGTTTTTTGAGATTAGCTCACTTCGTAGATTTGCCTTCTGGTGGCATTTAATAAAGAAAGACATTCTTGGCAAAGGAAGTGCACAGGTGCTACAGTAGGTACATAAATAGCAAAGTAAATATAAAATAATGTCAAAAACGAAAAGTAGTTATTAGTAAAGGCTAACAGACATTTCTGTCTCTGTTTAGATCTGTGATTTTGGGCTGGCCCGTGTGGAGGAGTCAGATGAGTCCCGGCACATGACTCAGGAAGTGGTGACACAGTATTACAGAGCACCTGAGATTCTTATGGGCAGCCGACACTATTCGAACTCCATTGATATTTGGTCTGTGGGCTGCATCTTTGCAGAGCTACTGGGTCGGCGTATCCTCTTCCAAGCTCAAAGTCCCATTCAACAGGTAACTTCTATAATTACCAGATAGTTCATTGCAAACTAAAACCTTTCTCATAATGAAACAGAACAATCAATGTTTTGTGGAGTGACTTTTCTATATGTGAGCAAAGCTTGGAAGCTGATTTCTTTTGAACAGATACAACTCTTAGGCCATCCACTGATAAAAGAGCTGTTTAGAGACAAATCATCCATGCAGACATACATTATGAGATGTTCCTGAGATTGGTTTGTCTGTTTAGCTGGATTTAATTACTGACCTATTGGGGACACCTTCAATGGAGGCAATGAGGACAGCATGTGAAGGGGCACGTGTACACATTCTCAGAGGAACTCAAAAACAGGTAACCAGTCTGTATTTCACTTTTGAAAATGGTGTTCGAATGGTTTGACATGAATTGTGTTTGAAAAAGAGAAAAAAATTGGGGAAAAAAGGTTTTCAAAAATAATGTGGGCCATCATTGCATTGGCAAAGAAAACCTATAAGGGAAAGATCTTCACAGTGAAGTACTGGCCAGTAGGTTCTTTGGGTGTTATTTTCCTTACTTTTATCTAAGATCTGAGTAATGTGGTATTCCTTACTGATTCTAAGAAGGAATTAGTAAAAATAGAACATTTGCTGCAAAGAGCATTGAGGGCATTACATTATAGAATGTTTGCCTCAAACTGGAAGCTGTCCTAAACTCATTGAATATTGAGTGTTTCACTGAAAATGTGTTGTGTGATGTACATGTTTGGTGCAGATTTTTTTTAGGTAATTATAGAGTTAAATCTTCAGTTTGTCAAAACAGTTATGTGGATTAGGCCTGACATAAAATGTTTGTTGCGTATCTAATAGTGGCTGAACTGGTTTATACTGTTCTCCTTAAATTATTTTCTCTCTACAGCCATCCCTTCCTGTTCTATACACACTGTCTAGCCAGGCAACCCATGAAGCAGTTCATCTCTTATGCAGAATGCTGGTATTTGATCCAGTAAGTCATTTTCTTTTCTTTACATATAATCAGCAATATTCTTAGTTTCTCCACTGTAAAATTAAACTCTTAGAGAACAGTTTGATTGCCTTAATATCTCAAGGTTTCATTTACTTATTTTTAAATAAATTTACTGTGGTCTCTAGTTTGAATTAATGCCTTGTTAGTCGTTTTCTGTGAAAAAAAAAATCCTCAGTCGCTCCTGTTTCAAGAGGTTGCAGTATGCCGTTTGAGTAAAAAAACAGGATTACAAGTCTAACAGCAATGTATCTCTATTCAGGTAAATTTTAATTCTGTTTATTTGTATAGTGCCGATTCAAAACAGATATCCTCTCAAGGCACATTACAAGAAAAGTATTGCAATTCAATCATACATATGTTCCAATCAGCTTAATGGTTATGTGTTTAAGGATACCCAGTAGATTGCAGTAATGACTGGCAGTTGTGCCCCTTTGATGCAGACTCCAACCCCAGCAATCCCCCATACTGAGCAAGCACGTAGTGACAGTGAGAGGCAAAAGTTGGTTATAACAGGACCAAAATTCTAGCAGAACCTGGGTAATTACGATTGGCTATCTGCCACAACCAACTGGGGGTTCGAGAAATCAGAGGATAACTTATGCTGCCTTCAGGCCCCAGGCACAAAGTTTCTTACTGTGATTGCTTGTCAGGAAATGAACTACACGGTTCCTCAGCAACAAATTCCATAGAGACTGACTGGAGCTGAATGGACTAGGACAGCGCTCCATCTGCGGTCATAGGGTAGCTTGTTTCTCAGTCAGCATCAAAAGAGGATGATGTTAGGACAAAAGGCCAGAGTTTCTCCTTTGAAGATCTTGTTTCAAATGTTTCTTCTGCAGGCAATTAAAAATAACAAAGTTCTTTAGAAAGTGGGAGGTTGCTCACTTGGCCAGAAGGTCAGGACAAATATTTAGGTGGGTTTCATATTATGTGGCAGATATATTACCAACAGGCAAGTTCCCTGTCTATTTTTTGCTTCTTAGGAGCTCCTACGGCCAGTGGGTTTAAGTCGAACGCAGGTGGGAAATGCTGTAAATTCTGGGATGTGGAGTATTTTCAGATACTTTGTTTTCGGGGCACGTGGTTAAGCATATGAAGTTGCATACAGTTCTTTGTTCACCCATTTGTTCCCAACAATTACCGGTTCATCTTTTGTAGAGTACAAGCCAGTATACCTTTTTGTTGAGGGATTGAGGCCAGTTCCAAAATTAACAGGGTGAACACTACCAACTCGCAAAACACAAGTCAGCTAAGGTTTAGAATTCAATCAAAGTGAGTTTTCTTTAAAACAATCTATCTGCATTTGGTTTCTAGTCGAAGAGGATTTCTGCCAAAGATGCTTTGGCCCATCCTTACCTAGATGAGGGTCGACTACGCTACCACACGTGTATGTGCAAATGTTGCTACACCACATCCTCTGGCCGTGTTTACACCAGTGACTTTGAACCTGTCACAAACTCCAAGTTTGATGATAGTTTTGAGAAAAACCTGACCACTGTGAGACAGGTAAAAGGTAAGCTTTCTCTGTTCCTAGCACTCTAGTATTTTGTTGGCCTACTTGCATTTTAATTTTAGAACTTCTTTTGTCTCCATATAGGCTCCTTTGTGTTTTTATTTTACAAACCTTTAACATATTCCTTTTTCTTCATGACGCCTTAAAGTTCTCCTTCACTGGTGTTTTTATTAATATTTCAATGTTCTCTGGTATGATAGAATGCCGTCTGAGTCGGTTTATGTAAAAAATAATTTATTCCCAGTCTGTTTTAGTTTATGTGAGTTCAGTGTGGGAGTGGGCGTGGAGAATCGACTAGATGTGGGGGCTTAGTCACTAAGATTAATGACATTCAAGTTTTGGTCCTCTGATTGGCAAACTGCAACACTATTCTTACAATGGCTCTGTTTACTAAAATTATCAACATGAGACAAAAATGCTGCAGGTATTTATACTTAGACAGAGTTTACCACCCAGTTTAGGCAGCATTACCAAACAAGAACGGACTATTGGCCGCAGTAGGACTCCACGTGTATTGCATGTGCACATATTGCTTTATGACAATAAAAGTATCCACCCATCAGTCTTCAACTGTAAGGTTGCCATACGAGGGGTGCCCTAAAAAGCTTAGATGCTGGTGAGTCTGGGCTACCTTTGGAGAAGAGATTATTATTATTGCAAAAATGTCTAAAATACATTCTAGAACATCATCGTCTTTTTTCAAGGTCAGACTAATCCCGGGGTAAATCTTGCAGACTTTCTCCCTAGTACTCAGTGTTGGGGAGTAACGTAACACATGTACCGCTGTTATAGTAATTATGAGTAACTGTATTCTGTTTCAGTTACTATTTTTAAACAGGGTATTCAGAATACAGTTACTGTCGTAATACCATTGGAATACTTGTGTGTCGATGAATATCACATTTTTTATGGAAATGTGTGCCTCCGCGTTGTGTAGGCTGTCCCATAATACCCCTAAACAAAATGCTGCCGAAACTAGGGTTGTCCCGATCAGGTTTTTTTGCCCTCGAGTCTGTGTCCGAGTTATTTGATTTTGATTATCTGCCGATACAGAGTCCCGATCCGATACTTCTATCGGAAATGCATAAAAAAATGAATAAAGAAGAGCAGAGAAACTGATCCTGGATGTTATATTTTTTATTCACCTTATTTTAACATTTAACAATTCAGTAGGCGGGTTAGTAATTCATGCCTACTGTTTAATAAACTGGGGAAATGGATAAGTAATTAACAGTTATTGCCGGGGTCCATACGTTCGGCACACAATGAGGATGGAACATGTTAGGAGCCATCCATTGGCTGAAAGCGAACAGCTGGCTAAGTGATTAATTTGATTGACAGGTCCCTTAGCCAATGGTGACATTAGTTGTCCGTGCCTGTTAGGTGAGTCTCCGAACTCACCACACAGAATTCTCTCACGAATGCAGAGAGGTTCGCAAATGAGAAGTGGTGGGTTCATGCACATTCAGCAATTTGTATGATCTGTGAGTATATATGAAGCTTTTTTCCAAATTATATTTATGTAACAGCTTGTGTGCATTTGTGAGACAGACTGTTTGCATTTTTGAAACAGATTTTGTGCATTTTTTAAAAGAGATTGTGTGCATTTTTGAAACAGATTGTGTGTGTTTGTGAAACAGATCATGTGCATTTGTGAACCTCAGCATGTGCATTTGTGAAAGAGACCATGTGCATTTCCGAATGAGCATATGCATTTGTGAATAACCCTGAGTTTATTTATTATGAGCCTTTCTCGACTCCATACTCTCCGGACGACGCTGCGTGAAATGAACCGAGAGAGGTTTCTGTCCTGCTGAAGGACAGTTCAGAGCAGACCAAGTTGGGTCTCTGTCGAATGTGCAAGGAATATCAGCGACAAAGTGTCATAGAAAGTAGCTGATGGTTGTCAGAAATGTCGCTAGATTTTTCACTAGGCTCTTTTTGGAAAAATATTGTAAGCGGGTCTAAAAAGTAGTTAGAAAGTTGACAACACTGGCTTGATTATATGTTGTTTTGATGGGTTTCCTGCAAATTATGGCTATAAGGATAAAAGCTTTCCATTTGGAGTGCAATGAATGTCAGTTTACAATGCTTTGCATGTTCATAACAGAAAGTTGCAAATAGCCTAATTGGCTGTGGCTGCAAAATAGCTATACTTCATTTCTGATTATTAAATATCAAAATCTAATCAAATGTAAAGAGAAATTAGTGCTAAAAACTATTTTTGTTTGTTTTTTAGTCAATGAGAGGTAACAGTGCTGTAGCAAAAATAATTAAATGGTTTTATTTATTTTTTCCTAGTCAGTACATAGTGTTTAGCATGCCCTCTGTTTTCTTGCGGGAGTAGCTATAAGAACATTTTGTGACATTTAATAGACTTAAATGCTGTTTTTAAGGGGAAGTGTTCAAACTATGTAGAATACAGTACCAGGATTCAGGGAAGTAATGGAATACGTTACAATATACATTTTAAAGCGGTATTTAGTATTCTTTAACTAAATACATTGACAAAGTATTCTCCCTAACACTGCTAGTAGTTTAAATGTGAGGTAGGTGATTTATTTTTTCTGGAACGCTTTTTGTTTCAACGAATAAAATAGGTGTTTTGTCAAAACAACCAAGAAATTATAATTGCCTCTGAAGTGTAAAATCTTGAAAAACCTCATCCAATTGTCTTGACCAGCCAGTTCCAGACGATTGGCTCATAAGCCATCAATCAGTCCACCATGTCAACGTCCCTCCCTCTCTGCAGTTACCCTCTTTGGGCATGCATCGCCCATTCTTGGCTTGGAGCAGTAAGCAGTAAGTGGAGCCAGAGCTGGGCTAGCTATTTTAGCTTTCATACTAAATTGGTATACGTTTGCTTTGGTGCATTATGTTAGGAATAAAGACGAAAAAGGTTCCAACAGCAGAAAAGTGTATTTGCAGAGGCTATTGCCGAGGAAAAAGCTGATGAAAAATGGGGGAAAAAAAAGAGCTGAGTAACCATCGGTGCTGCATTTGAGCCAAGGTGTCAGCTGACAGAACAGAAAGAGCTACAAACTGATGCCATGGATGCTCTATATCTCTGAGATTGGGTAAGATGTTATGTTTACTTGGTTGTTTGACATTTCCCATCATTATGTTGTCATTTTGAAAAATATTATATATTATTATAATATAGTAGTTGAGGCTAAAATGAAAACGACAAACTGCATTGCTTGTAATTTTGTAGTATGTACTGTACTAAGTTTCCAAGCAGTGTGTTACTTGCTGACTCATGTTAGCTGTATCTGTGAGAACGTAGGCGATACCATGTATTTTATGGTGCTAGAATTAGCACTCTTATTTATTGTTTTCGTCAGATATGAGAAGAAAGACATAACCTGAATTTGTACACCAATGAAATGAGGTTAACTGCTGAAACCCCTTCCTCCCCCTGCATCCACGATGGTCTTGGATCCTCCTCTGATTGGTGAGTTGCCAAACTTTATCAGGGTTTCTTCAGGGCATTAAAAAAACATTAAAAATCATTCAATAGATTTGGCAAAAAAAGGAGGCTTAAATGTAATTATAAAACATGAAATCTGAGTCTAAGCTGCATTAAAATTATTTCAGTAGTTTAAAACAAAGTACTTATATATATATATATATATATATATATATATATATATACACTACCGTTCAAAAGTTTGGGGTCATATTGAAATGTCCTTATTTTTGAAGGAAAATCACTGTACTTTTCAATGAAGATAACTTCAAACTAGTCTTAACTTTAAAGAAACACACGCTATACATTGCTAATGTGGTAAATGACTATTCTAGCTGCAAATGTCTGGTTTTCGGTGCAATATCTACATAGGTGTATAGAGGCCCATTTCCAGCAACTATCACTCCAGTGTTCTAATGGTACAATGTGTTTGCTCATTGGCTCAGAAGGCTAATTGATGATTAGAAAACCCTTGTGCAATCATGTTCACACATCTGAAAACAGTTTGGCTCGGTACAGAAGCTACAAAACTGACCTTCCTTTGAGCAGATTGAGTTTCTGGAGCATCACATTTGTGGGGTCAATTAAACGCTCAAAATGGCCAGAAAAAGAGAACTTTCATCTGAAACTCGACAGTCTATTCTTGTTCTTAGAAATGAAGGCTATTCCATGCGAGAAATTGCTAAGAAATTGAAGATTTCCTACAACGGTGTGTACTACTCCCTTCAGTGGGCAGCAAATAGTACCCGCAAAACACCAGTGTCAACATCTACAGTGAAGAGGCGGCTGCGGGATTCTGGGCTTTAGGGCAGAGTGGCAAAGAAAAAGCCATATCTGAGACTGGCCAATAAAAGAAAAAGATTAAGATGGGCAAAAGAACACAGACATTGGACAGAGGAAGACTGGAAAAAAGTGCTGTGGACGGATGAATCCAAGTTTGAGGTGTTTGGATCACAAAGAAGAACGTTTGTGAGACGCAGAACAACTGAGAAGATGCTGGAAGAATGCCTGACGCCATCTGTTAAGCATGGTGGAGGTAATGTGATGGTCTGGGGTTGCTTTGGTGCTGGTAAGGTGGGAGATTTGTACAGGGTAAAAGGGAACTATTTAGAGAAGAAGCAGGTAGCTGGTATTCTATCGGTAATGGAGTGGCCAGCGCAGTCACCAGATTTGAACCCCGTTGAGCTGTTGTGGGAGCAGCTTGACCGTATGGTACGCAAGAAGTGCCCATCCAACCAATCCAAATTGTGGGAGCTGCTTCTAGAAGCGTGGGGTGCAATTTCTCCAGATTACCTCAACAAATTAACAGCTAGAATGCCAAAGGTCTGCAATGCTGTAATTGCTGCAAATGGAGGATTCTTTGATGAAAGCAAAGTTTGATGTAAAAACAATCTTATTTCAAATAAAAATCATTATTTCTAACCTTGTCAATGTCTTGACTCTATTTTTTATTCATTTCACAACGTATGGTGGTGAATAAGTGTGACTTTTCATGGAAAACACAAAATTGTTTGGGTGACCCCAAACTTTTGAACGGTAGTGTATATATATATATATATATATATATATATATATATATATATATATATATATATATATGTGGTGATTCTGATGGGGGGAGGGCTCTAAATTTTGTTATTTTTCCAATACAATTTCCCCTTTAATTTGCCCTTTTATTCCTTCCACTACTATTGGTCAAATGACTTAGCCCTAGTCATGTGATGCTTGGAGGAGACGCATCAATATAATAAAATGAAAAATTATTTACATTACTTTGTTATTCTCTCTTAAAATTTCTCTTAGAAATTGTATCGAAAAAGCATTGTTAAGGTACTGGTACAGTACCCAGCCCTTAACTGTGGCTACTTTTCTGTTACCAACAGTCTTTAGCGACTACCTACCACAAACTGTACAATTGCAGGTGTAGTGAACACTACCATTGAAACATTGAGCAGTCTTCGCGCAACCTTTGGATTGCGCGTAACGCTGTATGTGGAGGTGCTCTGCTGTCTGAACACTGCTGTGTAGCACCACTCATACACATTCCATGAAGGAGTTTCTGACTTGTACCAGGCTGTTTACAGATTCAGAAATAGCCAAACATGGAAAGGACAAAACTAGCACAATGATTATAGCACCAATTCATAAATTACATTTACCTCAAAGTATTTAAAATACACTGTTTGTGGGTTTTTTTCTTTAATGTACATATATAATATATTGCTGTCACTGGTTCTTTCGATGGCATTAAAATCATTTAAAAAATGACAGTAAAAGGGCATCAAAAAACATGGCTGACAGCAGCATGGCTTTGACACCAAACGTTTATTTTTTTTAAATGTGTTACTCAGAGAAGGTTTTAGAGTAGGAATATTTTAAACAACAAAAATACAAATGCAATGCTTTTGTTTTTGCTCCCATTTTTAATGAGCGGAAGTCAAATATCTGGAACATTTTCAGTATACACGAAAGCCCCCGTACTCTCAAATATTGTTTACAAATCTGTCTTAACCTTAGTTAGTGAGCACTTTTCCTTTGTGGAGATAATCCATCCCACCTCACAAATTTGGCATATCAAGGTGCTGATTAGACTGCATATTGCACTGGCCACAATAAAAGGACAATCTGAAATGTGCAGTTTTGCCTTACATTTGCCTAACGCAGTGCAACACATCTCCATTGCTTAGAGTTGATCAGATTGTTGATTGTAGCCTGTGGAATGTTGGTCCATTCCTCTTCAATGGCTGTACTCAGTTGCTGAATATTGGCAGAAACTGGAACACTGTGTCGTATAACCCCATCCAGAGCATCCCAAACATCCTCAATGTGTGACATGTCCGGTGAGTATAATGGCCATTCAAAAACTGTTTTTTTTTTTCAGCTTCCAGGAATTGCATAAATATCATGGGGCTATGCATTATAATGCTGCATGAGAGAATGGTTGTGTGTGAATGGCACAACAATGGGCCTCAGAATATTGTCATTGTATCCATAGGCGTCATTTTAACCGGGGACGCCGGGGACATGTCCCCAGCAATATTTATGATTGACAGGTTTGTCCCAACCCAGCCTGATGTAGAAATTTTTACTGACCTAACAGCCACTTCTGCTCCCAGTAAAGTTTCCCCATCAGTATTTAAACAGAATACAATTTAATTAACTCAATTCCAGTTTCTTATGCAGTCATGTTTCTTTCTGCTCATTTACATTAGATCTGAAGAATTTTGCCGGAACCCGACCAGGCTTAATTTCTATCATTGTCCACGGTCTTGGATCGAGCTCGGGCTTTAACGGTCATCTGATCATCTCATTAGTGCAATGAGTTATAATAAAGTGCTGCAGTGGGCCACTAAGATTATTCTACCTGTCAAGATGCTCCAGGCACACCACATGCGTCATGATGTGAAAGACCCACTCCTCTAAGATGAAAACATTCTCCGACTGCTGCGCTGCGATATCACAGAAAATGCTGAAGTATAAATGCACTCTTTTCCCAAATATCAAATTGCAGAAGTCTCCTGCATTTATATAGCAGCTCCCTGATGCTCACAAGTCAAATAAAATCTCCTGAAATCTAGAGCAAGCGGATGCAAGAGAAACGCACGCAGGTGAGACGGACTTTTACACAGCAGAAGCAGTTAAAGCTTCATAAAGTTGCAGACTTTAAAAAGATTATGAATCAACATGCCTTGCAATTATTCTTATTCATTTATCATTTTGAGCTTCAGATAAGCGGCCTATTTATGATATGTCATGTTTTAAAAGACTGGTAGTCAGCTACAGGGCGGAGTCCGGCAATGTCACTGGTACCCGTTTCAAAATGGAACAACTACAGTTATACAGTTCCTTTGCTATAACACAGGTCCATCCTTTGCTGCTTCGCTGTTTGGTGGATTTTTAAAATAGCACAATTTAAATGCTTTCTTTACAGCATACTAACGCACATTGTTTTCTGCGTCCTAAATGATTAATCTCCTCGTTATGTCTCCCGTGCTTGCCAAAGTTATTATTTCTGGTTTTAATAATTTTCTCATCCAGAAGAAAAAAATGACGCACAAAAACTACCAATAATTATGTTCACTCGGAAACGACACCTGGCTGCTCAGAAACTTTCAGGGGAGAAAAAACCCACCGAGCGGCACAACAGCAGAGAGACTGTACTGCGTAATACTTTATGTTTTAATTATACGGAGGTTTGAGTGTTAAAACTAGTAAGAAATGTGATTAAATGTTAATGTATGTCTGAGAAAAGTTTAAAAAGGTTTGTGGCGAGGGGTTTTACAGCCTTGAAACACATTAATTGTAAAAAAAAAAGAAAGAAAAAAAAGATGATTACTTTGCAGATTTTTGGGTCATTTCTA
The DNA here is from genome assembly GCA_028564705.1 of Apricaphanius iberus. Classification (NCBI taxonomy): domain Eukaryota; kingdom Metazoa; phylum Chordata; class Actinopteri; order Cyprinodontiformes; family Aphaniidae; genus Apricaphanius; species Apricaphanius iberus. The sequence continues at coordinate 426,313 of JAPXFQ010001399.1, read as the reverse complement.
GAACCCCCACAATAAATGAGGGACCATTCGTCTGGTGCGAGTATATATTATATTCAACATTGTTCTTTGTGCTACGATGTGGATTTTAATCATTCTTCCCAACCAACAGCCTATTGGTGACATTTAAAAAGAAAAACAGTTAAACCTATGGCTTTTAACTTGTATTGATTTACTAAAGATGCGATTTTCACCACGTTTATAGCCTACTCTGCAGTGCATATTGTAATGAGATGAATACTTAGAAGCTATATTAATATTTAATAAGTGTCCCCACCAATCATTAAACTGCATTGAAGTTAATAATTACGTCCCCACCAATTTTAAAAACAAACTGACGCCCTTGATTGTATCTCTGTGCATTCTAAATGCTTCAAAGTTATGCACCTGCGTTTGCTGTCTATAACATATGGCTGCCCATACCATAATTTAGGGATAGATTATATTTCAGGTTTTTAAAAAATGTTGATTTTTTTTTCCATATAAGATAGAAGAATGACCCAATATAACTTTTATTCATATAGCGCCAATTCACAACAAATGTCATCTCAGGGCACTTTACAACAAAAGTCATTTTAATAAAATTATACAATCATTCCAATCAGTTAAAAGTTTCCGATGTAAGGATTCCCGCTAGATTGCATGAAGCTGTTGACATGGGGTTGAGCCCCTTTGACTCAGGCCTGCTACCTTAGCAATCCGTTCAGTTAGTTCAGCCTCCAACCCTAGCAATCCCTCATACTGCGCAAGCATGAAGGCAAGGCAAAGCAGTTTTATTTGTATAGCACACTTTCAACACAAGGCAATTCAAGATGCTTTACATGATTCAGTGATAATTAAACCACATGATTACAAACAAAACATGTAAGTTTAACAGTAATCAATCAGTAAGAAAAGATAATGTAAGGAACAAATTTATGTAATTAATACACAATCACTTAAAAAAGAAATAAAAAAGTAAAAATAGAAATTAAACCACAACAATAAAAAATAATTTAAGGAACAAATTTATGCAATTAAAACAGATTAAAACAGATAAAACACAATCGGGTAAACAGAACAAAATAAAAAGTGATCAGAAGCACAATTTAAGATTCAAATGCAGCTCTGAATAGTAGAGTTTTTATCTTTGATTTAAAAGAGCCTAGCAATTCAGCGTTTTTGCATTCGTTTGGAAGTTTATTCCACATTTGTGGAGCATAGAAGCTGACAGCTGCCTCTCCCTGTTTAGTCCTGATTCTAGGGACGATTAGTAGGCTAGAGTTGGAGGACCTGAGTGGTCTGCTGGGTTGATGTATTGACAGCATATCTTCAACATACTTTGGTGCTAAACCCTTCAATGATTTATAAAGTAGGAGTATTTTAAAATCTATTCTCTGAGCTACAGGGAGCCAGTTTAAGGACTTTAGAACTGGGATGATGTGTTCTACTTTCCTGGTTCTAGTGAGAACACGAGCAGCAGCGTTCTGGATCAGCTGCAGCTGTCTGATTGATTTTTTATGTAGACTTGTGAGGACGCTGTTGCAGTAATCAATCTGACTAAAGATAAACGCATGGATCAGTTTTTCACGGTCCTTCTGTGACATCATTCCTTTAATCCTAGAAATGTTCTTCAGATGATAGAAAGCTGACCTTTTTATTGCCTTTATGTGACCCTGGAGGTTCAGGTCTGAGTACATTATTACACCTAGATTACGAGCCTGATGAGTAGTTTTTAGTTTTATTAGCTGAAATGTGTGCTGACTTTGGATCATTCCTCCTTAGGTCCAAAAATAATTACTTCTGTTTTGTTTCTGTTTAGCTGCAGAAAGTTATGGGACATCCAGTCGTTGATTTGTTCAATGCATTCATTTAAGGTCTGGATAGAATCAAAGTCACCTGGTGACAATGAAATGTATAGATGTGTATCGTCTGCATAGTTATGGTAGCTAATCTGATTGGCTGCTATAATCTTGGTTAGTGGGAGCATGTAAATATTGAACAGGAGGGGGCCCAGGATGGAGCCCTGGGGGACCCCACATGTGATTTCTGTTTGTTCTGATGAGAAATTTCCGATGGACACAAAGAACTTCCTATTTTTGAGGAAAGATTCAAACCATTGAAGAGCTGGCAGTAATATGATCAACAGTGTCAAACGCTGCACAGAGATCCAATAGAACCAACACTGGTTTTACCGCTGTCTGTATTTATGCGGATGTCATTGAAAACTTTGACGAGGGTAGACTCAGTGCTGTGACGGAACGGAAACCAGATTGAAAATAATCTAAGGAGTAATTTGTTGTCAGGAATGTGTTCAACTGTGGAGATACAGCTTTTTCAATAATCTTACTGATGAATGGGAGATTAGAGATTGGCCTATAATTCTGCATCAAGGTATTATCTAGGTTGTTTTTTTTAATAGGGGTTTGCTGTTTTGAGGGCATGGGGGAAGACACCTGACTGGAGGGATGTGTTAACTATTTGCATCAGATCCGACTTAATGACAGGGAGAAGAGACAGTGTAGAGCAAAAACTCCTCCCATTCTACTTTTAGAATTCCTAGGAACTACCTGTAAACCTGCTGTCTGAGAACGAAGTGCTCTGTTAGGAACATATGATAATAAGGAATTACAGTAGTCCAGCCTTGAAGTAACAAATGCATGGACTAGTTGCTCTGCATCATCCCTGAAAACGATGTTTCTCATTTTAATAATATTCTGGAGGTGGAGGAAAGAAATCTTGGAAACCTATTTAATATAGGATTTAAATCTCACGTCTTGATCAAAAATTACTCTGTGGTTCTTTACCAGAGGCCAATTAAATGCCATCCAGATGAAGAGATTGATTTAGCTGTTTCCTTTTTAATGTTTCTGGTCCAAAGACAACAACTTCTGTCTTGTCTGAATTTAAAAAGCAGAACATTTAGTCACCCAGGTTTTTATGTCTTCGAGACATGCCTCTGTAATCTACCTAACTGATCGGATTCATCAGGTTTTGTGGATAAATATAATTGTGTATCATCAGCATAACTGTGGAAATTCATACCATGCTGTCTAATTATTTTACCAATTGGAAGCATATATATATAGTAAAGAGAATCGGTCCAATCGATGGATTGTCTTATCAAAGAAAAAGTGCTTGATAAAACTGATTTAGACATATCTGTGAACAGTATTTGAGAATAATGGGTCTGGTTCAGATATTTGAGATTTGCACATGAAAAGGGGGAGCAAAAATAAGTATTGTGTTTATAATTTTGTCTATATTTTGTAGCCTTTTTCCGAAAGTTGAGCCTGAATTACAAAACTTCTATTAGAATTGGTATTACTTTGATTAATTTTTAATTTGAATCTGCTTGGGCCTTATGTGAAGTGAATCTTAAATAGGGTCATTTGAAATCATATTTATATGTTTGAAAACAATTTACACTAAGCTTGATTAGATATTTGAAACTGAATTATGTTGTTAGCTGGAGCTTTGTCCTTTTAAAATTAAAATTATGAACAGTTGCTTATTACAAAGCTTTTTCTTGTGCAAAACTGTAAGGTGTAACTTATCTCCTAGGTGTGGGAACTTATGCAGTTAAAAAAGGACTACACATATCAGACCTAAAGAGTGCCATCCTGCGTCAAAGACTTACTGCTTCAAGGGGATGACGAAGAGCAGACTGTTTAGAGTTCAATAAGGTTTGCCATCCACATCAACCCAAGAGCTGTTTTAAAAAAAAATCTATATGGTTGTGTTGATTTTACAGTATTGACCCCAAGACACTCAGACTACTCTGCTGTGCTGCAGCATGGGCCAATCTGCCATATACCACTGGCTAATATAATCATGTATGAGCAAATGCTTTCCTCAAATATTAGTACATTATGTTCATAAGTTCTTGTAATTGGTTTATTAATTTTTTTCATATGTGACCCAAACGATTTTTAATAAAAATATTTTGAAACATTTTGTACGTGCTTATTTCTTCTGAATGAAAAGTAATGCTTAAGATAAATTGTCAATGCAGAAAGGGACAGTTATATTTCTTCTCTACATCTAGTGGGCATCTCCTGGCAGTTTGTGCAGATACGTCAGGTAGGTTTGACCTACAGCTTGGGGGACTGATGGAGAGACCCCACATGTCAAATGTAGCAGATACAACATCAGACTGGGGTCATGGGTCAAGCTGAGCTTCAACAGGTGACTCTGTTGTAAATCCATCCACTGAATTCTGCTTTGTAAAGCAACAGCAACACTAAAGAACTACTCTACTGTACTTGAACTGTCATGTGTTTATAGTGCAATGCCAAGTCACAAGCCACTGAGCACTCTATTCAGCATTTTTTTAATATTTTGTCAGAGGCAACACATTTAAAAAAAAAAAAATGAATGCATACTTCTCAATAATCCTCGATGCTTGTAGTTCTTAAACTCTTTGGATGTCTTCACTTTGACCTCCTGTCTGATATCTGAAGACCCTGCCTCTTCTGCCTCTGACCTTTCGCTGGCATTGTCTTTTGGATATGGACTGCTCTGCAGATTAACAATAAGAGCCAGAAAGGCTCTTGTCATAGAAGCTCTAAAGAAAATGGTTATAATACAGCCAAACGAAATTGTGGCAGTCTGTGTTCAGACTGCTTTTGCTAGTGGGCTACTAGCTTGTGATCAGCCTAGTCAGCTGTTCTTGCTGGCTCAAGATTACTTGGAAAAAATAAAAAAAGCAAAACATCTATATTTTAATTTAACATACAAATGAATATACCTTTAAACAACAAACACATTTGCTGTTTATAGTGACACAAAAATGCTCCTTTTATAATTACCTGCCAATGAGCCTGAAACTGTTGGCCAATTGAAGCTGTGATGCACTAGTATGCACATGAACCTTTGGGGACAAACATTTCGAGTTCCTGTATTTCAGAAACGTGGCTTATGGAGGGAACATAAAAAAAGGTGGGGGGTTGACTTTGTTTTCAAAATGTAGCTTTCTTGAACAGCTTTTCCAAGATCTCCAACCCCACGTTTACTGTTTCGTGCTTTGGGTGCTCTAAAGCAGTGTTTCCCAAGCCTTGTCGTGTTTTAGAAGTTCCCCTGCTTAAACACACCTGATTCAGATTACAGGAGCTCAGCAAAAGTGTGCTAATCAGCCACCAACTGAAACAGCCTAAAGACGTATTTTTATACCAGGAAGGTATGTTAGTTCACTTGCTTTGATCTGGACCAAATGTTTTTTGTCCCCCCTTTTTATTTGCGTTGGTTTCTATTCCCACTGCAAGTGTGCAGTGCAGCAGTTTCTCATTGAAAAGACACATGTACTCAGGTCTTTCAGCCATTGGATTCTTAAGCATGTAAGTGGGCTAAAACCAGGAAGCGATGCGAAAAAACCCATTTTCCATATTTGATCGGTTTTAAAACCATGACGTAAAAATCTGAAGGTGATTGACAAGTTACTGAGGGTTTGGAAAGCATTTGCACAGGTACAGACTGGTGGTGACAGATCGCTGCATCCATTGGCCAAAGTTTGCATCCATCTGCCCCTTGTTTAGTGATCTTTATTGAATTCTGATCACTTCAATTCAATAAATGTTCCCTAATTTCAAAACTATGGCTGAATTGGCACTTCAGCCTCCATTACATGGTTTAGCCCTTTGCAGTGCATTCAGACTGGTAAAATGTTCATATATGCATCGTATTAATCTACACGATGTGACGGCACGATTTGGATTCTCTGTTTAGTATGTTCGGATATAGTATAAACTAAAATGAAAGAAATGATTGTTGGGGAAAGAAATAATTGAGGGGGAAAAATGATTATGACCGGATTTCTGATAAACTGTAGAAATTATCAACAACCAAAAATTGCATGAAGATATTTGATATAGTTACAGATCTTAATAGAAATTGTGTGTTGAGTGCTGAGACAGTTTGATGCAACATGAGGTGTACATAGGATGCTGTGTGTGAGTATGTTCCTGTCTGGTTTTAGAGGTATGATGTGTGAATTTAGTTTTAGTTAAGGTTTGGAATAGATCGATAATGGTTAGGGTTGGATTGTTTTTTGGCAGGCATAATGGTCACTAAAATGAATGGAGGTCAATAAAGGTTCTCACTACCACTAGGTGGACAAGACCGTTTGTGTGGGGGGAGGGGGTGTGTTTGTTCTGTTTCTCTCTTTACCCTTTAATTCAATTCACTTTTTAATTCAGTTTTATTTATATAGCGCCAATTCACAACAAATATCATCTCAAGGCACTCTAATAGACTTGTAACCTGTGTTGTCTGGATTTGACAGACAGTACAGGTCCAGATAGGACAACATTTGAAAATGGATGGAGGAATATTTCCTCCATCCATTATCTCTACCTTTTATCATATGTGGGAGGGGGTGTGCTGGTGCCTATCTACAGCAATCATTATGTGATAGGCGGGCTACACCCTAGACAGGTCGCCAGTCCGTCACAGGTATGGACAGATCTTTGTTAATAAAAAAAAAAACTACAAATAGCCTAATAATTTATCTATCTGGAGTATCTTTTGGCAATTTTCTCCGAAACCAAACTGAATAAGCGAAGATGAAAATGGTCAGCTGGTCTCTGAATGCTATTGATAAAATCTACTCAACTCTACGAAGCACCGGCAAGGGTCAACCGGGGTGTCCTGCGGAGACGTATCCGGCGGGCTACATGCTGGGCGCTTGGACAAAGTTTCAGCCGTTGTGTCTGTCAATACTCTCCCAAGAGGATGCTGAAGATATATATCTATTCGCAATCATGGTGATCGGGTTTCTGCTGATTGGAATGGGCAGTTACTGGAACTACCGAAAAATGGAGCAACAAAGATCTGAAACACAGTCGAGATTGGTCACTGTTCTGGAAGCGATTGGACGGCTGAAGGAACAGCTGGATGCGTTGATTCGTACTGATGGGACTCAGAACCAAATGCTGGGGGAGCTGGGACGCAGAACAGACGCTGTAAGAGGCGATCTGGCCGGCGCTCTGGGACTCATCCGCAATTTGTCATCGGACTTGGAGAAACTGTCGGTGCGGATTGGGGCAACTGGAAATTAATTGGATTTGGAGCTATTAATCTGGGAATTAATTTGGATTTTTGAACTTTAATTTGAACTACAATTTGGCTGAATTAGACTAAAAAAGAAACCACTGACAGACTGAAGAGACAGAAAGGAATATTTGATCTCTCCCTGCAATCCAAACAATTTATATTTTGGCTCCCATGAAGACCTTCAACCTGGTCCTAATCAAATGTCCCTGGGAAGAATGTCAACAGAGTCTCCTCTCCCCCGTACACCTGTCTCTACTGACGCACACACTGACATGGTTACACACACTCACATTCACACACACCGTCTCGCTGTCTCCTCAATTTCTCTCCTGCAACAGGAAGCTGGATAACAGCGCGCCTCGATGGCAGCGCGTTAACCTGTGGACTGGAGCTCATACCTGCCCATCCCTCCTGATGTGTCATTGTTAATGTCTGAATTATGTGCTTAAATGTTTGTTGGTGTGGTTTTTTCTATTACCTGCGTTGTGAGTGCTGTACGGACCCACAACACAGTTGAGCGTTTTTTTTCCCCTCACCGTGGAACCCTCCCCTACCCAGATGTGTATTTCTCTATGTTTCATAAACGGGAGCGCCGCTCGGTGGCTGCTTGCCCAACAGTGACCTGGATCTGTTTGTTGTTGTTGTTGTTTGTAATGGTCTTGGACAGGTTGTACTATATCTGTAAATTCCTTGTATGCATCATACTTGTATGTGTCATACTTGGCCATTAAAGCTGATTCTGATTCTGATTCAAGGGCAGCTGAGAAAGGAATTGGAGAGTCTCAGCACTCCAGTCAGGATCAGTTTTTACAGCCTCTGACATTGTCAGACTCCTCACATATTTTCCATAAACAACTTTCTTTTATACGTTGATAATGCTTGACTTCCCACTGTGTTTATGAACAGAGGTCCCTTGATCCAGGTTCAGATCGAACTGGTGTTACATGCGGACTTGGACCTAATGTTAAGCAGAGTTTCCCATTTCAAACCTTACTGAGCACTTGTGGTTTACCAGCACAGCTTTTACAGTCTTTACACTATTGTTCAAGCACCCCTGGAATCCCACAGACCGAATCGCTTACAAATTTAGCTGTAGCATATGATGCCAATAAGCACTCATTCTTCTAGCCATTCCATAAAACGTTGAAACACTGAACGGCACAAAGAAGTAAAAAAATATATATAGCGAGACACTTCAAAAAATAAATGGAGATATACTGACAGATAAATGGATAGATGTACAGACGGATAAATTGAAGGACACAGGCAGAAAAAAGGAGAAAATTAGGGGCATGAGACAGAATATGGAGATGAAGGTAATATGGATATGGATGAAATGATGGGATGTTGAGGAAAATTGATAGCGGAGACAGAGAAGGGGAGGAAAATGGAGAGTGAAACGGAGATTAAATGGTGCTGTTTGAAAAGCTTTCTCCACAATGAATGTTCTCAGACAGAATACCATTCCAGGCTTACAAATGAGCACCTCCACACATGCATTAGAATGGCTGTAACTCCATTCAAGACTAGGTTAAATGTTGTGGTAGGATAAGTTACCCAATTTTCTCACATAGTACAAAACAAAGAAGCAAATCCCTAATTATGTTCAGCTTTTAAATATGTTGAAATTTAAATTATTTTAAATTCTTTGAAACAGTAGTGCACATGTGAAAAAAAGTTTTCTCAAGTTCGTAATTTGTGAACATGGACCATGCCATGTATTATTTTTTTCTTATTGACATTATGCTAATTTTATTTATTAAAAACAGAGGTCTTACATATAGAATAGACATGTTCAGCACTTTATCACATGACAATAAATGCTGTCAAAAAGTATTTTAATTTAACTGATTTGCAAATCAATAACCAAATGTTATCAGCTACTTAAATATATATCACATTGAATTGTAAGAAAATTTTATCTTTGCCTCAACGAAATTTCTCTGGCTGGACCTCTTTAAAATTTATTTGAATACCCCTGTTATAGACTAAAAGGTACAAATTGGCATCTTTTTATTTGAAATGAAAAGAATTTGAAAAAGAAGCATGAGTTTGGGTAAAATAAAAATTCAGCTGTTTTTTTCCCCACATAGAGATCATCCATCAGTTCGTCTTGGAACAACAAAAGGGGAGTCGAGTGCCACTCTGCATCAACCCTCAGTCAGCTGCTTTCAAAAGCTTCATAAGGTAAGGTGACTCTGTCTCACTAAATACCAACATATAACTCTGTTTCTCATTGATTGTTCTTAGGACTTTTAAACAAATCAAAAAACTGTAGATAGGTAGGTAGATAATGAGGTAGGTAGGTATGTAGGTTCAAATTGCAAAACCTGACAGTTTTTGTAATATTTTTTTATGAATCCCTTATTGAGCAGCTTATTTTGGAGCAGGCTTTTTTTTTTAAGGCATAATGAAGATTTTTAGTTTCATAGGAGAAAAAACTTGTATGAATTGCCTAAGTTGAGGTTATTAATATTGTTATTGTTTGAAAAATGCGATGCCGAAGGTATTATGTAAGTTATAATGTTACATTAAGGGCTACATTGAAATCCTTGGCTAACAGCTCTGTAAAATATGATTTTCTAATGTATTTATTTTAAGATTTATATTTTGGAAAATTTAACATATTTATATCTTTTGAATAAACATGTCAGCTTGAGAAGGAAATTGTGGAAAAAATACAATAAAATAAAATAAAATACAGAGATTTTTAAACTTTAGTTACTTTTTAAACAAGACAAGTTAATATTTGAACTTAAAAATTCTGACTTCAATATTTGGTTAAATAATTGTTTTGGCCTCTCATTCACGGCATGCTCTTTACCAGTCATTCACAGTGTTGTTTGTCTTAGATTATAACTTCATTTGTACCTCATGAAGTGCAGCAAGGTGCGATTCAGTAGAAACACGAAGGGAAAGGTGTGATAGTTTTTATAATATCATATTTCATATTATACAAACTATTTCATAACGTCATAGTGATTTCGGAAATTATTGGCAGTGATCTCTTAATTTTATCTCCAGCTATATGTAGACCAGAGCTGTCAAGTTTAATGAAAAGTTTGGAGTGAGATTGTCTGGGTTCAATAATCAAATGATTTTCTACGGTTTGGCCGCAGTGGCCCGTCAACATCGTGCTGTTCCCCCAGTATCAATACAAATGTCTAATTTGACATCTTTACCATAAATAACTAAAATAAATTATAACAGGATAGTCGAAGAAATCACAAATGTTGTGAAAAACAAAAAAATAATTTTATTTTTATTTCAAATAATCAATAAAAATATACTTTTGTTTGAGCCATACGAGGCCTCCAAAATATGTATGCACTCGAATTCACTAGAATTTGAATCATGCATTGCTAACATCTAATCTCGTGTTTCTGACGTAGGCTTTGATTAGTGACGACAGCAGTCCGGCCATGGTGGGGTATATAACACGTGCAGTCTCGGCCACATCTCCATAGCAAGGTGCCATAAACTGCCTGCAGCACAAAAGGATTTAGAGCAATTGGCTCAAAACGTGGGTGCTTCATTATGCAGGTGGTTACTCCTACTTGCTGACATTTGCGCATTACCTATGACAAAAGGAAAAACTGATATCCATAAATGGAAAAAGAAATCTGAAAGAAAGCTAAGAGTTAATTTTTAATGTAATAATTGTGATAGCGTGACATTTTTTTGCACATTCCTGAATGATTTTCTCGTCATGCTTGGATACTTTATAGCTTGGGCCTCTCTCTGCAACACACATTTTCTGTTGCGGACACTGCGACTGCAGGTGCACATGTAGAGCCAAAGTCACACAAAATTACTCGAGCTAATCTTTATTTAGCATTACTTTCAGGAACATTAATTTACCAGTCAGAGACAGTGCCCATTCTATGCCGTGATGGTACTAATGGCTCGGCATCTGCTGCTGCCCCGGGCAGAGAACGAGACAACGGCTCGAAACGAAATGGCTCAGGGGTGCTCGGCTCTTCCACAGAACCTATCTCCTTGTACTCTGTTCCCTCTGGTGAGGAAATAAATCTTCAACCTCCAGATTATTTCCCTCTGAGGCAATGGCGCTCTTGTTACTATGGCTCTCTCCATCTTTCTTGCCGTCTTTGAAAAATGTCGGTCACAGTTCAGACCACGCCCACTCCTTCATCCTCCCGCTTGTTCCCTGGTCTGCCAGTTAACTCCTCCTTTTGAGGAGTTTTTCAAAAATAAATGTGGGCGGGATTATACTCTGGTAAGGGGGTTAGGTTATTCTTTAAACCCATCTGCTACTCCACACTCACAAAGACTTGGTATGTCTGAGTATGATCTATGTAAAAAGAAAAAAATTGTATAAATAATAATCATATTGATAAAGAAAATGTTATGAAGATTGGATATTTATTAATGAATATTTGTCTCAGACATCACACTGCATTGAATTCGGGGAAAGTGGTAGCTATGAAGGTATCCTACTAAAATAATTGGTGGAATCAGAATAAATACATTATTTAGTTTAAACTTTTAAACTTAGTTTAAAATTTTATTTAAAATAAAAAATCTAATTAATTAATTAGTTTAATAAATTAAACTTATGTATTTGATAAAAATTGAGATGTTTTTGAAAATTAGGTGCCTTCATTGTGACAAAACATTTACTTAATAGAAATGTACTTAGGTTTATTTGCTGACATTTACAATAAAAATTAACGGCAATAATTTGAGTTACATAGGTTGTCATCAAAGAAAAAATAGGGGTTCATTTTTAGTCATATTTTTATCATATTATTCATTCATTTATAAATTCCACAATTTATCACAGTGTACAATATTTAATTAAGAAGCTACATATTTAGTTTAAATACTAAATTAAAAACAAAAACTGCAGCTGTTAATTTTTGACTTTATAAATTCACAAAGAGAACTGCATTACCCTCTGCATTTCGGGGGACATTCATATATCATTGTTCAAATTATTACTGTTATAAGTGTCAGAAAGCTAGTTATGAATAATGCATTCTTAATAGTATCCAGTAAACAGTATAATCACATTTTCTAAAAGCAGTTGTCACATTATGACTGATTATTTCAGTTGAAGAGAGTCAACATGGACCTCTGAGACAGGGCCGTTTTTGTTGGGGGGACAAACTGTTGGACACACCATTCATCTCATGTAAAGAGCAAAATAAGTAATAAATAAATAATTAAATAAATAAAAAAGCACAACTTTTGGTGCATGAATGTGGTGGCCCATAGAATGCTGCCGGCTGCGTTCAAGTAAGGTGGGGGAGGGGTGCGCATCACTCCGTTCGGTAGTTGTTATTGATAATGCATGATGAGCCTGCGACGTTGTAAATGGACTGAACTTGGTTAATGGACTTATAAAGCGCTTTTCTAGTCTTACTGACCACTCAAAGCGCTTTACATTGAAGCCACATTCACCCATTCACACTCGCATTCATACACCGACACCCAACATGGCTCGGTAGGACAATGTAGAATTTGGGGGTTAAGTGCCTTGGCCAGGGGCACATCGACATGTGACTGGAGGAAGCTGGAATCGAACCTACGACCCTCTGATTGCAAGCCAACTACTCTACCACTGAGCCACAGTCGCCTGAGTCGCCTAGCACTTTGTTAAAAGTCGCTGGTAGAATGAAAAGGCAAAGAAAGCCCTTTGGAGCAGCCTTCAGGAAACAAAGAAAGGAAGAGGAGGAAAAACGGGCCCAAGGTAAAGGAATTTAATTAATTTACATTAAATTGTGAAAAATTTTTCCTGGTCCCATCATTTAGCATTAGTTAACTAATACTAAATGGCTATCATGCTGTTAGTATTGTGCCCCCCCACTTATTATATGAATGTATGTTATCAGTTTAAGTTTATCCAACTTTAGTATGCTTACTACTTAGCATTTGCAATGAATTGCAGTATTATGGATCACCTATCTATCTGTACAACTAGAATGTAATCAAATAAAAACTTTTTTTATTTGTCCAGATACAATAAGAAAATGTTTGCAGCCACAGCAGGCACCAGCTTCTGCAGAGGGGATGTCAGCACCAGGGGATTCAGCACCTGAAAAATGTAAGTTAAATCTACAAAGTATTAGGGCTTTTTAAATCAATGCATTACCTTTACCCTTTATGATGTGTTTTGCTGCAATAATTGCACAATGCATATTTTGTGAACAATGTCATGGGACAATATTCTGCTTACACAAAACCTATTACAAAACACTTAGGAGGGAGAAGGATATTGATTTGGATATTAAATAGGGTGACCAACCATAGTCTTTTCTGGGGACATTTCCGCTTTTCACATTCTTTGTACACATTCATTGAGAATTTATTTTAACCAAATAGAGATGGAACATGTCAAATATGTTAAAATTAAAAGTATCCCTAACTAAACAAAATACATTTTTTTTGTTTTAGGAAAAGGCCAAGTCTCTTTTTTTTATCAAAACAAAGTCATCCTGAGTTGTTTAATACTTGAAACAAATAAAAAATATAAACATAAAAATGAGACATGTATGTGAATTTATATATATATATATATGTATATTTAAGTTTATTCTTATGTGTTTTATATATCTGCAAGTGATCCTATTTTGCTTATTATAATCCTTTATGTTTTCTTATTTATATGCTGTTTTAATGCTGTCTGCACAGCATCTTGGTTCATTCCAAGCTGTCTTTTAAATGTGCTTTATAATTACCTTGGCAAGGTAATTAAAATTAAACTGACTTCTCTGTTTTTAACGACAGCAGCCACTCATGCAGCAAGAAGCAGAATCAAAATGATCCAGGTGAGTACAGTAGTAACTCTATAATCCAATGCAGGTACTTTAGTTAGTATTGCATTTCCAGTTGGTGTACTTTACGTTTTGGGAACCCTTTGTGTTTCACACGGTTGTTCTCGGTGTGCTAAGCTCTTGCTAGCTCGTTAGCTTAGTTTCGTAGCAGCCATGGCTACATCTCTTCCGTCTAGCTCTCTTTCTCCCTCTGTGGCTCCTCTCTCCTGTTCTCTGTGTCAGATCTTTAGTTACTCCCCCGCCTCCTTTAGTGATAATGGTAAGTGTAATAAATGTAGTATTTTCGTAGGTTTGGAGGCGAGGGTTTCAGAGTTAGTGGCCCGGCTCCGTGCTGTTGAGAATCCAGTAAATAGTCGAGGACCATTAGCCAGCATGGAGCCAGCAAGGATAGAATCACCTAGTGTTCCTCCAAGAGAACTGGTATCCCAGGCCAACTGGGTGACGGTACATAGAAAGCATCGTTCCCAGACCAACCTGTCCACATTTCTTACAGATTTTCCCCACTCAGTGATGCACCCATTGAGTAACAGACTCTGGTAATTGGCAGCTCCATAGTCCGAAACGTGGCTTAACGCTGTGTCCACACTGAACGCGATTGGAGCGACTATAAAGCGCGACACACGCCTAGCTGTTCACGTGCACATTCGCACCTTGAAGCGTGTACAAGAGCTGGGACCGCTGCACTGGGGGTTTGGTGAGCTACAGATACAGTCTAGCTACGGTGGAGGGATCCATAAACAGCAGCGAGCCTCTCATAAACACCGGTTCTTCATCCGCCTGGAGAACGTGAACTGCTTGCCCAGTTTGTACCGTGAAGGTCCAAGCTTCGCCTGCCCAAACACCAACTACATGTCTGAGCAGCGGTCCACATGTCTGCGGTTCGTAAAAGTTTATAATATTTGAGCAGCGTGGGATGTGGTGCGGGAGCTGCTACCAGGAAACCTCATGAGGAGGCTGTTTCGAGGCTTACTTTTACTTTTACAGCAACAACGGCTCGGGGTGATTAGCCACGATGTTTAAAAGTATTTCCTCCATGTCCTGCTGAGGCTGTGACTCCATGACAGTCACAGAATCACTGAAACTCTGTCCCCTGACTGGTTGTCGTGACGCGATTTGACGCTGAAGTTCAGATTTTTCCAACTCGAGTGATAGACGGCATGAGCGCGAATGCACAAAATGCACCACATAAAATGCAGTGCGAATTTTCCATTGCATCTGTAGCGCGAATTGTTAGCGCAAATCAGGCAGAAAAGCTTTTTCGCGTCGCAAATCTGCTTCTGAAATTTTGCGGGACCCCAAGTCGCGTTTCATCGCTCTCCTCCATTGATTTCACATGTAAACCAAATCGCGTCATTTCCTGTTTTGTGACTAACTCGTTTGTAGCAAGTCGGTGTTTCTCTCTCTCTTGAACTGATCTAACTTTCTCTGTCAATAAGTTTTTTCTGAGTTGCTTAACACACAAACACATTAAAACGTTAATTTTCTTCACGGTTTAGGACTCTTTAAGCGTTTTACTGGGTTAATTACTTTGTTTTTAGGTAAGGTAAGGTACCGCTTGGTTAGCTTAGCTTTACGGCTAGCATGGCTTCGGCAGCTTTCTCTCTTGTCCCTCCATCTCTCTCTACACCTCCTCCTCTTTCCTGCTCTCTCTGTCAGATGTTTAGTTACTCCTCCGCCTCATTTAGTGAAGTTGGTAGGTGTAATAAGTGCAGCATTTTTGTAGCTTTGGAGGCGAGGGTTTCTGAGCTAGAGGCCCGGCTCCGCGCTGTAGAACAGCCAGGCCCAGCAGTAGCTAGCGCGGAGTCAACTAGGACAGGACCTAGCCGTCCTTCAACAGCTCCCGTGCAGCCGGGACCTCAGGCGAGCTGGGTGACGGTTCGTAGGAAGCCTAGCGCCAGACCCCAGTCCGCGGCCAACCTCCAGCCCCTTTCTCTGAACAATAGGTTCGCCCCGCTCAGCGACGCACCCGCCGAGCAGGAGAGGCCGATTCTTGTAATTGGCAGCTCCATAGTTAGGAATGTGGCTCCAGAGACACGAAAGACCACCGTCAAATGCCTTCCAGGGGCCAGGGCTGCGGACATTAGGTCCCATCTGAAGCTTTTGGCCAAGGACAAACGGCGGTATAGCAGGATCGTTATCCATGCTGGTGGCAACGACACCCGGCGACGGCAGTCGGAGGTCACTAAAATTAGCGTAGCTTCGGTGTGTAGGGCTGCCAAAAAGATGTCTGACTCTGTAATTTTTTCTGGTCCCCTGCCTGATCGTACTAGCGATGACATGTACAGCCGTATGCTTTCGTTCCACCTTTGGTTGTCAAGGTGGTGTCCAGAAAACGATGTGGGCTACATTGATAACTGGGGGGCCTTCTGGGGAAAACCTGGACTGTTACGTAGAGACGGCATCCATCCCACCGAGGACGGAGCTTCGCTTCTTTCCAGGAACATTGATAGGGTTATCTCTAGTTCCCCAAAGCCGTGACAACCCAGAGTCCAGCTCAGGGAACCCAGAGTCCAGGTCAAGGAACAGGGACTGCCACCCACCCACTACCCTATAGAGATAGTTTCCCGTCCACTACCCAAAACTAATGAATTAAAAGTTAATGCTACTAGAGCAAAGTATAAAAATCTCATAAAGATAAATAAAACTCGGACTGAACATAAAAACAAATCAATTAAATGTGGTTTACTAAACATAAGATCTCTCCCCTCAAAAACACTCTTGGTAAATGACTTAATTTGTGAAAATAATATTGATTTGTTTTGTCTTGCAGAGACATGGTTGCAGGAAGAGGACCATGTCACAATAAATGAGTCAACTCCCCCTAGCTACTTAAACTTTAGTGTCCCTCGAAGTACTGGTCGAGGAGGTGGAGTAGCAACTATCTTTCATTCCGATTTACTAATTAATCTCCAAAAAAATAATAGTTACAGTTCCTTTGAGCATCTAGTTTTTAGCTTTCCTCATACACATAACAAAGCAGTAAAGCCACTTTTGTTTGTGGTCTTATATCGTCCACCAGGACCTTATTCTCAATTTTTAGATCAGATTTCAGATTTTCTATCTGACTTAGTTTTAAACACTGATAAAGTCATTATAGTCGGAGACTTCAATATTCATGTTGATAATGAAAGTGATAGTCTAAATACAGCTTTTCACACTATCCTAGACTCAATAGGCTTTACTCAAAATGTGCAGGGACCAACACATTCTTGTCACCACACTTTAGATCTTGTGCTGACTTATGGCATTGACTGTGAAGAAATAACAGTCTTTCCACATAACCCTATCCTGTCTGATCATTTCCTTATCACTTTTAAACTTACTCTAATGGATCATATCAAACCTGAAAGAAAACTTCATTATACCAGAACGTTATCAGACAACGCTGTAGCAAATTTTAAAGAAGCTCTTCCAACTTTAATTTCCTCAGTTTATAAATGCAGAACAGAAAACAGTGATTTAACTCGTGACCCCTCACAACTTGACATTTTAGTTCATAGCGTTAATTCCTCCCTGCGTCGGGCAATAGACAAAGTTGCCCCCTTGAAAAGGAAGGTGGCTAGCCATAGAAGATTAACTCCCTGGTTTAATTTAGAGCTACGTACCCTAAAGCAGAATGTTAGAAAACTAGAGAGAAAATGGCGCTCCACGCATTTACATGATTCCTTTTTAATATGGAAAAATAGTTTATTGCTATATAAAAAGAGCCTTCACACAGCTAGAACAGCATATTATTCATCTTTAATCGAGGAGAATAAAAATAATCCTAGGTTTCTTTTTAATACAGTTGCCAAACTCACACAGGATCATAGCTCTATCGAGCCAACCATTCCCCAAGCTCTAAGCAGTGACGACTTCATGCAATTCTTTATAAATAAAATAGACTCCATAAAGAATAAGATAATTGGGAACCTTCCCAATATGCTTGCTTCCTCCTTAGTTAATGAGGCAGCCTCAAAAATGGTGGAACCTAATATATGCTTAAACTGCTTTAATGCAGCCGAACTTTGTGATGTACTAAAATTATTAGCTTCATCTAAACCTTCAACTTGCGTTTTAGACCCAATCCCAACTAAACTCTTAAAAGAAGTTTTCCCTCTGATCGCTGCTCCAATTTTAAATATAATGAATCTATCCTTAGTCAATGGATATGTACCACAGGAGTTTAAGATTGCTGTAATTAAACCTCTACTTAAGAAACCCTCTCTTGATCAAAACGACTTAATTAACTATAGACCGATATCTAATCTTCCCTTCTTATCTAAAATTCTTGAGAAAATAGTTGCACACCAGATATGTGAGCATTTAAACAATAATGAGCTGTTTGAGAAGTTTCAGTCAGGCTTTAGAGCTCATCACAGCACTGAAACAGCTCTGGTGAAGGTTACTAATGATATTCTCATAGCCTCAGACAATGGACTGGTGACCATTCTGGTCCTGTTAGATCTCAGTGCTGCCTTTGACACTGTTGACCACAATATTCTCATAGAAAGGCTTCAAAGTGTCGGTATAATAGGAACAGCACTAGGTTGGTTTAAATCTTATTTGTCTAACAGATTTCAGTTTGTTCAGGTAAACAATAGATCTTCCTCAACCTCAATAGTTACTTGCGGAGTACCACAGGGTTCAGTGCTTGGGCCGATTCTCTTTACTATATATATGCTTCCTATTGGTAAAATAATTAGGCAGCATGGGATAAAATTCCATAGTTACGCAGATGATACACAGCTATATCTATCCATAAATCCTGATGAATCCAATCAGTTAGGTAGACTACAGGCATGTCTGGAAGACATAAAAACTTGGATGACTCTAAACTTCTTGCTTCTAAATTCTGATAAAACAGAAGTTGTCGTCTTTGGACCAGAAGCTCTGAAAAAGAAACTACTTAGTCAGCCCCTTCACCTGGACGGCATTAAATTAGCCTCCAGTAATAAAGCAAAAAACCTCGGTGTCATTTTTGACCAAGATATGTCATTTAGAACTTACATTAAAGAAGTCTGTAGGATTTCCTTTTTTCACCTTAGGAATATTGCAAAAATTAGAACCATCCTGTCCAGGAATGATGCTGAAAAACTAGTCCATGCCTTTGTTACTTCAAGGCTGGATTACTGTAACTGTCTATTATCAGGTAGTCCACAGAATACAATTAAAAGTCTTCAGTTAGTTCAAAATGCTGCTGCTAGGATTCTGATGAATATTAAAAGAAGAGATCACATTTCCCCTGTTTTAGCTTCTCTTCACTGGCTCCCAGTAAAATCTAGAATAGAATTCAAGATCCTCCTTCTGACATATAAAGCCCTTAATAATCTAGCTCCATCATACATAAGAGACCTGATTGTTCCATATGTTCCTAACAGAGACCTTCGCTCTCAGACTGCAGGTTTACTGGTAGTTCCTAGGATTTCTAAAAGTAGAATGGGTGGCAGATCTTTCAGCTATCAGGCTCCCCTCCTATGGAACCGGCTCCCAGGGTTGGTTCGTGAAGCAGACAATTTGTCTATCTTTAAAACTAGGCTAAAAACTTTCCTCTTTGACAAAGCTTACAGTTAGAGATATGTTTATAGGTAGTTAGAGTCAGGTCAGACAGGTAGATAGGAAGAGACAGGTTAATGTTAGTAGTCAGGCAGAGTGTCAAAAGTTAGGAAGAGATAGGAAGAGGTAGAGTAGCTAGGTAGAGATAGATTAATGTAAGCCAGGTAAAGATCCGGAGCCGGTCGCGGCTTACCGCCGCGGAAGAAATGCGCCCCACAGGGGCCAGCCAGCGCCGGAGAGAGGTCCCTCAAGGGGATCCTCCCGCACAGTGCGGCCGCCCATTACCTGCCGGGTTGAATCCCCCGGGCAGACTGTGCGGACCCCACCCGTTTATCTCTTAAACGTTTCTCGCCCTCTTCAACTCTGTCCTCTCAGTTCTGTCTATTTTTCCTTAGATAGTTTTGTATTTTTTTATAGTTGTCGACTATCGGTCTCGTGCCGGTATTTAGCCTTAGATGGAGTTTACCACCCACTTTGGGCTGCATTCTCAAACAACCCGACTCCGAGAAGACCCCGGCATGACGGGGGCCGTTACCGGCCCTACACCGTCCACGGGTCAGGAGGACTCAGACAGAGTGTTGGTAGCCAGGTCTCCTAGTAGCTAGGAGACAGGTTAATGTTAGTAGCTATGCTGCTTTAGGCTAGGCTGTTGGAGGACATTATTAGGGTCTGTTCCTACTTTCTCTCCTACTTCTCCCCAACTGCATGATGTGCTGTCAATTCAAGCACTAACCTGTTTTCTATTATAGTAGGTGCTCCGGATTAGCCCTGCTTGACGACCCTGACTAAGATGGCATTGCAGTGACGGAAAATTCTCCACGTCCTGCAACAAACTTGTGCATCAGTTCTATTGCTCTTTCTGTGTCTCTGTTATGTATTCTCCAAGCCACAGACGGTCGCGGCAGATAACCGCTTGTGCTGAGCCTGGTTCTGCCGGAGGTTTCTTCCTGTTAAAAGGGAGTTTTTCCTTCCCACTGTCGCTGCATGCTTGCTCAGTATGAGGGATTGCTGAGAATTCCACGACGCAATCTTCTGTGGTTCTGTAATTTCTACACTAAACATTGTATTGTAATAACTCTTTTTGTAAAGTGCCTTGAGATGACATCTGTTGTGAAATGGCGCTATATAAATAAACTGAATTGAATTGAATTAAACCTGAAGCTCTAGTTGCTCCTATCGCGTTTGGTCTGGACACACTGTTAGAGACCCCATCGACCACAGTCAAATGTTTTCCAGGGGCCAGAACAGGCGACATAAAATCCCACATGAAACTGCTGGCTAAGGATAAGCGTAAATACAGTAAGATTGTTATTCACACTGGCGGTAATGACACCCGGTTACGCCAATCGGAGGTCACTAAAATTAGTGTTGCTTCGGTGTTTAAGTTTGCTAAAAAGATGTCGGACTGTGTAATCTTTTCTGATCCCCTGTCCGATCGGACCAGTGAAGACATGTTAAGCCACATGCTGTCATTTCATCGATGGTGTCCAGCAAACGACGTGGGCTACATTGATAATTGGAAAACTTTTTGGGGAAAACCTGGTCTGATCCGGAGAGACGGCATCCATCCCAGTTTGGAGGGTGCAGCTCTTCTTTCTAGGAATCTGGACAGATTTATTAGTCCTTCAAAACACTGACAAACCAGGGTCAAGACAAGCTTCTGTACTGTTACCCACTCAATACCCCATTGAGACAGTGTCTTGTCCACGGCCAAAATCAAATAGACTAAAAGTGAACCTGACAAAAGCAAACTGTGAAAATCTCATTAAAATAGATACGACTCGGACCAAACAAGGAAATCAGGCAATTAGATGTGGTTTACTAAACATAAGATCCCTCTCCCCAAAGACTTTATTAGTAAATGACTTGATATGTGATAATAAAATTGATCTATTTTGTATATCAGAAACCTGGTTGCAGCAGGAGGATTTTGTAATTATAAATGAGTCAACTCCTTCCAATTATCTAACTTTTCACATTCCTAGAATTACTGGGCGAGGAGGAGGAGTTGCAACCATCTTTCATTCAGATTTGCAAATTTGCCCTAGAACAGTTATTAACTACAACCCTTTTGAACATCTAATCCTTAGTTTTCCTCATCCAAGCTGCAAAACATTGACACCACTTTTGTTTGTGTTTTTGTATCGTCCACTAGGCCTTTACTTTCAATTATTGGACCAGATCTCAGATTTTTTATGTGATTTAGTTTTGAATACTCATCAGGTAATATTAATAGGGGATTTCAATATTAACATGGACATTGAAAGTGATAGCCTAACTGCAGCCTTTAATATTATCTTAGACTCATTTGGCTTTACTCAGAAAGTGAAGGGACCCACACACTCTGCTCGAAACACTTTAGACATTGTACCGACATACGGCATTGAGTGTGATGAACTAATAGTCCTCCCACATAACCCAGTCCTATCTGACCATTTTTGATATCCTTTGAATTTACTT
Source organism: Apricaphanius iberus (assembly GCA_028564705.1). Classification (NCBI taxonomy): domain Eukaryota; kingdom Metazoa; phylum Chordata; class Actinopteri; order Cyprinodontiformes; family Aphaniidae; genus Apricaphanius; species Apricaphanius iberus. Next base: position 404,495 of record JAPXFQ010001399.1, on the reverse strand, counting down.
TACCCAACATTCCAAAATCTGAAAGAAAATTTCATTACAGTAGAACTTTATCAGACAGTGCTGTAACAAGTTTTAAAGAATCTGTTACATTCTTGCTTCCCTATTCGTCTCAGAATACAACAGTGGATGGCAGTAATTCCAATACAAACCCTTCAGAAATTCATGGTCAGGTTCAAAGTATTACTTCCTCACTGTGTTTGGCACTAGACAGTGTAGCCCCCTTAAAAAAGAAGACAATCGGCCATAGGAGGTTGGTTCCCTGGTTTAATGCAGAGTTGCATACTTTGAAGCAGAATACTAAGAAAATTGAGAGAAAATGGCACTCTACGCACTTAAAAAACGCCTATCTAACCTGGAAAAATAGTCTACTACTTTATCAAAGCGCCCTTCGACAAGCTAGAATAGCATATTTCTCATCATTAATAGTGGTAAATAATGAACATGATGAATCTATCTTTTATAACTTGATATGTGCTTTAAGAATTTAAGGTTGCTGTAATTAAACCTTTACTTGAGAAACCCTCCCTGGATCAAGATAATTTAGCTAACTACAGATCTATATCTAACCTTCCATTCTTATCCAAAATTCTTGAGAAAATAGTTGCTAATCAAGTATGTGAGCATTTAAACAGCAACAACCTGTTTGAAGAATTTAAGTCAGGTTTTAGAGCTCATCATATCACTGAAACAGCAGTGGTAAAAGTTAATAATCATAATCTAATGGCCTCAGATAATGGATTTGTTACTGTTCTGGTCTTGTTAGATCTCAGTGCTGCTTTTAACGCAGTTAATCATAATATTCTCTTAGAAAGGCTTGAACATGTTGTAGGGATCAAGGGAATAGCACTAGGCTGGTTTAAATCATATCTGTCCAACAGATTTCAGTTTGTTCATATCAATGATAAATCTTCTTCACACCACAGAGTACCACAGGGTTCTGTGCTTGGACCGATTGTCTTTACTATATATATATATGCTTCCATTTTGTAAAATAATTAGACAAAATGGAATGAATTTCCACAGTTATGCTGAAAATGCAAACTTGTATTTATCCATTAAACCTCATTAAACCAATCAGTTAGATTACAAGCATTTCTCAAAGACATAAAAACCTGGATGACTCTGAATTTTCTACTTTTAAATTCAGACAAGACAGAAGTTGTTGTCTATGGACCAGAACCTTTAAAAAGGAAACTGCTAAATCAATCACTTCATCTGAATGGCATTAATTTGGCCTCTGGTAATAATGTAAAGAACCTCGGTGTAATTTTTGACGAAGACATGAAATTTAAATCCCATATTAAACTGGTTTCTAAGATTTCTTTCACCTCTGGAATATTGCTAACTCTTTTTGACAAGAGTTTTTGACAGTGCGGCCAGAGCTTCTTTGCAGCTCAAGTCGGCGGCTTTATGAACGTACAGTAACTTCACGAGCAGGTCTTTTCCATTCAGTGTGTGTGTGTGTGTGTGTGTGTGTGTGTGTGTGTGTGCGTGCGTGCGTGCGCGTGTGTGTGTGTGTGTCTGCTGTTATTGCGATTGTTAACAGAGTTTTCTCCCAGTTTTTTTTTTTTTTTTCAATTGAAGCTCCACACTATCTGTTACCCTGCTCAACTGTAAAGTCCTCTGCTGGATGGATGGGGAACATCGGTCCAATTGATACTCAAAGTCACCAAGCATCCTCCATACTGTCTCTTCTCTGTCTTCTCAGACCCCGAGACGGTCGTGGCAGATGACCGCTTGTACTGAGCCAGGTTCTGCCGGAGGTTTCTTCCTGTTAAGGGGGAGTTGTTCCTCTCCACTGTCGCTACATGCTTGCTCAGTATGAGTGATTACTGAGGAATTGCTGTGGTTGGAGTCTGAATGATCCGGGCGCAACCTCACGTCAATGACTCTTCGCAATCTACTGGGATTCCCTTACATACAAAACTTTTAACTGATTGGAATGTTTGTGTAATTGTATTGAAATGACTTTTGCTGTAAAGTGCCTTGAGATGACATTTTTGTGAATATTTTATTTGCTATTTATACTTGGCTGTTGTTTACATTTTGATAATTGCGCTATTGTTTTCAGCATTTTCTCTATTGCTAATGTTTGTAATTATTTACTGTTAATTTTGTTTTGACTGTTTTTTTATCGGACTGTTCTATTTATAGTCTCTACTGTTCAGTACAAATAAATATTTTTTGCAATGTCATCCAGTTATTGAGTGACAGATTTTGTTCTAACACCAGCATTGGCCCCAGTTGTAGCAACAATAAATCATTCTAGCTAAAACTAACAAGTTTTATTGCTTAAACATTCTAGGCTGCTGGCCCTATTTCCTGCTGAAAGTAAAGATAAAAACCAGAGGAATAAGGGGGGGCCCCCAAGAATCAGCACTTAATTCAGTTCAACTGCTACCTGTAGCCACAGATTGAGGACTTTCGGCAGAATGCAAATTGGTGTGATGCCACAAAATTGTTCCTATCAATAACCGATTACTGTATTATCATGGAAAATGTAGTTATACCTGATCATGTATTTCAGCTGCAACTTCCAGCCTTTAAACTGTTTTCTGAGTCTTTCCCGGTGTTCTTCATACTGAAAGGCGCTTTGCTGGAGGGGGAGGAATATCCTGAGATCCCAACACACTGTTTGGCCACCAGATGTCGATAAAGGCCAAAGCAGCTGTGCAGAAGGCGGGGCTTATTAGCCCGAACTCTGGCAGACCGTGCAGTGAATGGATCACTCGGCTCATAGCCTGATGGGTTTTGAACACACCAAATCAATTTTCAGCGTGAGGAATGTCATGTGAGGTATGTGTGCGTGCGAAGACATAAAAATGCGTATGTCTCACGCTCATTGCGTGAGGCTTGAGAGCTCTCTGTAGACTGTTGACTTTGGCAGTAAGAGATTTTTTTTTTCCATTTATCATCTACGTTTTTTTTGTATCATTTTTAACATTTCAAATATTTATTTTAACATTTAACATTTTTAACATGATTTAATATCTACTACTGTATCTGACATTTTTTTAGTCACGCTTAGAAAAGTCCTACTTGGGCCATCGCGTTGTCTAGTATTTAGGTTAGAGGGACTTGCCTCTGTCTCTTGTGGCTTCCAAATTAGTAATTATATCAGTACCAGTGATAGATTACTTTTCAAATTTACAAAAATTAAACAAACAACAGTAATATTCTGAGAAGTATTTTCTATTCACTAAAAGAAAAGTAACAATCAGCAGTCTCAGAAAGATAATATAAACTCTGTAATTTCCTTTTTTCATTTTCAGTCATCCTCAGCCACCTTATAGATGAACTCTCACTTTGCACAGCATCGTTAAGGTTTCTGTGTCATTGTGACCTGTGTGTTCCTTGCAGCTTTTTGTCACACACAGAAACACGTGTGCCAGATATATTGACACTCTCTGCTCGTTTGTTGCAACTTGAAAGTGTGTCTTATGTGATTTGTACGTAAAGCTTGTGCTTTAATGTTAATGTTAATCCCAACACAGCGGGAACTCAGATCGACAAAACAGGGGCACCACCTGCAGTCTGTTCTAGGGTTGTCCCGATCAGTTTTTTTTTGCCCTCGAGTCCGAGTTATTTATAAATACAGATATAGATAAACTAGAAGACGCTATTTGTTCTAGCTTTAGAATGTGCAAAAAATACTTCTTAAAAATCCGAGTTGGTGCTGCACCGGGTTCCGGCCTCAGCGCGGGGGCCCTCGGGACGCTTTTACCATCTAGCACAGGCGCTCTCCCGAACAAGGTGCGCTTGGGACGGGGGGGGGGGGTTTAGGTCTGCCCCTGGGGTAGGGGCGGGCGGATGGCCTGGGCCCCCATGGGGCTCGGAGTGGCCGCTGCCGTGGGCCCCGACTTGACGTGCTTGGGCCTCCCACCCCTGGTGGATCAGCTGAATGGGGATGCCTATTGGGGTCAGCACGGGAGCTGGCTCCCTGGGGTTGGCATCGTGTCACCCCAGTTATTTCCTCCCCATCTCCATTTGCCTCTTTCCACCTGCTCCTTCATCCTACCATTCACATGCATGGCCTTGGGACGTGGGCACGTCACTGGGGTGCGGGATGGAGTTTCCGTGTTCGATACCCGGTGGCGGCCTGGGTCCCAATTTTATTGAGCAACTTAGACACTTACACTTGGAACATTTACATGACACACGCACATGTAGGGACCTGGCGGTGGATGCGCCTCGGCACTGGAGGCGGGGCCCCTTATAAGGGGCCTCGCCTGTGGTGCCGGTACCCACTGTTTAAATGCATCTAGACACTGAGGGCCCGGGGAGGGAGATGGGGGTACCTGGCAGTATTCCCATGTCCCACCCCTGTGTTTTAAGTGCACATTAGAACAACACGCAACATCACCACAATTGAGCAGGGGGAGAGAGGCTGGGGGTCTTTCCACACCCCTGTTCGTTGGACCATCAGGAGTTGGAGCCCGGGTAGATTATCAGGCCGTCTGGTCGCGGACCTAGGCTAGTGGGCTACTCTTGCCGGGGTGGGGGCCTTGGCGGTCTGTTTGTCCCCGTCCTGGTGGGCAAGGGGTCCGTCTCCCGGGTGCAGGGGCAGGGTGCTCTATAGGGGCGTCTGTCCCTGGGCCTGGGAGTATACAGTATGTATGGGGTGTATGAATGAGTGTACAGCGTCCTTTTTTCGTGTGTTCTGTATATGTAAGAATGTGTGCGCATGAGAGGGAGGGTACGTATGAGTGTCTCTGTCTGTCAATGTCTACTTGTCAGGTTGGGTGTTTGGCTGCCCTCTGGCCTGGTGCATCTTCTTCCCCTCTGTCACTCCCCGTCGGTGATGGATGCTCCTGCCCGCTGGTCGATGATGGCTCTCGATGCCTGGGGCCGGGGGTCCCGGTTGCGGCCCGGCTCGGTCTTGGTGCATGGCCGCTGTTTCGGGCCGACATCATCCCAGGATTGACTGGGGCACCTTTTATGGGGGTGCCGGGGTTGTAAAGTAGGTTGGTGCCGTCCTGTGGATTGGTGGGGATCGTGCCCGGCGCCCAGGCCGCCTGCCAGTTCCATGAGTTCTACTGCCTGGTCGGTTCATCTGGAGGGGCTGTCCGGCATTGGCTGGGCTCTGCATGGGGCGAGATCTGGGGGTAAAAATGTGTTGTCTTGTTTCAAAACTATGGGATAAAAAAAGGATTGCTTGACTTGTTATATAGAATTTGTTTTTCCAATTATCCAACAAAGAGACTGCAAAACTGGGTGCGATCTAGTGCCCATGGCTGTACCCAAAATTTTGAGATAAGTCATCTCATGTAGAAAAGGTTCCTTTGGAGTTTACTTATATTTACAGAAGTTTACAGAGATTTAAAATGAAAAATATTTATTTTAGAAAAGCCAAGATCAACTTGATAATCTATCAGATATTGGTTTTCATATTAAGAGCAACATTTGTCCGCAACAGTAACCATTTTAGAGATACATATTTCAGACTTGCAAAATTGGAACTGGATAATCATTTGAAACAATGTACATCTTTCCCTCAGAATTTAACAAGAGCAAGAAACATAAATAGAATATTTCACAAACCAAACTAGAAAGAAATAAGTTATTAGGTTTACACAAAAACACGGGGCACATTAAATTGCACATTAAATAAACTTATCATAAGTGGCAATGCAAGAGGAACATCACCAGAATGGAGTTTAAAGAGGAATATATACAACATAAAATTATAAAGATTGTACTCACATGTATGTGTAAAATTTAAACATTTTTATGTAAAACAAAAAAAATAACAAAAAAACGAATACTGGACTGGGTTGACACTGTACAGTAAATCATGATCAAGATAAATGTCTCTAATTACAACAACTAACAAAAATGTTTTTAATTTCAACATTTGAGTGAACAAGAAAAATGAGGAGCAGGTCACATATACAGTCATGTTAGTAAACACTACCTAGACAAAATGTCAGAAATTTACAGTGTTACATATTTCTGGATTGTTGTGCTAAGGTCAACTTTACACAATGGTAAAGAGTATTCATTTGTGCTTGTGCATGTGTGATACCTCATTTGTACAGGAATTTTGCCCTTCTGTCCTGAGTGGCAAAGCTCTCTATGACTCTTCTATTGAAGTCAGGAATGTTTGTGACAAGCTTTTTTTCCATGGAGAGCATGGCCAGAGCATTGAACCGATCCTGTGTCATGGTGTTCCTCAGGAAAGTCTTAATCCTCTTTAAAGTAGAGAAGCACCTCTCTGATTCGGCTGTGGTCATGGGTGTGGTGACAAGAATCTTCAAAAGAGTGACCATCTCTGTGAAAGTGTTTTGAAGATTGTGGATAGCTCTTTTCTGAGCTTAGCCTTGTCTAACATGGGGCACGCCTCCACAGTTGTTTTCTGCGTTGTGTGTTGCACAAACAAGTTGCCTTGTAGCAGAGTGGCACTAATGAGGTGCTTGGTAAAAGAGAATCACTCTTTTGCATGGCTCGGGATGATTTCACATACCTGTCATATGATAAATAAAAAAAAACAGATAAGTACATAGTAAACAATTTCATAGGAAATAATATAATCAGCACCCACTTACAGGATAAAAGGTAAAAACATCTTATTGAGAATCAGAAATCTTTTATGGTCCCAAAAACGAGGAAAATTGTTTTTTGCAGCAGCACTGTAACAAGAAAGAATAATATAATCAGATCAACGTATATTCATACATACATATTTACATCTAATGTACACGTACATATTTGAATATAATACATATTTACATGACATTTTTTACATACAGATTTTAAATATGTATAATAAGTATGTGTGTTGAAATGAGTTTGTACAGATATTGCACAGTTATTAAACAAATGTCCCCGTTTGTGGGACAACCAAGGATTTCTGATTCTGAGTGTAGTGTACACAGAAATGTAATGTAATTTACAGCTTACATCTGTACCCAGTTGCTGTTGTTCTCCCTGTCGAAACGTCCTCCGTTTCTTTGTGGGCTGCTGCTGCACAGATGCACTGCATTCCTCACTCAGAGAATGGATGGAGTCCCTAATGAGACACAAGTTACCATCGACATTACTGTTTCAGAAACTACATACTGGAGAATTTCATCACAATAATATCAAAACATTATTTACTTGATCTTTTGCATGCTGTTGGTGAAGCTCTGGATGACTCCTGTGATGTAGGCCGAGTCAATGTTCCTCTTCTGCAGCTGGTTGAACAGCATGTCCACATGTGGCATGATCTTGTGAAACAATGCCAGGAGAAAGCAGAAATCTTCTTCCTCCAACAGTCTCACAAAGCCCCCTGCCTCTCTCACAGTGGTTGGATCAAAGTCACTTGAGTCTCTGATTGTCTGGAAACACTCGAGGAGGTCATCCTTGTGCTCATACACTGTGTTGACAGCATGACTGTGGAAGTTCCACCTCATTGCTGAAGTTCCCAGAAGTCTGTGTGACACCACTTGATCATGCACAGCGGTTCGCTTGAATGAACGGGAGAAGAAAGCAGCAAATTCACCAAGGTCTGAAAAGAAAGTTCTGATCCTGCGGATGTGTGAAGTTGCCTGCTGCATGATGAGGTTCAGATGATGGGCATAGCAGCGGATGTAGTGTACACATCCTTGACCTTACACTGCACTCCACCTGTGGCTCCAATCATTAATGCAGCCCCATCATAGGCCTGGGCAATTAGTTTACCCTCTTTTCCAGCAGGGATTATTTTGCTCAGCCTATCCAACAGTGCTGTGGAAATGGTGTGAGCAGTTGCATTCTGAAGAGGGATGAACTCGAAAAAACGCTCTTGAATGCTGTTCTGATTGTCAACATACTGTAACACAAGCACCAACTGGCAGCGGGTGGAAATGTCAGTAGTCCCATCTGCTTGAATAGCAAGATAATCTGCATTGTTCACTTCTCCAAGAATGTTGGTTTTAAGCACTGACAACATACAATCCAACAGCTCATTTTGCACGGTCTTTGAGGTGCCTTTAAAAACTGTCACCGTCTTCAGATGATCCTCCAACACATTATCTAGTGAAGCGACCAGATCGACTAAGCCCCCGGGTTGTCTGATGATTCAGTCTCATCATGGCCCTGCAAAGCCATCTCAAAAGCTCCACAAAATTTAACACAGTCAATTATCTTGGACAAAATGTGCCGATTCCGATCCACTTCTTCATTGTTTTTCTTTACTGCAAGCCTAGCTGCATAGCAATGTTGGCTCTGCCTAGCATGGCTAGCTTCACCGTGTTATCCATATGTGTCTGAGATGGCTCATGTTTTTTTTACCTTTTCTTATAAATGTTTCATGTCCGTCACTCCTGACACCGTCTATGCCATATCTGTCCCAGTTATTTTGAATAGCAAACACAGAAAGCAAAATAAGGCATTTACGTGATTGCATCCAGCTAGCCAAGCCTTCTTGGTGTACCAATTTCGTGAGAAGCCTCGCATGTACACTTTACCTTTCTCCTTGTCTTGCTGGCTTATCTTTATGTCGGGCTGATCTGGGCCGAGCTCTTTGATATTAAGTTTTTCGACCAATGTTCTCCTCTCGAACGGATACTGGAGGAGAGACTGAATTGAATTCAGCGGCTGCTGAGATTCCGCATGTGTCCTCATACTCGCGTCCATCACTGCCAAGGTCACCACCGGATATCTTGCCCGTGCACCAGCCTTTGGGCGATATCTCTATCGCCCTTCGGGTTTCCCAAACGATGATGAATTCCTGTTGCTATGTGCAAATTTCTTTTTAGTAATTGGTTGGCTGCTGCACTGCTTGGGCGATCTTTCTGTCGCCCCAGCCCATCAGCGGGAACTTTTTCTCCGAAAATTATATATATTTATATATACATTGTTCTTTTTTTTTTTTTTTACAAATTTAAACACACAATTAACTTAGAATATGTGATTATTGTTAATTTATTTATTTTTAAATAAAAATCCAAAACACTTGGGAAACACTGGGGGGCGGCGCCCTACCGCCCTCTATTGGCCAGCCGCCACTGGTCATGTATTAACCTTCCAAATGCCTCACCTGGATGTTTCTTTGCAAGCAATTCATTCCATTCTATGACATCAAGATGGTCAGAAAGTAAAGTGTCAGTCTGATTACCCCGAAGCCTCCAAACTTGCTCATTGTATGTCCTCCATGCCCGTTCAATGTGCTGTGTATGTGGACCTGTGTTTGTGTCTACATAGGACCTGCTGTGGTTAACCGTATGATGGGTGTATCCTAAAGTAGTAAGTATACGGTATGCACACCACTCGTTACTAATTATTGATTACCACAATCGTACATGATGACAAATCAAAGGGACTAGATGCATCCTCGACCTTTTCTCCACAACACGCAAAACTGGCTTGTGGTTTCTATGGTCCTGTCTTACACCTAACATTCCGAAGACCCACTGTTTTCTCTTCCAGCCACCACTCATTCGTCCTCTTCCATACTGAAAAAAAATAATTAAGGATGTAGAAAAAATACAATATTACTCTATTATTTTCATCATGGCTACATTAACTATAAACATAAATGCACATTTCTTCTGTGCCAAAAATGGCTTTGATCAATTTCCATAAACTCTCTTCTTCCTCCAATAAGTTGACCGGTGCTTCTTCTCATCCTTTGGACTGCAGTTACACAGATGTCCCTTATTTTTTTGGCGATTCTGCTCAGTGTTTCAGAACTGGGTGCAATGGAGTCAGCCATCATGCCAATCTGCCTCAACCTTAGGTCCTGTGAAAATCTGAAAAGACAAAATGTATTAATTAATCAAAGTAGTTTTAAGAACAATACATATTGCAGTCATAGTTTTACTAAACTAATCCATTTTCCAAAGATACTTTGGATCTTGAGAAGATTGAATTCTCTCTGATTGATGTCTGTTTAGGCCTCCCCTGATGTACTGGATGGCAGCAAAATCCTGTAAAAAGAGCACAGCAGGATGGATGGATGGATGGATGGATTTTACACTTCATTTTTTTCTTTAGCAACTTATTCTTCTGGAGCTAGTTGATAGTCCTTTCTTTTAATCCTTTTACCGTTTATAATCCTCCTGAGTTGCGTGAATAGGGTAATTTCTGTCCAAAAATTGTTACGTTTTTAGATCTTTTCTGTTATCCTAAGCAGTTGCTGGCACTGCTTACTGCGTATGCATTGGGAAGAAGCCCTGCTCGAACGCTCCCCGTCTCATTTTTGTAACGTCACGAACATGCAACGCACATTTCATTGCAGGTATCCGTAAGTGCAATAGAAAAGTGTAAGTTCAGGTATGAAAAAGTCAAGTCGGAAAGGCATTCAGACCCGTGCCAGGGTCTCCACATCTGGGGAGAGTGACAGCGGAGGGTGGTGAAACAAACAGTAAGTGAATGTTTGCTTTCTTGAAAGTTGCTAACAAGCTAATTAGCACAGGGAACTGCTTCACCCCAAGTATATTTTCATATTTCTACAAAAAAATGTACAAAATTAATATAACCATGTTTTCAGGTATAAATTGTTTAGTTCTACATTATATATTTTTTAGATTCAAAACTACTTTTAACCTTTTCCATTATGTTTACTATTTTTATGTTGACAATTTATATATTTTTTTAGATTTTTATTGTACCATGTAGTGTATCAGTGCTCTTAAAACACTGGATTTCAATGGTGGTTACACAAGTCTACGTAATTTTCTAGTTTGTCTTTTTTTTTCTTTCTAAATTGTCTTCTTTCTGCCCGCTGTTTCAGGTGTTTCAACAGCCCCAACTGCAGTCCTAATTGAAAAGAGAAGATCAAATCAAATGGAAATGCTGGAGATGAAGGTGCTATGGCAAAATGAAGAAAAAAAAAAACAGTGAGCTGACAAAGGAACAAGACTTTCTTAAAGAACAGCTGGCATCAGGTTAATGTTTTTTACCTCATGACACAATCTATTTTGTCTGTGCAAATTTCTACAATTTCTCTAATATTACAAGTAAACAGTCCAGTCTATTAACCAAATATGTAATTTCCTCTTCTTTTTTAGTTCTCAAAAAGGATGTGAGCTCTAAAAAAGATTCAGAAGATACAATAAGTTTCTCTTCGGAAGTGGTTTCTGAAGAGAAACTCTTGTTCTTGAAGTTCTCTTCAGAAACCACTTCCGAATCATCATCTGAGTCGTTGGACTACTTATCACCACTATCATCTGATGATGAGGGCAAGTAGAAGAAGAGGAAGGCCATAAAAAGGATGAGGAAGGAAAGGGGGAAGAAGTCAGAGAAAATCAAGGACAAAGAATATCAAATTTTTATTTCAGCCAAATCTCCAAATAAGGTAGTGGCTCGGTACCAAAGTCTGCTCAAGCTGTTCAGAAAAAGAGGGACAATGGCCCGAGCATTTAAGCGCTATGGAGTGGATCGGAACACAATTGTAATAACAGCTCCCGTCGCAGAGCTGTTGATTAGTGCACCAAGCAAATATAAGGATCTCCTAAAAACTACAGTAGTCAGGTTAAGCTCTCTGTGTTTGCAGCACTTGCAATTGCAGATGATTCAGAAATAGGACAGCTGGTAAATTATTACAAAATTAATGGAAAGCTACTGCCTTTTAAGATAAAACCATGAACACTTATATTGGCTATCATTGGTTTCCAAAAGTATTTCAAAGTTCTGTTTACAATGGTTATTTGCCCTGATAAGACTGTTGATTAATATTTTATATTAACCAATGCAGGTGCTCTGCATGTTGTGGGACATGTTCAGTTTTTTAGTTATTTGATGCAACAGTTTATTCAATTTTCCCTGATTGATGTCAGCACTGTGAACATATTTTGCATATTGAAAATATCCTTGTTGTGGATCATGTTTATATTTGTTTTAACATATTTTGTATTTTCTGCATTGTGAAAATATTTTTGTTACAAATATTGTATTTAAATCACTGCAGGTGCATTGCAGATGTACACAAAAAAAAATGGTGCATTGTAAAAATGTGAATATTTTGTGTAAATTGCTGCAGGTACTATGAAGGTGGATGTGCTTCATGTTTTGATTTTGTGTTATCAAGTAAAAAAAAAAAATAAACTCAATATGTTCTTCATTCCATTGTCATGTATTGTTTCAGGTATTTTGTGATTCAAGGTTCCACGAGAAGCATATATACATGAATAAATATATAATAAAGCATAACTGTCTTCACTTTAGCTATTAGCTAACACTTAATTAATAATTATTACCACTTAATAATCATTGCAGAATTAGTAAATCATATATTAAATACTTGCAAATCATTAATACATATCCAAATCAATGTATAACAGTGCATTTATGAATACACTTACAAATAGTTTTTTTGTGGTTTGCTAAGTATAAATAAGCAATGGGTAAACTGCTTATACATAGAACTATTCACCAGATGTAAATCATTAATTAATGTATGGATGGATTGCTTACAAATAGTTTCTTTTGTTTAAAGCATTAATTAATTTATTAGTTAATTGCTTATTGCTAACATACTCCTATATTGCTTATAGGAGTCATTTTTAATTAACTGCTGGTTACTAATTAATTACATATTTATTTATGTATAATTAAGGCTAATAAGGTGTTGTTAATATAAAGTGCTACCCTCTAATCTATTTGAATTATTCATAATTCTTAAGAATTTCTTTGCATTAGTAAAATTTTACTTACAGTGGGGCAAAAAGTATTTATTCAAGTGCAAGTTCTCCCACTTAAAAAGATGACAGAGGTCAGTAATTTTCATCATAGGTACACTTCAACTGTGAGAGACAGAATGTGAAAAAAAAATCCAGGAATTGACATTGTAGGATTTTTAAAGAATTTATTTGTAAATTATGGTGGAAAATAAGTATTTGGTCAATAAAAAAAATTCAACTCAATACTTTGTAATATAAGCTTTGTTGGCAATAACAGAGGTCAAACGATTACTATACGTCTTTACCAGGTTTGCACACACAGGTAGCTGGTATTTTGGCCCATTCCTCCATGCAGATCTTCTCGAGAGCAGTGATGTTTTGGGGCTGTCGCCGAGCAACACGGACTTTCAACTCCCTCCACAGATTTTCTATGGGGTTGAGGTCTGGAGACTGGTTAGGCCAATCCAGGACTTTCAAATGCTTCTTACGGAGCCACTCCTTCGTTGCCCGGGCGGTGTGTTTGGGATCATTGTCATGTTGGAAGACCCAGCCACGTTTCATCTTCAAAGCTCTCACTGATGGAAAGAGGTTTTGGCTCAAAATCTCACGATACATGGCCCCATTCATTCTTTCCTTAACACTGTTCAGTCGTCCTGTCCCCTTAGCAGAAAAATAGCCCCAAAGCATGATGTTTCCACCCCCATGCTTCACAGTAGGTATGGTGTTCTTGAGATGCAACTCAGTATTCTTCTTCCTCCAAACACGACGAGTTGAGTTTATACCAAAAAGTTCTACTTTGGTTTCATCTGACCACATGACATTCTCCCAATCCTCTGCAGTATCATCCATGTGCTCTCTGGCAAACTTCAGACGGGCCTGGACATGCACTGGCTTAAGCAGGGGGACACGTCTGGCACTGCAGGATTTGATTCCCTTTCAGTGTAGTGTGTTACTGATGATAACCTTTGTTACTTTGGTCCCAGCGCTCTGCAGGTCATTCACCAGGTCCCCCCGTGTGGTTCTGGGATTTTTGCTCACCGTTCTCATGATCATTTTGACCCCACGGGATGAGATCTTGCGTGGAGCCCCAGATTGAGGGAGATTATCAGTGGTCTTGTATGTCTTCCATTTTCTGATTATTGCTCCCACAGTTAATTTTTTCACACAAAGCTGCTTGCCTATTGTAGATTCACTCTTCCCAGTCAGGTGCAGGTCTACAATTCTTTTCCTGGTGTCCTTCGAAAGCTCTTTGGTCTTGGCCATAGTGGAGTCTGGAGTCTGACTGTTTGAGGCTGTGGACAGATGTCTTTTATACAGATAACGAGTTGAAACAGGTGCCATTAATACAAGTAACGAGTGGAGGACAGAAGAGCTTCTTAAAGAAGAAGTTACAGGTCTGTGAGAGCCAGAGATCTTCCTTGTTTGAAGTGACCAAATACTTATTTTCCACCATAATTTACAAATAAATTCTTTAAAAATCCTACAATGTGAATTCCTGGATTTTTTTTTCAAATTCGGTCTCTCACAGTTGAAGTGTACCTATGATGAAAATTACTGACCTCTGTCATCATTTTAAGGGGGAGAACTTGCACAATCGGTGGCTGACTAAATACTTTTTTGCCTCATTGTAGATATGTTTGGCATGTTGATCCTTGTGGTAACCCGCATAATAGTTTTTTAAACCTAATTTAGCTAAGATTGTTAAAAACAAATTGCTCTATCATTCAAATAGTTTTGCACCTGATTTAAGGCTCTATATTTAATACCATAACTTTCTAATTTAGTTAAAGGCATTGTGGAGGACATTTTTCTTCCAGGTGGATCATCTACACTATTGGTCCTCCTAATTGTCAATCATCCTGAGAGTCTTACATGTTTATCTGTACCGCTATGCCATTATCCATTCATTCTGCTTCACTTTGCACAGGTACTGGTTTATTTTCTGTGATGTATGGAAATTTAGTGACTGTCAAAAGCTGAAACCCTGTCTTCAGCCGCTGTATCAGGTAGCTTTGTATCCGCTCCGTGAGCGCACCTGTAAGTGAGACGTTGGAGGGAGTCATGAAAAGTTAGCATCCCCTGCAGTCCTGGTGAGGAATTGCTTTGCAACACTGAAAAACAAATGGTGAATAGAGACACAGAAACAGAGAACCCTAAACAAAAAACATCTCCATCAATACATTTGCGTCTGAATGCAAATTTGCTGACGGAGAACTATAAACTAGGCTTTAGACTTCTTGGATGCCTTGTCTTATGCCTATTTAGGCTATCAACATGGTTGGAGTGCACTCTTTATACTGTATGCTTGTGTTCCTTGTCCTTCTCTCTTTGTAGGGATATGTGTGCCTCAGGTTCCCCCTATCCGGCCCAGAGCAACTAATCAGGAGTACTGGGACATTTCCACATGGGCCGGTCTGATATTTCAGCCACAAGGTCCGGTGTTATGGCAAGCAAAGTCGCACTAGTGTGCCAAATGTGCAACTAGGGAAAAAAAGGGAGTTGCTAGTGACAGTATTTCCAAATTATTTTGGTAAAAGTTTAAAGTTGCGGGGGCAATGTTTAAGTAGTTGCATGTAATCACATACTATTTGGAATATACAACAGTGGAATTCAATGAGTTTTAGAATTCTTACCAAAAGGGCATGCCATACTGGCTGTTGGCAGCTTTTTCTTTTTTTTTTTTTTTAAGCGCACCCTGACATTACACATCAGAGCATTCAGGTTTTTGAAAAGTGAAATAGCAAGTTTGGTGGAGACGTGCGTGACCTGCAGACAAGATGGCTGCGTAGCGCGGTTGCTCTTACCCTGCTCCTCCGAACTTTTACATATTATCCATTTATGTCGCATCGTTAACTGAACAACTTTGCCCAGGGTTTCGGCAACTTTCGTGTACACAATGGCTGTACGTTTGAGAAGCAAAGCCGGGTTTGACCGTCTAAAAGACGACGAAAAATTTGAGACATTCAAGCTAGCTGTATTGTCCATGCTAACTTCTGCAATGAAAGAGCAGCAAAGCTTTATCAAGAAACAATTTGCGAAATTTGAAGAACAGCTGGACAACATAAAAACAGAGGTAACGAAGAACTCAAATGAAATTAAGAAGCTGAAAATAGACCACAATGGGCTCTCCACACAGCTGGCTTAATCCTAGCAGTCTCTCCAAGCTACCTGCTGCAAACTTGAAGCAGATTTGGCGGACTACAGTAACTACACCATCAAACAGCGCCGCTCATTTTCTCAAGCAATGGAAACAGCGAGGAAACTCGGCTTCACTCCGTTCGTGATTTACCCGGCCAAGTTAAAGCTGTCCTGCGGTTCAGAAGTGTATCTCTTTGAGACCCAGGCAGACGCTGAAGACTTCGTCGGCGCTCAGACCCGGACGCCGGACTGACGAATGACTGAGGTAGCCTACTAGTAATAACAAGGAATCTCTAGATAAGTAAAGTACAATCCCATGCATCCATAATAACATACCTCAGAACATAGGACTACATTGACTCTATTTTCCTGCTAAAATGAGGGATGCTGGTTTTTTGTTTGTTTTTATAATGCTTACTTCAGTGATTTAAGTTTCAACAGATATAGATGAATAATTACAATTTTGCAATAGAGCTTGATAATTTTTAGCTTGGTTAATATTCCTAAAAACTTATAACTTTGATGAATAATTTTCACCATGACCAATCTGTTTTTCTTTTTATGACATTTGATTGATTTATACAGAATATTGTTTGGGGCATGGGGGGGGGGGGGGGGGTCGTGGATAGGATAGCCAGTTTTCTCACTTCAGGTGCCAATACAGTGGGTGTAATGTTTGTGGCCACTGCCACCTTATTATGTTTTATTGTTAGATAAAAGTTCGTATTTTTCCTTTTTCTTTTTGGCGACATGGGTTGAATATTTGGATCTTCATATCTCTGGTTATAACTCATATACAGGAGCACAAAACTCTGCTCAACCTTATCCGTTATAATGTCTATGTTACACATAGCTCGCTGTGCATTCAGGAGTCACATTTTAAACACTCAGACAAACAACGCTTGTCGAACCTTTATTACTATACTTCAGCTGTGGCTAATTTCAACTCCAAGAGCCGTGGAGCCATGGTGGGATTGAGGCGTAGCCTATCTCTAACAATAGTTGGAAGCTATGAAAGCGATGATGGTCGTATTGCTTAAATTAAAACAAACATAAATGGTCAGAGAATAGCATTTCTGTGTATATATATGCCACAAATCATTCCTATGAACTCAACCCTGATTTTAACAGTAACTCACATATCGGACTTGGACCTTACCCTAACTCATTCGTACCTGTTATTGTCAGCAGAGAGCGAACAAATAATCATAAACTAAAACAACGCAACCCAAATAATCTTAAACAGTTACTAAAAATCCCACCTACAGTAAATCATACAGTCACTCCATCACCATCCACAATTAATATGGCTCTTTTAAATGTTCACTCTCTGCTGAATAAAACTTTTATAATAAATGATTTGATTTTAGACAATAATCTTCAGTGTTTATATTTAAGCACAGACATGGCTGAGTACAGATTCCCCTGCTGTTCTTACAGAGGCCTCTCCACCTAATTTTAACTTTTATTATTCTACGAGGAGTAGCCAGAGGGGAGGCGGAACTGCTTTTATTAGTTCATCAACCTTTCCGCCAAACCTGTTTTATTTAATAATTTTACCACTTTTGAATACACTGCCTCTGTTTTTAGCATTCCTCAGATTTTATGTGTCACCGTTTATAGGCCTCCGAAAAGGAATGCACTTTTAATTCCAGAATTTTCAGAGTTCTTATCAATTTTACACAACTCTTATGAAAGGATAATTTTAGCTGGTGATTTTAATCTACATATAGATAACCTTTTAGATCCTTTATCAACAGATTTTTTAAATATTTTGGATTATATGGATTTTAGCCAGCTTGTCATGCAGCCTGCTCACAACAGAGGACACACTCTGGACTTGGTCAATACGTATGGCCTGTCCTCCAGTGTGTCCTCTGTTGTTGACTTGGCTGTCTCTGACCACTACTGTGTGTTTTTCAAAATCACCAGTTTTATCAAACTAGAGACCTCTGTGAGAACTCTCAGGAAGCGTTATCTAACCCCTGAAGTGGCTGCCGGTTTTCTTAAAGTTTTAAAAAAGTTTCCTCCTGTACCTTCACCTGCCCCCTGTGATTTTATTTTTAATGATTTTAACAGTAGGCTTAAATCTGCCCTCGACCTGCTGGCTCCACTTAAAACTGTAAACATACATTCAAAATGCACTGTACCATGGAAAAGTGAAGATCTTAAAAAATTCAAGAGGAGCTGCAGGGTGGCGGAAAGGAAATGGAGGAAAAATAAAATTACAATGAATCATCAGATATACATAGAACAACTAAAATCATACAATAACGCTTTAAGAAATTCCAGAAATGCATACTTTTCCAGAATCATCTCAGAACACAAAAATAACGCCAAAATTCTGTTTTTGACCATTGACAACATTTTTAATCATACCTCTAATACTTTTCAGAAAATCCCCTCAAACACTCTCTGTGAGGAGTTTGCAGACCACTTCAGAGGGAAGGTAGACACCATCAGATGTAATATTGTATCCTCTCAAACAAACATGGTTTTAGACAAATCTGAGTGTCTGCCTTCACCAGACGAAACACTATACAGTTTTGTCGTGGTAGAAGCTGGGACCCTTGATAAAGTAAGTGGTAAGTTTGTATACCTGTTCCTCTAAGGTCCATAAGATTGCATGTGGTGTGCCCCAGGGTTAAGTGTTAGGCCCAGTGCTTTTTAACCTGCATATGCTCCCTCTTGGCAGTGTCATCAGAAGACATGGAGTTAACTTTCACAATTATGCTCATGATGCACAGTTGTACATTTCCATGTGTTATGATGACACACGGCCAATGGATGCACTTTTTAACTCCATTTTAGACATTAAATCCTGGATGGCAGAAAACTTTCTCCAGCTCAACCAGGACAAAACAGTGGTTTTAATTATCGGTCCTGAGGCTCAGAGAGAGAAACTTTTACCAAAACTACAATTACTGTCTTTTAATCCATCTTTACAAGTGAACAATCTGGGCGTGATTTTTGACTCTGAGCTGAATTTTATCCCCCAGATTAAAAATATCAATAAAATTGTTTTTAATCATCTAAAGAACATAGCCAGAGTCCGCCCCATTCTCTCTCGGGCCAATATGGAGACTGTAGTGCATGCTTATATCACCAGTAGAATCGATTATTGTAATGCCCTGCTTTCTGGTCTTCCCAAAAAGACTATGTCAAGCTTACAACTTTTACAGAATTCAGCAGCTCGTGTCCGGATGAAGACCAGAAGGCGGGAGCACATTACACCGGTCTTAGAATCACTGCACTTGGCTCCCCGTATGTTTTAGGGATCGATTTTAAGGTTCTTTTAATGGTTTTTAAGTGTCTTAATGGTCTTGGGTCTTCTTATCTTTCTGAACAGCTTTTACCATATGAACCCTCGTGGTCTCTGCGAGGGTTCTGGCAGCCGTCTCCTTATCATTCACAAAGTCAGGACATGAACTCATGGTGAGGCGTCTTTTCATTATTATGGCCCTCACCTCTAAAACAGGCTGCCAGAGGACATCAGGGCCGCAGAGAACGTTCATGCTTTTAAGAGCAGGCTCAAGACTTACCTTTTTAACCAAGCTTTTAACTAATTATTCATTTTTAATATATATTTAACTGCTCAGCGTGTTTTACCTCATTTAATTTTTCTTTGGCTTTTAACTGTTTATTTATTAATCTGCTTTGCATTTTTATCTTGATCTATCGTATCGTTGTTTTAGACTTATTGTTTTATATATTTTTATTTATTTATTTTTTTTTAACGTGTCCTGTCTAGCAGTATGCTACTCAGAATTGGTGTCTGAGTACCAAGTACAAGCCCAACAGTTTTACTTTCCCAAGCAGAGTATTACAGCTTCGCTGTAGTACGCCACTTGATGTATATGTATGAAAAATCTCTATTAGTGATTACTGTGGGTTCAATTTCCTGACTTCATGGACATTAAACTGAGACAAGAAGGGAGAAAGGAAGAAGGTGAAGAAAAGAAACCGGACCAGCAGAGGTGCGAACCGACGACACAAGACAGGGAGGCAAACAAAGAACACAAGAAAACATCCCAGTCCTCCACCTCTGCCGGACGGCAGAGAAACAGTAATACAAAACAAAAACAACAAACTGTACAGAACCAAACCAATAGTTCGGATGTAGTAGAATAAACTAAGAATTACACTGGTGTAAGGAACCGTCAATCCGTCCTACAGGAATCGGCACAGACATGGAGGAGGCAAGAGATGTATGCATCCAGGGTCCCATAGAGTACAGAGGCCACAGGCGGATCAGCGCAGGGTCGATCACCCGCCAAGAGGGGAACAGATGGAAGCCCCAGGGGAACACCCACCAGCCGCAATGCTGGGGCCCGAGAGATCGCAGTGACGAGCCCACGGGCTCCGCCGGTAACCGGCTACGCCAGGGCGGGCCCGGATCAGGAACCGGAGGCCACGGGGACCAGGGGCACCCCGCCCCCCAGCGGGGCCCCAACCAGGGACCAGCCGACAAGGGCCCCCCGCCGCCGCCGCAGGCAAGGAGGATCCGCAGCCAACCCAAGGACAACACACGCCGCCGCCACCCCGGACCAATACCCACCGCCAACAACCCGGCCCGCCTCCACACACCCACACGCCAGGGAGCCACAACAAGAGCCACAGCGGATGTACGCCCTCCCCAGGCCGCGCCCAGCCGGCACCTGGATATCCAGATCTTCCAGCTCCTGGGTCCAGATCCCGCCCCACGTAGGGCGCCAAGATCAGGGGCCCAGCCAATGCCGGACAGCCCCACCAGGCGAACAGACCAGCCAGCAGAAGTCCTGGAACCGGCAGGAGGACTGGGCGCCAGGCACGGTCCCCACCGATCCACCGGACGGCACCAACCTGTTCTACAACCTCGGCACCCCCAGAAGAGGTGCCCCAGTCAATCCAAGGAGGACGTCGGCCCGAAACAGCGGCCGCCCGACACACTGGACCACCCAGGACCCGCCCGACATGCACCAGGACCGAGCCGGGCCGCAACACGGACCCCCGGCCCCAGGCATCGAAAGCCATCATCAACCAGCGGGCACGAGCAACCATCACCGACCGGGAGTGACGGGGAGGGAAGAAGATGCATCAGGCCAGAGAGCAGCCAAACACCCAACCTGACAGGTAGACATAGACAGACAGAGACACTCATACGTACCCTCCCTCTCATGCGTACACATTCTTACAAATACAGGACATACGAAAAAAGGACGCTATACACTCATTCATGCCCCCCATACATACACTATACTCCATACTCCCAGGTCCAGGGACAGACGCCCCAATAGAGAACCCTGCCCCTGGACCCAGGAGACAGACCCCTTTGCCCACCAGGACGTGGACAAGCAGACCGCCAAGGCCCCCACACCGGCAAGAGCAGCCCACCAGCCCAGGACCCCGACCAGACGGCGTGATGTTCTATCCGGGCTCCGACCCCTGATGGTCCAACGAACAGGGGTGTGGAAAGACCCCCCAGCCTCCCTCCCCCAGCTCAATGTGGTGTTGTTGCGTGTTGTTCTAATGTGCACTTAAAACAGAGGGGGGGGACATGGGAATACTGCCGGGTACCCCCATCTCCCCCCCCGGGCCCTCGGTGTCTAGATGCATTTAACCAGTGGGTGCCGGCACCACAGGCGAGGCCCCCACAACGGGCCCCTATAGGGGGCCCCCCATGAGGGTCCCCGCCCCCAGCGCCAATTCGCCACACCGCCAGGTCCCTACATGTGGGTTCCATGTAAATGTTGCAAGTGTAAGTGTCTAAGGCCGCCACCGGTTAGCGAAGAGGGAAGCTCCATCCCGCACCCCAGTGACGTGCCCACGTCCCAAGGCCTTGTGAATGGTAGAATGAAGGAGCAGGTGGACAGAGGCATGGGGATGGGGAGAAAATAACTGGGGTGGCCATTGCCAACCCCAGGGAGCCAGCTCCCCTGCTGACTCCAATAGGCACCCCAGTTCGGCCGATCCACCAGGGGTGGGAGGCCCCAGCACGTCAAGTCGGGGCCCATGGCAGCGGCACCCCCGAGCCCCATGGGGGCCCCGGCAATCCACCAGCCCCCATGCCAGGGGCATACCTAAATCCTTCCCAACATTCACACTGCTAACAAAACACATGTCACTAGACACCCAGGTTGAGTTTAGCCCCCCCTCCCCCTCAACAGCCTCCGCCCTCCCGTCCCAAGCGCACCCCGTTAAAAAGAGCGCCTGTGCTAGATGGTAAAAAGCCTCCCCGCCAATAAGAGACGCCCCAGGCACCGCCAGCGTCCGAGGGCCCCCGGGCCGAGGCCGGAACCCGGCGCACCACCGACTCGGGTACCCCGGACATGCCGCGCCAGGCCCGTGAGCAGACCGAAGTCCCGGGCGGCCAATCCCCAGGCCGACATCCTCCAGCCTTGCTACTACCGCCCGATGGCCGGGTGGCAACAGAACCCAGCACCTCCACCCACCAGCCCACACCTCACCAACCGGTCAGTCACCGTGGAGGCCGACCAACACCGGCCAGAGGCCCCCACCTCAGCAGCCCCGTGAGGGCTAAGACCAAGACCCAGGATCCATGTCCAGTGTCAATATAGCCGATCGGGCCCGGAGACGCCGGCCACCCGCCGCGCACTCTCGCCGACGCCCAGACGCGGCAAGCGGCCACCGGGGAGCAAGCGACAAGAACCAGCCCGGGGAGATGGAAAGGGCAGCAGCGCCCGCCAACCATCGGCCGACCACAGCCCCCCCCAGCCGGCACCGACGGCAGCGCCCCCCCCCGGCCAAGCCCCAGCCAGGGCCCCAGCCGGAGGGCACGCCGCCCCAGAACCCCGAGCCCCAGGCCCAGCCCAGACCCCCCCAGAGCAGCACAGCACCAGGCCAGTAACCCGTGTCCGCCAGCACGACCCCTCTAAGGCGCCGCATGCAGCCACTAGGAGTCACCACACAAAGCCCCCAAAGTCCCACCCCAGGCGAGGGTCACGGCACCTACCGCCGAACCGCAAGCGGACCCACCCCCAAGGACCTCCCCGCAGTCACCACCAACCCTTAAGCTCCACATCGGCAACCGTGTCCCACAGAACGGAATCAAGGGCCTGACCCCACTAGGTGATGGAACTGATCAAGGGTGACCAGAAAGATTGATCAGATGTGGAGGCAGATGCCGTTTCTAGACCAATGTAATCCAGAAGGTGATGTCTATATTGATTAATATTCAGAGTATTTTTATTTTTCCAGTTCGAGGATATTTTTCTTAGCGATGCATAAGGCGATGTAAAATAATTGCATAGACTTTGTATCCATGGTAACTTCATCTACATTTCCCAGCAAGCAAACTGTGGGAGCAGGTGTGATATTACATTTCAGACACTTTGGTAGATCTTCACATATCTGGTACCAATATTTCTTAACAGGTGGGCAGAACCAAAGAGCATGAATATAATTGTCTGGTAGATTGCTTGTACATTGTAAACAGGTATCAGACGGCGTATAACCCATCTTGAACATCCGTTGCCCTGTATAATGCACTCTATGAAGGATTTTATATTGTATTAATCGTAGATTAGGAATTTTAAGAAATTTAAAGGTTCTTAATGAAATTTGAGACCAGAGGTTTTGGTCAATTGAGATGGACAAGTCCATCTCCCATTTTGAAATAGGAAGGGCTATTGATTCATCTATTCTATTTAATGTTTTGTATATTTTAGATAGCAGTTTGGGAGGGTTAAGATTAAGAAAGTCTAAAACTTTTCCTGGAATTTGTAAATCAACTGTATTGAGCCTAAATTTATTTTTTATAATTGATTTAATTTGTTGGTATTCTAAGAATTTATTCTTGTTAATTCCGAATTGTGTAACCAATGTATTAAATTGGATAAAGTCTGTTCCATCAAATATATGCTCCAGGTATTCAATACCTTTACAACTCCAGCCTGGAAAGTTGATCATGCATTTTTTTTGTAAGATATCCGGGTTATTCCAGATGGGTGTACGCCTGCATGGGACTAGTGAGGTCTTTGTCATTTTAAGAAATTCCCACCAAGCTGTCAGAGAGGAGCTGATATTAATACTTTTAAAACCTTCATTTTGTTTTATATTTGAGCTAACAAAAGGTAGATCTGAAAGTTTTATCTTATTGCATAGTGTCTGTTCTACATCTACCCAGCACTCATCGATATAACTGTGTTTTACCCATCTTGATGTGTATTGGAGTCTGTTGGCTAAGAAATAATGACGAAAGTTTGGTAGGTCTAGACCTCCTTTATCTTTGGACTTCTGTAGTGTTTTTTAAGCTGATACGTGGGGGTTTATCTTTCCAAAGGAATTTAGAAACAGAAGAGTCCAGAGATCTAAACCAATCAGGTGATGGTTTGCTTGGGATCATTGAGAATAAATAATTGATTCTAGGCAAAACCATCATTTTTATTGTAGCTACCCTTCCAATAAGTGATATTGGAAGGGATTTCCATCTTGCCAGATCATCTTCCACTTTTTTTAAAAGTGGGACGTAATTTAGCTTAGATAAGTCTGACTGTCTTGGTGAGATATGGATACCTAGATATGTAAAATTTCCCGACCGGAGCTGTAAAGCAACAGGACTCTGGTAAGAACAGTTGATCGGAAGGACTGTAGATTTTAACCAATTTATGGAATAGTCTGAAACTCTTGAGTAAGTTTTTATTAACTTAATTACCTGATACAATGAAGTTTGTGAATGCTGTAGAAATAGTAGTACATCATCTGCGTATAAACTGATTTTATGTTCTATTTTGTTGCATTGTATACCTTTAACATTATTATTTTGCCTGATTGCTGCTGCTAATGGTTCAATAAAAATAGCAAAGAGGGAGGGAGAAAGTGGACATCCCTGCCTGGTACCTCTCTAAAGAAAGAACCTTGATGATGTTTGATTATTGGTCCTAATATATGCTGTTGGTGAGCTGTATAATAATTTTAACCAGTTTACAAAAGAATTACTGAATCCGAATTTATTTAAGGCTGCAAATAAAAATTTCCAGTTAACTCTATCAAATGCTTTTTCTGCATCTAAAGATAATATATTGGTTTGGACGTTTTTACAGTGGGAATAATCTATTAAATCTATTAATCTACGTGAATTTGTTGAAGAGAACCTACCTTTTATAAAACCTGTTTGATCAGGGTGGATTATTAGAGGTGTTATTTTCTCTATCCTTCTTGCAAGAGCGTTGCAAATTATTTTCAGATCCACATTGATAAGAGAAATGGGACGATAACTGGTAGGAGACATAGTGTCTTTTCCTGGTTTTAATAGAAGATTGATGTAGGCAGAGTTCATGTTTGGTGGTATTTGACCATTTTCCTTTGTTTCCTGCAACATTTTGTAAAATGTTGGTGCCAGAATATTCCAGAATTCTTTATAGAACTCTACTGGAAATCCATCTGGACCTGGAGCTTTATTATTAGGCATGGATTGGAGGGCCTCCTGGAGTTCAGACACTGTTAGCGGTGAATCCAGGGCCTTTGCTTGACTGTCTGAAAGTTTAGGAAGAGTTATTTTATCCAGAAATTGTACAATATCATTATTTGAAGGGTTTATCTCTGGTGTGTATAATGTCTCATAAAATTCTTTGAAAGTGTTGTTTATTTTTTCAGGGTCATATATTATATTCCCAATTTTTTCTTTGATTGCAGATATAGTTGTTTTTTCTTTCTTTATTTTTAATTGATTAGCTAAGAAGCTACCTGATTTATTACTATGTTCAAAGTTTTCTATTCTAAGTCTTTGGATTAAAAACTGCGTCCTTTTATTAATAATTTCATTTAATTCTAATTTTGCTTTCCATATTTTACTTAAGCTCTCTTTATCCAGGGAAGGTTCTAATGATTTAATAGTTCCTTCTAATTCCTGAACATGTTTATTTTCTGTTCTCTTTTTATTTGATGAGAATGAAATTATTTTACCTCTAATCACAGCTTTCCCTGCTTCCCATAGAGTGGATGGCGACATACCAGGGAGATCATTAAATTCCATGTATGAAGCCCATTCTTTTTCAATATATTTACTAAATTCTTTATCCTTAAGTAATGATATATTAAATCTCCAATTTTTATATTGAGGGGTTGCAATTTTATTTGCTAAATTTAAAGAAACAGGAGCGTGATCGCTGATCACTATAGGATGTATCTCAGTGTCTGAAATGTCATTCAACAGTGAGCTGCTGACTAACAAATAGTCCAATCTAGAATAAGAATGATGTACGTTTGAGTAAAAAGTGTATTTTCTGTCGTTGGGATGAAGCGATCGCCATGCATCGCAGAGTCCATAATCGCTCATGTACTGTTTAACTATATCTACTGATTGCCATCTGCGCTGAGTCCCTGCTGTACTGAGCCTGTCTATTTCTTCATTTAGTCCAAAGTTGAAATCTCCCCCAAGAACAAGTGAGCAATCCATGTGATTAGCCAAAAACGAGAAGAAAGTATGAAAGAATGAGGGGTCCTCAACATTTGGACCATATATACTAACTATACATAACTTTTGGTTATTTATAAATAGTTTTAATATTATAAATCTACCTTCTGGATCTGTAGCTGTGTCTATTACTTTAAAATTAGTATTTCCATTTATTAATATTGCTACTCCTCGTTGTCTAGAGTTATAGCATGAAGAAAATATATTAGGATACTCTGGTGTTTTTAAATCATTAGCTGTTGAACTTGATTTATGAGTCTCCTGTAGTAAGACGACATCTGCCTTCAATCTTGTAAGATGGTTGAAAATCTTAATGGTTTTATCTCTGGAGCTAGCGCCGCGAATATTCCATGTTATAAATTTTACAGGATTCATAGAGCTAAGATAAACCTTAGACATGTACTATCGCCAAGGATGAATATAGGTGTAATTTTGGTTTGTCCATGGGGTTGCCAGATTGAAAAAAACCCAGAAGCAGAGATAAAGCGAGGCAAATAATGCACCATACAGGTGTGTACAGAATGAAAGTATGATGGAAAAACATGAATATGCCATGATAAAAGTCTGTGTGTGTGAGAGAGAGAAAAAGGAAAAAAGGTGATAAAGAGATTTGGTGGTACAAATGTGAGAAAGAAAATAGAGAAAAAGAAAAAAGAAGAAAAAAAAAGAAAAAGCAATCTAGTGCACAGCCCTGCCCCTACCCACATTTACAAACAAAAACAGCCTGCTGAGCTGTGCTTTTTTTTTTAAACTATAGTTGTCTGATAAAGCTAATTCTGTCTTGGTTCTGTTAAATATGACTAATAAAGCCAAGGAGTAACCTGAGGGTCCCTAAACAGCTGACCGTTAACATACAGTTTATCCACACTAACCGTAACCCTACAGCCCTCACTAATATGTTTTTTTTCTAATTGGAAATAACACGCGTCTTCTGTCCAGGATTTCTTTCGGAAACTGATCATTAACGCTGTAATTCGTCCCCCGTAGCTCTCTCCCGCGTCCTTTGACGTGTTCTTTTTGTTTAAAATGTTCAAATTTTGCAACAATTGGTCGCGGGCGGGTGTTGTTGGGCTTCTTACCTCCGAGTCGGTGAACCCGATGGAAGGTTATGTTTTTAACCGTGTCGCCTGGCAGTTTCAGCTGGTGTTGAATGAACTTTTGCACGGCTACTTCAGCATCTTCCTCAGCCTGCTCTGGTATCCCCGAAAAAACAAGATTGTCCCTCATTGATCGGGCCTGGATGTCTAGAATAGACTCCTTGAAGCTTTTGTTTTCTCCCGACAGCTGCTTCATCCCCTCGGTGAGTTTCTTAACAACTTCTTTTAGTGTTTGATTTTCTGTAAGTAGTGAAGCTACCTGTTGTTGGCTGAACTCCAGCGATTCCCTCAGAGCCTGAAATTCTTTATGCAGAACCTCCACTAGCGCGAGACGGGCGTCCAGGCTGGTTAGCTTCTTGTCTATTGAGTCCAGGATGTCGCCGTAGCTTCTATCTGGCGAGTCGGTTGATGTGCTAGCCTCGGAACGAGTGCGCTTCTGCGACGGTGTGCTCGTTGTTGTATCCGAAGCAGGTTTTCGTGACTTACCCATAACGATGTTATCAAAGCACTCGTCTAGGTAGCACTCCAGCGAATCCAATGTTTCCTCGTCCAGGTTGTTTAGAGGGAAAAAAAAAGTAACTTGATGGTTAGTTTAGAAGCTGCGTTTGGTTCAAAATGATTTTCTTATTTTACCTGACTGATTGTATATTTTACCACATAACCGCCATGTTCACCTATGCACAGCTCTCGCGAGAACTCAGCAGCTCATCCTGCGCCCCCCTTCAGAACTCATCTGTGGGAAAAAAGTTTATAAACTCTTTATATTTTATAAACTT
This sequence comes from Apricaphanius iberus, assembly GCA_028564705.1. NCBI lineage: Eukaryota > Metazoa > Chordata > Actinopteri > Cyprinodontiformes > Aphaniidae > Apricaphanius > Apricaphanius iberus. The sequence continues at coordinate 376,486 of JAPXFQ010001399.1, read as the reverse complement.
TATATTTTAACTTATTTTAATCTTTCTTTCCAGTGTTTCCTCTCTCGGGGCCCCCTGCATCGGAGTGGTGGTCGGCTGTCGCTGCCTGGGTGCCACACAGGTAGTGCTTGGGTGGAGGTGGGGGTACCATCCCTCCCTCATCTTGGCGCCCTGGGTCGGTGCCTTGGCTGCTGTTGCCGATCTGCTGCCGCCGATGCAGATGGCTCCCATGATAGCATTTCCTGGCTCATCTGTGCTCAGCACACAGTTTTTCTAGCTTTTAAGTGTGTGTGTGTGTGTGTGAGTGTGTGTATTGCTGATGGGTTGGGAGGGGGGTGTAGTTGCGTTGATGATTTTATTTTTGAATGGGGGGTTGTTGTTTTTTTTAAATCTGAAAAGCACTTTGAGAAACTGTTTTTGGAAAAAAAAGTGCTTTATAAATAAATAAAGTTTGAATTTATCTGACCATTGTGTTATCAACATTGCAGCAATTAGCTCAAATCAAAATCTGTGTACTGCTCCCAAAGAAATTAACACTGCATTCCAAAATTATTATGCAGATTATTATGCTATACAAATTCTGAAATTTCATTTGACAAAACTAAATGCGAATCCTTTTTACAAGACTTAGAGCTTCCCACCCTTGAGCAAGAGGCTGCACAGCGTCTAGGGGAACCACTCACTCTTACTAGGTTGAGAAGTGCTATAGCTGGTATGAAAAAAGGCAAGTCTCCGGGGTAGAATGGGATACCCCCAGAGTTTTACATCACCTTTTGAGAAGAACTGGGACAATACTTTTTAGCCATGATACATAAAGCTATTGAAGCTGGTTCCTTTTTCAATGAAATGAACGCCACCTTGATAGATGTACTGCCCAAACCCAATAAGAATGCCACAAAATGTGGGAACTATAGACCATTGTCAATCCTCAATGCAGGAGTTTAAATATTTGCCCGTATAATAGCCTCCCGAATAGAACCCCATATAGCCACATTAATTAATAGTGACCAGACAGGCTTTGTAAAATCATGACTGGCTTCTGACAATGTACGGCGTCTGCTTCATGTAATTCATGCTGCCAGGGATATTCCCTCTCCATGTGCAATATTGAGCCTCGACGCAGAAAAAGCCTTTGATAGGCTAGAATGGGAATACTTGTGGGTGGTTTTGCAGCGCTTTGATTTGGGCTCAACTTTCATTAAATTAACTAAACAATAACCCATCTGCAATGATTAACACAAAGGGCATTATATCAAATAAGTTTAATTTGTCTCGCTCTTGCCGACAAGGATGTCCGTTAAGCCCTTTTCTTTTTCTTTTGTCATTAGAGCCCCTCGCACAGAAAATTTGTCAACAACCAAATATTTCCCCCATCACTTTTAACAACACCACACACTTCATATCGCTATATGCTGATGACATATTATTATATTTTGACAGAGCAACCTTATCATATTCTGGATACTTTTCACGAATTCAGTTCTCTATCCGGTTACAAAATCAATTAGACAAAATCTGCGCTTCTTCCTTTAAACTCTAAATTGAACCTGAGTTCATTACTTCAGCACATTCCAGTGGTCAAACAATTTAAATACTTGGGGGTGGACATTTTTTCCTCTTTATCTACTATTGCCAACAAGAATTTTCAGGGCATTTATAATAAAATTGAAGCGGATCTAAATAGATGGTCTCACTTGCCAAAATCAATACAAGCTCGTGTGTCAATAATTAAAATGGATATTTTACCACGCATAAATTTCTTTTATTCAATGTTGCCCTTACCACCCCCAATTGACTATTGGAAAAAGTATATTCTCTGGTCTCTAAATTTATATGGGGAGGGAGACGGCCGCGTGTGAAGTTAACTACTCTTCAACGTGATAAACTGAAGGGTGTCTTTCCGTGCCCAACTTTAAATATTATTTTTGGTTATTTGTATTGAGACCACTCACAGATTGGCTTAACCCCAATTCTGACCCGTGTTGGAAACCTATAGAAAAGAACCTAGCATTCCCACACAGACTAGAGGATCTGATTTACTCCATTGTCCCTCTGAAACGAACTAAGCAGCGATTTGGTCCCATAATTAGTTTCCTCTTATCAACATGGGCTATTGCTGAGATGGAATCTAAGAATACATGCAAATCGCACAGGAATAGTCCACTCTTTCATAATTACTCCGTACTCACTGGGGGAGTCCCATTCTCATCTCGGGATTGGAGCTCTAGGGGTATCCATGTTTTAGCTGATGTTTATAATGAGAATGGGCATCCTGATTTTAATGATTTGAGATTGTCTTACCAATTACCTGGAACATCTTTATTTCTGTACTTCCAACTACGATCATCTATGAAAGCATATGGAGTACCATGGAATTATGCTCCTACTGCTCACCCTTTGCACTCCATACTCTCCAACAGAGGACGAAAAAGAGGTTTGGTCTCCTGAATTTATTCACTTATCCTGAAAGCTTCTTATAAAACCCTCCCTTATTGTATATGTGTGGTCTAACGAGATGAAGCACTACATCGGAGGTGACTCATTGAACTGGGAAAAGATCTGGTCCTCAATTGTCTTTACATCTAAAAATCCAAACCATCAACAGATCCATTTCAATTATATTCACAGGACTTACCTCACTCCGTTGTTGCCTGGTCTTTATTTATTTTTTTTATTTTTTTAATCCTTTATTTTCCTTATTTTTATTTTCTAGTTTATTGATATGTAACTTGTATTTGTATCGGACTGCTGTACTTGTTTCACTTGTAAAAAAATTAAAAAGTTGTTCACCAAAAAAAAGAAAATAGCAAGTTTGGTGCGGAGGGCACAAGAGAGGAGAGAAAAGTTCAAACAGACACCCATTTTTGCTCATGTGCAAAAATAGGCACTAAAACAAGCTTGTAGTTTGTGATAGGTGACAAAGACAATGAAACGGGTAAGAAAACAACACATTGAACTTTCCCTGCATACCACCTTTCCAGTTAATTTATCAAGTCAATGAATCGTGTGACGTTGTGGCAACCAACATTACATGCCATTTAATAATAATCTGATGCAACGCCGAATAACGAGAAAACTTTGTCGTGTAGCTCCTAAGAGTTAGACGGAAAATCCAACATAAACAAATACCCTATGGGCCCACAAGACCAGGGTACAGCAGGATTACTTATTGAGATTATATTATAAATACTAATTACTTATACTTTACTTACCATGCTTTACATACTAATATTACTTACTAATATAATTCATGGTGTATATCTGCTATGAAATGTGCCCTGCAATGCTAGCTGATTTAGCACTACAGTAACAAAACTGACATTAACTAATTGAAGTTTTTGTAAAATTGGGAGATTTGTGCTGAGAATTATGACCATTTATAGTATGCAATATAAATTTAATGTGAATGTCTGAAGCAGAATCAGGAGTCAGTAGTGATGAGTGGGATATCTCTTATCACTATAGAATCAATATATGTGTTAACAAGCAGGCATTAATACCAATAAAACCTCTTTATATACCCAAATGACAATGTGTTACATTTTTTCTTTAACAGTGAGACAATAAATGCAAAAAGTCCCGATTTGAAAGAGAACAGAATTAAAGTAATATAAATTAAGCCTGCATGTTTTGACATTGAAAATATCAGAATCAGTCAATTTAGTCAAATGTGTTTATATCTAAAGCTTTACAGAATATAATTTTATTGTTGCAGGTACAGCAAATGAGTTTAGCTTAACTGGAGAAAGTCTGAAAGGGAAAGCAGAATAATCAGGGACTGATTACAGGTAGGTCTGATTATAGATAGGTATTGTTAGGGTAAAAAATAGTGGTTAACCTAAAAAAAAAATCACACACACGGGTCGGAGAGAAATTGAAGTTAAATGAGCTCTACAGAGGGAGATAAAATTAAGTTTTGCAGTGGGAGACCAAGAGAATTACTGTGGTTGACCGTGTGTCTGTTCTCCTCTCAGCTTCTCAGTCAGTCTCACAGCTCTGTCTCTTGATCACACAGCTCTGTCTCCTGGTCTCAAAGGCTCATCCCCCTACAGTGTCCTTTTATTCAGTCAAACTTCATTAGCATCTTAAAAGAACAGGGTGTCATACAAAGGAGGATATGTTTGAAACCAAATTACATTTAAAAAGTAAATTTTGAACTATGTGATAAAGGAAAGACATCCTAAGAAAACAATAATACAACATTATTATTTTCCCCTAACATTTCCCCCCTGAAATGTGGTTTTTAAATGTGATCACAAACAATAGAAAGTTGTAAAATAGGTAACAACTCCAATAATGTAAAAAATATCAGAACCATAAAAACCAGACAACAAAAGCTTGCAAAAATAAGTAGCATCCCAAAATAAAAAATGTAATAAGACATACAACAAAGAAATTGCAAAAGTAAGTAGCAATTTCAAAAGGATATTAATGCAGGCTTCACCTAGACATCATCCAATTAATCGCTAACTGAACAGTATTAATGGAATCATAAAAAGGTTTTTACACGTTTTTACACCACATCTTCTTCATTTCTGTCTTCACCTTCAAGCTTCTTCAAGAGCAAATAGTGTCCAGAGCTACCCGATATTGTATCAGCATAGTCCTCATCACCAGTTTTTCTGGATCGTTGGTCAGCAGGTTGGACATCCCGGCAAGGATGTCTGTGATGTTTTCCAAAGCCACCAAACCTCCTTTGATGTCTGGTTGTCATCAGGTGTGAGGAAAAAGCAGTTGAATAGAAGCAGGCATACTGCCAGACAGGAGAGGAGCCAAACTGCATGTTGGCTAGAGGCAATTAAGAGGACTAGCCCTCCCAAATGGAGGTTTGACCGCTAGGAGACAGGGATGCTGTTCTGTTGGGTTTGAGATCAGAGGCCATATTGGTCACTCTGCCCTTTGTAGTCCAGACTTCCCCAACTGTCCCGTGTCTAGCCCTATAATTGCCTTTTGCAATTTGTAGTGTGAGATGTGTATCCACGAGAATCTCTCAGCGATTTTCACAGCCGTGGGCGTGAAAGGTCTCTCCCAGCGGGGTTCCCAGAAGGGGCTTGTCCAGCTCTTCCTTTTAATCACCTTGATGAATATCCAGTCTCCAGTGTTGATTGGCTATTCAGGATCCTGCAAAACAAAATGAGAGGCAGGCAGACTGTGTGCGCTTTACACTTTGATACATGCCAGGCATGTTTTGCAGAAATGTTTTAAGTATGTTTCAAGGTTGTATGTTGTAAAGTTTTGCTCATAAAGTCAATTTTCATTTAGAATGGCACCTTTTGTTTTCCATAATTGTTTTTCAGAAAAGGGAGCTTTTGTTTGCATGTCTTTGAAAACAGTCTGATCTACAAGTTCCTGTTCTGTGTCTGCTTTTTGCTACTTCAAACTCTGAGAGAGGGATCACAGCTGGGGTGTCAGAGTCCTTTTCACCTGAGCCCTGGTCAGCGGGGGGTTGTTTTTCTATTGCTTTCTTCTTGCGTCAGGGGAAGCGCTTCCTCAAAGATAAAGAGGACTTTTGTTTTTGTGTTTCAGTGTCTTGTTGGGTCTGGTAAACAGGCCCGTCTGGCTTCTTATCCTTCTTTGTAATTCTAAGCCTTTGTCTTATTGAGGTTTCTTTAATTGCAAATTGATCTTTTGAAACAGGAGGAAATAGGTCTCCAGCTACAGGCCCCGGCTGGTTTGCTGGGAGTGTTGGAGACACATAAGAATCTCCTTCAACAGCTCCAGGGGGGTCTGTCTCGGCTTTAGGTGGGGTTGCAGCACACATTGTGAGTTCGTCACCGAGCTTTTTCATAACAAAAGCCCCATCGTTAGACTCTCTGTTTTCTTTTCTCTTCTTTATATTGTGTTTCCTGCACTCTGTTTCATCAGCCCATACACGTGCGATTCTCAACTCTTTGTTTCGGTTCCTTCTTTCTCCTCCTAGCGAGAAATGCCTTTGCCTCGAGAATACATACTAATTCCTTCCATTGAATTCCTTTTAACTCCCCATCTACTTTATATTTTTTGCGCCATTTTCTCAGAAACTGAAGATTTTCGGGGTCCTTTTTATGCATATACTTTGAATCTCCCTCTAATTTGTCGATAGAAACGTGGTTTCCCATATTTGCGTTGTGTTTATATCTTTTATAACTTTTAATGGATTCTATTAATTAGTCTGGTAAAGTCTGGTGTTAGAATACCAAAATAATTCTAGGAGGAATGAAAAAACAAGAGCTATTAATTTAGTCTGTCGATGAGTTAAAGTTAGTCATTTAGTCTTTAATTAATTAAATTCTTTTTTTTTTGGTCATTTATTTGAGATTTTTTGTTGTAATCAATTTCTGCTAAAACTGGATCGTATAGGTTTTACTCTGAGTGTCTCTTTTGTGCAATCAGATTGAGCCGTTTTATGACTTTCCTAATCTAAGGAAAGGATATGTTTTGTGTAACCTTATAATTCTGCACAGAACGTCTCTTGTAGTGCCCGTCAAACCGTATGTTAACACCGTTAGGTTTCAGGTTGGATTAGCATACATAAAGATTATGTCCTGTGCCTATCTTATGCTGTATTCAGACCAAGGACTTTGTCAGCGTCAGCTGCGTCAAGATTACATGTTAAGTCTATGGCAGAGGCCGTTGGAGGAGCGTCACGGTCTCTTCGGCACTTTGTGAGCTTTGGCTCCGTCAACTTTTCCAGCTTTTTCTACTTTTCATGCTTCAAAGCTCATAAAGCCAGCAGCGCAGAAGTTCAGTTAGTTGAAGTTTTGACGGTGCTGACGGCCCTGAAGCGGCGCGTTAACCAATCAGAGTTTATAATTGTAGCAATGTCACTACACGTATTTTGAATGTAGCGGGAGCAGGAAAAACCTAAATTTTAAGTCTAGATAACGCAGATTTAAAAAATCATAAATAACACTTACCGAAGACAGATGGACAGGCGCTCTTCGGGAGGAATAGAGAACCTGTAGTTGGTGTCCTGGTAGGAGATTTTAGCTCCTCCTGTGGACCAGGAGGTCGTAAAATTAGGGACGGGAAAAAATTAGGCGTGGGACAGACGGAAGTACTGCTGAAAGCGAACCTTATCCATACGTAGCTCCTGGAGCAAATGGTTAAACTCCCCAAACTCAAAATGCATCCGTAGAATAGGGTGTATCCACATACGGTGCTTATGTTGCCGAAGTCGACGTTGTCTAGCTTTATTTAGCAAATAAAGCAAAGCCACACTCTCAATACTATCTGCCATAGTTCTGAATGTCCGGCAACAGAAGAAGCCCCGCCCATGCGCTCTTTTTTGCTCAGAAGTGACAGATTTTGCAAGCTTCAACATAGAAGCGTCAAACTAGATGCTTTGTGAGCTTTGCCTGACGCTGATAAACCCTGCGTGTGAATGCACCATTACTTTACGGTATATCTTTTTGATTCTGCTGTTTTGTGTTTTTACTCCCATGCATTGGCGTACTTTATTTCCCAGTGAGGTGGATTGATTCCCAAATCTAATCCGTTACAGCCTTTTACAGCGAGGTGGATATATGCTCGCAAACATAATCCGTTACAACCTTTTATTTTCGAGGTGGAACAGGCTCGCAAACCTGGTCCCTCGCCGTAATAATTAATTAATTAATCACTTAAGGCTCAACACCTGATAATCTATCAGAGAGGCTAAAGCGTCCTTCCTTTAGGCCCAAAACAGCAGAATATACCCTGACTATCTTAGAAGATTTTTTGTTTTAAATGTAAAAGAAGTACTCACAATCTCCCCCCCTGTATGAGTGATTCAGACCGAATCAATCATACGGGAGCGTGTACAGAGGGTCCCCGTGGAAGTCTGTGCAGCTGGTGAGTGAAGCAATCCTTCGACGAAGACCACCGGCGGTCATACAAAGGAACATATGTTTGAAACCAAATGACATTTAAAAAGTACATTTTGAACTATGTGATAAAGGAAAGACATCTTAAGAAAACAATAATACAACATTATTATTTTTCCCTAACAGGTATCAGCTCAAAATACAAATTCCTATATTAATTGACGCGTTGTAAAGAATAATGTGGATGGTAACACATGGTAAAACAAATCCACCTCTTGAAGCAGTTAACCCTTATTTATACTGAAATGTATATTAATTTGATAATATATTCTAAATAACAAGGCTTTACAGAACAATGTGATGTTGTAGCATTAACATGCAAGGTTATATGATTTTAATTAGTGATATGATGATACCAAGTTTTTTTAAACTGATACGTTACTGATCCTTGGACCTGAGTTCTTGCTGATACAGAGTACCAATGCTGATACTTCTATCACACAAAAATGCAATGAATTGGAAGAGGGGTTAATTTTTTTCTGTTCTTGTTACAATAAATTCTGGTAAATTGGATTAAAAAAATATATATATTGACCATAAAACTGATATTGTTTTTAAGTATCACTTCATGGTATCGGTTAACTTCAACTGATACCAATAAGAGTATATTAGAACGGTACCGGCCCTGATACCAGTATCGGTATGGGTGCATCTCTAATTTTAATGAAAATAGGTTGATCCATGATACTCTAGGGCTGAAAATGAGTCCCACTCCAGCCCTGCCCTATCCAACACATATAAAGCAGCGTGGAATTGTTTACCTTGGAAGTTCCACAGAAACTCACACTTTAATTCAGGTGACCAAAACAGGGCATAGGTACATGATTAGGGTTGTTTCACTGCTAACGATACTTAATTTAGCAACATAGATTAGATCTTACGCAACTGTGAAAGCCTCATTAGGAATGACAAAAGCCTCATTAGTTAGCCTTAACGGCTCAAAGATTTAGATTTACAGATTCAGGCATGAAAAAGTTGCCCATTCTGCCAACTGTCAGCCGGCTCTCTGGCATAGACCAGCAACTTATCAGACAATTTTAGCTAATTCCATCGTATGGAGACATGCACCATGGGGGCTTTTTGATTTTTAAGACTGTTTAACTGCAGGATGTCGCCAGAAGATGTCACCTCATTACACAGCGTGGTTTTTGACACTTTTAACAATATGATATTAATTAATAATAATGTTCTCAGAATCAAGAACTTGCCGTCTGGTAAAGACATTTCACCTGAAACACATGCAATGAAATGTTCAGAAAACAGATAATTTTTAGTATAAAATCTTCCATGAGAGTCCCCCTTTTTATCATATCTCAGTTGTAAATCAAAAAAAGAAACTAATAATTAGGAATGACATATTTATAAGCTACCAGTATTGGGTAGGCAGGCAAACAGTAAATAACCCCCAAAACAATAATGAATCAGGATCAAATGATCTTTTGCGTTGCAAGTCAATCTTCTGAACAAAATAATCTGGCATATGCATCCCTCTTAATTACTTTATCTGATCATACAGACCACATTCAAAAACCCACGGGGTGTGAGATAAACAACCTCCAACCTATGGTCGTGATTTTGTGTCTCTCATGACTTTGTGGGACAAAAGAATGTGGCGGCCCCTATGCCCCCTAGGTGGTCCTTCTGTATGGCTCATCATCAGTCAGGATGCCTAAGAAATAAATGCAAAACAGAGAAAACCACAATGTTAGGCAGTGTCAGGTAAGCACATAATAAAAGTCAAAAGTTCTTAGCACAAATTGAAACGTGTACTCTTCCCTCAGTTGAGGCTTGCATCCACAGTGTGAACCCCAAAATCAAAGATTGTCATTGCCCAGTGTCACAGTGACCCTTTAAAAAGGTTACATAAAAGACAGATTAGTAGTAATCAACAGCAATAATAAAATCAATCACAACATAACCATAAAAAAAAGTACAATATAATAAAACTTTAACCTTACTTATGCTCAGGTAAACTTCACTGCTCACAAATTATGCTATTAAAAAATCACACTAATCAAACAAATTGTATAAACTCCCCCTTATTCATAAAGAAATATGAAGAAATAAAACAAAATGAAAGAATATTGCTAATAAAATTAACCCAACTGGAATTGAGCGAGAAAGGAAAAACAAATTACATAATTTGTGTGAAATGCTGAAGAATGAAATACAATAAAAATTAAAGTATAAAAAAATTAATTAAAAAAAAACTCTTAGCTCAGTGCTCCACTTTGATAAGAGACCCTGCTGAATTTCCGTGAACAGCCAGACTCACATGGAGGAACACAAGGCATTAGTCACAGGAAAAACACACACCAGAAAAACCAAATTCACAAAGTGATTTAAAGGTAATCGTCATACATCTGTAATCCAATCAGTCATACAGCACAAGGGAGGTCCAGAGTATCCATGCCATATCCTTCTTCTCCATCTCCTCCTCGCCATTTGCATCAGGCTCGTTGACACCTGTTAGGTCAGCCAGAGATGTCTCTATCATCTGGTGTGTAAAAGTTCTGTCAGACACTCTGACCATTATTCCTCAAATGAAAGGAATAACACCAGAGCAATCCCCTCTTTCATGACCTTCAGGCCTTCTAGAGGTTTCGATACCTCAACCTAAGACAGTCTCCAATGGCCATCGATCCATCATTCATTGGAAGGCCCTCTCCTGATGGCCTCTACTGCAACCCTTAGAAGGACTAAGAGACCAGGAGAGTGGATTCGTTTGAGTTCCCCTCTCACGCCACCGCATGCAAGGGCAACCTTTACCGACCTCCACAGCTTGGCCAACGAGTCCACCCTCATTAATTGAGAGAGCAGATCAGCATAAAAGGAAATCCATACTACATTCGTGTGAGGAGAGAGAATCATAACAAACAAAACAAGACAAAAAATTTCTAATACCAACTCACACAAGATGTCAAAGATTGTTAGATTGAATTCAAACCCTTGTAAAAATGTCCCAAAGGAAATAATAATAATAATAATAATAATAATAATAATAATAATAATAATAATAATAATATGCACTACAACTTCACTTCATTAAATTCACCTGAGCTGAAAATTTAGTTCATGACTAAGAGGTTCATATCAAATGAAAGTTAGTACACCAAATTCCTGAGTCATGGTGTAAAGTGAAACAGTATTTTCATTTAAGGGTAGAGTACATAAGTAAAAAAATCAATAAAGACAAAATAACAGACCAGTGTTTGATAGAAAGCCCCAAAACACAGGCAAAGGGAAGCCTTAAATAAAAATCCAGGAGGCAAAAAAAATAAAAAATGAAAAAGTAGTCCAACTTAGAAATTGCTAAGAGATTATACTAATTCTGATGCTAAGCTTAAAATAAATACAATTTTCATCCACTGTAAAGAGTTAAGTTGATAATAAAATCAACAAACAAAATGATCAATACAACCCCCCACCCCGCCTTTTAAAAGGCAAGTTTTGTACATCATCACTTCTGCCATAAAAGGTAAAAGAAGAAAATAAAATAGCACGATCATTGTGTACATTGGTTCTAAATACTCAGAAGAAATAATCGCACCTCATTAACCCTTTTTCTCTAAAGAAAATTTACTTGTTGAATTAATTTTTAATTTTTTTGAATTGCTATAACATGAATTTACTACATAACTTAATTATATTATTTCCAAGTCATTAAATTAAAATGGGTTTTGACCCTAAGTCAACTGGTTGAAAAGCACTGCATTACCCACTTCACCACTGCAGCCACATACTTTAAACAGAGCTCAACACCTATTAAATAATGAAAGATGTGTCTTTTCTCACAGAACACAATTTTAAATATCCAAAATGGTTCAAATCACATTCAATATTTCTCCTAATTTGATGCAGAGGTTTTAACTGTGACAACAGTTTTTGTAAAATAACTTGAAAATTACATTTAGTAAACTAACAAGTGACAATAATGCTATAGCAAAACCCTTTTAATTTAATAAATTCTATAAAAAAACTTTTCCAATCTAATTTTTCTAAATTCACAGAAATTTGAGAATACTTCATAACATTTTACCGTGGGACAAGAAGAAATAGCCTAAATCAGAACAATGGAACCTCAAAAATATTGCATGTTTTAATTGGTTTTTGAATGGACAATAACCTCTATTTGACAGTGGCCTATGCATGGAGGCACAAAAGGATCTAGCAGGGGATAGGACTCAAACTCAGAAGGGGAACACAGGCCCTGCATTAATTACTTTGTTACACGATGGCCTTGAATTATTTTGGTCAAATTGCAAATATGACTTCCCTTCCGGTGTTGAGCATAATGTGAGTATAATGATTTTAGTAATTCACTCACTCTTCACCAACGCAAGACAATTGTGTAAATTCAGCACTGTTGATAATTGTTTAAATTGAACTCAATCAAATTGTGTGAATAAGAAAAACATGTATTTCTTAAAATGACAAAGACCTCACTAGTCCCATGCAGGCGTACACCCATCTGGAATAACCCGGATATCTTACAAAAAAAATGCATGATCAACTTTCCAGGCTGGTGATGTAAAGGAATTGAATACCTGGAGCATATATTTGATGGAACAGACTTTATCCAATTTAATACATTGGTTACACAATTAGGAATTAACAAGAATAAATTCTTAGAATACCAACAAATTAAATCAATTATAAAAAATAAATTTAGGCTCAATACAGTTGATTTACAAATTCCAGGAAAAGTTTTAGACTTCCTTAATCTTAACCCTCCCAAACTGCTATCTAAAATATACAAAACATTAAATAGAATAGATGAATCAATAGCCCTTCCTATTTCAAAATGGGAGATGGACTTGTCCATCTCAATAGACCAAAACCTCTGGTCTCAAATTTCATTAAGAACCTTTAAATTTCTTAAAAATCCTAATCTACGATTAATACAATATAAAATCCTTCATAGAGTGCATTATACAGGGCAACGGATGTTCAAGATGGGTTATACGCCGTCTGATACCTGTTTACAATGTACAAGCAATCTACCAGACAATTATATTCATGCTCTTTGGTTCTGCCCACCTGTTAAGAAATATTGGTACCAGATATGTGAAGATCTATCAAAGTGTCTGAAATGTAATATCACACCTGCTCCCACAGTTTGCTTGCTGGGAAATGTAGATGAAGTTACCATGGATACAAAGTCTATGCAATTATTTTACATCGCCTTATGCATCGCTAAGAAAAATATCCTCTTGAACTGGAAAAATAAAAATACTCTGAATATTAATCAATATAGAGATCTCCTTCTGGATTACATTGGTCTAGAAACGGCATCTGCCTCCACATCTGATCAATCTTTCTGGTCACCCTTGATCAGTTCCATCACCTAGTGGGGTCGGGCCCTTGATTCCGTTCTGTGGGACACGGTTGCCGATGTGGAGCTTAAGGGTTGGTGGTGACTGCGGGGAGGTCCTTGGGGGTGGGTCCGCTTGCGGTTCGGCGGTAGGTGCCGTGACCCTCGCCTGGGGTGGGACTTTGGGGGCTTTGTGTGGTGACTCCTAGTGGCTGCATGCGGCGCCTTAGAGGGGTCGTGCTGGCGGACACGGGTTACTGGCCTGGTGCTGTGCTGCTCTGGGGGGGTCTGGGCTGGGCCTGGGGCTCGGGGTTCTGGGGCGGCGTGCCCCCCGGCTGGGGCCCTGGCTGGGGCTTGGCCGGGGGGGGCCGCTGCCGTCGGTGCCGGCTGGGGGGGGGCTGTGGTCGGCCGGTGGTTGGCGGGCGCTGCTGCCCTTTCCATCTCCCCGGGCTGGTTCTTGTCGCTTGCTCCCCGGTGGCCGCTTGCCGCGTCCGGGCGTCGGCGAGAGGCCGTGGCGGGTGGCCGGCGTCTCCGGGCCCGATCGGCTATATTGACACTGGACATGGCTCCTGGGTCTTGGTCTTAGCCCTCGCGGGGGTGCTGAGGTGGGGGCCTCTGGCCGGTGTTGGTCGGCCTCCACGGTGACTGACCGGTTGGTGGGGTGTGGGCTGGTGGGTGGAGGTGCTGGGTTCTGTTGCCACCCGGCCATCGGGCGGTAGTAGCAAGGCTGGAGGATGTCGGCCTGGGGATTGGCCGCCCGGGACTTCGGTCTGCTCACGGGCCTGGCGCGGCATGTCCGGGGTACCCGAGTCGGTGGTGCGCCGGGTTCCGGCCTCGGCGCGGGGGCCCTCGGACGCTGGCGGTGCCTGGGGCGTCTCTTATTGGCGGGGAGGCTTTTTACCATCTAGCACAGGCGCTCTTTTTAACGGGGTGCGCTTGGGACGGGAGGGGGGAGGGCGTTGAGGGGGAGGGGGGGCTAAACTCAACCTGGGTGTCTAGTGACATGTGTTTTGTTAGCAGTGTGAATGTTGGGAAGGATTTAGGTATGCCCCTGGCATGGGGGCTGGTGGATTGCCGGGGCCCCCATGGGGCTCGGGGGTGCCGCTGCCGTGGGCCCCGACTTGACGTGCTGGGGCCTCCCACCCCTGGTGGATCGGGCCGAACGGGGGTGCCTATTGGAGTCAGCAGGGGAGCTGGCTCCCTGGGGTTGGCAATGGTCACCCCAGTTATTTTCTCCCCATCCCCATGCCTCTGTCCACCTGCTCCTTCATTCTACCATTCACAAGGCCTTGGGACGTGGGCACGTCACTGGGGTGCGGGATGGAGCTTCCGTCTTCGCTACCCGGTGGCGGCCTGGGTCCCGATTTTATTGAGCAACTTAGACACTTACACTTGCAACATTTACATGGAACGCACATGTAGGGACCTGGCGGTGTGGCGCATTGGCGCTGGGGGCGGGACCCCTCATGGGGGGCCCCCTATAGGGGCCCGTTGTGGGGGCCTCGCCTGTGGTGCCGGCACCCACTGGTTAAACGCATCTAGACACTGAGGGCCCGGGGGGGGAGATGGGGGTACCCGGCAGTATTCCCATGTCCCCCCCCTCTGTTTTAAGTGCACATTAGAACAACACGCAACAACACCACATTGAGCTGGGGGAGAGAGGCTGGGGGGTCTTTCCACACCCCTGTTCGTTGGACCATCAGGGGTCGGAGCCCGGATAGAACATCACGCCGTCTGGTCGGGGTCCTGGGCTGGTGGGCTGCTCTTGCCGGTGTGGGGGCCTTGGCGGTCTGCTTGTCCCCGTCCTGGTGGGCAAAGGGGTCTGTCTCCTGGGTGCAGGGGCAGGGTTCTCTATTGGGGCGTCTGTCCCTGGGCCTGGGAGTATGGAGTATAGTGTACGTATGGGGGTATGAATGAGTGTATAGCGTCCTTTTTTCGTATGTCCTGTATTTGTAAGAATGTGTACGCATGAGAGGGAGGGTACGTATGAGTGTCTCTGTCTGTCTATGTCTACCTGTCAGGTTGGGTGTTTGGCTCCTCTCTGGCCGGGTTGTTGGCGGTGGGTATTGGTCCGGGGTGGCGGCGGCGGCGTGTGTTGTCCGTCGGTTGGCTGCGGATCCCCCTTGCCTGCGGCGGCGGCGGGGGGCCCTTGTCGGCTGGTCCTTGTTTGGGGCCCCGCCTGGGGGGCGGGGTGCCCCTGGTCCCCGTGGCCTCCGGTTCCTGATCCGTCGGCTCGTCACTGTGATCCCTCGGGCCCCAGCATTGCGGCTGGTGGGTGTTCCCCTGGGGCTCCCATCCGTTCCTCTCTTGGCGGGTGATCGACACTGCGCTGATCCGCCTGTGGCCTCTGTACTCTGTGGGACCCTGGATGCATACATCTCTTGCCTCCTCCATATCTGTGTCGATTCCTGTAGGACGGATTGACGGTTCCTTACACCAGCTATACATCACTTGCATCGGAAACCTTATTCCGACCTGCATGCTCGCACACACATAGGTGTGGGGACATTGGTGAGGACGGACATATCTTAAGCTGAGGTTATCATCATTAGTTAGTTGTTCACAGGAGCTTACCAGAAACATTTGTATTATGTTCATTAATCAATGCTTGTGTGTAGTGAATGTGTAATTCTTAGTTTATTCTACTACATCCGAACTATTGGTTTGGTTCTGTACAGTTTGTTGTTTTTGTTTTGTATTACTGTTTCTCTGCCGTCCGGCAGAGGTGGAGGACTGGGATGTTTTCTTGTGTTCTTTTTTTGCCTCCCTGTCTTGTGTCGTCGTTTCGCACCTCTGCTGGTCCGGTTTCTTTTTTTCACCTTCTTCCTTTCTCCCTTCTTGTCTCAGTTTAATGTCCATGACATCAGGAAATTGAACCCACAGTAATCATTAAAAAAGATTTTTCATACATATACATCAAGTGGCGTACTACAGCGAAGCTGTAATACTCTGCTTGGGAAAGTAAAACTGTTGGGCTTGTACTTGGTACTCAGACACCAATTCTGAGTAGCATACTGCTAGACAGGACACGTAAAAAAAAAAGAAAAACATGTATAAATGGTGTAATATTGTCTGTAAATTCAAAGACCTTTTGGCATTACTCAAACCTAGCACTGCAATTTGTACACTGTAAATCTCTCTAGGCGAGGTTCTCTAAACACATGTTTTGTAGTTTTTCTGTGTCCTGATTTTGCATACTTTTATTGTATATTTGGTTTCCTTACCACCAGATCACACAAAGCACCGTGAAAGTGTATTATACAAATAAAATTGCCTTGCTCTGCCTTGCCTAATAAAAATAACAAGTCCTCCACTTGTTATTTTGAATTTGGGTGTATCCTCCATACACCCAAATTCAGCAAATTCTACAACAAGAGAAGCCTTCGTGTCTAAAGAAGCGGTACTCAAATGGGGAATACAGTTTGCAGGGGTTAAATAAATGGTCAGAGCTGTAATATAAATACATTGATTTTATAAAGATCAAATAAATCCAATTTCATACTCATCCAAGAAGCTTTTAGTTTGAAAAGTTCCTTTCTGGAGACGGAAGTAGCATCGCGCAAACTATAATTGGTCGAAACCCAGGAAGCAATACATTTTCTATTAAATAGGACACGAAAAATGAAAGAAAACCATAAAGTGTCTTTTTCACTATTAATTACTGTCACCTCGATGGTCTCCAAGTAATCATTAATTAACCACCATTCTTTGAAACTATTGTGATCATTCTTGACCCTAAAAACTATGGTTTATCTGAACGTAAGGAGGAAGGTTTGTAGCCTGCTAAGTTAATGTGGTAGAAAAATGTAGTGTTATGATTCATCTGTACTTTGCGATCAACCGTGACACATGCTAATGTTGTAGTCTTAGTTTGAAAGTTAGTCTTACTGAGTGACACTTTTACCCAGGTCATGGTCAGAGTGTTTTGATAATAGTAGTCCACATCCTGCGTTACCATGGAGATGACTCTCCTAACTGGACATCCTTGAAGGTCTACAATGTTCACAGCTTTCTAATCGGCGCCTTCAGGTCTCTGATTTTCACCCTAAGAGTAGTTCTTTATCAGTAGAGTAGATAGACGCAAGGTTACTAGAAACAATATAGGCATATTGTTGTAAAATTGAGACAGGTCAGCATTCTGTCTTTTCTGTAACGTGATGCTGTCCTCCTGTTTGATCAATCCAAATCGTAATAAACCTCCAAACTTTAACGGAATTCTCTCTGATCCTTTGGTCAGTGTTTCCAACACTAACACTAACTAGCATCTGGTAGAGACTAGCTCATATTCAGGGCTGCATCAATGTTTTAAACGTAAGTATCTGATTTGTTTATTATAGCCCAAGAATAAATTTGAACTCAGGCAATTTTAATTTCCCAATTACCAAAGTGGCATCTATCCTAATTCACAAAGGTTAATGTGACTCGGTAATTATTTAACATCGGAGTCTCTTTACTATATAAATACAAACATTAAAAACAGCCCTGCTACTTTGTACTAATTAAATTAACTTTTTGAGATGTAATCAAGAATCGTTTATATTTAATAAACTCAATTTGACAATAAACAGTGACAAATTCACTTCAGATAAGTTTAACCACAATCCAATCAGTTAAGTAAATATTCCAAGCAGTTAAAAAGGTTTTTCTATTTAAGGAAAAATATACCTTATTTAATGGACCACAGTGGGGCTCCTAAGGGACATTAGTTTTGGGTTGAACCATTTTAATCAATTACAATAATTCAAATGTGATATTTACCACTTACCCTTTGTCTCCATCATTTTCCTGTCCCTGAGAGAAAAGCGGCAAAGAAGTTAAGAACCAGTGTGATTACATTCTGGTTTGGTTTAATCCCTAAAAAAACTGAATTAAAATTGAAAAATGTATTTAGTTGTCATAACTAAAACTCACCAGGAGTAGTCGGTGGTCTCTAAAAAAAACAATGTCTGGCATTTTAATGTTTACTTAAGCCTTACCTTTAAGGGCTGAACAATTTAACTGCAGATGTTATTATATAACACAATATTACTTGCGAGCAGCACAATGCAGGGAAATGTCATTTTCTGTGTTTTACCCAGCAGAGTGTGACAACCTCATTAGACTTCCTCAAACAAAACAAATGGTAAACACGTGAGCCTGTCAACTTCATCAAACACCTTCATCCACTGTTCTTTCTGATCAGTATGAACATTGATGCAATGGCTCTAATAGTAGAGGCCCTTCCTGCCAGTGAATCTATTATTCAAACTGACACATTTTTCCTTATCAATCCTAAAGTTACAGTAGCTGAAGGACAAACAATTTTTTTTATTTCTCCAACAAATCATTGAAGACGACTGCAGTTCATCCAAAAAATGCATGGTTATTTCCATAGAGCCGAGACCTGAATACTGATACACCACAGTAACTATATCACTGTCATGGCCTTCCTGCTGTGTGTCAGTTTGTGTTCAAAAAGGCATCATCCTTTATAAATAGACACTCACACTGGAGGTAAACATGTGTCAAATCCAACATTTCTGCCCATATCTGATTTTTTTTAATGGCGGGTCTGAACAGCACCATAAAAACAATTTCAAAGCCAACCAAAATCACTTGCATATGTTTTACAAATTCATAAAATGTTAAAGCAACTGCAAAAAAAATAAAAAAATGCTACTACCCCAGATGTATTAATCCAGAGCCCAGTGAGACCACCAGTAACTTCTGGAACAAAAGAGACTCTTAACTCAATCGACGAAAATATGCACATTCATTGGAAATCCTCATCTTCCACCGTTACACATGAAGGCAGCACAGATCCACACACGTGTAGATCCCTGGTGAACTCACCAGCAAACACATGTCAGCATAATGTCATCTCTTTCAAGCAATTTAATATTTATTCCACCACACAAAAATCTGATTATTTAGCTTCATCCATTGCTGAAAAGGCAGACAATTATTCTCCTGCTACCGAAGAATAGAACGGCCCTGGAACCACGGTTACATAGCGCATCATCTATAACTGTCATTGGTGCATCTTCAATTTTCCACAGTGTTGATGCAACACCAGCAACAAAATCTACCAAAGCAGCGTCACATCGCAGCATGAGCGAACAGAATCACAGCGTCTACTAACACACCTGTCACTTCAAGTACGGTTGGCTCCTCTGCTTATAATATTCTATCATCATATGTTTCAGCCTCAAAAAAGCGGAAATAATCGAAACAGCCAACTCAGGTATTATTTCAGCTCCCAACATCAGTATTATCTGAAACTTCAACTTCTTGTTACTCTTAAGTCAGAGTAAAATCCAGCAATTCTGGGCGACACTTTGTCTCTATTCACGAAAGCAGCAAGACAAGTAATCCAACAAGTGAAATGTCTAGCACAGATACCTCATCCACCATTGTTCAGCACAGAGAAGACTAGAGCTCCACTAGTTGAGGATGATCACATTGTTCAAACAAGGTCAACACTACATCAGAAAGTTATTCTGTCGGTAGAAGAACGGCAACATATTTTGCTTCTGCAGAAGAATGTATTTATTTTTATATTTTAATTTACTATTATTACATTTTCATTTACTATTACATTTTATTCATATTTTTAATTAATTAATTTTAATTTGTCTTTTAAGCTTAAGCCACAGTACACACCCTGACATCTCTGCGTTTCTTCTGTGTAAAAACAGAAAAAATATAGAACCTCACGACTCGACGAGTGCTACTACTGGCACTGCGGCCGTGCTTCTTCTATTTTAACAAGGAAAGAAGCGAAAGAAAACTTGTTACCGTTTTTACCATTACTTTATCTTTTTAGAAAAGACATAAAACCAAAATACCCCCCAAAATTTCCACCATCATAGACTAATTAAATATTATGGAAGGAATAAATCTCACCTGTTATGAAGGTTCTTGAATTCAAGGCAGCAGGGGGCGAGTCAGGCAGGTCAGAATCCCCTCCTGCTCCTAATTCTACAGAGGTCTAAGGGCCAGTAGGCTGATCCTCCTGGGTCTAGGCCTTTCGAAAATTTTGAACTTCCTGACGGTCCTATCCGCCTGCTGGAATCCCCGTTGGGTGGTAAGATGTAGTGGAAACGTCTTTTAAATAATAAGATGAGAGAGATTCCTTCATTGATGGAGGTTTAATTACAGACTTGTTTGATCAAACAAGGAGGTAACAAAGTCACACAGAAATATGCAAATACTGACTTGCCTGCTGAAACCTGACACGATCTTTTATAACTTTGGTAATATAAAAGACCTATCAACATCATATCAAACACTTTTAAATAATAACAAACTGGCAGATTTTCAGGCATTTGTCGACTTGATATAGGACAATAATCTTATAACTGTCAGGACTTCCAGTGAACAGAGGGTCATCTCTATTGCAACACTGGATGTAGGAATTTAATATCAGTTCATTTGACCTGACCCTGGTATCATACAGTTTCATATAATCAGATTAATCAGTGTCATAAGAAATAGCACACAGTAACATTCAGTATGGAAGAATACACAGAACAGATCATTCTTAATATAACATTTCCCATAACACTCATTTCCAACTTCCTTTAGAGTTGGTGGTTGCTACTAGCTACTGCAGATGTTACTAACCCGAAGGACACTGCTTAGCTGCCCTCATCGGTGCCATTCTCTAAACGTAGTATTAAACTGTAAACAGACTGGACCTCTGCCTGTATTATCATGTGTTAAAATGTATACGTGATGGTCGGGCCGCTGGGTTTTTCAGGAGAGCAGCTATAAGCTGAACGAAAGGAGCACCTTCCATCTCTAAGGGGGTTCAATCAAACGTCTTTTAGGGAAAACAAAATTCTGCAGCAGTGACTAAACCACTAACAATACGCTGCAGACCTATTCACTTCACTTGTATAAGACATAGAGCATTCCGTCAGCTGGCTAGGGTAACAGTTAAAATCAAGATTAGTCAGTTGACACAGCCAGTAGGGCAATCTAAAGTAGGCTATTCAGGCTATTCCTGTTTTTCTTTATTTACATTATCTCAACCCTGCTCACTTGGTAATGACAAAGGAGGAGACATATTGTTGAGCCAAACATTTTAGCATCCAACTGCACCTTAAAAGGTTCATTTAAACATTGAGCAAAAAAGGTTCTGAACATAACAGTTTTGATTTTCTCAAATGCTATCATGCACTATGGTGATCAAACAAACTGTATAGAACTTTTCAATAAATTGGTCAATGGTGCAACAATTAATGAAAAATCTTTACAAAATCTGCAATAAAAACCCACTAGACCTACAAATTTCATCAACCCCTCAGTAATTTGTGGTGGTGATTCCTCCACAGCTCTCCCCTTTTCCTGAACAGGACACACTTTGTCTTGACCAACAATTCTACCCAGAAAAGTTACAGAAACCTTGGCAATGTCACATTTTGCCACAATTACTGTGAGATTGGCACCAGTGAAATGCTCAAACAAGCTTCTGATACAGAGTAAATGTTCTTCCCACATGTCACTACAGTTGACCACATCATCCAAAACCACAAGCCCCTTCAGCCCAAGAACCACCATGTTCATTAAAATCTTGAATGTCGCTGGGGCATTTCAAAGTCCAAAATTCATGACCGTATATTAGTACTGTTCGGATGGAGTCACAGGGATTTCTCAAGCACGTGCGGACAGTGGGACCCGCCAATAACCTTTTAGTTAATCAAATTTACTAACAAATTTAACGGAACTGACCAGATCAACACAATACTCTATTTGTGGTAAGGGGAATGAATCTTACTTTGTGATTGCATTAACCTTCCGATAGTCAGTACAAAAGTGTGGAGTTTTGCCTGACTTTTCTACCAGTAAACAAGGAGAAGCCCAGCTAGAGGAAGAGGGTACCGCAATGACAATTTACAACATATATATTGGGAGTTCGGATTCGGAGTTACATAATCGACCACACACCATGGAATCGTCCAGATCATTTGCATCTGAGAGTGCCTTCTGATGATCCATCAATGTGTCAAAACAATAGTATGGTTTCTACAAATTCACAGGACATAATTAGGTAGACTGTTTTGCTATCTGGAGTAGCAATTATGTAATTTAGACAGAATCATGACAGAATATAGACCCAAAAACTTTGCATGGAAAGGAGAACCCACAACTGGTAAGAGCCAAAACTTGATCACTTGGGCTAAACTTATGACGTTGGGCTTTTAGATCAAAATGTTTCTTCATTTTCTTTTAGGCCAATGATAACTTCTCTTGGGCCAGAACACCAGAGAAATACAAACGTTACCTAAACCCATTAACATAATCCAACAAATTAACGGGTAGATCAACATTTTTCAAATCTGCCCGCAGGAGCGCTAAAGGACCACACACTGTAACACAAGGTCATTAGGACTAAAATATGTGCTCTTCTGCACCACTTCTTTAGCAGAGAGTAAAAGCCATGGCAAACCCTCCTCCCAGTCAGTACCTAACTCGGTGCAATAAGAAGTTAAGAGGGATTTCAAGGTTTGGTGGAATCTTTCCAAGGCACTTCGATTTTGTGCATGGTATGTTGACGCAGCTGCTTTAAAACCTGGGAAAACAAACATGATGAAAAATGTGTACCTTGATCACTTTGGTTATGCTGCTGGATAACGAGTAGTTTGACATATAACCGTCAGAAGGTCAACCCATCTTCAACCCTTGAGGCACAGTTCTCCATTTATCCACTGAGCAGACTAGGTCAAAAAGTGCAATCAAAGATGGGTAAGCTTTTTGTTACTTCACTAACTCCTCATTGGAGATAGCAAGCAATAAAGAAGAAACACATTCAACTTCTCCCCCTGACCAAGATCTTCTCTGGCACATGCTGCTTGAGTCTGAGCATGTGTGACTACACATGATTGTGTTACCCCAAACTTTTCCATGTTTATTTTTACAACCGGATCTGGCATGTCAACAACATTTTTAGGTGCTCACTGTTCATCAGGTCAAGCTTTGCAGCCAGCTATGTCATTACCCAAAATCACAGAAACTCCCTCCCCCGGCAAGGCAGGACACACACCCATGCACAGCACCGGAATTCAAATATAGATGATGCGCAGATACAGGTAACACACTCATCCGCATTCTTGGCAGAACAGATTCCAAAACAAATGAATGAATGGAACCAGCATCATATAATATTTTAACTGTCACACAGTTTGTAACATCACTCAGGGAAGCATATCAATCTTTTGAAGCAAGCCACAGTTACCGTTAACACTAGAGCAGAAAAGAGCCAGAAAACACTTTTACTCACCGAAGCCGATCCATAACCATTTAATTTGGTTTTACTGATCATTTTTGTTATGATGCTTTTTGTGCATCTGGACAAGAACGGCTCTAAGTAAAAAAACCACAACAGCTAGGTTCTGGAAACCTGCACTAGATTATTTCACTCTAATTGGAGAATATTTAAAACCTAGTTTGATTTGTTAAACCTATTTTTGATTTGTGAAACCCCAATAAACAAGAATGTTAATGTTTGCTTTTTTTTTTTGCATCTGGAAAACAATAGATTATCTGTTGCTCCAAACCTAGAATGTGTACGCTTATCTTCTTGAGTATTCCCTTTTTTTTAACCAGTACAATAGATTAAAATCTAAATTCAAAAAACATTAAAAGATTTTGCAGATTATGCAGTTAAAAATGTCCAGCATTTGAAATTAAATTATTTACATTTCTTTTGGTCATCTGCATTCTGTTTCTATCCTGTTTGGTTGCTGACTCAAACAAGATGGACTGACAGAAGACAGTCCTGGTAGTATCCCTGATGCACTGGTGCTATATGTGAATGTGTACCTGGGTTACCCTGAACTATGCAGTGTTGCCGCTCTTAATGTAATGTCGTTGTTCTGTGTGACAATGACAATAAATTTAAATCATGCCATATTCTTATACTACAACTGTTGTTGCTGAGTTGCACTTCCGTGTCTCTTTCCGAGAGTACAGGCGAGGGTGTTAGTTGCAGCGAAGGCTGATCCCCAATCGCTTTATCGGGGTAGCTTAGACGAGGTTCAGAAACTCGAGTTGGGTTCGATTCAAGTCAGACTAAGGTAAAAATTAAACTTTCTGTCTGGAAGAAGAAAGAAAAAAGAACAAACAAAATGCCAGTTGAAGGCGCTTAAACTACATTAAAGCAAATACCTCACTGTAACTTCTGGCTGCTCTTAGGCACAATCAAGTAAAAAAAAAAAGTAGTTTGTGCAGAGTGACATTTAGTTAACTCTTAGTTAATTGAATAGCAACATTACTATGATTACTACATTAAAATCCTTTATTGAATAGGAATAAATAAAAACACAACACACCCTTTATAAAGACATTTGATATGCCGAATGTCTTTATAAACGATACTAAACATAATTTCAAGTAATTCTAAAAAATAATATAGGTTTACTGTTTCCCTGGGGGAAAGCTTGTAAAAGTTACCCTGTCTTACAAGTTTCTCACATCCCATTTACTTACTAAGAAGCAGACATGACATTTAACAATGTTTTGGGATGGAATAGATATGCTGTTTGAATTAAATAAATAAATAAATATATAAACTCATTAGGTTTTACAGTTTTAAATACACAGAGATAAGAAGCATTGAACTAGTTCAAAGTTACTGGCTAATAAATAAGCTTTAAAACATTATTAAAGAAGTTATTACAGTCTTAAATACACAGCTAAGAAGTATTAAGCTAGTTCAAAGTTACTGGCTAATGGATTAGCTTTAAATGATTATTAAAGACGAACCAATCTTTAACAATGATTAAAATTCTTTCCTTCTAACCCAATGTGACTACATTATGTATGAAACTTGCCATATTAGAGTTTTAAGTCCAAATGCAGATTCTGTCCCCTTCTCAGTCTGCCATCTTCTCACCATGGAAAACTTTTCTGCACTTGTTTAAAAGACTGCTTTGAGTCTGCTGATGTTTGCTTTTCTAAAACCAGACTCAGTAAAGGTCCGTATTACAGTCATAAAAAGGATTTGACTTTAACGTGGATGTGCCAGCGGATCCAGCACGGATTCAGCAGCTGTTTGGGTAGACTACAGAGAAACATCAATACTCAGTGTTACACAGGCTTTTGCACCACTGTTCCCGCTTGTGGATAGATTGAGGGTGGCAGACATGAAATTAATGCCCTTAACAAGGACATTTCCACTGGCCAAGTTTGGACAACGTGCATGGTGACGTTTTCGAGGACAAAATCCTTCAACCAGTTTTAGTGTAAACGTACGGCTGTCCTAGTGCAAGCAACAGTTCTAACGGGGGGGCTTGCTACACTGAAAGATTTTAGGTGAGAAATGACTTTTCAGATTTTAAGCACTTTTCACTGCATCAATTTCTTTAGTTACTGCATTTAATTTCTTTAGGGTTTGGATAATTCCCTGCAACATGACTCAATTTACAGCTTGTTTGAAAAAAGCCTATCAAAGGTTTTCCTGGCTCTGGATCAGTTGCTGAACATGCTGCTCTGGGGCCTTTTGCACAAAACAGCACATGGGATTAAGGGGTGATATCTTGGTTATCCTGGCTCAATCATTCATGAGGCAGTTTCACAAAAACGAGAAAGGGTGCAGTATGATATGTTATGGAATTAGTTACCATGGAGATTTATTAATTGGAGCTAGCCTGCTCCAGACCAGGCTAAATTCCAGGATGTATTTAATGGTTATCCCTTATCTGAGTCAGCAGTCACCACAAACTGATTTCAGTAATTATTCCTCTGCCCACCTCACTGTGTTTGTGATAATTAATTTCCATCATTGTGGATAACGGATGATTGTAAATGTCTTGATCATATCTCTTCTTCCGGCTGTCAGCAAGGACAGTCGCATTTTCTCTCCCTCCAAGGCGAGGCAAGGCAATTTTATTTGTATAGAACATTTTCAACACAAGGCAATTCCAGGTGCTTTACATGATTAAAATTGCAACACATCATAAATCAATTTGATGATCAAAATACAAGAAAGCAATTACAATAAGACAATAGTCAAGACAATACAACAATGTAAGGACAAGCAGGTACAAACAAATTTTTTTTTCACCAACTGATCTCGCTGAAAAGCTTACAGTTCTTCCTTCCACTAACTGATCTTGCTGAAAAGCTCAGTTTTTTATTCCCTAACTGATCTCGCTGAAAGCTAACAGTTCTTCTTTCCACTAACTGATCTTGCTGAAAAAGCTCACAGCTCTTAATTTAAAAAAACAAAAGAAATCTTTCTGGTCTCCCTTGATCAGCTCCATCACCTAGTGGGGTCGGGCCCTTGATTTTGTTCTGTGGGACACGTTTGCCGATGTGGAGTTTAAGGGTTGGTGGTGACTGCTAGGGGTCCTCGGGGTTGGGTCCGCTTGCGGTTGGGGCGGTAGGTGCCGTGAATCTTGCCTCGGGTGGGACTTTGGGGGCTTTGTGTGGTGACTCCTAGTGGCTGCATGCGGCGCCTTAGGGGGGTCGTGCTGGCGGACACTGGTTACTGGCCTGGTGCTGTGCTGCTCTGGGGGGTTCTGGGCTGGGCCTGGGGCTCGGGGCTCTGGGGCGGCGTGCCGGGGCTTGGCCGGTGGGGGGGCCGTTGTCGCCGGTGCCGGCTGGGGGGGGGCTGTGGTCGGCCGGTGGTCGGTGGGCGCTGCTGCCTTTTCCATCTCCCTGGGCTGGTTCTTGTCGCTGGCTCCCCGATGGCCCCTTGCCAAGCCTGCGCATCGGGGTGTCAGCGGGTGGCCGCGGCGGGTGGCCGGCATCTCTGGGCCCGATCAGTCAAATTGGCACTGGACATGGCTCCTGGGTCTTGGTCCAAGCACTCTGCGGGGTGCTGGGGTGGGGGCCCTTTGACCGGTGCTGGTCGGCCTCCGCGGTGGACTGACTGGGTGGTGGGGTGTGGGCTAGTTGGTGGGGATGCTGGGTTCGGTTGCCTCCCGGCCATCGGGCGGTAGTAGCAAGGCTGGAGGGTGTCGGCCTGGGGGAGTTGGCCGCCTGAGGCTCCGGTCTGCTCATGTGCCCGGCGCGGCATGTCCGGGGTATCCGAGTTGGTGCTGCGCCGGGCCCCCATGGGGTTTGGAGGGGCCGCTGCCATGGGCCCCGAATTGACGTGCTGGGGCCTCCCGCCCCTGGTGGATCAGCTGAACAGGGGTGTCTATAGGGGTCAGCAGGGGAGCTGGCTCCCTGGGGTTGGCATCGTGTCACCCCAGTTATTTCCTCCCCATCCCCATTTGCCTCTGTCCACCTGCTCCTTCATTCTACCATTCACAAGGCCTTGGGACGTGGGCACTTCACTGGGGTGCGGAATGGAGTTTCCGTCTTCGCTACCCGGTGGCAGCCTGGGTCCCAATTTTATTGAGCAACTTAGACACTTACACTTGCAACATTTACATGAACCACGCACATGTAGGGACCTGGTGGTGGGTGCGCCTCGGCACTAGAGGCGGGGCCCCTTATACGGGACCTCGCCTGTGGTGCCGGTACCCACTGTTTAAATGCATCTAGACACTGAAGGCCCGGGGAGGGAGATGGGGGTACCTGGCAGTATCCCCATGTCCCACCCCTCTGTTTTAAGTGTACATTAGAACAACACGCAACAACACCACAATTGAGCAGGGGGAGAGAGGCAGGGGGTCTTTCCACACCCCTGTTCGTTGGACCATCAGGGGTTTGAGCCCGGGGAAATTATCAGGTCGTCTGGTCGGGGACCTAGGCTAGTGGGCTACTCTTGCTGCGGTGGGGGCCTTGGCGGTCTGCTTGTCCCCGTCCTGGTCGGCAAGAGGTCCGTCTCCCGGGTGCAGGGGCAGGGTGCTCTATCCGGGCGTCTGTCCCTGGGCCTGGGAGTATAGAGTTTGTATGGGGTGTATGAATGAGTGTACAGCGTCCTTTTTGTGTGTGTCCTGTATATGTAAGAATGTGTGCGCATGAGAGGGAGGGTACGTATGAGTGTCTCTGTGTGTCTATGTCTACTTGTCAGGTTGGGTGTTTGGCTGCCCTCTGGCCTGGTGCATCTTCTTCCCCTCCGTCACTCCCCGTCGGTGATGGATGGTCCTGCCCGCTGGTCGATGATGGCTCTCGATGCCTGGGGCCGGGGGTCCCGGTTGCGGCCCGGCTCGGCCCTGGTGCATGCCTAGCTGGTCCTGTGTGGGCCGGTGTGTCGGGCGGCCGCTGTTTCGGGCCGACATCCTCCTTGGATTGACTAGGGCACCTCTTATGGGGGTGCCAGGGTTGTAAGTAGGTTGGTGCCGTCCGGTGGAATCGGTGGGGACCGTGCCCGGCGCCCAAGCTCCTGCCAGTTCCATGAGTTCTACTGCCTGGTCGGTTCGTCTGGGGGGGCTGTCCGGTATTGACTGGGCCCCAGATCTTGGCCCTCTGCGTGGGGCGGGATCTGGACCCGGGAGCTGGTAGATCTGGATGTCCAGATGCTGGCTGGGCGCGGCCTGAGGAGGGCGTACATCCGCTGTGGCTTTACTATAGCTCCCTGGCGTGTGGGTGTGTGTGGGGGGGGCGAGTTGTTGGCAGTGGGTATTGGTCCGGGGTGGCGGCGGCGTGTATTGTCCGTCGATCGGCTGCAGGCGCCTCCTGCCCGGTGGCGGCGGCAGGGGACCCCTCTCGGCGGGTCCATGGTTGGGGGCCTGCTGGGGGGCGGGGTGCCCCTGATCTCCGTGGCCTCCGGGTCCTGTTCCGGGCCCGCCCTGGCGTAGCCGGTTTCCGGCGGAGCCCGTGGGCTCGTCCCTGCGATCTCTCGGGTCCCCAGCACTGCGGCTGCTTGGTGTTCCGCTGGGGCTTCCATCTGTTCCTCTCTTGTTGGGCCCTGCTCTGGTCCGCCTGCGGCTCCTGCGCTCTGTGGGACTCTGGATGCATGCGTCTCCTGCCTCCTTCATGTCTGTGTCGATTCCTGTAGGACGGATTGTCGGTTCCTTACACCAGCTATCAATCACTTGCATGGGGAAACCTTATTCAGACCTGCATGCTCGCACACACACATAGGTGTGGGGACATTGGTGTGGACGGACATATCTTGAGTTGAGGTTAGTGTCATTAGTTAGCTTTTACCAGGAGCTTAACAGAAACATTAGTATTGTGTTTATTAATCCATGCGTGTGTGTAGTGACTGTGTAATTCTTTATTTTTATTACTGGATCTTATTATTGGTGTGGATCTGTTCAGTTCGTTGTTTTTGTTTGTTTTGTTTGTTTTGTTTTACCGCTTCTCTGCCATCCGGCAGAGGTGGAGGACTGGGATGTTTTCTTGTGTTCTTTGTTTGCCTCCCTGTCTTGTGTCGTCAGTTCGCGCCTCTGCTGGTGCAGTTTCTTTTCTTCACCTTCTTCCTTTCTTCTTTCTTTTATCGGTTTCATGTCCATGACTTCAGGAAATTGAACCCTCAGTAATTACTAATAATAAAGGAAAAAGGCAAAAAAAAAAAATAATAATAATTTTCCCCAGGGATCCACAACCTATGGATGCGTGAAACAATTTGATAAGAAGAACACATTTTTTTCTTTTCGGCTGCTTTTATATTTATGCAATTCACTTAGTTTGCAGCGCTAGACTTTTTTACTTTACAACAGCCAGAGCAAATGTTGGTATCAGATTTTAAAAGGTTGCTGGTCCCTGATGCCAGAGATAATATTGTAAAATGATCCCACCAACTAGCATGAAATGAAACTGCAAATGAAAATACAGGCAGATAACTGGGACATTGTTATTGGACATGTATAGAAAAGTTCAGAAACAAATGTTCAGTTGCACATGTCTGAGGGTCATGGTCTAAAATCTGTCCCAGCACCCCAGGAATGTTTGATTGAAGGCAGCATCGTGTCATCTCCACCCTCCGTATCAAAAGAAAGTGATGATCCCGCTGGGCCTGGTACTGATCGCAGTGATTTATTTTGAAAAATACTATGCTTACAGTGCATTTGAAAACATACACTAAGAAGGAACAGAAACAAATATGTCTTACTGTGCTGCAGAAAAATTAAGTGGGTCATTCATATTTTCAAAAACAAAAAAACAGTAGCATCAGAGCAAATTTGGATAACTGATGATAAAAAAAAAACTAAAAAACTTCTCACCCAGGATATGAGACAGCTAGTTCAGGAATTCAGTGTCCTCCATTTTTCTGCTTCGGCCTGCTGGTGAGAGCCATCGGTTCCAAACTGCGGTCAGCTCCGAGTCCTCCTTCAAAACCCTCTAACAGCGAGTAGCTCCATCCAGCTCACACTGAAATTTTTTTTTCAACTCACTTTTATTTATATAGCGCCAATTCACAACAAATGTCATCTTAAGGCACTTTACAACAAAAGTCAATACAATTATACAAACATTCCAATCAGTTAAAAGTTTTCTATGTAAGGAATCCCAGCAGATTGCGATGAGTCATCGACGTGAGGTTGTGCCCAGATCATGCAGACTCCAACCACAGCTATTCCTCAGCAATCCCTCATACTGAGCAAGCATGTATTGACAGTGGAGAGGGAAAAACTCCCCTTTAACAGGAAAAATCTTCCAGCAGAACCTGTCTCAGTACAAGCGGTCATCTGCCACTACCGTCTCGAGGTCTGAGAAGACAGAGAAGAGACAGCATGGAGGATGCTTGGTGACTTTGAGCATCATTTGGACCGATGCTCCCCATCCAGCAGAGGACTTTATAGTTGAGCAGCGTAACAGACAGTGTGGAGCTTCAATTGGGAAAAAAAATAAACTGAGAGAAAACTCTTAACAATCGCAATAAGAGCAGAAAAAATATATCTGGAGAGTGGTGGAAGAGAAAAGTAGAAGAGGGAAGAAAAGTGGTCAGTCTATCCTCCAATAGTCTAAACCTGTAGCAGCATAACCACAAAAATAGCTCAGGATAACCTAAGCCACTAACTATAAGCTTTATCAAAAAGGACGTTTTTAAGCCTAGTTTTGAAAACAGACAGAGTATCTGCCTCACGGACTGAAACTGGGAGTTGGTTCCACAGGAGAGGAGCCTGGTAACAAAAAAAATGTCTCCCATTCCACTTTTAGAAATCCTAGGAACCACCAGTAGACCTGCATTCTGAGAACGAAGTGCTCCGTTAGGAACATATGGAACAATCAGATCTCTGATGTACAATGGAGCTTGATTATCAAGGGCTTTATAAGTAAGGAGAAGGATCTTAAACTCTATTCTGGATTTAACAGGGAGCCAGTGGAGAAAAGCCAAAACAGGACAAATGTGATATCTCTTTTTAATATTCATCAGAACTCTTGCTGCAGCATTCTGAATCAATTGACGGCTTTTAATTGCATTTTGTGGACTTCCCGATACTAAGGAATTACAGTAGTCCAGCCTTGAAATAACAAATACATGCACTAGTTTCTCTGCATCACTCGTGGACAGGAGGCTTTTAATTTTAGCAACATTCTGGAGGTGAAAGAAAGAAATCTTAGAGAAGCTGTTTGATATGGGATGTAAAT
This sequence comes from Apricaphanius iberus, assembly GCA_028564705.1. Lineage (NCBI taxonomy): Eukaryota > Metazoa > Chordata > Actinopteri > Cyprinodontiformes > Aphaniidae > Apricaphanius > Apricaphanius iberus. The sequence goes on along the minus strand of JAPXFQ010001399.1, from coordinate 344,932 downwards.
GTCATGTCTTTGTCAAAAATTACACAGAGGTTCTTTACATTATTACCATAGGCGAAGTTAATGCCATCCAGATGAAGTGATTGATTTAGCAGTTTCCTTTATAAAGGTTCTGGTCCAAAGACAACAACTTCTGTCTTGTCGGAATTTAAAAATAGAAAATATCCAGGTTTTTATGTCTTCGTGACATGCTTGTAATCTACCTAACTGATTGGTTTCATCAGGTTTTATGGATAAATATAATTGTGTATCATCAGCATAACTGTAGAAATTCATTCCATGTTGTCTAATTATTTGACCAATTGGAAGCATATATATAGTAAAGAGATTTGGTCCAAGCACTGAACCCTGTGGTAGTCCACAAGTAACCCTTGAGTGTGAAGATTTATCAATGACATGAACAAACAGGAAACTTCTCTTGAGCCAGCATTTTCAGAAATGCTGCACCTCCGATTGGATAATGGCACTGGTTTTTAATGTTGTCACTTTTAAACCTCACTGTAGTGAGGTTTAAAACTGGTGGTCTGTTTGTTGTTAAAAGATGCTGTCAAGTTACTCAGCCAGTGACTCCGCCCTCTAGCCAATCAGTGACCGACAGCCGTCTGACGTCACTTTTCTGTACCAGTTCGGTACGGCTGGAACCACATCGAAGGTGGTACGAAAAAATGGTATCGGCCTGGTGAGGCTCGGCTCGACTTCTAGCAGTGGAGAATAAAAGGTACCAAGGCTGAGTCGTATCAGTGGAGAAACACCATTACAGTATTAGGGCAGCGAAATGAGAACAACCAATAAAACATCAGACAATGCAGTGCTAGTTTGAAAGGACAAACTTATAAGTGTCTGTCTGCATTGCTGCATATACAGCTTGTAAAGCTGCCTGTTGCTGTTGAGTTAAGCAATTTTTTTTTCATCAAGAGATATCAAGAGACATACTGAGCAAGCATATAGCGACAGTGGAAAGGAAACGCTCCCTTTCAGCAGGAAGAAACCTCCAGTGGTACCTGACTCGGTACAAGCGGCCGTCTGCCATGACTTTCTGGGGGTTTGGGAAGAACCCCAGACGGTCTTGAGAAGAGCAGAGACACAGAAAGAACAAAAGGAACAAATGAAGGAGTACTTTGTACTTAAAGAAAGTTAAACATTAATAACACAACACAGAGAAAAAAAACTGTGAGTAAAAACATTAACTGCCAAAATAACAAGAAAAAAACAACATCTGGAGAGTAGCAGAAGAGAAAAATAGCCGAGAGAGGGTGTCAGCCTGTCCTCCAACAGTCAAATGCCCTTTTTCCAACGGGACAGGTCGGTACGGCCTAGAACGGGTCGGTTGTGTTTCCATTACCATCTCAGAAGAACGGTAGTTGGCGAGGACATGGGCAGGCTTAGCTTAAGGAAACCTCCCGCAGAAATCAGTCACAAAGTCATCATTACAGCACAGATCCTCACAAAAGTTACGACTTTTGACTCACCCCAGATCTCTGACATTGATCCATTCGTTTCTCCATCTCCTGATCTGTGTTCCTCATGCCAGTACTGATCTACCTAGTGATCATCCACTCTGTGGAGACTCCGAATCTGCAAACTTCCAGCTCGATCTAGCCAACTCACACTCTGATCACCGTGGAGAACTCCGGGTTCTCTGCTGCTATACCAGCTTCTTTCTCCCAGACACTTCTCCCTCATGTCACATGCCGACTTCACTGCTCCAATCTGCATGTGGAAGGCGATAACAGCCCTGATCCCTGCTCCATTCATCTTGGCAACCTGACAAACATATGCCATCACTCACATTTTTTAGATGTCCGAGATGCCAAAACTCAGCCACTATCAAGCCATTTTCTCCCCTGTTTCTGGCGAAGCTGGCGCCCATATCAATGTTAATTCTCCCTGTCACCTTTCGGCTTCAGCTTTATCAAAACTGACCTTCCCTTAATGCCATAAAACACTTTATAAAGCAGTCAGTTGTTTTTTAATATGGAGCTACTTAAAGCAAAGAAAATAAAACCTTCTATGAGATGTTGAATATTTCCAATTTTACGGAGAACATTTCTGATTTTGGTGCTGTTACTGTTATCACATTCTGAGATATTACTTAAAACAAACAACTCCAGGCCAATCTGTGGCTACTGCTGCTAGGTAGGAGTGATAGGGATATCAGATTACTGGACCAATCAGTCCATTGGTTGGGCATTTTGGGTCGCTTCGACAAGCTTCAGACCAAAGCAGAGGTAGTCCAAAAAAGGGGTCTGCTCGGACTGGACACCGGTAATGGAAACCCGCCAGAACCGTTCCAAAGCATCATGTTGCTTACCTTATGGGCCTTCGTGGAAAAAGGGGCATAAGCCTACAGATGCATAACTACAAAAATAGTTCAGGATAACCTAAGCCATTCTAACTACAAGCTTTGTCAAACAGGAAGGTTTTAAGCCTGGTCTTAAAAGTACAAGATGACTGCCGCATGGACTACAACTGGGAGTTGGGAAGATCCAAATGGTAAGGAAACTGGTTGCAGCATAATCTCTTAGCTCCTGGGTGGTCTGGCTACCCCTTGAAAATTGTGACACAATGGAGAATATTTATAATAGTATGCCAGGGGGTAACAACAGAAAGAAAGGAGGAATTCGGCAAGAAAGCACGGAAGAAGGAGTTTTTCCACGAAAGAACCTGATGGTGCTAGCAAGCAAAATCTACAGGGGGCTATGGAGGCAATTGAAGATAACATTCTTGCTGAGCTGAAAGAAGTTCAGGCTAATTTGAAAAAATAATGAAGAAGACCGGACTTATGAAAACAGAAATGTCAGAGTTTCGAAAAGAAATGGGGAAATGGCTTGACAAAGTTGTCACAGCCATGAAAGATGTAGAGTGACTGATGTGGAGGAGTTCACAGCTGATGTTAAATACATGCTTGGCCATTCAATGCAATGACAAGAGGACCTCCAGACACATTTATCTGACCTGGAAACCCGCTCTCACAGGAAACACATACATGTTCATAGTATACCAGAGGGTGAAGGAGAAAACATGCTCACATTTATGAACAAATCAGGGTCTAGATATAGCCTAATCATTTCCTCCACATTCTGTTTTGCTTGTTTTCCTTATTATACTAACTTTCCTATGAATATTACAAAGCCACCTACTTTCTCCATTGTTTCAGCCATCTGTTCTTGACCTTTTGAGGCTGCCCGTTTTTGTTTTGACGTGTCTAAGCACACTTGTTTATTTTTTGTTTTATTTATTTATTTTACCTTTATTTAACCAGAAAACTCCCATTGACATTAAAAACCTCCTTTTCAAGGGATTCCTGGCCAAGAGGCAGCAAAGAAGTTAAAAAATACAATTAAAATTCTTACACATCATGAAAAACAATTACAATGTAAAAAGGACAACTCAGGTTCTCTCAATCTGGACTCAAAAGCGTTCAATGAAATAAGTTCAGTAAATTTCCAGTCTATTTGCACCGTGTTCAATGTAGAAGGAGTAGAGTAAAAGCCCTTTTACCCAGTTCTGTTCACGCAACTGAAACAGCAAGCAACAAGTTATCATTTGAATGCAAACCGTAAGGGCCAGCACTCCTTCGTGTAATTAGGTTACAAATATAGGAAGGCAGTAGACCACACATGGTCTTATAAGTGCAAGTATACCAGTGACTTAGTCTCCTGGAGGACAAGGAAGACAATCCAACTCAAAAATACAGTTCACAATTATGTTTTATTTGCATTTATTTGTACTGAATAGTGAAGGAGAAAATTACCAAATTACTGGTGTTGTTTCACGTCAGTGTGATACAATGACGTCATTAATATCCGCGTTATCATGCGACGTCATCTGGCGACTGTCTTTGTCAAATTCAGCTGCTTTGTCGGAAACAGTTGGCAACACTGGAGCTCAGAGCAGTAAGATTAGAATAGCCGTGATGCAAGTCCTAATGCTGCATAGGAAAAAAAAGTCAGGCCATCAAAAGAAGAAAGAGAGGGAAGAAAAGGAAAGAAGTCAGTATAAGGGCAGACCTCTTTCCAAGAGATTAACTAATTTGCTTATTGTTGTGCAAAGTCCCATTAAATTTAACATGTGTAGCCTAGACATGTGAACTCTTTAGCTTAGCTAGTTGCCGGCCAAGCTTTGCGGCTGTAGCCATAAAGACAACTACACTATGGCCAGCTAATGTTTAGTTGTCGATTTCATGAATTGACACGTTCCATTGAGTTGTATTAGGCTATGTTGGCCAATAGATATAGCTTGCGAGTAGGGACAACATTTGCTAACTAATTACCATGAGATGAGATGTAGCTTAATTTGTTAAGCATATCAGAACAAGTTGGCCAAATGTGAAAACAGAAAACTCACCAATACATTCAGATCTGACTGTCAACTTCAACTTTACTTTTATTGTCCTCTGGGGGAAATTTCCTTTGGAGATAGGTAAAAACATAAAACATAAAAAACATAACATGGAAATAAAATTACATAAAATTCAAGACCACCACTGACAAGGACAGTAACATCAAAACAAATACAAAGGACAACTGAAGGCAGCATCATTACTACACATCATTATCCATTCTTCTGATTGAAGGGGTAGAAAATCACCATGCAAGTTCAGTGCAGTTAGCTAAACCAGTAAAAAGCCAAACTTTAGTGACTGTTTCCCATGACACCATTAGGGCCCGACCGATATGGATTTTTGGGGTCCGATACCGATATAAAACAGTGGCAAAGGCAGATAGCCGATATAATGGGTGATAAATTCCAATAAAATAAAAAAAAAGTAAATTAAGCTTAAACATTGCCTTTTCGATGCTCACATATTTCTCCCTGATCTATTCTGGAAATCCTGTAGATATTTTTAAATAGTTTTAATTATTTAAACAGTATCCTGCTCTGTTGCACATTGCAACCTGGATATGCCACATTATCTGTATTTTTTATCTTAAAGGGACTCTAAGGAAGTTTGAAATTTTGTGCTCGCGATTGCCCCATCAGGCAAAACGCGTAACTGCAGTTTTAACGGTAAGCTCGTGCATGTTGTGTGTGCACTCGCAAGCAATCATAAACAACTTAGTCAGCTCTATACTCGACAATTTACAGTTTTGCACGCATAACTTCAACTGAGGTAATAAAAGTGATGGAAGATATTTAGACCAAATCAATTTTAGTGTATTTTCCTAGGATATGATACGTGGGAAAATTTGTAGCAAAGTGAATCAAGTACGAAGCCAAATAATAAAGAGAAATTAATAAATCATGTTGAGTAATAAATCACCTGAGTTAATTTTTTGAAGAAAAAATTACAACTAAAAAAATCAAATGTTAATGTATGTTTTTATTCTTTTTTTAAATTTATATATTACTTGAGTAATATAATAAAGCATTGCTAATCCCACTTTAGTAAAAGTTTAGATGCTTCACAGAATGAAAAGCAAACATATTTTAATCCAAAATAAACCAGACACGGAGCTACACTCTGTTACAGGAAAGCTCCTGTTTCTACATATAATTTCTAATCTAATTTGAATGATAAGCTTTTTGTTTCAATTTGAGGTCAAGTGAATATACAGTAAACGCTGTAAATGGTCACTGGAAGTGCATTTTACCTTGTAAGATATATTAATACCTACTGTATTAGTTTTATATTACAACAAATTACTTCGAGAAGGGTTTCCTCTGCTCAAAACTATTTTTTTAATCATTTTATTTTGTTTTATTTTACTCTATATGAAATACCTGAATTTACCAAGAATTTCGTGCTTAGGTGTCTGATATTTTAAAAGCAGATGTTACACGGTATGCAAGCAACTTTTTTACCTTTTTCACTGAGTAGCATTTTCGACAGCTACTTTTACTCAAGTAAAGGTACTGCTATTATTACTTGAGGACAACTTTTGTGTACTCTACCCACATTTGTTTGTATTTTGCATCAAGGTAAAGTATTAGCAACATTGTTTTTTTCATTGTAAACGCAAAACCCTGACCAAAACACTTTATGCTTTGTTTCAGTTAAGTTTATATAAAACGTGCATTTCATCACATTAACCTGTAAACCTTATATTTCTTTTGAGGAATCCAGTCCAACTGATTATTCACAAGTTTCTGAGGCGAGCAGGGAGAGGAGCAGGTAGAGGGACACCAGGGTCAGCGAGCTCGGTGCACCTGCTGCATTTGCCGACTGATGCCCTCAGACCTGGAAAATAAGTACTGTAGACAGGATCCAGAAGGGTGTCTGAGCAGACGTGCTCCTTTTAACTTGTTCTTCTTGGATGAAGGAATCTTGCGTTTGGCTCGGCCGACGTTGAGTGACGTGGTGGCTCTGCGTGACAGCCAAGAATCTGGATCTGGTAACCAAGAGTATTGTTACTCGGCCTACAGAGTATTCAGCAACATGGACGTCTTGGCGCAGACAATCAGCTTGTGATTTTCTTCATGCTGTGTATGGAGTATCAGGGACAAAACCCCCGACCCCCATGGTCTACGTTGGTTTTAAAGAAGTCCCGTTCCACAGAAACAAACATGAAACTCATAACCAACTCATAAATACTATTTACTTTTATTGTTATTGTAGCATAATATTCTTGCATATTTGTATTTGTCATGATTACATACATAAATTTGCTGTGTTCAGCTTAAAACGTTATCAGCAAAAACTACAAACTGTCTTGGTGTTCATTTTTTTTTTTTTTTTTGTGGTAGAAGTATCCAGTAAATTATTTTAGAAAAATTAGAAAGGAAAAAAAATCCTAATTATAAAACATATGAGATTGGAGATAAATAATCTTAAATCATGTAGGTCTAAAGCTAATTTTCCATCAAACTCAATTCTGGTCTTAAAACAGCAGAATATAATAATATAGGAGCAAAATATGACAATACATTCTGACATATACACATAGAATTTCAGAGAGAATAATTTGTTACTTCTACACTTGTTTTCAAAACTATTGGATCATCTAAAGCTTCATCCTGTTGATCCGTTGAGTTGATGCTACACAGAAAAAAAAGCCTATAGCCTACATAAATTACAAAAACAGGGTAACTGTTCATCAAACAGGAACCTATTTATTTTTTGTGATGAGGAGAACAATAACCAGGAACAGGAGTTGCATTTTGTTTACTTTATAATTACCTATCAGACTCACCTGCAGTGACTGAACTGTGGTATAGGTCCCTCCAAACGCTGCTGTAGATGGTTGTGGAGCCTTGATGAACTGACCTTCCCAAAACTAAAACAGAGACACTTTTACCGCTCCAATCGAAATGTGCACACGTTTACAAATGACAGTCAATAATATATACACGTTTTCAGATTAGCGACATAGTTCTACAAAGTTAAGATACTACGGTAAAGTTAGAACTTTTGTTTCTCATAATCCCAACAAATTAGCTAAACAATGCTCAGCTGTGAGCACGACAGACAGACAGCCTAAAACATGTTCCTACTGTGGACTTTGAACGCGTCTACTCTTTTTTCCCCCACGTATTTAGTAAAGATTTCTTACCTTTCAAGCAAACATGACGCCAGCTGCAGGTCTTTTCTCATACTGAGAGATTCAGCGTTCTCCTCTCAAACGCCGCCCGCACCGATGTTTACTCTGGCTCTTTGCCTACATCGATCCGACTCGTGTTTCTCCCTCTTTGTAGCGCTACAATAAACTTCTGGTTATCTTGGGCTGGAGTGTTGATGGTGCTTGAAGCAGCTCTCTTCTTGTTCTCGGCAGAATCATATGCTTCCAACGTTATCCCTGCTACAGTTTTAGCTGCAGGAAGCGATAGAACGTGAACGCGCATGACGTCGTCACACATTAGGAGGCGCAGGAGGAGCGCTACTTTTTCGACCCGAACAGTAACAAAAAAGAATTAATAATGTTATTTTACAGGCATATAGAAGCAACCACTATGAAAAACCCAGGGCTCTTTTTACTGACCAGGACATTGCTGGATTATGTATAAGGAAGAAATTTTGAAGCTCTATACATTTATTTGCTGTTAAACTTCCTTAGAGTCCCTTTAATAACTGCACAGTAATCTGTTTTGGTAACTTTGTCCATAATTTATATTTTTCTGGACTCTTAAATTGTGTTCTGTTCTTGCATTTGGGTTACAACTGAATTTCTCCTTTTGGGACAGTAAAGGATTGTTCTATTGTATTCTACACACCAAATAACAGTCTCAGTAACTCACTGAGGATTCCAAATAATGCAAATTAGATTTATTTAGCAATGATTTTCAAAAACAACACAGAACACAGAACATTTCTTGAATGCACCAGGTCTACATGCAGTTTAGTGCAGACAAGCTTCTGCAAACATGAACAGGCCGAGTCCGTAATCTGCAAAGAAAATTTGCGAGAAGTTTCACAGAAAGCAGCCAGCAGTGGTCAGAAATTCGTTAGATTCTTTGCTAGGCACTTTTAAGACAAAATAATAATATAGCGACATCGAAACATGGTATGACCATAACTGTTGGTGCGTTTATCTACAGTTAAATCCAGACCACTGTTTTTATTTATTTATATCCCCATCGTGAGTTGGTGGCTGCAATAAAGACAGTGCCGGTCGCTGCTGAGCTTCCTTTGTATGAAAATCCCTTGTAAAGTAATAAGCATTCAGCCACCAAATTCTAAGTACCCTCATTTAAGGACTGGATTCTGTGCTTCTTGTTACAAACACCATTGTAGTGCTCTTCCAGAGTTTTTTCTTCATAAGCATCACAAACTGTTAAGTTACTGCACTTATGTGACACACAGTCGATTTTTATGACAGTAGATTTAAAATGGTGACAAAGTCACTATTGAGGATTATTCTTTTCTGCTGTCACTCATACTTCACGAAACCAACACGGATAATTTTCATATTTATTATATACAGTTTCAGTCTCATTGTTACTTTAGTGCACATATGACTAAAGGGATTCGTCAAAGCATGCAACCTGTAAGCTGCTGCTACGGCGTTTTTATTTTAAGGCAAAAAAACATTTGATGTATTTAATCTTACGCTCCAGTTAAGATATGAATTTAAGGAGTTATATTTATGCCATTTATTTGTACAAATCTAAGTTTTAACAAGGAATAATGCAGGTTTTAAGTTATCAAAACCTTTTACACGCTAACTTTTCCACACAAAGCCATGGGGAACACATTAAGCTTATGAAGCCAAGGCAAGGCAATTTAATTTGTATAGCACACTTTCAACACAAGGCAATTCAAGGTACTTTACATGATTAGAAAAAATTGAAAAATTAAAAGATAGAATCACTAAAAGAAATCTTAAACGAACATTTGTAAAAGACAATTTATGTAATTAAAAGAATAGAAAAGATTTAGTGATTAGAGCATAAGAGAACATTTCTGTAAAATTATGAAAATTAAAACAGAAAAATGTAACAGTAATTAAAAAGAATGAACGAGGAACATTTCTAGGATTAAAGGTCTGATGACACAAGGAGACCTAGAAAAACTAATCCATGCATTTATCTCTAGCCGCCTTGATTACTGTAACAGTATCTTCACAGGTCTACCTAAAAAAATCATTCAGACTGCTGCAGCTGATCCAGAATGCTGCTGCTCGTGTTCTCACTCGAACCAGAAAAGTAGAACACATCACCGCACTTCTAAAGTCCTTACACGGCTCTCTGTAGCTCTGAGAATAGCACCAGCGTACATTAAAGATCTGCTATCACGATACAAACTATCCAGATCACTCAGGTCCTCCAGCTCTAGTTTACTGATCATCCCCAGAATCAGAACCGAACAAGGAGAACCAGCTTTCAGTGTCTATGCTCCTCATATCTGGAACAAACTACTGGAATAATGCAAAACTACAGAGACACTAAACTCTTTTAAGTCTAAAATTAAAACTTACTTATTTAGACCTATGAGTAACTGTTTTTACTTGCTTGTGTTTAATTTTCACACGAATTATAATCTTGATTAAGCCAAAGCTTCTCTATTTGTTTCAGGCGCTGACTATACATGTACCCTCCTAGCAATTTATTTTATTTGGTGTACACAAAATCAAAGAATAAAAATTCAGAAGTTACAACTACAAAAGGACAAGGGTGGATTTGCTCTGTCATGCTTAGAGGACTACTATGGGGACCCTAAGTCTCCTCCCCTTCCGGTCGGCCCATGGGTCCCCAAACCGAAAAACTAATGAATGGAAGTCAATGGAGCGATAAAAGTTATTTTCTGGTCCACTTTGGCTTACGTCCTGAATCACACAAATGTTGTACTTTGATTTAAATGATAACTAACGATGTACGTAATTTGGGATTTATTTGATTGTAAAAAATCGCATTTAAAATGCCTACAAATATGAAGTCAGAAGTTGCATATATGACGTAATTTCGCTAACGGGAGTTAGCACTAACCATAGCACATAAAACACTCACCTAAATCTTGTAGAGCTTCTCCTCCATGCTGGTTCTCACTCCACCGACTGCTTTACCCCCGACATAGCTGCTACTTTCCACATGGTCAGATTTATAGAGGTTTTCTCCGTGTTTAGTACTACTTTCTTCATCCTGGAGGCGACGGCCATCACTCTACTTCTTCTTCTGTAATTGTAGTCCGCTAAGCATTTTTACACAAAACCTAAAGTAACTTTTACCTCCGGTCAAAAATCAGCGTTTTCTCTGCATCAAAATTTGTTTTTAAAATTCACGGCCATCATATGTTCGATCCACGGCGCATTTCAGACTGGATGAGAAAATAACTTTAGTCGCTCCATTGACTCTCATTCTTTTTTTTGGCATTTGGGGACCCATGGACCGGAAGTAGAAGGGCGTGACTTAGGCTCCCCATTGGCTGCTAGAGGGTGACACGGGAATGAATTGTCGCTCCCGTCCCGTCTCGATCCCAAAAAAATACTCGTGTCACGTCCCGATCACGTGACAGCCCCCCCAGAAAATCTTGTCCCGAAAAAATCCAGAGAGAAAGACTCCCGTCCCGACCCAAATCCTGTAGATTAATAATTTCCTACTATGGCGCTCGCTCCCATTTCCGACGCCCCCCTTTAAACCATAGCCTAGCACAGTATCAAAGATCATCTATTTAGCTTTATCCGCCATCTTTAACCATATCCTGCATTCTCGTTTGGCCGCCTTACCACGTCATGAATTGAATCGACTCGTCTGACTTCCAAACTATTAATGCTGCGTTCGAGAGCCCATCCAAACCAGTCGGATGTGGGACTTCTCCTACCTGAAATGTACTAGCTGCCACTTCTAAGCGTTAGAGGCAATTTAAGTGGAATGTAAACAGAAAACATGGACGACCGCCGCGCTAAACAGATAGTCACTTTGTTTATTAAGTGGCATGCTAACAGATAATAGCGACATTCACATCATAAAATGAAAAACAAGTTCTGCTAAAATTACAGTGTCTAAAACAACACTACAAGCAGAGAATTACAGTTTATAGCCTATTCGTTCAAGTTTTACCTCTCACGACGTGAGACTCCGTGGGCGCCATTATCCTCCGACTTAATTTTGGTGAAGTCGGGGTACGTGAACTTCCCCCTGAATTCGCAGGTAGGAGGTTCCACTTCGACAGGCATTCCAATGCACTTTTCCTATTTAGAGGTAGGATAAGTCCCATGTCCCACTGGTTTGAATGGGCTCTCGAATGCAGCATAAGATACACGCATTTTCAGTCCGAAATCATGTGCTTACCAGTTTATCCAGGTGGTGTAGCAACAACGTAGCAGTTTTTGGTGCTTGCAGTGTAGTAGGCCCGATGGAATTCAACTAAAGATAAATGTAAAAAAAAGAAAGAAGATAATTCTAATTTCCGGTTTCCAGTCCGATCCCGTGGATTATTTCCTGTCCTGAGTGGTGATTGCTTGGTGTGATCTAATGTGTGAGGCTAAATGGTAGGAAATAGATCAGTCCTGCTGGGAGACACCGCTTCAATCACAGCTTGGAGATCAACCACTTATTAAAAGAGAAAAAGATGCAGATCTCTTTCTTATGCTAATAAAAGTGCTGATAGAGATATGGAATAGGAACTGAAAGAAGCGCCCAGACTGTTTATGATCCAGATTTTGCACATGCAAAGATGGCCTGTTTATGATCCAGATTTTGCGCCTGCAAACATGGATAAGAGATTCATGCAGTGGTCACAATGGTATAACAGGCTACTGGAAGATTGCAGACAAAAATTTACTATAAGACTACCAGCAACTCCATAGAGCATTTTATTTGGAAAGACGGGACTCTTTTAGATACCTTCAGTTGAGGCACCACTATGATAGAAACGTAAAGTTCTTAGAAGAGGAAGATACAGGCTTGGTTAAAATCATTCTTGACTCATGTAATGTGAGTGTGCCAAAGAAATGAATATCCAGATTATATAAATGTTTACAAACATTTAGGAATAATGATACAATTTACATTAAAGCTAGATGGGAAAAAGAGGCCAAAATAATAATACCTGACGACAACTGGTTCAATATATGTAAAGCTGTGGTAATGACTTCAGATCAGGTCTATGAAGGGAATTTAAATGGAAAAAAAAAAACATGTATTTTTTGTCATTCCTTCTGCTAAAATTAAAAAAAGTAAAGGCTCGGTGTTGGAGGAACTGTGGATTAGGACACAGCTATTGATTCTTTTTGTAATCGATTAATCTAGCACGTTATCAATTTGATTAATCGATTAATCTGATAATTTTTTTAACTTTTATTAATAACCAAAACAAATCATGCATAGCAAACATTTTGTGGTTGTAAATTGATCAAGCATTTGCCTTTTATCTTTCAAAAAAACAGAGAACTCCAACATTTGGCTCCAAAACTAAGCCCATTTTCCTTATTTATTTTTTTCTTTGACAAGTTATTGACTGAAGTTATTTGGTCTCTGTAAGCAAAGTTAGAGCTCATGCGACTTTTATGCGTTCGCCGACGAAAATGCATACAGTATGTGCATTAAATAATAAATACGACTTTCTTTAAGGGGGGGAAAACTAAAAGAAGTTTATGGAAAAGACCCATTGTTCGTTAGCTTGATACGTTTCTTTTCTGGGTTGTGAGCAGGAAACCTTGGAATCCTACATCTCTATTTAGGGCGCTATACTAGTCACACTGCCATCTAAAGGCCGCAGATATGTACTACATCGTTTTCAGTCATGCCCCCCTTTCGTGTAAACGCATTCAAACAAAAACGGCAAAGTTGTCATGTGAAGCCTGCCTAAGGCTTCTAGGGGGCGCTGTGAAGTTATTTGATCCAAATGGCTGCCCTCCTGTATGTCTGGGACTATGACGTCATGAGAGTTAGTTTAGGAATTGGGTCCAAAAGACGTGGCGGGCCCAAAAAATCTACCATTGGCCAGTTTCAACTGATCAACTACAAACACCTACTGCTGATAGCCAATGAAAAAGTGAGGCTGGGACAAAGCAGAAGCTGCAAGATGTTTTTGCTTTGTTATTCAAAATGTTTTTCTTAACCATCATAAAACAGCTATGGATCTAATACCGATATCTTAAACCCACAAACAACTTCACATAAAATAAGAAATGTTTCAAGCTCCCAAAATAGTAATTATGAAAATCACAGACCATGCTTTCTGAGTCATATTCACTTGTGGATTAAATTTTGTGCAAAACAGAAAGATAGTCTGCCACCTACTGGTAAGTTTATTTTCAACTGTCGACCAGGTGAGACTTTCCTGAGACTTTGATTATTCAGTTGGCTTTAGTTGGTCTGATAAAGCCTGTTGATGTGATCCTCAGTCTTTCAGTCATGGAACAAAACCCTGATTAAATTAGTCTGTTGGTGGAACTCAGTCTAAAATATTTCTAAAGATTATAAAAAGTCATGAAGGATTTCTCCAGCAAGTATTCACACTCCTTAAACAACACTTTATATCACATTGTTACAAACTACTACAAAGGCTTGAAAATTCTACTTGCATTTGGTCATAGACCAACAAAAAGTAGAGCATACTTTAGAAATGGAAGCATGTTGGAATAATATTTCATTGTTTTATTTGTGAAGTTTACTGTGCATTAATATTCACCCTCATTTACTTTGATAATATTAAAGAAAATCCAGAAAAAACATTTATCTTTAGAGGTCACCAGAAGCATCAATAAACTGTGCAAAACAGTACCATTGCAATTCAAACTGTCAGAACTTAGCTCATGACATGTCAAAAGTAACATGACACATAAAAAGTCTACACATGGCTTGCTAACAGTGCCTCGTGTAGACAGGAGGTCTACACGAGGCACTATCGCTCTCATGCTGCCGTCCTACCATCCAATACAGCATTTTTAAAGCCATTGGTGATGCTCTCTGGTGTTACTTCCTCTCATACCTGAAGGATCCACTTACACAGCCGACGTGCAAACAGTTTTTGAATTTTGTCGCAGCTGGTAGCGCAGCTCACCTCACTTCACCTGGGTTCGGTTCCTGCAGGGTACGCTGTGGGTGCTAAGGGTGTGTTTGTTCCTCCATATCATCGGCACCCACACCCTGGGTGGGGTTGGCGAAAGGGGCTTTTTATGTGGAGCCCACCAGTTCTGGGCTTTATACTGCCTCCTCACTGCTGACCGGGGCGCCTGAGAGGTTGGGGAGGATCTGGCTGGAATAACGTGATCCTTCCACGCACTAGGTCCAGCTGGGGAAATCCTGCTCCCTCACATGAAAAGAAGGGCCTGCTCTCTCCTCAAGCAGGAAGGAGGCTTGAGCTTCAGTGTGGGGCCCTTTAATGGTTGGCAGAGGCATACCAATGCCTGTGACTGGAATTGTGTGGTAGAAGTATGGGCATTGGTACTCAATACTGACAATTACTCAGATCCAAGTATTGGTATCCTATCTGTTTAAAAAAGTGGTATCCTTTTCCTCATGGCGCACAGTTTATGTAATTTAGTACTGTTTGGATCGGTATCGGATCAGTATCTGCAGATTCTGAACCTCAAATATCTGTATCGATATCGTAAATGAAAAAAGTAGATCAGTGCATCCCTAGTCAAATTACCCGGAAGTTCCACCTGTAGATGAGTGACGAGAAGGTTTGATTAAAAAAAGTTCCAGTGGCCTTAAGAATTAGGTGAATACTAATGCGCACCCAACTTTTTAGATTTCAATTTTAAAAAAGAAACTATGCATGATTTACCCACTCACTTCACAAATATGGACTTATTTGTGTTGGTTTACCCCATATCAGTGGTTTTTAAAATAAATAAAAAGTTTCATGAGCCATGAATACTTTTGCAAAACACTGTATACTGGTTCTATTATTTGCCAGGTACATTTACTCTGGCAAATTACTTTGGTAAAAATGTTTTGCCTGTTTTGTCTAGTAAAGAAGTAAGTATTCCCCATTAATTAATTTGTTGACCTGTTTTTAAACAGCTCCACAGTAGCTCAACCCTCTGAAATGCCTCCATCTCCGCTTGTGTGGGAATAGCTGCTACTGTGCACCTTCCTCTTTCCCAGCTGACCAGATGGAAACTGAAAACACCTAGTCATCTTCCTTCTACGTAGCATTTCACTGGAGAGAAGGACTCTCAGCTTTGATCGGTTGAAGTGGACGCATGGAGAAAGTCACAGACGCTTTTAGATCTGAAGATTTTGTGTACAAATGAATGGGACAGTTTGATAGAACAAATGTCAGTGGTATACTAATGTATTAGTAACTGATCAGACTATCTAATCTTTAGAAAATAAAGTACAACTGTTGATAATTGTGCCCAATACCTGCAAGGATGTATAGATTTTTGGTCAGTTGTAAACTGCTTAAATTTATTGCAAACCTTACATTTAGATTTTTTTTTCTGTTAGCCAGAACTGTTGCAGTGATTATTCTGATCCCATGTTGCTTCATATTAAGACAATCAAATGTAACTGTCTGTAGAATGAACAGATTCCCCACATTTCATTAAAAAACAAAACAAAAAAACTTGGTGTTTGAGAAATGTGAAAGATTTTTAAACTTTGGTTGTTTAAAGCATTTGTCTTTATTCCCATGTAACATTTGATTTACCAAAGATCAGCACCCTTTTGTATAAATTAGGAGTGAGCCTTTATTTAAAAAAAATAATCTTATTAATTACAGGCTTTGTAATTAATTAATCTCGATTAATCACATTTGACAGGTACAACAATTTTTGCACATAAAAGCCATAAAAGTAAAAAATATATGCGTGGCCAAAACTGAATAGACCTAAAACCAAAGTGTTATGTTAAACATATTTCCTAACGTTGTCTTCAAAAACAATAACAAAAAAAAGTATTTAGAGGGATCATAATGTGGTTTTTAAAAGACGCTTGGCCTTTTTATTGGACACTTTGCCTGCTCATGGCTTGACGTTGTCATTCTAAAGCGTGCATTCTGTGGTTAGAAAGAATAGTTGAGTAACAAACTTCCAAAAGGCTTTCATGTGTACAAATATGACTTTAAGATAATGATTGAAATAATTACTCTCCTGAATTAGACATTTTCAGTTCTTTATAATATTACTTTTTAATTTACATTTTTTAAATTTTACTAATATTTAACAAAAATTGTACAAATTTTAAGAAGTATTTTCTATTCAGTATAGCAAAAGTATAAAGTAGCAGTCTCAAAAATATGATTAAAAACTGTATAAACTCAGTGTTTCATTTTAAAATTAATCCTCAGTTGATTTATAGATGAACTCCAACTTTGTAAAGCATTACTGAAGTTTTTGTGTCCATGGGACCTGTGGATCTCTGCAACTTTTTGTCACACACAGAAACACATTTGCCAACTATGGGAATGCTGCCCTCTGAGCCTTGTTTGTTGCAGCCAGACAGCTTATCTTTTGCAGTTTGTATATAAGGCGTGTACTTTGACAATATGTAAACAGCAGCAAGTTGAAGGATGCAACTCGGTACAGACTGCTGTCTGTTCTGTTTATGTACGAATAATTTTTACTGCATACATTGCACCAGTCAGTTTAAGTTTGGTTCCCAGATTAACAATGAAAACCCCCTCTGAACCCACAGAGAGTGCTTGAAGGGTGGATGGTCACCCTAGCTCTCAAGTGTGCATCATTGTAATTGCTGTAACAGGAAATCATCCACAGGCAAATTTTCCACATTGATTGGAATGTAATTAATTAACGTGTTAACCGCCCCCCCCGCCCCCGCCTCAGTACGAATGAAACCATGATTAAATCAGTTGTTTTCAAAAGATACACTTTAGGGTAACACTGTGTGTCTTCAATGCACGGTGCAGCATTTCGATATGGGAATATTGCAGCATTCGTACCTGCATGCTTGATAATAATATTACCACAATATTCCAGCAATACTAGATATATGAATGGAAATCACGACTTGGCACAATACAGGGTGATGTCATGATGTGTGTAATGTGCCCTGAGCCCCGGCCGGCAACAGTATTTGTAATGCAAGTAACATTGAGAAAAACACCCTACTGATTTGACTTCAGGCTGACCACTTATGAATGGCCAAAAGGCTCACTGATGCATTGTCTTTTGAAATAGGCCCTATGTTCTATCAGTAGCCTATATACTTTCCTTTTCTAAGTCCCTGTTTACAAAGAAATGAAATGGGTATAGTTTCAAAAATAGAGTCTGTAAAATGGCCCCACAATTGAGATATTCGTCCATACAGTTCCGCACAAACTGCAGAAGCTACTGTGGCACCTATGCCAGGTCCATTATATAGTGCTTTGATATGCCACAAAAACACAGAAAAGAATACTAAGCGTATGCAGTCAACAAATTCAGCTTTACATGAGAGCCTATGGTGTCCAAGGAATTCGGGGGAATTTTTTTGCGGCTGGTGATAGAAGAGGTACAGTAAATCATATTCTAGGATCCATAGGGTCAGTATTTGCTTTATCAGGACTGCAACACCATACGGTTGTTTACTTTATCGAAGAGTTGTGCATGCGTGTGAAATATCAGAATAGGGTGGCAACGTCATCCTCTCAGAAAAAAATGCAGGAGATTTCATAATTACTCAGACAACTGAGCGAGCGTTGTGAGATTCCTCCACTTTTGGACCCGGTTTCAAGCATGATTATTGTCTTGATATTCTGGCTCCTTGTGAATGAGACATCTATTTGATTAAATTGATTTTGCTGCTACACCTGCTTTCATCTTTGTGTAGACAGGGCCAGGGCCTACATTTTTCACTTCTTTCAGTTCATGTGTTCAAATGCTAAAAGCTCAGGCCCTGTTTACACACAGACAAACAGGTATAGTGTTAGCACCACAATAATGAAAAATTATGTCCATAAGTATTCCACAAACAAGTTTAAGATGTTGCAGTAAATATGTTCCAAATATGCAGCTAAGTTTGTTCCAGAGAGGGTTCTTAGCATAACTTTCCCTTTTAAAGGATGATCCCGTGGACGTGGTAGCACAGATTAGTCTATGTTTCATCAAAATTGCTTCAATTAAAATGTTCTAACTAAATAGTGTTTCATTCATTTTTCTGAAAAAAAAAATATTTTGTGAATTATTTGGTGTAATATTTAACGGTAACAAATCCATCTTTGGCCTTTTGTATGGTTCTTTTCTGTGTATTATATAATATGCATTTGGTCCCCCCAGTATTGTCCAGTTCTGTCACAGCAGAAATGGTTTGTTTCTCTTTATCCTACAGTAAAAGTGTGCCAGTCTACTTTATATGGCCATAAAAAAAGCAACAAATGGTACCTAACACACATTTACAACTGTGACAGACTGGGGGTTTTCTGGAGGGACCAATAAGACGATACATCCACCAGAAAATGCAGGACAAAGCCCATTACATGTTATAAACAATATTAAACAATTTTACAAACATATTTGTAACAAGAGTATTTTAAATAAGATTACAGTACGCATATGCAGCTCAATGAAATATTCCTGCATTGTGAAACAATGACTACTGATAAGTGCATTAAAAAGCCTTTTAGTGACAGCAAAGATAGCTGTTGAGTTGAAATATTATATATTAGTATATGTTATAAACTTCCGTTGAACAACGTCACTGGAAGGCAGACTGATTATGAAGTGCCCCTAGGGAAACCACAAACCACTGTCAGCCTTTATTAAGGGACAGAGTCAACTCCCCAGCTGGATTAGGGGAGATGGTGAAGTCCCTCCACTAGTTAGATGGAACTCAGCCTTCTCACTGACCAGGGTCCATTCATAGTTTATCACACCTCTCTGTAGGTTCTGTACTGTTACCCACTCGATACCCCATTAAGACAGTGTCTTACCCACGGTCGAAATCAAATAGTATAATATAATAATAGTTAACCTGACAAAAGCAAACTATGAAAATCTCATTAAAATAAATACAACTCAGACCCAACAAGGAAAAACGACTATTAGATGTGGTTTACTAAACATAAGATCCCTCTCCTCAAAGACTTTATTAATAAACAACTTGATATGTGAAATTGATCTATTTTGCCTATCAGAAACCTGGTTGCAGCAGGAGGATTTTGTAATTATAAATTAGTCAACTCCTTCCAATTATCCAAATTTTCACATTCCTAGAAGTACTGGGTGAGGAGGAAGAGTTGCAACCATCTTTCATTAAGAGTTGCAAATTCACATTAGACCAATTATTAACTACAGCTCTTTTGAACATATAATCCTTACCCACGGAGCATTTTTCTGTCTATAAGACGTCTTATTAACGTCTATATGGTCCTTAGACATCTAGGCTAAAATCGGTCTACCACTGGTCTAAAAATGAAAGTTTTTCAGCCGTCTAGGTTTAGACTAGCCATCTAATTGACTTCTAAAAGACGACTACCTCTATTCGCTGTGTTTAATGCAAGATGTTTAAGTAACCGTTAATGAACGTCTATTTATAGACGTCTAAAGTTATACTTTTGCCAGACGTTTATTTTTATACAATTTAAACACCATTAGATATTCTAGATGTCTATTAAATATATTATAGCCTAATGATATTCTAATAAATCCAGCTATTACAATCTATTAAATTAATCACAACAAAACTATTAAAATTACAGTAAATTAAAGTTGTGAAATGGAATGTTAATTCAGGTTCTCTAAAAAAAGGGGGGGGGCAGAATTTAACCTGTGATCCTTTCCTTTATGTCGTGGGGCACGATGTTATGACAATGATATTTTAAAAAGTTTCAGTAACACTATGCTTATTTTACCACTGGATATCAATGCATCTCTTGATGTTAACATTTACCAAATTATCCTACTGTAATGTAAATCAATACATTTTTCAAACATTATCCAACCATCACAAACATATGAATGTGCAATATACATTTTTAATTTCAACACATTTGTAAACATACATTGGAAATAAAATAGCACAAACTCAAATATATAATATTACCAAAATTAAAAAAAATAATTTTTGGGCTTATTTTATTTAAACAAAGATTGTGGTGAAAAAACAAGTAGTCTAATCTACAAAATTACTAAAATAAAATAAAAATGTAGGTTTTTGTATGCAAAACATTTACAAAACAAAAACAAAAATTAGTCCAAAATATTTTTTTTAAATATACAAAAACTCTGTGAAAATGTATTACTAAACCAAAATGTGAAAATAAAATTACACCGATGGTGTCCTGGGCCTCTTATAGCCCCCTCCACCACTTCGAGCTGGGGCCTGTTTGAGATGTGCACCCATTGCTGAGCTGATCATATACTCCGTGGCCTCTTTGAAAGTTTTCTGAACAGATTCTGCAAACAAACCAATAGAATAAATTAAGAAATATTGTAAAAGTCACAGAGATAACAGATATTATCCATTAAGACAAGGTACATGGTTTCAAAGGACCATCCGGCTTAATGGCTACTTAATTGCAAGCTAAATAGCAGGTAAGCTATAGCTAGCCTGCTAGCAATGCTGCGAATGGATATCGATTAAATTAACAAACATTGCAGGACAAAACACTATTTCAATAACGTACCTTTGAGCACTCACCTATATGCAGCCCTTCAAGGTGTATTTGAAGAAACAACGATTTCTCACACGTAGTGGTCCCAATGAGAGTAAAATAAATTGGTCCGGACGACTCCGATTTGCTCAGATCATCATCAACGACAATTAGACCTAGCAGAACTTCAAGTGTGTTGCTGCCTACTAGTGGTGAGGGCGGGGAGGACCACTAAAATAACTTAAATATAGAGATTGAATAAACATCTAAATCAAGGCTAAATCTAAACTTTATTGTATATTGATAAATGGCAATTCTAATTATTTAAGTCCTATATTTGGATACCAGTTGTGCAACTTATTTTTTTTTAGCACTGTTCATTATTTAATGTATTTAATAAAAGGGACTCTAAGGAAGTTTAACAGCAAATAAATGTATAGAGCTGCAAAGTGTCTTCCTTATACATAATCCAGCAATGTCTTGGTCGGTAAAAAGAGCCTTGCGCGTGGTTGCTTCTATATGCCTGAAAAATAACTTTATTAATTATTTTTTGTTACTGTTCGGGTCGAAAAAGTAGCGCTCCCTCTGCGCCTCCTAATGTGTGACGACGTCATGCGCGTTCACGTTCTATCGCTTCCTGCAGCTAAAACTGTAGCAGGGATAACGTTGGAAGCATGGATTCTGCCCTATGATTCTGCCGAGAACAAGAAGAGAGCTGCTTCAAGCACCACCAACACTCCAGCCCAAGATAACCAAGAGTTTAGTCCAGCGCTACAAAGAGGGAGGAACACGAGTCGGATCGATGTAGGCAAAGAGCCAGAGTAAACATCGGTGCGGGCGGCGTTTGAGAGGAGAACGTTGAATCTCTCGGTATGAGAAAAGACCTGCAGCTGGCGTCATGTTTGCTTGAAAGGTAAGAAATCTTTACTAAATACGTGGGGGAAAAACAGTAGACGCGTTCAAAGCGGGGATTTCTGTACTTCGTCTGCAGTAGGAACATGTTTTAGGCTACCAGTCTGTCATGCTCACAGTTGAGCATTGTTTAGCTAATTTGCTGGGATTATGAGAAAAAAAAGTTCTAACTTTACCAGAGTATCTAAACTTTGTAGAACTATGTCGCTAATCTGAAAACGTGTATATATTATTGACTGTCATTTGTAAACGTGTGAACATTTCAATTGGAGCGGTAAAAGTGTCTCTGTTTTAGTTTTGGGAAGGTCAGTTCATCAAGGCTCCACAGCCATCTACAGCAGCGTTTGGAGCGACCTATACCACAGTTCAATCACTGCAGGGGAGTCTGATAGGTAATTATAAAGTAAACAAAATGCAACTCCTGTTCCGGGTTATTGTTCTCTTCATCACAAAAAATAAATAGGTTCCTGTTTGATGAACAGTTACCCTGTTTTTGTAATTTATGTAGGCTATAGGTTTTTTTTTTCTGTGTAGCATCTACTCAATGGATCAACAGGATGAAGCTTTAGTTGATCCAGTAGTTTTGAAAACAAGTGTACAAGTAACAATTATTCTCTCTGAAATTCTGTGTATATGTCAGTATGTATTGTCATATTTTGCTCCTTTTTTATTATATTCTGCTTTTTTTAGGACCAGAATTGAGTTTGATGGAAAAGGAGCTTTAGACCTACATGATTTAAGATTATTTATCTCCAATCTCATATGTTTTATAATTAGGATTTTTTTTTCCTTGTAATTTTTCTAAAATAATTTACTGGATACTTCTACCACAAAAAAAAAAAAGAATGAACACCAAGACAGTTTTTTAGTTTTTGCTCTGGCTGAAATTAGAACAATGTCGCCCCAATACTAGCATCTGTATCGTTGCATGATCCCTTCCACAAAATTATATATCACTGTGGTGGATTTTTATTTGCTCTACAGACATTGCAGTTTTTATTTTGTTTGTCTCTTTGCAGGACCACTTCTAAGCTTGAGTCTTCCCAGAAAAAAACATCTTGATGTACGCAGGGAAACGCTTTGCATTCTCATATGGCGTCTACAGTATAAAGCCAGGACATTCCTTGCTGCATTGGACTACAAAAACCATAACCACCTTCCAGTGCATGTGAACAGCTCTCAACTCTGCCGGGGGACTCCCAAAAAGCAGCATTCAACCAGATGACCCTAGGGCCCTGGGTCCTGTCTCCAGGATCATCCTCCTACAGCTGAATTGGTGCTGACACCGCAATGCAGAGGAGAGATAATGATGATAACCAAACGTCTTCTCCATTTTGGTGGAAGAAAATTACATAATTCTAATTTCTTTATTTTATCCTTTTCCAGGACTTGATAAGTGATCCCCTAGCAAAAGTTGATTCTCTGCATTCTAAGCTGAACACAGCAAATTTATGTATGTAATTATGACAAATACAAATATGCAAGAATATTTTGCTACAATAACAATAAAAGTAAATAGTATTTCTGAGTTGGTCATGAGTTTCATGTTGGTTTCTGTGGAACGGGACATACCTTTAAAACCAACGTAAACCACAAATGGGTCGTGGTTTTTGTCCCTGATCCTCCATACACAGCATGAAGAAAATCACAAGCTGATTGTCTGCGCCAAGACGTCCATGTTGCTAAATACTCTGTAGGCAGAGTAACGATACTCCCGGCTACCAGATCCAGATTCTTGGCTGTCACGCAGAGCCACCACGTCACTCAACGTCGGCCGAGCCAAACGCAAGATTCCTTCATCCAAGAAGAACAAGTTAAAAGGAGCACGCCTGCTCAGACACCCTTCTGGATTGTGTCTACAGTACTTATTTTCCAGGTCTGAGGGCATCAGTCGGCAAATGCAGCAGGAGCACCGAGCTCGCTGACCCTGGTGTCCATCTACCTGCTCCTCTCCCTGCTCTCCTCAGAAAGTTGTGAATAATCAGTATGACTGGATTCCTCAAAAGAAACATAAGAAGGTTTACAGGTTAATGTGATGAAATGCATGTTTTATATAAACTTAACTGAAACAAGGCATAAAGTGTTTTGGTCAGGGTTTTGCGTTTACAATGAAAAAAACAATGTTGCTAATACTTTACCTTGATGCAAAATACAAACAAATGTGGGTAGAGTACACAAAAGTTGTACTCAAGTAATAATAGCAGTACCTTTACTTGAGTAAAAGTAGCTGCTACTCAGTGAAAAAGGTTTTGGTAAAAAAGTTGCTTGCTTACTGTGTAACATCTGCTTTTAAAATATCAGACACCTACAGTAGTAGCAGTTTAAAAGTTCTCATGTTTCCATGATTGGTCCTTGACTGGCCCTTGACTGGTACGTGCCTGATCCGTCAAAGGTCCCTGACAGGTCCGTGGTGGTAATGTAATCCCCCGCTATGACGTCTTCAGTGAGGCCTCGCCCCCAAGGAGCCTGAGTTAAAACCAGCTGCAATGCCTCTTTTGTCCACGGGGAGGAGCAGTGATTTTAATGTTAATGATTTATTGACGTATCAGACTCAGGGTAGCCTATATAAATGTCATTAAAAAATGTTCCCCTATCTGTTCCTCTATGGTTTGCTGGTTTGTATGTAGCCTAAGTTTGAATGTAACTCAGAAACTCAGGGTTCAAATAGCCCACCACTGTAGTCTTATACCCAGATACAGTAGTTTTATAGCATAAAAGTGCTCTGTAATGTGAAACGTATGACAGTACTGTAGGCAATTAGCCTACTTTTTGGGTTTCATAGGGTTAGGGAACCTGGCCAGGTTCGGGCTTAATTTCTATCATTGTCCACGGTCTCAGGACGGGCTTTAGTGGTCAGCTGATCATCTCAGCGCGATCATTTATACTGTAATAAAGTGCTGCAGTGGGCCACTAACATTATTCCGACAATACCTGTCAAGATGTTGCAGGCACACTGCATGTGTCACGATGTGGAAGACCCACTCCTCTCAGATCAAAACAGAAAACATGCTTCGACTGCTGAGTTGCGCTCTCACAGAAAATACTGAAGTGTAAATGCAGTATTATCCCAAGTTTCAAGTTGCAGAAGTCTCCTGCATTTATATAGCAGCTCCCTGATGGCCACAAGTCAGACAAAATCTGCTGAAATCTAGAGCAAGCGGTGAGAGCGCACACAGAGACTCACACAGGCGAGACAGACTTTTACGCAACAGAAGCAAGTGGTTAAATCTTCATATAGCTGCAGACAAAAAAAAACCCGTTATAAATCAACATGCCTTGAAATTATTCTTATTCATTTATAATTTTAAGTTTCAGGTAACAGGTCCTTTTGACCGGAGTTTCAAACATTTGTCCAGTAAATTGAAAACAGGTGCCAGTTTTCCTAACGCATGGATTCGTAGTCCTGCAGGAAAGTACTATATAGACATATGAGTCTTTGTAGCCGGGGTAATATTTATAAATTACAGTTTTTTTTTGTTTTTTTTTTTAAACAGTTTATCCACCAGCGCAATTTTCATCCAGTCAGTCTCCAACTTTTAAGGCCAGATTACAGCTCTACGCTGAGTCAACGTGTGATTCACAGATGTGATTTACCTGTGACTAATAATGGTCATCTACCATTAATAATAAATGAAACTGTGAAGCTATAACTTTTTTTTCTTCCATTTTTATTTAAACTAGCAAATTTCACACAACACAGCAAACCAAAAAAAAAAAAAATCACATTTTAAACGTTTTTTTTAACGGCAATAGCCAAGGCGCTGTGCCTCAGGGTCAGTCTTGCGGGGACTTCTCAGTCTCTCATTTATTTTGTTTCTGACTCTTTGCCAATGGTCCCCAGACAGGTTAGGGAATCGCTTTGAAACCTGTTGGTGGACCTTTATAATTTGAGGCAGTGGACTTTTTCCGTTTGAGCCGCTCCAGTTTGTCATCTTTCCCCAGCTCTTGTACATATTAAATGGAGTAAACGCCATAAACACATTGGCTGCATATATGTCTGGCCGAGGTTGGTCTCCATCATGGCAGCGTCTAAAAAACTCCTCCTCACGTTCCGCTGGCCGAGCTCTAATTTCAAAGTCTGTCACGACATCCATCGGACGTGTGAGATGAACTGCTGGAGGCATGGGTTCTGGAGAGGGGCGGGGGTCCACCGGTTCGTAAGTCAGCCGACGCCTGGCAGTTGGACTTGCTGTTGGTGGTGCAGGACTCTCCAAACGTTGAAGGCGATGTACAACGTCCTGTACGGCCGCCTCCAGCTGGCCCATTCTCCTGGAGATGTCCTCCAGTGTTTCTGTTGTGTCATTTTTACGGCCACTGACACTTGTTGCCTCAAGAGCACCCACACGGCTTTTAATGGCCCCGATCTCGGTCACGATGAGCGCCTGGAATGAGCCAGCACAGCTCCCTGCAGCAGCGCTGACAGTGTTAGCCTGCACAAGAAAATAAGAAGGTGGAAATTATTAGTATTAGAGCAAGGTTCAGTCTTCTCACTACAGTCCTCAGGTCACTGGTACTGTTTAAATCAGTTTTAATTCAATAACTTACCGCTTTTTTCTTCACAAGCCGCACGTTTGATCTCCCCACCGGTGTTTTGGATGTGTCTGGCTTCGCATAGGGCGAGGGCTGCTTTGTCTAGTGGGAGAAAAAAAAGAGTAATTTGTTATGTTCACTAAACAAGGAAGGCTATTTAATTCTGGTTAATTATAGTGCTGTTTAAAGAAACGCGCACACAAAGAAAAGCAACTTACCACACGTTTTGGTCTCCTGGTCACTGGATTGTAAAAGTTGCCGGGTTCCATTTTTAGTGCAAAGATGTTGCCAAAGAGTGGAGGAAAATAATAAAGCGTTGTGTTTAATTGGCATTTTATATTCTACCTGAATGATTATTCTCTGTGTAGTGAAATTTCATTGGCTGCTTACACCTTGGGAATGCATCCGCCAATAAGATGCGTTAGTTTGCAACATGTCATTTACATAAGCATTGCAATAGGCTGTGTTTCTCCCCCCACACTGCCTGACTCAGTCTACTGTACAGCCAAGATGACACGCATCAACAGAGAGAGTTCCCAGCAAGTGCGTCAGATGCGACTTGAAGGAAAATCAACGAGGGAGATCCATAAAAATTTGGTAGACAGGGGCATCAAAGTTACACTAAGGGCTATAACAAAACATTACAGAGAGCCGCAACCCCGCCGCTCATGTCCGAGAAAAATGCACAAGTAAGTTTTTTCATCCATGAATAAATGTAAAACAAAAACTGATAATAATCTATTCACTTATATATTCTGTAATTTCTAATGCGTTTGGATTTGTCTATTCTCATTCTTCTTCTCACAGTGCTATTCTGGTTGCCATTGATGAAATGACCAAGTCCAATGACGAGATGACGGCCCTGGCAGTACAGCAGAAAATCCAGACTGATTTTGGTGTGCGACTGGGTTTGACAAGCATACGCGTTGCTCGCAGAAAAATGGATTGGAAATTTGGCAAGGCCCGCTTCTGTCCAATGATAAAAGAACGCAACAAAGTGAAAAGGCTGGAACAGGCGACTCTGTGGAACAACTCTGGAGAGACCTGGCATGATGTTCTGTTTACAGATGAAACAACTGTTGCATTGGAACACTACGCCAGACAGAGTTTCCACAAGAAGGGCCACGTCGTGGCGAAACCTCAGCCAAAACATCCTTTGAAGCTGCATGTTTGGGGAATGATTTCCCGGCAAGGTGCAGGTCCAATGGTAATCTTCGAGGGAATAATGGATCGAAAATACTTTAAAGAGACCATCATTAAAGAACACGCCGCACCATACATAAGGACATATTTTGGGTCTGACCATCGCTTCTTCCAGGACAATGATCCAAAACACACCGCTGCTGGAGCGTACATGGCGTCTGAGGGGATCAACTGGGTGAAAACTCCGCCAGAGTCACCAGACTTTAATCCCATTGAGCTTGTTTGGCACTCAATGAAAGATTTTATTCGGAAGGAGGCTAAGCCAGGTACCAACCAGGAGCTTGTTGACGCCATACATAGGTTTTGGGACACAAGAGTCAATGTGAACTTTTGCAACAGACTTATCACAGGACTGTCAAAAGTTGTGAGGTGTGTTATTGAAAACGAAGGGGGGCACAGTGGAAAATAAAAGTTCTGGTGGTCATGTATAATAAAAATAAAAAAAAATAGGCCTATCGCACTTCTTTTCCATTTCCTGTTATGTTGTTTAAATAATAAATGTTCACCAAGCTGCAAATAATGGTTTGTGTCTTTTGTTTTTGCCTCAATGTCACGGAATGAAATAAACGGAATGAAAATAAATAAAAATTAAAAATGGTGTGTGCAATAGGGATTCTCATCCGCAGAACATCTGCTAAGATGGTGACACCAAGTTATCGTAACAGTAACAAGGCTACTTTTAGTAAGAAGTTTGTGGAGTGCTTTTTAACAGAGAACAAGAGTACATACTGCACATAGGATGTCAGGGACTCATTGCCACTATAAGTTAATACAAGTCAAATGTTTCTATAGAGTAAAGCTGGCTAACCTATTGTTCTCGCTGATGATCACCCTGAATGCAACCCCCAACTTAACAACACACCATAGACTCCAGATCATTCACACCTCCTAAAGAACATTACCATCTCCAAGCATCCCCCCACCAAGCTTTCGTGACCATCCCTACAGTATGTAACCATGTCTATTCTGTTGTTATTGTAAACATTTCACAACTAATCTGCTGCAATTATCCAGGCACATTTAGCTTTGTCACCATTCAAACCAATGTGTCTAACCCATTACAGTGGATATCAACCTTTTTGTCAACCAGATGTGGCTAAAACAACAACGCACATGTTTTTAATTTTTTTTTCTTTGTCCCCACCCTGCATACGCACACACACACACACTACTACCACCACAAATATGCCGAGTGCTTCACTGACCAGAATCTGACCCGCACAGATCAGAGTCGCATACAAACGCAGTGTTGATACAATGCATTTTGGAGAAAACAATGAAGCAGAAAACAACTCTCTGTTTGAAATTATTTAATTTAATATGAATTTCACAACGCTTTATTTTAGAATGTTTAAGTAAACTAATGTTTAAGTTTACAATTAATATATAATATACACAACTTAATTAAGAATTTATTATAAAATATATAAATTGATAAATATGATAAATACGCTATTACGCTGTTTTTGCTTTGTTTATCTCATTACCATCTTCAAGCATCCCCCCACCAAGCTTTGCTCCCCATCGCTACAGCATGTAACCAGGTCTATTCTGGTGTTGCAAACATTCCGTGGTGAGCCGAATAGTCATGTGATTGCATAAATATTATAAATGGGCTATTACGTTGTTTTGCGTTGTGGAACTCTGTCATTTTCATCCAACAACAATAACATAAAAAAACACGAGTTTATCACAAAATTAAAGGAAAGTACATTAGGTTTTAAAAAAGTTATACTTTAGGTTCATAGAAATAAATCAAATTGTTTACAGATATAACGTTTAAGGCTACTTGTTATAATGTTTTACAGAACTCATTTGGTGAAGTTTGGCCCGTGTTAGGAGAACTTAAGTTTATGGAGCCTATGATAAACTTTGACAATAGAAGAAGCAGGTTAATTACAAAAAAGTGACCATTTTGTGTTGTTACATCCAAAATGGTTTTTCTTCAGTGGACGTGATAATAACATCATGTCGATGAGAATTCTGTGAGAGAAGCGCCATCTCCTGGTCATACTCTGTATTTCAATTAATGGGTGGAGTTGCAGTAAAACTTTGACACTCCCACGAGAAAGACGGAGGCCACTCCGGCCACTGGGATTTGGAGGGAACTCTGCCGTTAATGGGCTGGAAAGGGCACGCCATTCGTCCGGCGTTTACTCTGAATGAGAACTTTTAAACTGCTACTACTGTAAGCACGAAATTCTTGGTAAATCCAGGTATTTCATATATCTATCCATCCATTTTCTTAACCGCTTAATCCTTAATGGGTCGCGGGGGGGCTGGTGCCTATCTCCAGCTGTCAACGGGCGAGAGGCAGGGTACACCCTGGACAGGTCGCCAGTCCATCACAGGGCCACATGGAGACAGACAGGACAAACAACCATGCACACAATTACACCTAAGGACAATTTGGAGAGATCAATTAACCTGACAGTCATGTTTTTGGACTGTGGGAGGAAGCCGGAGTACCCGGAGGGAACCCACGCATGCACGGGGAGAACATGCAAACTCCATGCAGAACGACCCTGGGCCGGGATACGAACCCACAACCTGCTTGCTGCAAGGCGACAGTGCTAACCATTTGGTGAGCCCGTCCTGCAGGTGCGTCTCATACCAAACAGATCTGGTTGTTTTTTCTGCTTTGTTTCTGAAATAGCTATCACTCTTTCGACCCTGCTGAGGACAGCTGGATCCTCAACCGTGAACAGAGCTAATTGACAGTTTTGGAGTTAATCCACAATAGAGGAACACTTTAATATATAATTTACTAAGGTAGAAATAACCAAAATATATCATTAAACGTAATATTTGCATATAAGCAGCTGTGTTAAATATCTAATAAATCAAATGTAATATAGACTTAGTATACCAATTAACGTGGTAGTAATCCAAAGTCCACCAAATATATATATACACACATAAGGTTCTAAAAGAGCATCAGGGAGGCTAATTAAGAATAAAATAGAAAGGCATTGCATTGATAAAATATATACAATGATCTTGTGACAAAACGAGAGAAAAACCGTTTCATGCAGGGAGGAGAAAAGGGATGCATACATTCCTGTTTCTGTAGGACTGACAGGAAAGTGATAGAATACAGGAAGTATTCTTTTTTAATAAGTAAGGGAATAATTAGAACAACAGTTTAAGCAGACATAACTGGGTTAATGCCACATACTCACATTCACACACACCGTCTCGCTGTATCCTCATTTTCTCTCCTGCAACATGAAGCTGGATAACAGCGCGCCTCGACGGCAGCGCGTTACCCTGTGGACTGGAGCTCATACCTGCCCATCCTTCCTGATGTGTCATTGTTAATGTCTGAATATGTGCTTAAATGTTTGTTGGTGTGGTTTTTTTCTATCACCTGCGTTGTGAGTGCTGTACGGACCCACAACACAGTTGAGCGTTTTTTCCCACTCACCGTGGAACCCTCCCCTACCAGATGTTTACTTCTCTATGTTTCATAAACGGGAGCGCCGCTTGGTGGCTGCATGCCCAACAGTGACCTGGATCTGTTTGTTGTTGTTGTTGTTTGTAATGATCTTGGACAGGTTGTACTGTATCTGTAAATTCCTTGTATGCATCATACTTGTATGTGTCATACTTGGCTGATAAAGCTGATTCTGATTCTGATTCTGATTCTGATATACCATTCCTGTCAGAGAGAGCAAACCTATAAATTAGTATATTTTTACAATAACTAATACTGAAGAAATAATGGTGTAGTTACTATTAGTAGTAGTTTCCTAATTCAACTGCTTAAAATAAAAGTAAAAAAGGGGGTCCCACAGTGCGTTCATAGAAAATAGGGCCCATGTGGAACCAGCCTTAGTGGGAAAGACATTTACATTCAGCATTTGTGGAAGGAGAGTAATGAATATGAAAAGACATTTTTTAAATAAAAATGCCACCTTACGTAGAAGTTAAAGGAAATCAGGAGCTGGCGGAGCTGTGCTCTCCCACCCCATCAAGGTCAGGATTATCTTCAGATAACAGTAGCCAGTGTTCTTGGGAAGGTGGGCATGAGAGGGGTGATAGTAGGAGTGCGTGGGCGAAGGAAGGAGAGTACCGTGTGCACTACACACTGGGTGAGCCAAAATACACACCCAGAGCCTAACCAGCACGGAAGGCATTACACAACTCCGTGTCAGCCAGCCATGTTCTTAATCTGCTCTGGCTCCTCCTAATTACAGAAGGGAGAACCAGTGAATACTGATGGAGTCAAATACTTTCCCCATGGGCGGAAAAAGGGGTGGCAGTCTGTGCACAATGACTGGATGGACACTTTCCCCTTTTTCTGATGAAAATAAAGTGGGGACCTTAAAAGAACACCTCCTCATCCTGAACTTTCAAGGGGAAAAGTATATGAACTCACTTGTGTTGTGAACAACATGGACAATTTCTGCTGAGAGATGACGGGTCAAAAGCTGCTGATACAATCTGGGGACCACTTCTGCTGGACTACCAGCAAGGGCTTCTGCTTTTCTGATCGCATGGCGGCCCTGGTTGCTTGAATTCTGACCCCCAGGACCCTCTCCCCACCCGCTACCAGGAACAATTTGAAAGTTGGGTGGATGGAAGAACTTGACCTATAACATCAGGTCCCTGTTTGATGTGTTGGGAAAGCGTTGTTTTGCTAGCAAATTCAACACCTAAGAAATCAAAATGATTGGATAGGTAGCGGTTCCTCACATTTCCTTATTAATACACGGGACTGGTATTCAAACAATAGCCTTATTTTACTCTTCATCCACAGGGATGTACTAAATTTAGGCTAAGCTAAATTGTAATGGAACATTTAAATCAAGTCAAAATTTTAATTTTTTTTAATTTATATAGCACTTTTCATGCATAAAGAGCAATTCAAAGTGCTTAACAGATTAAGATGACAAAAGCTAGAATGGATACTAAAATGATTAGTAAAATTTTAGAAGGGATGTGTATTAAAACTTGACTTTAATTAAAATAAGTAAATAAAACGATCATTGTAGGTAAACAAGCTGAATAAATAGTAATCAGTTAAAAGTTAGACAAAAAAGGTAAAGTTTTGAGCCTGTTCTTAAAAACATTTATACCTGTCCAGCATAATTGAATAAAAGACAACAGGAAAATATAGATGACTCCCCATCCAATGCGATCCTCTGATCTGATGCAAATTGAGCCTATTACATTTGGACTGAAACATCCTGGCCCCATCTACCACCTTCAGGATTACATGAACCCGAAGCTGAAGCATTAATAGCTGACATAATTGAAGGCTTAAAACAAATGGGCGTTTAGAACCCTCAAATTCTAGTTATAAGACTACTATTCTATCTAGAGAAACAAGGTACGGGGAAAATAAAGAATAATACATTATCTTAAAGCAATAAATGGGGCTCTTAAACCTGCAGTAAGCGCCACACTCGCTCAGGCTTACTTTTACATCCCTCAATTAGGGATGTGTATTTGTTTACTTATCAGGAACTACAACTGTGATGCACCAAAATAACGCAAGGGTTTGTTCTTTCCCTAGGGATCTTTCTGTAAGATTTTAAAACAATTTATCAGCACATTACAGTTAGAATATATTGAAATGGAGTGGACATCAAATAAAAGAACAATGAATCGGGAAGTAACCTTTACCTTACATTCCAATGTTAAATAATAGTTTAATTGTTGCATTTTAAAGAGAGTATTTGCATTACTATAATATATTAAAATTACACAAGTGGTTATTTTAGTATATACTCCTATCACCATACATACGAATAAGAAAGAAGGCTAAGGTAACTGGCAGAAACTAATCTCCAATTGGACAAAACATTCTGCAGGGTTAGTCAGCGAAGATTTAATATAGTTACCAACATTTTTTCCTTTATTTTTTTAGATTATGATTCTTTTTAAATTAATGACCGATCGGCTAATTAAATGTGACTTAAATAGTGGGTCACTGTCACAAGCAAACACAGTCTGTCTAGAAAATTGACACAGCGCTGTACACAATTTAATTTTTTGCGAAGTGGTAATGTATGGTTGTAGTACTTAAATATATTTGGAATTTTGGAGGATTATGCAAAATAATAAGTAGGTTTTACATTTTTCAATAAATTAAAGGTTTGGGGAAACTTTTACTCCGAACCTACTAAATTACATACAACATGGTAACTCCGGTCAGGGGTTACAGGTTCTTTGTGGTATTCACTCATTCGCTCACACATTGGTGTGATGCGTATGGATCTAGACCTGAGGTAAAAAATTGGCTACCATAACTGCGCAGACAGGGCTGATTGGCAACAGGCCCTCCGAATTACTTTGATGGCCATCAAGAATCATTAGTATACCGGACCAAAACGTGTTACTTTTATGAGATGTTTACTGGCAGGTTCTTCCCTGCTCCCTGTGCTGGCAGAGAACCTCAAGTCTCTCCGCATCCTGCTCCTGACCCCCGTGGAGAACATCAACAGTTTAAATCTTTGGTTACCTCCTTCTTACCTGCTCCACACATCACTCACGGCCCGGCTCCTGCACCTACAGAGGCTGAGTGGGTCTGACCTAAGGTGTTTAAGAGAAAATGGCAGGAACCACGCTGGTCTGGCTCCTTCCTGGTGTCTGCACGTACCACCCACGTGGTCCAGCTGAAAGGAAGGTTATGGAGATGTGTGTGTGAAGACAAAAAAGTAGAATTTGCGTTTGAAAAAAAGTTTACATCTTTCTCCTTTTTCGTTTAGTTGAGAGCTGCAAGCAGCGATGGAAAGTGCTAAGGGACTCTTTTGTAAGGAGCAGGAAAAAGGGTTTCTTGCCTACTGGTCGGCTGGAGGTTCTCAGAAGGAATCGAAATACAGTGAAGCTATGTCATTCATGTTACCCCATCTCCAGCCAAGAAACTATGTTTAAAATGATCAATTATGTGGATGTCTGTATTTTCCCCCCTTTTTATTTTACTTAACTTTTGCAATGCACCTCAACTTAGAATGTATAATAAAATTATTAATTGTCATGGCAGCTGTCAAACTTCTAAATTCATAAAATGTTGGTAGCTACTGCTAAACATTACAAAAACATTTCTATAAAGTTACAAATGGAAATAGTTTTTTGGAATATTCTGTAGTGAATACAAATGTTTCATTCACAATAAAACAAGTTCTATGTAATATTCTAAAGCTCTAACTGGGCAAACAGCACTGAGAAATTAAGCAATAGTACTTAAAGGGCACACTATAGTAAAGGGAAAAAAATTATACAAGTGGAAGAACAAATAATTTTCCCATTTGATCTATTTGTGTTTAATCCGATGTAGGTCTGTCAGCAGCATGCATCAACCATCACCTCTTGTTATGGAGGAGCGGCCAAACACCTCATCATTGTTTGAAGGTGAGGAGACAGTCAGCACACAACCACCCTTCCGGGAGCAAAATCCATCCAATTCAATCAAGTTCTGCAGAGAGACAACAGTCCACCAGGTCACGAAGCCCCAGTGAGCTCATGTCTGGTCCCCGAGGGGCTAAATGCCCCAGAATGTCCCAGCAAACACGTGATGACATAGGTGACAGACCACTCTCCATTTTACAGGACACCCCACTAAAAACACCCACGCATGATGCTGAATTAGCAGAATCGTATTATTTTGCTATAAGCATTGTTCCAATTCTACACAGGCTTGACAAAATAACAAGACTAGAGGCAGAAAAGAATATACTGACCACACTTACTAACCTTGAAACCAGACAACAACAAATCCTTCACCCTCATTCAGCTGGTTTGCAACCCACCTACCCTCAAATACCACTACAGTCCAACATCACAGGTCACCACAGTCAGACACATGGATCATCACCTTTCCTATCATTTCAAAGACCACAGCCCAAATTCAACAGACCAATTGGGCCATTTAAAGAAATGCTGTCTCTAGGCCAGGAAGAAAGTGAAGGGCCAAGCACTAGTGCTGGTGATTATACTAACTTTTTATATACAGAATAAACAGTTCATTTTTC
Source organism: Apricaphanius iberus (assembly GCA_028564705.1). NCBI lineage: Eukaryota > Metazoa > Chordata > Actinopteri > Cyprinodontiformes > Aphaniidae > Apricaphanius > Apricaphanius iberus. The sequence continues at coordinate 309,451 of JAPXFQ010001399.1, read as the reverse complement.
TTTTTTTGTACATTTTGTACCTTTTGTACATTGCATATTTGTAACTTTTTTCGCTTTTATAAGATTTTGTAAAGTTGTAGGAGTGCTTTTTAAAAAATATTTTAAATCCCATGAGAATTTAGAAAAAAAAATTCTGTTCTATTTTTGAAAACATAAAAACGTGAGGAATTGATGATTGATTTTTTTTCTTACCTCATTGCAACAGCCAGCCTCTGTTTTGGGTCTTTAGCAGCTCTGTAGTTAGTTGATTGTCTTGTCAGTTCAGGGCAAATGATCGACAGAATTTCACACTCATTCTGAAATAGTGATGATGCCGTAGGCTGTCCAGGCTCAGCTCTTCAAGATGATGGAAATCACCCTGCTGTCTCCTACGCTGGTTGAGTGGATGAACCCAAAACAGACTCCTTCTCCACCTCCTCTGCAATGTTGGAAGCAGGACAGCAAGTGCAAGCACATTCCTTCTACTGAAAGCAACTATATTTAAAAAGCAAAACATTTAGCTTTAATAAGAGTGTCAATTCAGCTAAATCTGAAATTATTAAATAGGTAAAATTGTATTTAATTTTTTTTAAACTTATGGTTCTAGAATTACTGATCTTATTAACAAATGAACTTTTAAATACTTCCTTGTTGTGCTAACTGGGTCTTTAAATCCACTCATTAAGGGACATTTTCTTGAACTTTTGTTTCTGGTTCAACACACCTAAATCAAATGGCTCAATTAACTCATCAGAATGCAGTTAAGTTCTGCAGACTGTTTTTCAACCCATGTGGCACCAACGTACAGTCCCTGCCTTTTTTCAGGTTTCCCTGGTTCAGCACACATGATTTCAATTGATGACTTTTGCTGAAATGCGATCATCAGAGTTGGCTGTCAGGAAAAATATGAAAACATGCAGGCAAGTGCTCCTTGAAGATCGAGGTTGAGAAACACTTCTACAGATCCCCACTCAGGACCTTGTTTGATTTATGTGTTTTGAAGGAAACAATTGCTGAGCAATGACACTCAACGGTAGGATTTACAGACCCCCGCTGTAAACTAATCCAAAACTGAAATATGCTCAGAGGAATTGTCCCTCTGGCTCTGAAAATTTCTTCCATAATTAAATGTCTACACCACCTCGGATCACCACAAACATTACTCATTTGCACTTCGAGTGATTTTGTATGTTCCCTGACATAACATAAACTTATTGGTGAATATAAAACAAACAGAACATAAAACACAGCTTTTGGAGTCTTTTTCCTGCTTGTTGTTGCGTTTACTGATAAAACCATGCGTGATTTTGCTGATCTCGCATGATTTCGGGCTCTCTCTGCGACAGCTGCTTCCCTGCTGCTACGTGCTGCTGACGCCCCCCGTGGAAAGGGCCAAGCAGCAGAATACGCGAGTAAAACGTGCTGCTCCTGTAACGTGCTGCTGAAACGTCCAGTGGTCCAGTTAGTCTTCCCCGCTCTTATTGGCAGCATCTTACCATCAAAAATAAATTCAACCCATGCCGCTCTTCTGTCCTCTTCGACTGGGAGCCGATAAAGTGTTTTGAGCTCTTTTGACAAGCCAAAAACTGAGCATTTTGCACTAAGCTTCAACATGGCGTTTCCCAATCTGAACTAGTGCTTTCCAATTAATAACTGCTGTACCTGGTGTGTGGAGACGGTACGTTGAGGTGGTGCGGATATTCCATTATTCTGGCTTGTGACATAGAAAGCCGGACAGATTTTGAACAGCTCACTCAGAGACTGAAGACGGGATGGATTCCGAAAGCCCTATCTCACTCAAAACAGCATGGATTTGTTTTTAGCCGAAGAACAGGTTAAAGACCACCTCTGTCCGTGACTTCTTGAGGTCTGAAATTCTTGGTTTCCCCTGATCACCAGACTCAGTGGTGCGTTTGTGGTCAGCCATTAGTACCTATCTCCCAACTCCCAGGATCTGAATTATGAGGGAGAGTCCCTCCTTACAGGGTCTTTATATGACTCCCCTCACAGAATTGAGTTAACACTCTTCAGAAGAAATAATTTCAAACAGAAGAAGTAACTTTTACATTTTTTATTTTAACTCAAAAAGGAATTGCAATATACACTCCAGAAGAAGTAAAAGTCCTAACAACCTTCTCACAAAAGCCCCTAATAGCCTTCAAAAACTTTTACAACTCCAAAAACCTCAAAACTCTCAACTCTAAAAGCTTTGTAACATCAAGCACATATATAGATCGTGAAGTCGGATGTGTTTATTCATCTGACACGTGAAAATTAGCATAATACTTTTGCACATTCTATCTAAAGTTCATGATAGCTGAAAAGCCCTCCTTTCTCTTCTTCCTCCTGCCGGGCTCCTCCTGTCACCGTCTGACTCTCCTCCGTGCAGCTCTTCAGTTGTGCAAATGAGGTGAGCTTGGCTCCCAGCATAACCCCAGAGACCAACAAAGCTCTTCTCTCACAGACGAGACTCTAAGCACTAGATGTTATCATTACACACATACTCTTCTAGTAATGGAGGTATATTATAGAACACACACTATAAGCACACATGATTATATGAATATAAAACATTAATAAATGAAGTTTATAAGAAAGCACATGAGACATAAAGTAACTTTACTATCCCCCACCTGAGTTTCAATCATTAGCAGAAGTAGTTGGTATAAAATTCCCATCATTAAATCCTAGAGGGATTCCAACACCCCCTGTGGGGATTTTTATACATTTTATTTCTTATTAATTTGCCTACGTGGCTTATTATCCTGTGGGGTTCGTAGTGCGTCCTCCAGACATCCCTCAGCTCTCTTCAGCTCGCTTGGCACATGAGTTTTCTCAGGGTACGTGTTCAGGGCGACACTTAATTCAGCCATCCGATCTTTCAGTTGGGCCTGAGAGTCACCACTTATGTGTTCTTCACGTAGATGAAATAGTAGAGGCTGTTTATCAGCGTATTCTACCAAAGAGTACAATACCCGTGGAAGCTACCAGGTGACATGAGAATACTCTCTGGATTCAAAGAGAGCTACCCGGATGGGAACTACTGACCCTTCTTGTTGTTTAGAAGCCCTGCAGACAAATTCATGTTCCTGTGTGAAAACTCACGAATGCAGGCTCGTGGAATAGGTAAACCACTTCCGCTAAGCCATCTATCGACACCTATGGAGGGAGATAACCTTCACTAATTCCTACACAATTTGACACAACCGTAGGTGTTGGTTAAACATTCGATTCCAGTGGGATAACCTGTTCTTGTTTTTCGTCAGATACCACAGTTTCATTGGTACCTCGGCCGTCGGCATGTCTGATGGTCTTTGTGGTTCAGGGAAGATTCTGGGATTCATGCTGACATGCTTCCGGTTCAGCACGACCTGTAAATTTTCCCTAAAGCCCATACACTATTCTTGAAGCAAATATTGGGTTAACAGGTTTGACATATGTTGTTCTTGAGCTCTGCACCCAAGGTTGGCTGGCTGATAAGGTCCCTGCTGGTGGCAGAGGCAGCCGCGGCAATAAGTTCGCTGGGCCGCCTCACGGGAGCACTTGATTCAGCTGGGTCTGAGATAGACAGAACAATAAAAGAGAAAACAGAAAAAGACAAGCAAAGAAAACCTTCTCTGACTTTTTTTCATACTATGGAGTGAAGGTTTAATTTGAACAATCAAAAATAATCTTAAAAAGGAAATCAAAACTCGATAAGGAATTATTCTAGAATTAATTTCAAATGTAAATAATAAAAATCTTAAATGAGAAATAAATAAAAGAAATAAAAAGAAAAACGAATGGTTCTAACACCAAATTTAAAAGAAAAAAAAAATCATAAAGTAGCTTCTCAAATGAGAGAACTAAAACATATAGATCTTACCTTAATGTCTATAAAATTAAGATATTAAGATTAAAACTAATTCATTCAAATATGCGTAAAACAAACCTATGATCTATTTGGAATAATCAAGATCCAAAACAAATAACTAAAATTAGATGCTGCTGCCGCAGTAGCATCCTTTAGATCAATGTTCAACTCAGTTGAATTAAGGAAAAAATCAAAGTAAATTAAAAAGTTGCTTAAAATATATAAATGGAAAACAAAATCATTTTGAAGTTGCTTATAAAATTAGAAAAGATAATTCTTGTCTGTGATGGACTGGCGACCTGTCAAGGGTGTACCCCGCCTTTCGCCCGTTGACAACTGAGATAAGCACCAGCCCCCCCGCAACCCCTTAAGGAATAAGCGGTTCAGAAAATGGATGGATGGATGGATAATTCTTGTTACATCATGCTACAATCCGGTAACTTCTTAAAGGGGAAAAGAAGAGAAACAAAAAACAAAATTATTCTATGTTTTCAAAACTATTCTCCCCTTGTTTTTGTTTTTATTTTTTTCTTTATGCAAAAAATAAGTCAAATTTAAGAAAAAAGTGATAAAATGCAAAACGGTAACCTTCATATAAATGATATTTAAATGAACCCATAAAGGGCAGCAAAATTAAAAGTAGCAAAAGAATGAGAAAAAAAATCAAGTAATCTAAAAATTGAGGGATAACATTAAGAAAATTATAATTATGGAAAACAGACTAATCCCAAAAGATTAAAAATGAAATAAACCCTGAACAATACCCCCTGTGATTCCCATCACTTCTCCTCTTAAACAAGAAAAGAAATAAAACTTGAAAAAATAATCAGCTAAGATAAAAATGCCTGCTTCTCAGTCCACACTAATAGAATCAAAAATAGGAGAGTAATAGAAAATTGAAGTAGACTAAAATAGGAGTCTCCACAAATAATGGCAGCATTTATCTATCTCAATCCACCAAGTCTGAACTAAACTTAGGCAAGAATGAATGTCTCAAAATGAAAAGGTGACCGAGCAGACTTTTTATTTTATTGTATCTTTCTGTTTCTTCTATTCCTTTTTTTTTACTTTAACAAAAAACAAAAGTTCCTGTGGTATATCTAAATAGCACTCAATATCTCTCGACATAACAAAATAAAATAAGAAAGGTAGGTAACAAATCCAACACTGGAGTCACAATATAAGGCTTTATACTGATTGTCCAGAGTCAAAGGTTTGTTCAGCTTTAACATAAATGTTGAAGAGAACTAAAGAGAACTTTAATGTTCATAGTTAATGCCCCAATTCGAGCCCTCAGTTTGAGCCCACAGAATCCAAATTTGATCCCTCAAATTACCCCATTAACCAAGTCCTGGGTGCAGTTTACTTTTCTTTATATTTCTTTTCATCACTAACTTCCCAAAATCTCCTCTCCATTCAAATGCCTGGGTTAGTTGAATACGGGCTGTCTGTGTGTAACGCACCTTGATTAAATAACGCATATTCAGCTGATCTTCTAAAATCGCTCACTCTTTTTGCAATAAGCTCACACGGCTTCTCGACGCTCACCTCACTGCGTCCCGGCATGTCAGTGTTCTGGAGCACGCCACCGACGTTGAATGCCACTATCTCCGCACTATAGGGTGACTCGGGAATCAATTGTCACTCCCGTCCCGATCCCAAAAAAATTGAATTGAATAGAATAATTCTTTATTGTCCCACGAGGGGAAATTCAGTTTTACAGTACAACCTGTCCAAGATCATTACAAACAAACATACAGGCAACAAACAGATCCAGGTCACTGTTGGGCAGTGCAGCCGCTTGCAGGCGGCGCTCCCATGTACATCAGGAGGGAGGGAGGGAGGGTTTCACGGTGACGGAAAAAAAAAAACGCTCAACTGTGTTCTGGGTCTTTATACGGACTCACAACACAGGTAATAGAAAAAAAAAACACACCAAAAACATAGAGAAGCACATATTTCAACGTTCGCAATGATGACATGAAGGACGGTTAGGCGGGTTCAGGAGCCCCTGGTCGACAATCTGCATGCAGCGCTCAACTCTAAGCGCGCAGCCAGACCTGCGACCCAGGGGGGCAGGAGAAAATACTCCCGTCACATCCCGATCACGTGACAGCACCCCCAAAAAATCTTGTCCCGAAAAAATCCCGAGAGAAAGACTCCCTTCCCGACCCGAATCCCGTAGATTAAACCATAGCGTAGCACAGTATCAAAGATCATCTATTTAGCTTTATCCGCCGTCTTTAACCATATCCTGCATTCTTGTCGTTTTGCCACCTTACCACGTCATGAATGGAGTCGATTTGTCTGACTACCAAACTATTAAGATACACTTTTCAGTCGGATATCATATGCTTCCAAGTTTATCCAGGTGGTGTAGCAACAACGTAGAAGTTTCAGTTTTGGTGCGTGCAGTGTAGTAGACCTGATGTAATTGCATTTTACAATAGAGTTAATAACCACACACATTGGCACCGCATCGCAGCGTAATTTTTTCAAGCTAGTTCCCTAATATCTGACATGATAAATGTAAAAATATATATATTTATATATGTATAATTTCCGGTTTTCCGTCCGATCCCGTGGATTATTTCCTGTCCCGTCCCGATCACGTTACCAACAGTGAAATTGACTCAAGTCCCGCGGGAATCCTGCAGGAATCTCGTGACCCGTGGGAATCCCGAAAAATTGTCACCCTCTACTCCGCACCCACTCTAAGAAATGTATGCTTCAATCTTGTACTCCAAACCCCCACCGATATTTGAAAAACGATTACAGACACAGTAAGCATTGATGAAATCAATGGGTTCAGGACTTAAACATTGCTGGTCGTTACCATAACAAAATATATGATTAGCACAAATTTAAATTTACATTCCAACTTGTCCTGGTAAAGAAATATTGCTCCAATTGTGCCCGCAGGAATAACTTTCTTTTCATACAACACCGTAGGTAAACTCAAAACTACATACATGATTATTTTAAATGCCCACAAAATTTGGAGTTGCTGTATCTAACTCTACACATAAAAGAATTATCACGCAATGTGAAATAATTGTTCTTACCCAAAATGACCGGGCCAAGTCAAATTCACTGATATTGTCCAAGTTATGAAGTGCCGTACCGGAATTATTCATTCTGTCCATTCTCTTTATCGTCTATCCTGTCATAAGAGTCTCACCCCAAAATGTGTCTTCAGACATTGTCTCCGCCTGTTATATGGAGCCCCGCCTTTCCTGCGCGGAAGTGGCACCATCTCTTGGTCGTCTAGGGTAGCGTACTTTTCATGTCTGTGAGCACAGAGAACTTTTAACACAGTTATTAATGATATTATTGCTAACATACTCGCCCCCGTAATATATAGTGGACATTTTATTGCCTGCCAAACTGGCACGATGAAAACTTCTTTTCTACTTTTAACTGCAATGCGAACAGAGTTTCCTGCTTCTAAAACTATGACATTAATTGCACTTGAAAACGCCGTGCTTGATACCTCTCCAATACCTTTAGCTACCATCTTCAATTGTCTGAATACAGAGAGTTACAGATCTGGTGAATATAGAGAGCTGAAAACACCCAGATTGTGAGTATTGCGAGACTTGCTGTGTCACTTCCTGTTGTCACTGCTGAGCTCCGCGGAGCTGCATGGTGCTCAGATTGTCTTCGATCGATCTGTTTTTCTCCGTGTTCAATTCAATTCAATTCACTTTTATTTATATAGCACCAGTTCACAACAAATGTCATCTCAAGGCACTTTACAACATAGTCATCTCAATACAATTATATAAACATTCCAATCAGTTAAGTTTTCTATGTAAAGAATCCCAGCATATTGCGTTGAGTCATCAGCGTGAGGTTGCGCCCGGATCATGCAGACTCCAACGACAGCAATTCCTCAGCAAAGCCTCATACTAAACAATCATGTAGCGACAGTGGAGAGGAAAAACTCCCCTTTAACAGGAAGAAACCTCTGGCAGAACCCTGGCTCAGTACAAGCGGTCATCTGCCACGACTGTCTGGGGGTCTGAGAAGACAGAAAAGAGACAGCATGGAGGAAGTTCAGTGACTTTGAGCATCACCTGGACAAACACTCCCCATCCAGCATGGGGCATTATAGCTGAGCAGGGTACCAGACCGGGTAGAGCTTCTATGGGGAGAAAAACACTGAGCGAAAACTGGGTTAACAATTGCATTAACATTAGGAAAACTATATCTGGAGAGAAGTAGAAAAGAAAAGTGGAAGGTGTGTTAGGGTCAGTTGAGTCTGAAAAAGGATAATTTTTTTCCCTAATTCTTAAGTCTATTAGCAATGTACGGTGTGAGGGAGATGGAGGGCTGCCGGACCGGGCTGGATCCTCCCCTCGCCGGATCGGGCTGAACACTCCATCTCCCTCTACTCCCTGCCTAGAAATCCAGGAGGAAAGAAGGAGGTAAATGGGTAAGTATTGTAGTGCTTATGCATCTCTCTTTGCTCATAGGACTGCGCCCTCTCCAGAATCTATGTATTAGAGAGATAATATTATTGGTAAATGATATAACTGGAGTAGATAAAGGCCCGCTCTTCCGAAGACTCTGGAATTATCTTTGTCCATCACTTTTCAACCCTTAAAACCTGGTGTAAATCTTTTTCTGTCCTGATTAATGATTCAACCTTTGCTCAATTCTCTAATCATTTTATTCTGGTAAATTAATACATTACTGTTAGAAATCGAAGAGCGATTATAAGGTCTAGTGTCTATATAAGTAACTATAAGCTTTATCAAAAAAGTATCCGCCTCACGAACTAAAACTGGGAGCTGGTTCCACAGGAGAGGAGCCTGATAACTAAAAGATCTGTTTCCTATTCTACTTTTTGAAATCCTAGGAACTACCAGTAGACCTGCATTCTGAAAACGAAGTGCTCTGTTAGGAACATATGGAACAATCAGATCTCTGATGTACGATGGAGCTTGATTATTGAAGGGCTTTTTAAGTAAGGAGGAGGATCTTAAACTCTATTCTGGATTTAACAGCGAGCCAATGGAGAGAAGCCAAAACAGGAGAAATGTGATCTCTCTTTTTAATATTCATCAGAACTCTTGCTGCAGCATTTTGGATCAACTGAAGGCTTTTGATCGCATTTTGTGAACTTCCTGATAATAAGGAATTACAGTAGTCCAGCCTCGAAGTCACAAATGCATGGACTAGTTTCTCTGCATCACTCCTGGACAGGATGTTTCTAATTTTAGCAATTTTCCGAAGGTGAAAGAAAGAAATCCTAGAAACCTGTTTAATATGAGTTTTAAATGTCATTTACACCAAGGTTCTTTACATTAGTTTTTTTTTTTTTTTACGTGTCCTGTCTAGCAGTTTGCTACTCAGAATTGGTGTCTGAGTACCAAGTACAAGCCCAACAGATACTGCTTCGCTGTAATACTCCACTTGATGTATATGTATAAAAAATTCTTCATTAGTGATTACTGAGGGTTCAATTTCTTGAAGTCATGGACACGAAACCGAGACAAGAAGGAAAAAGGGTAGAAGGTGAAGAAAAGAAACAGGACCTGCAGAGGTGCGAACCGGCGACAAAAGACAAGGCAGGCAAACAAAGAACACAAGAAAAAAACCCAGTCCTCCGCCTCTGCTGGACGGCAGAGAAGTGTTAAAAAAAATATATATATAAATAAAAAAAACTGAACAGAACCACACCAATAGTTCAGATCCAGTAATATAAACTAAGAATTACACATTCACTACACACAAGCATTGATTAATGAACACAATACTAATGTTTCTTGTAAACTCCTGGTAACAACTAACTAATGACGATAACCTCAGCTCAAGATATGTCCCTCCACACCAATGTCCCCACACCTATGTGTGTGTGCGAGCATGCAGGTCTGAATAAGGTTTCCCCATGCAAGTGATTGATAGCTGGTGTAAGGAACTGTCAATCCGTCCCACAGGAATTGACACCGACATGAAGGAGGCAGGAGACGCGTGTGTCCAGAGTCCCACAGAGCGCAGGAGCCACAGGCGGGCCAGCGCAGGGCCGATCACCCACCAAGAGAGGAACAGATGGAAGCCCCAGGGGAACACCCACCAGCCGCAATGCTTGAGAGATCGCAGGGACAAGCCCACGGGCCCTGCCGGAAACCGGCTATGCCAGGGCGGGCCCAGAACAGGACCCGGAGGCCAGGGGGATCAGGGGCACCCCGCCCCCCAGCAGGGCCTCGACCAGGGGTCCCCCGCCGCCGCCAGACAGGAGGTACCCGCAGCCCCCCACATACCCACATGCCAGGGAGCCACAGTAAAAGCCACAGCGGATGTACGCCCTCCCCAGGCCGCGCCCGGCCAGCACCTGGACATCCAGATCTGCCAGCTCCCGGGTCCAGATCCTTCCCCACGCAGAGTGCCAAGATCAGGTGTCCAGCCAATGCCTGACAGTCCCCCAGAATGAACTGACCAGGCAGTAGAACTCATGGAACTGGCAGGAGGCCTGGGTGCCAGGAACGGTCCCCACCGATCAACCGGACGGCACCAACCTACTTTACAACCCCGGCAGCCCCATAAGAGGTGCCCCAGTCAATCCAAGGAGGACGTCGGCCCAAATCAGTGGCCGCCCGAAACATCGGCCCACTCAGGACCAGCCAGGCATGCACTAGGACCGAGCCGGGCCGCATCCGGGACCCCCGGCCTCAGGCATCGGGAGCCATCATCAACCAGCGGGCAGGAGCATCCATCACCGACGGGGAGTGACGGAGGGGAAGAAGATGCATCAGGCCAGAGGGCAGCCAAAGACCTAACCTGACAAGTAGACATAGACAGACAGAGACACTCATAGTACCCTCCCCCTCATGCGTACACATTCTTACATATACAGGACACTCTAAAAAAGGACGCTGTACACTCATTCATACACCCCATACATACTGTATACTCCCAGGCCCAGGGACAGACGCCCCTATAGAGCACCCTGCCCCTGCACCCGGGAGACGGACCCCTTGCCCACCAAGACGGGGACAAGCAGACCGCCAAGGCCCCCACCCCGGCAAGAGTAGCCCAATAGCCTAGGTCCCCGACCAGACGACCTGATAATCTACCCGGGCTCCAAACCCCTGATGGTCCAACGAACAGGGGTGTGGAAAGACCCCCTGCCTCTCTCCCCCTGCTCAATTGTGGTGTTGTTGCGTGTTTTGTTCTAATGTGCACTTAAAACAGAGATGTGGGACATGGGAATACTGCCAGGTACCCCCATCTCCCTCCCCGGGCCCTCAGTGTCTAGATGCATTTAAACAGTGGGTACCGGCACCACAGGCGAGGCCCCAGCACGTCAAGTCGGGGCCCACGGCAGCGGCCCCTCCGAGCCCCATGGGGGCCCAGGCCATCTTCCTGCCCCCACCCCTGGGGCAGACGTAAATCCCTCCCAACATTCAAACTACTAACAAAACACAGGACACTAGACACCCAGGCTGAGTTTAGGCCACCCTCCCCCCATACACCCGCCCCCGTCCCAAGCGCACCCCGTTCGGGAGAACGCCTGTGCTAGATGGTAAAAGTCCCCCACGTCAACAGGAGAGGCCCCAAGCACCGCCAGCGCCCGAGGGCCCCCGCGCTGAGGCTGGAACCCGGCGCAGCACCAACTCGGATTCCCCGGACATGCCGCGCCGGGCATGTGAGCAGACCGAAGCCCCAGGCGGCCAACCACCCAGGCCGACACCATCCAGCCTTTCTACTACCGCCCGATGGCTGGGAGGCCACCGAACCCAGCATCCCCACCCACCAGCCCACACCCCACCACCCAGTCAGTCATCATGGAGCCAGCGACGAGAACCAGCGCAGGGAGATGGAAAAGGCAGCAGCGCGCACCGACCACCGGCCGACCACAGCCCCCCCCCCCAGCCGGCACCGGCGACAGCGGCCCCCCCACCGGCCAAGCCCCGGCCAGGGCCACAGGCCGGGGGGCACGCCGCCCCAGAGCCCCAGGCCCAGCCCAGAGCAACACACCACCAGGCCAGTTACCAGTGTCCGCCAGCACGACCCCCCTAAGGCGCCGCATGCAGCCACTAGGAGTTACCACACAAAGCCCCCAAAGTCCCACCCCCAGGCGAGATCCACGGCACCTACCGCCCCAACCGCAAGCGGACCCAACCGCGGGGACCCCTTGCAGTCACCACCAACCCTTAAAAGCCACATCGGCAACCGTGTCCCACAGAACAAAATCAAGGGCCCAGCCCCACTAGGTGATGGAGCTGATCAAGGGAGACCAGAAAGATTGATCAGATGTTGAGGCAGAAGCCGTTTCTAGACCAATGTATTCCAGAAGGAGATCTCTATATTGATTAATATTGTGAGTATTTTCATTTTTTACAGTTCAAGAGGATATTTTTCTTAGAGATGCATAAGGTAATGTGAACTAATTGCACAGACTTTGTATCCATGGTAACTTCATCTAAATTTTCCAGCAAGCAAACTGTGGGAGAAGGTGTGATATTACATTTCAGACACTTTGATAGGTCTTCACATATCTGGTACCAATATTTCTTGACAGGTGGGCAGAACCAAAGAGCATGAATATAATTGTCTGGTAGATTGCTTGTACATTGTAAACAGGTATTAGATGGCGTAAAACCCATCTTGAACATCCGTTGGCCTGTATAATGCACTCTATGAAGGATTTTATATTGTATTAATCGTAGATTAGGATTTTTAAGAAATTTAAAGGTTCTTAAGGAAATCTGAGACCAGAGGTTTCGGTCAAATGAGATGGACAAGTCCATCTCCCATTTTAAAATAGGAAGGGCTATTGATTCATCTATTCTATTTAATGTTTTGTATATTTTAGATAGCAGTTTGGGAGGGTTAAGATTAAGAAAGTCTAAAACTTTTCCTGGAATTTGTAAATCAACTGTATTGAGCCTAAATTTATTTTTTATAATTGATTTAATTTGTTGATATTCTAAGAATTTATTCTTGTTAATTCCGTATTGTGTAACCAATGTATTAAATGGGATAAAGTCTGTTCCATCAAATATATGCTCCAGGTATTCAATTCCTTTACAACTCCAGTTTGGAAAGTTGATCATGCATTTTTTTTGTAAGATATCCGGGTTATTCCAGATGGGTGTACGCCTGCTTGGGACTAGTAAGGTCTCTGTCATTTTAAGAAATTCCCACCAAGCTGTCAGAGAGGAGCTGATACTAATACTTTTAAAACATTCATTTTGTTTTATATTTGAGCTAACAAAAGGTAGATCTGAAAGTTTTATCTTATTGCATAGTGTCTGTTCAACATCTACCCAGCACTCATCGATATAACTGTGTTTTACCCATCTTGATGTGTATTGGAGCCTGTTGGCTAAGAAATAATGACGAAAGTTTGGTAGGTCTAGACCTCCTTTATCTTTGGACTTCTGCAGTGTTTTTAAGCTGATACGTGGGGGTTTATCTTTCCAAAGAAATTTAGAGACAGAAGAGTCCAGAGATCTAAACCAATCAGGTGATGGTTTGCTTGGGATCATTGAGAATAAATAATTGATTCTAGGCAAAACCATCATTTTTTATTTTAGCTACCCTTCCAATAAGTGATTTTGGAAGGGATTTCCATCTTGCCAGATCATCTTCCACTTTTTTTAAAAGTGGGACGTGGTTTAGCTTTGACAGGACCCTGGGAAGAACAATTGATTGGAAGGACTGTAGATTTTAACCAATTTATGGAATAGTCTGAATCTCTTGAATACGATTTTATCAACTCAATTACCTGAGAGAAAGAAGTTTGTGAATGCTGTAGAAAGAGTAGTACATCATCTGCATACAGACTAATTTTATGTTATATTTTGTTGCATTGTATACCTTTAACATTATTCTTTTGTCTGATTGCTGCTGCTAATGGTTCAATAAAAATAGCAAAGAGGGAGGGAGAAAGTGGACATCCCTGTCTGGTACCTCTCTGAAGGAAAAACCTTGATTATGTTTGATTATTAGTCCTAATACATGCTGTTGGTGAGCTGTATAATATTTTTAACCAGTTTAAAAAAGAATTGCTGAACCCGAATTTATGTAAGGTTGCAAATAAAAAATTCCAGTTAACTCTATGAAATGCTTTTTCTGCATCTAAAGATAATATATTGCTTTGGACGTTTTTACAGTAGGAATAATCTATTAAATCTATTAATCTACGTGAATTTGTGGAAGAGAGCCTACCTTTTATAAAACCTGTTTGATCAGGATGAATTATTAGAGGTGTTATTTTCTCAATCCTTCTTGCAAGAGCTTTGCAAATTATTTTAAGATAAACATTGATAAGAAATATGGGACAATAACTGGTAGGAGACATTCAATTCAAATTCAAAAATACTTTATTGATCCCAGAGGGAAATTAATTGTTGTTGTAGATCATTAATTACTTTTTCAAGGAATTGTTGTAGACCATGATGGCTGTGGGGAGAAAGGATTTCCTGTAGCGGTCTGTGATGCACCAAAACTTAAGAAGCCTCCGACTGAAGATACTCTGTTGCTGTAGGACTGTCTCATGGAGAGGATGCTCAGGGTTGTCCATGATCTTTTTAATTTTAGGAAGAATCCTTCTTTGCATCATTATCTCCAGTTGTTCCACAGTTGTCCCCATAACAGAACCAGCCTTCTTTATCAGGTTGTTGAGCCTTTTTAAGTCCCTGGCTCTGATGGTGTTACGCCAACAGATGATGGACGAAGAGATGACACTCTCCACCACAGACTTGCAGAAGATTTGGAGCATCTTGCTGCAAATCTTGAAGGAACTCAGCTTCCTCAGAAAGTACAGTCTGCTCTTTCCCTTTTTGTAGACGGCTTCACCGTTGATTCTCCAGTCCAGTCTATTGTCCAGGTGAACTCCGAGGTATTTGTACTTCTCAACCACCTCCACTTCTTCTCCCATGATGGAGATAGTCTTTGACTTGTCTCTGTTTCTTCTAAAATCTACTATCATCTCCTTTGTTTTGTTCACATTCAAGGTAAGATTATTGTCTCCACACCATACCACAAAGCTTCTCACCAGCTCTCTGTATTCAACTTCTTCACCATCTCTGATACACCCGACAATTGCAGCGTCGTCTAAGTATTTCTGCAGATGACAGGTCTCTGTCTTATACTGGAAAACTGAAGTGTACAGAGTGAAAAGGAATGGTGAGAGTATAGTCCCTTGTGGTGCTCCTGTGCTGCTGATCAGCTGGTTTGACATACAATCCTTCAGTCTCACAAACTGTGGTCTGTTTGTCAGGTAGGCATTGATCCAGCTGATTGTTGAGGTCTCCAGCTGTGTTTTCAGGAGTTTCTGACAAAGTAAATCAGGCTGAATTGTGTTAAATGCACTTGAGAAATCAAATAACATGATTCTCACAGTGCTGCCTGCTTTGTCCAGATGACAGTGGGTTGGTTGAACCAGGTTGATGATGGCATCTTCAACAACAACACCATGGCGATAAGCAAAAATGCAGGGGGTCCTGATAGGTTCTAGTTTAGTGTAGTAGTAGTAGTGCTTACTCAGGTGGGGCAACAAGAGTCTCTCCAGGACCTTCATGATGTGGGATGTCAGGGCAACAGGTCTGTAGTCATTGATGACTGATGGGTGAGTTTTCTTTGGCACTGGAACAAGGCATGATGTCTTCCACAACACTGGAACCTTCTGTTGGTTCAGGCTACGGTTGAATAGGTGCTGCAGAATCCCACAGAGCTGCTCTGCACAGGTCTTCAGGACTGTGGGGCTGACACCATCTGGACCTGCAGCCTTGTTCCGGTTCAGTTTCTCCAACTGCCTCTTCACCTAACTTTTAGAAAAAGATAGGTGGGAAGGTGAGGTAAAGGGGGTAACGGAATCTCCTGACTTGGTCGGAGACAAAGTTGTGGAAGAAGAAGAGTTCATGACTGAGGTGGAAGATAAAACATCTGAGGTGTGACAGGACAGGTGTGGGTCAGAGGAGAGTCGGATGTCTCTCTGGATGGAAACAGGAGATGATGATGCTGAGCTTGTTCCTGAACTGAACCTATTGAAGAATGTGTGCAGTTCATTGACACTATCCACACTTCCATCTATCCAGTCCTTCCTGTGCTTAAAGCCTGTGATCTTTTTCATTCCAGACCAGACATCTCTTATATTGTTCCTCTGTAGTTTGTTCTCCAGCTTCTTCCCGTAAGCCTCCTTGCTGTCTCTGATCTTGACTTTTAGTTGCTTCTGTATACTTCTTAATAACTCCCTATCTCCCTCCCTGAAGGCTCTTTTTTTCTTGTTCAGCAGTTCCTTCAGCTCACTGGTGATCCATGGTTTGTTATTAGGGAAGCATGTAACTGTTCTGGAGGGGACAATGTTGTTCACACAGAAGTTTATGTATTCAGTCACACACCCAGTCATGGCATTTATGTCCTCTCCATGTGGCTGGCAAAGAGTCATCCAATCTGTGGACTCAAAGCAACCCTGCAGGGCTTCTTCAGCTTCATTTGACCATTTTTTAACAGTTCTCTTTGTCGGAGGTTGCCTTTGACCAAGTGGTTCATATTCTGAGCAGAGAAAGACAAGATTGTGATCTGATTGTCCTAGCGGAGGTCTTGGTTTGGACATATAAGCATCCTTTACATTTGCATAAAACAAATCCAAGGTCTTGTTTTCTCTTGTGGAGCAGCTGACAAACTGTTGAAATGTTGGAAGTGTAGAAGAGAGCGAGGCATGATTAAAATCACCAGAAATTGCCACAAATGCATTCGGGTGCTGGGTCTGTAGCTTAGCAACAACAGAACTGATGACATCTCATGCCTGGTCGGCAACAGCTGAAGGTGGAATATAAACAACTGCCAAAATAACACTGGTGAACTCTCTTGGTAAATAATATGGACGTAAAAAAAAAACAAAAAACTGAATGTGTAGCTAACAGAGCCACTTCAACATGCAGCCACGCAGAGCAGTACAATTCTAGAATAGGTTCTTTTCCTGGTTTTGGTCATAGGGTCTTTTCCTGGTTTTAATAGAAGATTGATGTAGGCAGAGTTCATGTTTGGTGGTAATCGACCATTTTTCTTTGTGTCCCGTAACATTTTGTAAAATGTTGGTGCCAGAATATTCCAGAATTCTTTATAGAACTCTATTGGATATCCATCTGGGCCTGGAGCTTTATTATTAAGCATGGATTGGAGGGCCTCCTGGAGTTCAGACACTGTTAGCGGTGAATCCAGGGCCTTTGCTTGACTGTCTGAAAGTTTAGGAAGAGTTATTTTATCCAGAAATTTCTCAATTTCATTATTTGATGGGTTTATCTCCGGTGTGTATAAAGTCTCATAAAATTCTTTGAATGTGTTGTTTATTCTTTCAGGATCATATATTATATTCCCGATTTTGTCTTTGATTGTAGATATAGTTGTTTTTTCTTTCTTTATTTTTAACTGATTTATTACTATGTTAAAAGTTTTCTATTCAAAGTCTTTGGATTAAGAACTGTGTCCGTTTATTAATAATTTCATTTAATTCTAATTTTGCTTTCTGTATTTTGCTTAAGCTCTCTTTATCCAGGGAAGTTTCTAATGATTTGATAGTTTCTTCTAATTCCTGAACATGTTTATTTTCTGTTTTCTTTTTGTTTGATGAGAATGAAATTATTTTACCTCTAATCACAGCTTTCCCTGCCTCCCAGAGAGTGGATGGCGACATACCAGGGAGATCATTAAATTCCATGTATGAAGCCCATTCTTTTTCAGTATATTTAATAAATTCTCTATCCTTAAATAATGATGTATTAAATCTCCAATTTTTATATTGAAGTGTTGTTATTCAATTTGCTAAATTTAAAGAAACAGGAGCATGATCGCTGATAACTATAGGATGTATCTCAGTGTCTGAAATGTCATTCAACAGTGAGCTCCTGACTAACAAATAGTCCAATCTAGAATAAGAATGATGGACATTTGAGTAAAAAGTGTATTTTCTGTCGTTGGGATGAAGCGATCGCCATGCATCGCAAAGTCCATAATCGCTCATGTACTGTTTAACTATATCTATGGATTGCCAGCTGCGCTGAGTCCCTGCTGTACTGAGCCTGTCCATTTCTTCATTTAATCCAAAATTGAAATCTCCCCCAAGAACAAGTGAGCAATCCAGGTGATTAGTCAAAACCGAGAAGAAAGTATGAAAGAATGAGGGGTCGTCAACATTTGGACCATATACACTAACTATACATAACTTTTGGTTATGTATAGTTAAGAATGATAGCATGATGAAAAAACATGAATATGCCATGATAAAAGTCTGTGTGTGTGAAAGAAAAAGGAATAAAAGTCATAAAGAGATTTGGTGACACAAATGTGAAAAAAAAAGAAAAAATAAAGCAGTCAATCTAGTGCACAGTCCTACCCCTACCCACATTTACAAATATAAACAACCTGCTGAGCTGTGCTTCTTTAAACTATAGTTGTTTGATAAAACAACTTCTATCTAGACTCTGTTAAATATGGCTAATATAGCCAAGGAGTAACCTGAGGGTCCCTAAACGGCTGATCGTTAACACACAGTTTATCTACAGTAACTGTAGCTTTACAGCCCTAACTAATATGTTTCTTTCTAATTGGAAATAACAATTTCCTCTGTCCAGGATTTCTTTCGGAAATTGATCACTGACACTGTAATTCGTCCCCCGCAGCTCTCTCCCACATCCTTTGGACTGTTCTTTCTGTTTAAAATGTTCATATTTGGCAACAATTGGTTGTGGGCGGGTGTTGTTGGGTTTCTTACCTCCGAGCCGGTGAACCCGATGGAAGGTTATGTTTTTAACCATGTGGCTTGGCAGTTTTAGCTGATGTTGGATGAACTGTCGGACGGTTGTTTCAGCATCTTCCTCAGCCTGCTCTGGTATCCCAGAAAAGACAAGATTATCTCTCATGGATCGGGCCTGGATATCTTAGATCGACTCCTTGAATCTTTTATTTTCTCCAGACAGCTGCGTCATCCCGTCCGTGAGTCTTTTAACGTCTTCTTTCAGTGTTTGATTTTCTGTAAGTAAACAAGAGGCCAAATTAATGCGATCCAGATTAAGTGATTGACCTAGCAGTTTCCTTTTTAAAGGTTCTGGTCCAAAGACAACAACCTCTGTCTTGTTTGAATTTAGGAGCAGAAAATTCAGAGTCATCCAAGTTTTACATCTTACAGAAATGCTTGTAATCTACCTAACTGATTGGTTTCGTCAGGTTTTATGGATAAATATAATTGTGTATCATCAGCATAACTGTGGAAATGTATCCCATGTTGTCTAATTATTTTACCAATTGGAAGCATATATATATAGTAAAGAGAATCGGTCCATGCACAGAACCCTGTGTTGAATGTCTTTCTAAGTTATTTTTAACACACAAGCAAACTACTACACTTATTTCCAGTCGGTGTACTTTACGTTTTGGGAACCATTTGTGTTTCACACAGTTGTTCTCGGTGTGCTAGGGTCTCGCTAGTTTGTTAGCTCAGCTTCGTAGCAGCTATGGCTTCCATCTCTCATTCCCCCCACTGTGTCAGATGTTTAGTTACTCTCCCGCCTCTTTTAGTGATAATGGTAAGTGTAATAAATGTAGCATTTTCGTAACTTTGGAGGTGAGGGTTTCAGAGTTAGAGGCCCGGCTCCGCGCTGTTGAGAATCCAGTAAATAGCCAAGGCCCGTTAGCCAGCGCGGAACCAACAAAACCCACGCAGCTGGGATCTCAGGCCGGCTGGGTGACAGTACGTAGAAAGCATACTTCTCTGCCCAAAGGGAACCACCAACCTGTCCGCGTTTCTAACAGATTTTCCCCACTCAGTGACGCACCCACTGAGGAACAGACTCTGGTAATTGGCAGTTCCATAGTCCGAAACATGGCTTCAGAGACACCATCGACCATAGTCATGGGCTACATTGATAACTGGAAAACTTTTTGGGGAAAACCTGGTCTGATCCGGAGAGATGGCATCCATCCCACTTGGGATGGAGCAGCTCTTCTGTCTAGGAATCTGGATAAATTTATTGGTCCTTCAAAACTCTGACAAACCAGGGTCCAGACCAGGAAGCAGAGTCATAGTTTAACCCACCTCTCTACAGCTTCGGTACTATTACCCACTCAATACCCCATTGAGACAGTGTCTTGCCCACGGCCAAAATCAAATAGACTAAAAGTTAACCTGACAAAAGCAAACTCGGAAAATCTCATTAAAATAAATACGACTCGGACCAAACAAGAAAATAGAGTAATTAGATGTGGTTTACTAAACATAAGATCCCTCTCCTCAAAGACTTCATTAGTAAATGACTTGATATGTGATAATAAAATTGATCTATTTTGCCGATCAGAAACCTGGTTTTGGCATGAGGATTTTGTCATTATAAATGAGTCAACTCCTACCAATTATCAAAATTTTCACATTCCTAGAAGTACTGGGCGAGGGGAAGGAGTTGCAACCATCTTTCATTCAGATTTGCAAATTTTCCCTTGAGCAATTATTAACTACAGATCTTTTGAACCTCTAATCCTTAGTTTCCCTCATCCAAACTGCAAAACATTAAAACCACTTTTGTTTGTGGTTTTGTATTGTCCACCAGGCCCTTACTCTCAATTCTTGGACCAGATCTCAGATTTTTTAACTGATTTAGTTTTAAACACTGATCAGGTAATTATAGTAGGGGATTTTAATATTCATGTGGACACTGAAAGTGATAGCTTAACTGCAGCCTTTAACATTATCTTAGACTCAATTGGCTTGACTCAGAAAGTGAAGGGACCCACACACTCTGCTCAACACACTTTAGACATTGTACTGACATACGGCATTGAGTGTGATGAACTAATAGTCCTCCCACATAACCCAGTCCTATCTGACCATTTTTTGATAACCTTTGAATTTACTTTACTCAACGTTCCCAAATCTGAAAGAAAATTTAATTACAGTAGAACTTTATCAGACAATGCTGTAACAAGTTTTAAATAATCTGTTTCATTCTTGTTTCCGTATGTATCTCAGAATACCACAGTGGATGGCAGTAATTCCAACACTAACCCATCAGAAATTGATGGTCTGGTACAAAGTATTACTTCCTAACTGCGTTTGGCACTAGACAGTGTAGCCCCATTAAAAAAGAAGGTAATCAGACATCGGAGGCTGGTTCCTTGGTTTATTGCAGAGTTGTGTACTTTAAAGCAGAATACTAGGAAACTGGAGAGAAAATGGCGCTCTACACACTTAAATGATTTCTTTCTAAGTTGGAAAAATAGTCTACTACTTTATAAAAACGCCCTTCGAAAAGCTAGAACAGCATATTTCTCATCATTAATAGAGGTAAATAAAAACAATCCTAGGTTTCTTTTTAGTACAGTTGCCAAACTTACACAGAGTCATAGCTCTGTTGAGCCAACTATTCCCCCTTCTCTCAGTAGTGATGACTTTTTGGGATTCTTCATAAGTAAAATACATTCTATAAAGAATAAAATCCTTGGCATTCTCCCAAATATGACTAACCTCTCTCAGCAACTGAGGCAGTATCAGGGAGAACTGTAGAACCATTTTTATGTCTGTAACATTTTGATTCTGTTTAACTTTCGGAATTATCACAAATATTAGTTTAATCTAAACCCTCAACTTGTATGTTAGACCCAATACCAACCAAATTATTTAAGGAAGTGTTCCCTCTGGTTACTGGCCCTATCCTAGACATGATGAATATATCTTTAATAAATGGATATGTGCCACAGGAATTTAAGGTTGCTGTAATTAGGCCTTTACTTAAGAAACCCTCCCTGGATCAAGATGATTTAGCTAACTACAGACCTATATCTAACCTTCCTTTCTTATCCAAAATTCTTGAGAAAATAGTTGCTAATCAAATATGTGAGCATCTAAACAGCAACAATATGTTTGAGGAATTTCAGTCAGGTTTTAGAGCTCATCATAGCACATCATAGCATAGATCTCAGTGCTTCCTTTCAGAATCAGAATCAGAATCAGCTTTAATGGCCAAGTATGACATATACAAGGAATTTGACTACGGCAACTTTTCTCTCCAGTACAGAACTTAAGTAAGTGAAATTAAAAACGGAAATAAAAATAAATACAAATAAATAATGAAGGATAATATATACACCAAACCAGGGTTAATGTACAGTAAGTATATACAGCAGTGCAGACTTTTAGTTTATTGTTCATGTGAATGGACTCAGACTTTGTGACTATTCAGAGTTCATCAGAGCGACAGCCTGGGGGAAGAAACTGTTCTTGTGTCGGGTGGTTTTGGCGTACAGCGCTCTGTAACGCCGGCCTGAGGGGAGGAGCCTGAACAAATTGTGGCCAGGGTGTGAGGGGTCAGTGGCGATTTTTCTGGCCCGCTTCCTGACCCTGGCCCGGAATAGGTCATCAATGGAGGGAAGATCAGTACCTATGATCCTCTCTGAGGACCTGACTGTTCTCTGCAGTCTGTCCTTGTCTTGCCTGGTGGTGGATCCGAACCAGACAGAGATGGATGAGGTCAGGACAGACTGGACTATTGCTGTGTAGAATATGGTCAGCAGTTCCTGAGGCAGGTTGAACTTTCTGAGCTGACGCAGAAAGTACAGCCTTTGCTGGGCCTTCTTCCTTATAGAGTCAATGTGGGAGGTCCCGTGTGATGGTGGATCCTAGGAACCTGAAAGACTCCACTGTGGGGACTGACCTGTTGGTGATTATGAGAGGAGATGTTGAAGGGGGTTTCTTCCCGAAGTCCACTGTCATCTCCACAGTTTTGAGCGGGTTTAGCTCCATGTAGTTCTGACTGCACCAGAGGACCAGCTGTTCCACCTCCCTTCTGTATGCAGACTCGTTGCCGTCACGGATGAGTCCAATGCCGGTGGTGTCATCTGCAAACTTCAGGAGTTTCACACAAGGGTCTCTTGACGTGCAATCAGTGGTGTAAAGGGAGAAAAGCAGTCGGGAGAGAACACATCCCTGGGGGGCGCCGATGCTGAGGAACCGGGTGCTGGATATGAAGTTACCCAGTTTCACCTGCTGCCTCCTGTCAGGTGGGACAGCACCAGTCGCTCAAAGAATTTCATGACCACAGATGTCAGGGCGACTGGTCTGTAGTCATTTAATCCTGGGACAGGGGACTTCTTGGGAACCGGGATGATGGTGGAGCGTTTGAGGCAGGAGGGGACCTCACACAGCTCCAGGGAGTTATTGAAGATCTGAGTGAAGATGGGAGCCAGTTGGTCAGCACAGACTTTCAGACAGGACAGAGACACTCCATCAGGAGTGTCTCTGTCGATCTGTCTCTCATCGCAGATCGTCAGCGCAGGCAGGGGGTCAGGTATGGGGATGGTTTGGGGTGATGCTAGGCCTTTTGTGATGGAGATGGTGGGGGAGGTGGAAGGTGTGAATGTTGTTTCAAACCTGGAGAAAAAGTCATTGAGGTCCTCAGCCAGGCGGGGGCTCCCCACAGGGTGGGGGGACGGTCTCCTGTAGTTGGTAATGGTCTGCAGGCCCTTCCAAACTGCAGAACAGTCGTTGGCAGAAAAACGCTCCTTCAGTTTTACACTATAGTTCCTTTTTGCTGCCTTGATCTCCTTTGTCAGCTTGTTCCCGGCCTGCTTGTACAGGTCCCGATCCCCACTCCTGTAGGCCTCCTCCTTGTCCTGGCATAGGCGTCTCAGTTCTGCAGTGAACCATGGTTTATTGTTGTTGAACGTGCAGAAGGTTTTGGTCTGCACACACATGTCCTCACAAAAGCTGATGTAAGATGTCACAGTTTCAGTCAGTTCGTCCAGGTCTGAGGCTGCTGCTTCAAAGACGCTCCAATCAGAGCAGTCAAAGCAGGCCTGTAACTGCATCTTTGACTTATCTGTCCATCTCTTCACAGTTCTTACTACAGGCTTGGCAGATTTCAGCTTCTGCTTGTAAGATGGGATGAGGTGGACCAGGCAGTGGTCAGAAAGTCCCAAAGCGGCACGGGGGAAAGAGCGATATGCATTCTTTATTGTGGTGTGGCAGTGGTCTAAAGTGTTCATGTCCCTGGTGGGACACGTCACGTGTTGTCTATATTTAGGCAGTTCAAGTTTGAGATTTGCTCTATTAAAATCCCCGAGAATGATTAGCAGAGAGTCCGGGTGAGTTTTCTCCACGTCTGTGATCTGGTCGGCGAGGTGATGTAACGCCTCCGTTACAGACGCCTGTGGTGAAATGTATACAGCGACCAGCACAAACGAGGCGAACTCCCGGGGTGAATAAAATGGTTTACAGTTTATAAAGAAAGACTGTAGGTGAGGGCTGCATGTCTTCTTTAACACTGT
Source organism: Apricaphanius iberus (assembly GCA_028564705.1). Lineage (NCBI taxonomy): Eukaryota > Metazoa > Chordata > Actinopteri > Cyprinodontiformes > Aphaniidae > Apricaphanius > Apricaphanius iberus. Next base: position 285,351 of record JAPXFQ010001399.1, on the reverse strand, counting down.
GACATCTGTACACCAACCTTCGTTAATGTAGAAACACGTTCCTACCCCCTTTGACTTCCCAGACAGTTCCGTGCAGCGGTCCGCTCGGAAAAGCTGGAAGCGCGGCAGCTGTAGTGCCCTGTCCGGCATGTGTTCACTGGTCCAGGTTTCAGTGAAGCAAAAGACGGCAGAACGACGAAAGTTGGAGTTCTTGGATAGGAGAAGGAGCAATTCATCCATTTTGTTAGGCAGAGAGTGGACGTTCCCCAGGTGTATGGATGGGAGAGTGGTGCGTAATCCCCGCTGTCGCAATTTAACGAGCACACCAGCTCGTTTCCCTCGTCGGCGTCTCCGTCTAAATCCACAGAGCACTGCTGCTCCTCCAGTCAGAATCTCCATAAAGCAATCTGGTTGATTAAAAACCGGTGAAAAAAGTCCGGCACTGGATAGCCCTATTTGTAAGATTTCCTCTTTGCTCATTTTAATAGCAGAGGGAGTGCAGAAAACTACGCAAAAAAGTAAAATAAGTACTAGGGAGCGAAGTACCGAGGCGTCCATCCGCGGCGCCATCTTAGTCCTGTAGTCCCTTTTGACACAGTTGATCATAATATTCTCTTAGAAAGGCTCGAACATGTAGGGATAAATGAACAGCACTAGGTTGGTTTGATTAATATCTGTCCAACAGATTCCAGTTTGTTCATGTCAATGATAAATCTTCTTCACACTCAAGGGTTACTTGTGCAGTACCACAGGGTTCTGTGCTTGGACCGATTCTTTTTATTATATATATGCTTCCAATTGGTAAAATAATTAGACAACATGGTATGAATTTCCACAGTTATGCTGATGGTACACAATTATATTTATCCATAAAACCTGATGAAACCGATCAGTTAGGTAGATACCAAGCATGTCTGGAAGACATAAAAACTTTGATGACTCTGAATTTTCTGCTTCTAAATTCAGACAAGATGGAGGTTGTTGTCTTTGGAGCAGAACTTTTAAAAAGGAAACTGCTAGGTCAATCACTTAATCTGGATGGCATTAATTTGGCCTCTGGAAATAATGTAAAGAACCTGTAATTTTTGACCAAGATATGACATTTAAAACTCATAATAAACAGGTTTCTAGGATTTCTTTCTTTCACCTTTGTAATATTGCTAAAATTAGAAACATCCTGTCCAGGAGTGATGCAGAGAAACTAGTCCATGCATTTGTGACTTCGAGGCTGGACTACTGTAATTCCTTATTATCAGGAAGTTCACAAAATGCAATCAAAAGCCTTCAGTTGATCCAAAATGCTGCAGCAAGAGTTCTGATGAATATTAAAAAGAGAGATAGCATTTCTCCTGTTTTGGCTTCTCTCCATTGGCTCCCTGTTAAATCCCGAATAGTGTTTAAGATCCTCCTCCTTACGTATAAAGCTCTTAATAATCAAGCTCCATCGTAAATCAGAAATCTGATTGTTCCATATGTTCCATACAGAGCACTTCGTTCTCAGAATGCAGGTCTACTGGTAGTTCCTAGGATTTCAAAAAGTAGAATAGGAGGCAGATCTTTTAGTTATCAGGCTCCTCTCCTGTGGAGCCAGCTCCCAGTTTTAGTTTGTGAGGCAGATACTCTGTCTGTTTTTAAGACTAGGCTTAAAACCTTCCTTTTTGATAAAGCTTATAGTTACTTATATAGACACTAGACCTTATAATCCCTGTCCGATTTCTAAAAGTAATGTATTAATTTACCAGAATAAAATGATTAGAGAATTGAGCAAAGGTTGAATCATGAATCAGGACAGAAAACGATTTACACCAGGTTTTAAGGCAAGAAAGTGATGGACAAAGATAATGCCAGAGTTTTCGGAAGAGCGGGCCTGTATCTACTCCAATTATATCACTTACCAATAATATTATCTCTCTAATACATAGATTCTGGAGAGGGCACAGTCCTATGAGCAAGGAGAGATGCATAAGCACTACAATACTTACCCACTTACTTCCTTCTTTCCTCCTGGATTTCCAGGCAGGGAGTAGAGGGAGATGGAGTGTTCAGCCCGATCCGGCAAGGGGAGGATGCAGCCCGGTCCGGCAGCCCTCCTCAACTCCATCTCCCTCACACCGTACATTGCTAATAGACTTAAGAATTAGGAGACATAAAAATATCCTTTTTCAGACTCAACTGACCCTAACACACCTTCTACTTTTCTTTTCTACTACTCTCCAGATATCCATCCATCCATCCATTATCTTAGCCGCTTATCCAATTCAGGGTCGCGGGGGCAGCTGGAGCCTATCCCAGCAGTTAACAGGCGTAAGGCAGGGTACACCCTGGACAGGACGCCAGTCTGTCGCAGGGCCAACACAAAGAGACGGACAACCATTCACACTCACACTCATTCCTAGGGACAATTTAGAATGATCAATTCACCTATCATGCATGTTTTTGGACAGTGGGAGGAAGCCGGAGTACCCGGAGGGAACCCACGCATACACGGGGAGAACATGCAAACTCCATGCAGAAAGACCCTGGGCAGGGATACGAACCCACGACCTTCTTGCTGCAAGGCAACAGTGCTAACCACTGCGCCACCGTGCAGCCCTACTCTCCAGATATATTTTTCCTAATGTTAATGCAATTGTTAACCCAGTTTTCTCTCAGTGTTTTTCTCCCCATATAGAATCTCTACCCAGTCTGGTACCCTGCTCAGCTACAATGACCCCTGCTGGATGGGGAGCGTTGTTCCAGATGATGCTCAAAGTCACCGAGCATCCTCCATGCTGTCTCTTTTCTGTCTTCTCAGACCCCCAGACAGTCGTGGCAGATGACCACCTGTACTGAGCCAGGGTTCTGCCAGAGGTTTCTTCTTGTTAAAGGGGAGTTTTTCCTCTCCACTGTCGCTACATGCTTGCTCAGTATGAGGGTTTGCTGAGGAATTGCTGTGGTTGGAGTCTGCATGATCCGGGCACACCGTCACGCCGATGACTCAACGCAATCTGCTGGGATTCCTTACATAGAAAATTTAACTGATTGGAATGTTTTTTATAATTGTATTGAAATGACTTTTGTTGTGAAGAGCCTTGAGTTGACATTTGTTTTGAACTGGCGCTATATATAAAAAAAAAAAAAAAATTAAAAATGAAGATTTTAACCCCAAACTGAAATAATACTGCCATGTCGCTTTTTGTGTATTTTTCTGATTATGAATTCTATTAGCTACACAAGATCCTCGTTTAATTTCCCAATTGGAAATATCCACATAATCTGGGATTGTACTATGAAAAAATTTCAACACAGTTTCTGGTCCCCTGCCTGATCGTACTAGCGATGACATGTACAGCCGTATGCTTTCGTTCCACCTTTGGTTGTCAAGGTGGTGTCCAGAAAACGATTTGGGCTACATTGATAACTGGGGGGCCTTCTGGGGAAAACCTGGACTGTTACGTAGAGACGGCATCCATCCCACCGAGGACGGAGCTTCGCTTCTTTCCAGGAACATTGATAGGGTTATCTCTAGTTCCCCAAAGCCGTGACAACCCAGAGTCCAGCTCAGGGAACCCAGAGTCGAGCTTAGGGAAACCGGAGTCCAGATCAGGGAACCCAGAGTCCAGGTCAAGGAACAGGGACTGCCACCCACCCACTACCCTATAGAGATAGTTTCCCGTCCACTACCCAAAACTAATGAATTAAAAGTTAATGCTACTAGAGCAAAGTATAAAAATCTCATAAAGATAAATAAAACTCGGACTGAACATAAAAACAAATCAATTAAATGTGGTTTACTAAACATAAGATCTCTCCCCTCAAAAACACTCTTAGTAAATGACTTAATTTGTGAAAATAATATTGATTTGTTTTGTCTTGCAGAGACATGGTTGCAGGAAGAGGACCATGTCACAATAAATGAGTCAACTCCCCCTAGCTACTTAAACTTTAGTGTCCCTCGAAGTACTGGTCGAGGAGGTGGAGTAGCAACTATCTTTCATTCCGATTTACTAATTAATCTCCAAAAAAATAATAGTTACAGTTCCTTTGAGCATCTAGTTTCTAGCTTTCCTCATACACATAACAAAGCAGTAAAGCCACTTTTGTTTGTGGTCTTATATCGTCCACCAGGACCTTATTCTCAATTTTTAGATCAGATTTCAGATTTTCTATCTGACTTAGTTTTAAACACTGATAAAGTCATTATAGTCGGAGACTTCAATATTCATGTTGATAATGAAAGTGATAGTCTAAATACAGCTTTTAAGACTATCCTAGACTCAATAGGCTTTACTCAAAATGTGCAGGGACCAACACATTCTTGTCACCACACTTTAGATCTTGTGCTGTCTTATGGCATTGACTGTGAAGAAATAACAGTCTTTCCACATAACCCTATCCTGTCTGATCATTTCCTTATCACTTTTAAACTTACTCTAATGGATCATATCAAACCTGAAAGAAAACTTCATTATACCAGAACGTTATCAGACAACGCTGTAGCAAATTTTAAAGAAGCTCTTCCAACTTTAATTTCCTCAGTTTATAAATGCAGAACAGAAAACAGTGATTTAACTCGTGACCCCTCACAACTTGACATTTTAGTTCATAGCGTTAATTCCTCCCTGCGTCGGGCAATAGACAAAGTTGCCCCCTTGAAAAGGAAGGTGGCTAGCCATAGAAGATTAACTCCCTGGTTTAATTTAGAGCTACGTACCCTAAAGCAGAATGTTAGAAAACTAGAGAGAAAATGGCGCTCCACGCATTTACATGATTCCTTTTTAATATGGAAAAATAGTTTATTGCTATATAAAAAGAGCCTTCACACAGCTAGAACAGCATATTATTCATCTTTAATCGAGGAGAATAAAAATAATCCTAGGTTTCTTTTTAATACAGTTGCCAAACTCACACAGGATCATAGCTCTATCGAGCCAACCATTCCCCAAGCTCTAAGCAGTGACGACTTCATGCAATTCTTTATAAATAAAATAGACTCCATAAAGAATAAGATAATTGGGAACCTTCCCAATATGCTTGCTTCCTCCTTAGTTAATGAGGCAGCCTCAAAAATGGTGGAACCTAATATATGCTTAAACTGCTTTAATGCAGCCGAACTTTGTGATGTACTAAAATTATTAGCTTCATCTAAACCTTCAACTTGCGTTTTAGACCCAATCCCAACTAAACTCTTAAAAGAAGTTTTCCCTCTGATCGCTGCTCCAATTTTAAATATAATGAATCTATCCTTAGTCAATGGATATGTACCACAGGAGTTTAAGATTGCTGTAATTAAACCTCTACTTAAGAAACCCTCTCTTGATCAAAACGACTTAATTAACTATAGACCGATATCTAATCTTCCCTTCTTATCTAAAATTCTTGAGAAAATAGTTGCACACCAGATATGTGAGCATTTAAACAATAATGAGCTGTTTGAGACGTTTCAGTCAGGCTTTAGAGCTCATCATAGCACTGAAACAGCTCTGGTGAAGGTTACTAATGATATTCTCATAGCCTCAGACAATGGACTGGTGACCATTCTGGTCCTGTTAGATCTCAGTGCTGCCTTTGACACTGTTGATCACAATATTCTCATAGAAAGGCTTCAAAGTGTCGGTATAATAGGAACAGCACTAGGTTGGTTTAAATCTTATTTGTCTAACAGATTTCAGTTTGTTCAGGTAAACAATAGATCTTCCTCAACCTCAATAGTTACTTGCGGAGTACCACAGGGTTCAGTGCTTGGGCCGATTCTCTTTACTATATATATGCTTCCTATTGGTAAAATAATTAGGCAGCATGGGATAAAATTCCATAGTTACGCAGATGATACACAGCTATATCTATCCATAAATCCTGATGAATCCAATCAGTTAGGTAGACTACAGGCATGTCTGGAAGACATAAAAACTTGGATGACTCTAAACTTCTTGCTTCTAAATTCTGATAAAACAGAAGTTGTCGTCTTTGGACCAGAAGCTCTGAAAAAGAAACTACTTAGTCAGCCCCTTCACCTGGACGGCATTAAATTAGCCTCCAGTAATAAAGCAAAAAACCTCGGTGTCATTTTTGACCAAGATATGTCATTTAGATCTCACATTAAAGAAGTCTGTAGGATTTCCTTTTTTCACCTTAGGAATATTGCAAAAATTAGAACCATCCTGTCCAGGAGTGATGCTGAAAAACTAGTCCATGCCTTTGTTACTTCAAGGCTGGATTACTGTAACTGTCTATTATCAGGTAGTCCACAGAATACAATTAAAAGTCTTCAGTTAGTTCAAAATGCTGCTGCTAGGATTCTGATGAATATTAAAAGAAGAGATCACATTTCCCCTGTTTTAGCTTCTCTTCACTGGCTCCCAGTAAAATCTAGAATAGAATTCAAGATCCTCCTTCTGACATATAAAGCCCTTAATAATCTAGCTCCATCATACATAAGAGACCTGATTGTTCCATATGTTCCTAACAGAGACCTTCGCTCTCAGACTGCAGGTTTACTGGTAGTTCCTAGGATTTCTAAAAGTAGAATGGGTGGCAGATCTTTCAGCTATCAGGCTCCCCTCCTATGGAACCGGCTCCCAGGGTTGGTTCGTGAAGCAGACAATTTGTCTATCTTTAAAACTAGGCTAAAAACTTTCCTCTTTGACAAAGCTTACAGTTAGAGATATGTTTATAGGTAGTTAGAGTCAGGTCAGACAGGTAGATAGGAAGAGACAGGTTAATGTTAGTAGTCAGGCAGAGTGTCAAAAGTTAGGAAGAGATAGGAAGAGGTAGAGTAGCTAGGTAGAGATAGATTAATGTAAGCCAGGTAAAGATCCGGAGCCGGTCGCGGCTTACCGCCGCGGAAGAAATGCGCCCCACGGGGGCCAGCCAGCGCCGGAGAGAGGTCCCTCAAGGGGATCCTCCCGCACAGTGCGGCCGCCCATTACCTGCCGGGTTGAATCCCCCGGGCAGACTGTGCGGACCCCACCCGTTTATCTCTTAAACGTTTCTCGCCCTCTTCAACTCTGTCCTCTCAGTTCTGTCTATTTTTCCTTAAGATAGTTGTCGACTATCGGTCTCGTGCCGGTATTTAGCCTTAGATGGAGTTTACCACCCACTTTGGGCTGCATTCTCAAACAACCCGACTCCGAGAAGACCCCGGCATGACGGGGGCCGTTACCGGCCCTACACCGTCCACGGGCTGAGCCTCGATCAGGAGGACTCAGACAGAGTGTTGGTAGCCAGGTCTCCTAGTAGCTAGGAGACAGGTTAATGTTAGTAGCTATGCTGCTTTAGGCTAGGCTGTTGGAGGACATTATTAGGGTCTGTTCCTACTTTCTCTCCTACTTCTCCCCAACTGCATGATGTGCTGTCAATTCAAGCACTAACCTGTTTTCTATTATAGTAGGTGCTCCGGATTAGCCCTGCTTGACGACCCTGACTAAGATGGCATTGCAGTGACGGAAAATTCTCCACGTCCTGCAACAAACTTCTGCATCAGTTCTATTGCTCTTTCTGTGTCTCTGTTATGTATTCTCCAAGCCACAGACGGTCGCGGCAGATAACCGCTTGTGCTGAGCCTGGTTCTGCCGGAGGTTTCTTCCTGTTAAAAGGGAGTTTTTCCTTCCCACTGTCGCTGCATGCTTGCTCAGTATGAGGGATTGCTGAGAATTCCACGACACAATCTTCTGTGGTTCTGTAATTTCTACACTAAACATTGTATTGTAATAACTCTTTTTGTAAAGTGCCATGAGATGACATCTGTTGTGAAATGGCGCTATATAAATAAACTGAATTGAATTGAATAGAAGCATCATTTCCATAGAATTTACCCATACTGCCTCCAAAATTTTCTTTGTAACAAATTCCCTGACGGATTCCCGAATGATTAAGAGTATTGAAATTGGTTAAGGTAAATGCTCCCCATGCGTCCTTCTCAAACAATGTGAAGCCTCTCACTCTAAGATCCTTCCAACCTTTACCGTCACCGAAAAAAACAGTACCTTGTAGTACAATTGTACATGAAATTGTTCTTTTATCCTTGTGTTTGGGGCAAGTTTTAAAAATATAACTAGCTTCATTCCCTTGTACTTCTCCGGTTTCTGAAACAACACGTGAACCTAGAAAAGTATTTTCCCATTGTATTGCCAAATTAAAAATTTCTACTGGGAAATTATCATATTTACTGAAATGCCATGGTTGACCACTCATTAAAGGTCCGTTTCTTGGAAAAAAATAATTTCTCTCCAAGGATGTCTGCCTCTTTTACAATTGCCTTCCGTCTGTCTGTTCAGAAATAACCCAGGTCTTAGTATTTGATAACAGACGTCACCATCATTCCACTTTTAATTGTTAAATAAGGTGGAAGCAGTCTAAATATATCTGGTAATGCAAAACCTTGGGGGAGGTGCCTGCCAACCGTCAGGCCATAAATCTGTTAATTCCAAAATTCAGCCAATAATTTTGCCACTGGGCTTTAGGCAGAATTTGTGTACTGCATCGTTGTAATAATATGAAATAATTTCTTCCCGGGGCAAGAAAGGCATGTTCTCTTTCCAGATGTTGAAATGGTGCAATTAATTCCTGAATTGAAACCCAAATTTCATCTCTGGGCCAATTTCCCGGTTCAGTAGACCAAATACTGGCCCTTTGGCCGGCTAATCTCATTCTAACAGGCTCACCGGTTTGCCATGTATCAGAATTGTTGGCTCCTTTTTAAATACATACACCCATCCTAGTAATCCAAGCTGCAAAACATTAAAAACACTTCTGTTTGTGGTTTTGTATCGTCCGCCAGGCCCTTACTCTCAATTCTTGGACCAGACCAAGTGTCAGCCATATTCGTACGTAGTTTATTTTACGTGCAAGGAGGGCCTCATGTTGAGAACCCTGGAGACCAATCACAGAACAACATGGAATAGGTAAACACAGGATGTGTCATGAGACAATAATGGATGTTTCACTTCAGTAGTCAGCAGTAAACAATCAGGAGATAGTTTCACTGGACAATCAGAATATAGATAACAATTAGGGACACTTGCTGAGAAAGACATTCACATGAGCTGTCATAAGTGTAACATCAGATAATAACAAGATTTGTCATAAGTCAAGATGAGATGTTTACATACAATTGGTTCTTGTTTGTACCTTAGAATCAAAACAGCTGTCTAAGAGCTGAGTAAGACAATTAAGCCTTTATGTCCCAGCATAATAAAATTTTCCGTCACAGATCAGAATGGCTGTATTTTCACCCCCTGTCCCTCTCTCCTGTAACAATAAGAAGCAGAGTTAAATTTACATTCCAAGACATCAATTAGAACCGTTCATAACATCGAAATAATTCTAATTAGCAGCATAGACTTTTCGGGAAAATCCCTCCACACTGCCACGGTGGGCAACTGGATGCTGTTCCAGCTTAGAGCTGAATCCACAAATCTGATGCTCACACCTGCTCTCCACAAAAGTCCACCGTTAACACACATATTTTTTCTCTCTCACCTGGTCCCCCGTTTCTTCATCAATCACTCGTTCCCTACAACAATTTATAAAGAAGAGTGTCTCAAGCGTATGAAAACTAATGTTTTTCACCGTGACTGATCCGCTTGAATGCCAGTTCTGTGCCGTGACGCCGAAGCCGTGCAGCACAGGAATGTCCGTCCATGGCAACGTCTTGTAACACTCCACTAGATGGTGCCCCAAGCACATCACAAAACCTCGATTCATCCAACCAGGCCTTGATTTTTTGTGTGGCTTCTAATATTTTCTACTTGGACTTTAATTTTTCTCATAAATTCAGAAAAATCCACCCATCCATCCATTTTCTGAACCGTTTAGTCCATCACAGGGCCAAAATTAAGAAACAAGAATCCATAATTTTTTATGTGCTAATTCCTTTCCGTCTGAGTATCGAAGTCCCTGTTTGCCCACTCTGGCAAATTTAGCGCGATTCCATCATGCACATAAATTGAATCTGTAATTATCTTAATTTTAGACAGCTTGCACTTCTGTGTGTCACTGAACGCTTGAACGACTGCTGTGAGCTCCTCTGTCTTAGACCCATCTGTTTAGTACATGACCTGTGGATCAAACGCCTCCGTATCAGGTGCAAGGCTCTGCGATTCACAATGCCTATGGCTGAGTTTATCCGGATGTTCTGTGCGCCTATAAGAGCGATAGTCATCAGGTACGCTTGAAACAATGCACATAGTTCTCGCTCCTGGCTGCTAAACTTCCGTTCAACTTGCTGAAAGTGTTCATTTTTGATGCAGACGACCCCTGTTTCACCCTCAGAGAAGTATACGACTGCTCTGTTATCTGACACCTCGGGTGTTAGAGCCAGGTCAACTATAAAGTTTCTTTGTGTGAGCACAATTTTATTCGCCTCAACAAATTTCACAAAATTTTTATATTCAAGTTATTCTTCCTCTGTCAGCAGCTGGTTGAATACTTGAGTTTTCTGATCATCTGATCTTTTTCTGAGGCCTTTCTTTAACTCCAATAGTTTTGAGACATGCACTGCATAATTTAAGGTATTGCCAGCATTTAAATGGACGGCACTGTGGCTTTGAAGTCATAGCTGAGATACGGGAAGGCGGGACTTACTCGTAATGTTATAATTCATAAAATGACTTATTTTATTTCAACATTTAAGGCCAGGAGGTCAATTTAATACAATTCTTAAAATTTGTAATTTATTTAGAGATCCAGACTATCACTTTAATGGAAATTCTGTTTAATTATTTTAGATTATGAACTAAACGGTACGTTTCGTCTGGGTTTGCTACAGCTTGAATTGGCAAGCTGCATGGTGCTTCTGATACTGGCTTTAGAATGCCTGTTTCCACTAAATCATTTATAGTCTGCAAGATTTCACCCTTACTGGCCCCAATTGGGTACTGTTTCTGTTTTCCAGGCATAGCCCCACAAATTTTATAAGGCTCAGTTCTCATTAATCCACAATCACTTTAAAATGTTGCATATTTTGCTTTGCTCAATATCTCTTGCAGCCTAGTTTTGTCTTGTACACAAGATTTATCTATCTGGTCTTTCAATTCTTCATCGATTTTTACCACTTTCATGAAATTAGAACATCAAATAAGCTCAACAAATTTGTAGCAGATTTTATATAATTGATTCCAGTTTGGTCTCTGTATAAAGGTGCATTTTCAAGTTTTCCATTTGTATACTGAATATTTATTGTTCCGATTATCTCTTGTTCATTTATTTTAGATTTTCCTGTTATGTCAGCCTCAGTGTCTAGAATAAATTCCTGATAATTGATAGTTGCAGTGAGCCATCCATTTTTTAATTTACAATTGCAATTAATCGGCTGTTTTATTTCAGAGTCAATCTCTGATTCCAGAGCTTTGTCTGTTGGACATGCTCCTGTTTCTGCTCTTTCGTCATTTTGGACCACTCCTCTGGTGGTATCGAAAGTGGAGGAGCATTTTTCGGTTCCCTCGGATGATGGGATCTTGTGCGTTCCGTTCGATTGTTATGTGGAGCTTGATGTCTCGCTCCTTTGTGAGGAGCTGGCTCTTGCATGTTTCTCTGTGGTTGGGCCGCTCCCTTTTCTGCATGTCTGGTATTTTCGGGCCCTTTCGTTTGCGAAGGAGGCCTCCTCTTGTTTTTTGCTTTGATAGCCAAACTTACTCTATCATAAACCAGAAGCATCTCCTCTATTTCAATATTTGTTGAATGCTTCTATTTAGCTGCGAGATCATATGCCCTCGGGATGTCACAGAAAAATTGTTCAATTGTTTCATCTGATGCCGTCTTGCCCTGCATAATTTTCACCGCATGTGAAACACTCATTTGCCCATTTTGGAGGCCTGATCTGACCTTTTTCAGGAGAGCATCATGGGTCTCCTCTCCTGGAACATGGGCCCTCATCCGATGCAGATCCCCATGTGTCATTCCCGTCTGTATATTAATATTTTTTGTTAATCCAAACATCTGTGTAAATTCTGGATCATCCAATATTTGATGGGGAATACCCTTTTCAATTAATTCTGTAAAATAATCTATGTCTGGTTCTCCTCTCCTTGGAGGCAGATTTTCAGGCTTGAGGAGAACTAATGTTAAAGGAAACATATAATGAAAAAAAATCGCTTTTCCTGGGATTTTGGGGTTATTGTGTGTCTCTGGTGCATATACATGCATACAAATCTGGAAAAAAAACATCCATGCTGTTTTGAGTGAGTCCTTAATATATCTTGCATCCAGACTCTGATTGAGCTGTTAAAAATTTGTCCACACCTCCTCAGAGTGCTGTCTCCACCTCCTCAGAGCGCTGACTCCACCCACCAGGTACAGCAGTCAACAAAAGTTACCATTCAGATTATGGAAAACCACGTTGAAGCTTCACGCCATATGCTCCATTTTTGGCTGGTCAAAAGAGGTCTTCTGTCCTCCCAGTTGAAGAGGACAGAAGAGCTGCATGGGTTGAAAACCGGGAAGAAGACGAGAGATCTGCCACAGAAGAGCGGCATAGATTGGCTTTATTTTTGATGGTAAGAAGCTGGTGGTAAGGGGGGAAATACGGAGGACCTGCCACCGCAAAGGGCTACTCAAATTCCGGGCGGAAGACGATAGACGAGCCGCCGATCTGAGCTACCCAAACCCGAAAGACTGAGGACAAGCAGCCGCATGGAGGTTAAAGAGCGGGGTCTCTGCAGTGCTAAAGAGCTGAAGTCAGCAAGATCGAGCTGGAAGGCTTTAGAGTCGGCGTCTCAGGAAAATATTGGAGTGCCAGGTAAGCAGTTCAATTTATTCTTCTAACTTTAAGTAATTTCTTCAATAACCATTCAGAAGTATCCTACTGAATTCTCTGAAAATCAGGTTCTCAGGAGATTCCCCTCCTACGGGAGCAGATTCTGGTTCAAACATATATGGTTAACCTACATTTTTTTGTATTTTTTATGATTGAATATTTTTTTATATGGTTGAATTTTTTTTTGTATGGTTGAACTACCTATTTGTATTTTTTTTTGTATAGTGTGGTAATTCTGTAAACTTTTATCATTCAGAAAGTAAAAGTCTGTTTTAATTAGCTTGCATGATAGTAAAGAAATGTTTTGTCAAGTATTGTTTATGCAGGAAAGCTTTTAAGTCATAAAACTCTGGGGTGAGTTTAAATTGCAAAGCTGTAAAAGCAGGATGTTTAGATAAGAAACTGGGAGAAAAGTTTTAGAGAAGCAGATAGCCATTTAACCATAAATCTTTATAATGAATCTTTGACCCAGAACAGAGACACCCATCTTCGGACTGCATAATTCTCTGACAGCAAATCATGGCTAAGAGACTGTTTGGAAATGATCTGATTGGAGTAAGATTGGAGAGATTATAAACGCCCAGAGGCCCGCTTGTCTATAAAGCTGTGAAATAAAGATCAGTTAATTGTTCAGATTTCTTTAAGTCTGGACCACAGAGAAACTAGGGCAACTTTCTCTGTAAACTGCAATTTGTTAATCTGTTCAAAATAAATGTTAAACTGGAAATTGGCTCCATTTTGTCTCTGCTTGAACATGCATTGAATTACTTATGATAATTATTTAATTCAACAATTTGGTGACCTCGACGTGTGCAGGGTTTTTTGGACCAAAACTCCAGTTATTTTTTACGTTAATAAACGGACATGTATTTGCTCTATTGACAATTTGCGCAGAGTTGCGTAGTTTTTTAATTCTATTGATTGGTTAATCTAACATTGGGTAATGTTGTCATGCAAGTTAAATATGTTTTTTGTTTTTTGTTTTGAGCAGATTCACTATTGCATGCCCGAAGTGTGTTGAAGCTGCTCTGAGGTCTGTGTCTCTCTTCTGAGCAGGACTGCGACTGCTTTGCGCTCCGCAGAGAAACACCGGTGCCTGCTGGGAGATGGAGTTTGTTACTCTGCAGGACAATGGAGCAGATGGACCGGATGGTGCGGTCTCTTCAACGACTCAAATCGGAGCCACACGTGCGGATCGATACTCGACGAGTTGGCCACTCTACCCAGATAAGGACGCTTTTCTGGACGCTCCCAGGCTACGAGCGACATAGCAGCAGGAAGGGCCTGGGTCGCCCTCTGTTAAGTCTATCGAATTACCTGGGAGAGGGGCTGCGTATAATTCCAGACGCGTGGCTGAGCACCACGAACGGAATTGTGTTAATGGTCCGGCATTGGTTTTTTGGTGAGCTCCGACGAGGTTAGTGTTTTAAATTCTGCTTGTACAAGAGTGTATTACTGTGTGTGTGTGAGATGTTTTTTTACGCAGGCGCTTGGCGAGAAGTGCTGGTGATGTTGCGTTTTGGGTTAAAATGTTATAGTGTGAATAATGAACTCGAGTATAATAAATAAATTAACATAGATAAATAAATATATAACTGCATATGATGGATAACTGAAATTAAATATCTATAAGAATTAGTTGTGAACATTTACGACAGGCCATCAGAGCGGCCGCCCTAAGCTAGGAGCTAATTCTGTCTGAGTTGTTTGCTTGATAGCACGGCTAACATACGATAGCTGTGCCTATATGTTTTGATAAATAAATTAGTGATTATAGGCGGTTTTCTGCCATCTGTTCGAGTCTTTTGAGGGGTTTTCTGGAAGCCGGCGCCAGGAAATTTCTCAAAGCGGACTACGAAACTTGTAACAGACTGGTCTGAAACCTCCGCGATAAAATAATTAATTGGGTCTAAAAGCCACAGCTTATGAGGTTGTGTTTTTTTTTTTGTTAATGGTTTTGGGCTGTAACGGACGTAGTTGAATCGGTGTTTGCTGTGCGGGACGGCTGAAATTGGAAAAATATGTTTCAGTCCGCGTGGACGAACAGGAGATGTTTTGTTCGTGCCGAATTAAAGTTTGGTACAGTGGTATAAATTGTGCGGATTAAGTCCTGGTATTGCGGTAAGTCATCTTCTAAAGTGTTTGTTGTGATTTTTTGGAGTTTTTCGCCGTACGTTTTTGTACTGTTTTGGCTTTCGTTTCACAGAGAACGCTAACGGTAGCACGTTGCTATAGGCTGTTGTGCTAAGTTAGCGGTGGTGGCTAACTGCATGTTCTATGTGTTGCGAGCTAAAAGTTGATTTTGGATAGAAAGTGATTACAGACTCCTGCAGACGATTGTCTTGTTAAGACTTAAACGAATTTGGATTTTGTTAAATTTTTCTGGTTAATTAGGATGTAAAAAGGCCTCGGGAAAACTGCTCAGATAACTTTTGGTTGCTACTCCCTTTCGGCAATGGTTTAGCACATTTCTACGAAGGGCAATTTTTTAAGGTGTTTCATGTTTCACTGAACTGTTACGGTACGGAGATTAAAGATTAACAAGTACATGCTGAATTTGGTTAACTGGTTTTACGAGGAGAGCATGTAAATTTATTTGGGATAATTATGCATGTTACAATTAAACGAAAATGATTACGAACAGTTACTCATGAGTCGATTCTGACTTGGTGTAGTTTTAATTTTTGATTTCATCTTTAAAATTAAAAAGAGGGAGTTTATAGTCAAAATAAAAGATGCATTTTTGAATCTTTAAATAGGTGGATTTTTTGCTTTTTTGATTGATCTAAGCAGGAGTTGTTAAGTTGGCCTAAATAAAGATAAAGTTATAAGTAGTAATTATAAGCATTTAACGAAAAGCAAACGGTATTAATTGGAAAGCAACAAACTGGTTTAAATTATTTTAATAAGCACCGTGTTGAATGGTACAGAAAATGAGTCTGTGATTTAAATAAGTATCATTTATGCTAAAATTATGTTTGGCTTATTTCTGATGGCTCTATAGACTTTAGAAATATAGCTCGGTCTCTGAATGAATGACCTAAAGGAGACTGGTGTTAAATTATTTACACAATTGAACATTCTTAAGGATTTTCTGGACAAAAATGCTTATTGGAGTTATCAAAATTTAACTGGGGCTCATGAAGTAACCCAGTACATTTCAATTCCGTTACAAATTAAATGTATTTACCATGCAAAACAACACTTATCATAGTGATAGTTTATAAACTAGTGGGATTTGAATGTTTGGTTTTAAAAAAGAAAACATTAAAACACAGAGTCATCTTTTGGTAATCAGTTTGTTTTTTAACAGACTGGGGATAAATTTGGAATTGGTCTAAGGATTGAAAGTAACAATTAAAGTCTTAGGTAGATTTATTTAAGAACAAATAATGAATGTGACCGAAATGATGGTTTAATTTGAAAGTAAGAAGTAAATTCTAAATTCATTTATTCTGATCGTGTAGAGGCAAAATATGATTGGACCAGCTACATTGAAGTAATTTTTACCATATATTTGAATGCACATTTTGTTTTGACAAATAAGAATCGGTTTTGGTTTTGAAATTTAAGATTAAGCTAGTTTATTTGATGCTGAGAGTAAATTTACAGGTCCTAAAACATTTTGGAATAGATCTGATCCTAGAATAATGACATAATATATCATTTGATTAGTGGGGACTCTGTAACTGACAATTTATTTAGATTTTTGATTTTATTTTCTTTATTTTTTCTTATTTTAATTTTTTGTTTTTTCCTCTTTCTCTCTCAAAAAAAAATTTATATTTGGTTCGATTTGGATTATGACCCAGATTTTTGAACTGCGGTCTGTTTATTAATTAGAACTTTGGAAAATGTTAATTTGGGAAGCTGGATTAAAGAAAACGTGATTCAGTGGTAATGTATTTGACATCTCTAGAAGCTTCAATTTAATTTGGTGTTTATCATTGGAGAAAAGAAAATAAAAAAGAAGCCTGAGAGGAAAAGAGGGATACTGAAAAGAAAAATGTTGGTTTTTATTTTTTTATTTTATTGCGACTAGTTTTTGTTTAGAGAAATCTCATCTCTTGAACCTCTTTTATTGAATTTTTTGTTTTGTTTTGTTTGACTGCTGAAGGGAATTAGACTATTGTGTATCCTACGAAAAGTTAAGAGGAGTTTTAGTTGCAAAAATCACTTTGACTATGTTCAGTTCCCTTCACAGAATCGGACAGATGTTTTTGAAGTATGAAAAGTTTTCATTGTTTACAATCAAGAATATTTGGGCAACTGAGCACATTTGGGTTTGTTTAAAGAGGAGTCATATAAGCAAAAGTACTTTGAATGGATATTGGATTGTGTTAAAAAAAAAATATATATAATTTAGGTTTGGCAAATATTTATAGGGAAGTTGTTTTGTCGGTGATTTAAATCTTGGATTTTTCTTTAGAAATATAGATAGACTTTGAAGTATAGCAAACTGAAGACTGTTTTTGTAAACTATGTTGTGTTATCAGTGAGTACTCTTCTCTGGTTTTGTCTTAAACATTTGATGTTTTTAACCTTTTTCAACATCAACAACAGTTATCTCAATGTAAGTAGCATACTTATATTAGCAGAAATTAATTGATTAAAGGGACAGAGTCGGGGAAAAGTGGTGTTAAGTCTGATTACAAAGGGGTTTAGTTCAATATGAGCTATTCGTCTCAACCTCAGTGAAGCGAAACCAGGAGAGCCACTTTTCCATAGCGACTTTTTTAAAAAAAAGGGATAGAACCTTTGCAGATGGTTATTGCCTTTATTTTTGTTATTGCAATGTTTTAGTGGTGTATTAGCAATATCTAACAGAAAAATCCAGCCTTTTTGTTTCTTTTTTGATTTAATTTTGTTTTTCTAAGAACTAAGTGTGTTGATGAGATATTGCGATGCTCCATCTTTATATATGTTTAATTTACACATGAGATGAAAGAGACATTTATCAAATTGAAAAAATTGAGGAAGGCATTGCATTGATGAAATATAGAATATAAATTGGATGAAAAATGAAGGAATCATTAATTGAAATACGCAGGGGAAGTATTAGAACAACAGTTTAATTAGACGTATAAGGATTGATTATTATTCCTGGTGGAGAGAGCAAACCTGTTGATTGGTATATTTTTACCAGAATTAATATTGAAGAAATTATTACTAGTATAACTGATTGAAGTAAAATTAAAATAGAGCCCATATAGGCAGTCTGAGTGTGGAAGATATTTAAATTCAGCATTCAAGGAAGGAGACTAATGAATATGAAAGTAAAATGTTTGAATGTAACTTGATTTGAATGAGCTGAGAGGATCGACTGTCTGTTTTTTTTTCTTACTCTAATTATATATTTTTTCTCTTTTTCTCATCCTGCAGCAGAAAACCCCTCAGATAAACATTCTTGAGATGGAATTTATGATCCTGGGGAGATGAGATGGGTGGGGGTGCGTGGGCTGATGACAATAGTGCCAGGCGCCCGCCGTAACGGCCACAGAGAGAAACATCTTTACGACCAGCGCAGAATTACGACTCTCTTGTGCTCTCCTCCCAAACACAGGGAGGCACAGGTCACTGTATATTTTCAGGGGTGAACTGGAGGCCACCCTAGGGGGGAGCACGTTTCCTCATGCTGAGCTGAACTTTCAAGGACGATGTGTGAATTCACTTGGCTGGCGTGAGATGGACAGTTTCTGCTGAAGAAGTGATGATCAAAGACTGTTGATTCAATGTCACTGTTGCTGAATTAACCACAAGAGTTTCTGTTTGTCTGATCGAAGGTGGCCGCGGTTCTACGTATTTTGATAACCCCATGTCTTCCCCAGGATTATCTACGGGTAAAATACCACCATTTACCGGGAACAAAATTTGGCAGAAAAAATTGGGCCGATAGCAGGGGGTTGCTGGCTGGTGAGAGAGAAAAAAACATTTTTTTCTTTTACGTTTTCATCCACAGGGATGTACTGAATTTAAGAAAGGATATATTTTAATGGAACAGACATAAGTGTCTTAAACTGGATAAATAAAATAAGTAAATTTAAGAATCAATTTGGGTGAACAAGCAAATGGATAGTAATCAGTTGAACTGTACACAAAAAAAAAAAAAAAGTAAATTCTTGAGCCTGCTCTTGTTTTTAAATCCATTAATGAGGGAGGTGTTTTTGGTTTAGTTTTTAGGAAAAACAACGGTGTGTCGAAATAATGTGGATTTGCTCTTTCCCCAGGGATTATTTTTAATTAGATGGGTGAAATAATTTCTTGGCACAATGCAGTTGAATTAGATTGAAAAGGAGTGATCACAAGACTGGATCAAAAAAAAAAAAACTGTCTTTTTTAGATGTTTACAAGCTTATGCCCCCAGGGTTATCTCCAGGATTCAGCAGCACGTGAGGAGCGCACAGTCTCCTCTGGTCACAGCTGACTACAGCTGCTGAAGGCGTCCAAGGTACAGCTCCAGGTCGAAGGCGTGAGGAGTCCAGTGGTTCAGCAAAGTTCCAGATGACAGCTGGGAACACACACAAAGTGCAGCTCCACGCCAACGACGAACCTGGTCGGATTCTGCCTAAGGAGGGTCGTGAAGGGTTTGACCAAGCTGAATCGGAAGCTGGGGCCACAGGCGGCGGGGCCTAGCTCACCCAGAATGTTGTTTGGGTGGTGATATTACTCATCCAGTGTGATCTATGTGCCAATGAATGAGATGGGCAATTTGAAATTGCCATCTCAAAAGAGGGATCTACAGAAGAAGATCACAACTCAGCAATCAGCTGCACAGCAGGTTTTGACCAGCCCACATCGGTGGGCTAAGCTATGGGAAGCGGGGCCTGTCTGTGCATTTGTGTATATTGGGGGAAATGCTCAATTAATGAAGTAATTGGCATTTCAGAGAGTGGTTATTTGCAAATTTGGGAGTGAAAACTGGAACACTAAAAAATAGGAGCCCTCCACACTGATCATCTCTGTATATCGCTCTCCAGCTGCCAGGAGCCATTGAGGGGGATAAAATGAGAGTGAAGAAAGAGGATCAGAATACAAATAAAGACTGAACATTTATTAATAATTTTTTGCATTTTACAGGTTGTTTAACTATTTGATTAACTATTTTATTCACAAGTGAAGAGTGATAACACTGCCTAAAAGGGTTCTTAATACCTTCTATTTCACAGGTTTCTTAACACTTTAAGTTTGATTTCTTTCAGAATATAATATAGTAATAATGTCTATGTTCATGGATTTTCTGAGCTTCTTCCACACTATTAACATGTATCAAGTCAGATTTAATTATTTCTTCACATGTAAGACATTCGTATACAGTGTGGGTTTTGAATTAGTTTGTGGGAATTGTTAAAATAAATTTTTTGGTTAATGCCAAAAGAGGGTGAATCTATGATTAACAGATTTACATTTTTAATGGGAGTTAAGGTTAAAAAAGGTACTTTAATAGTTTGTCTTTTGAATTTTAGTCTGGAATATTTCATGTTTTTAAACTGATGAAATTTCTTGGATTTGATTTTTTGCATTCTCAAAAAGCTTTACAGGTTTTGATCTTTAATCAATCCATTTTTAAAAATGGATTGAAAAGAGGGAACTGTGGTAATTCTGTAAACTTTTATCATTCAGAAAGTAAAAGTCTGTTTTAATTAGCTTGCATGATAGTAAAGAAATGTTTTGTCAAGCATTGTTTATGCAGGAAAGCTTTTAAGTCATAAAACTCTGGGGTGAGTTTAAATTGCAAAGCTGTAAAAGCAGGATGTTTAGATAAACTGGGAGAAAAGTTTTAGAGAAGCAGATAGCCATTTAACCATAAATTTTTATAATGAACCTTTGACCCAGAACACAGACACCCATCTTCGGACTCCAGGATTCTCTGACAGCAAATCATGGCTAAGAGACTGTTTGGAAATGATCTGATTGGAGTAAGATTGGAGAGATTAGAAACGCCTAGAGGCCCACTTGTCTATAAAGCTGTGAAATAAAGATCATTTAATTGTTCAGATTTCTTTAAGTCTGGACCACAGAGGAACTGACGGGGGCAAAATTCCTCTGTAAAATTGCAATTTGTTAATCTGTTCAAAATAAATGTTAAACTGGAAATTGGCTCCATTTTGTCTCTGCTTGAACATGCATTGAATTACTTATGATAATTATTTAATTCAACAATAGCTGATTTTTATTTTTTTCCTGTATGGTTGAACTACTGCAGCAGCCATGTCCGTAACTTTCACACGTAGTGGTAACAATCACTATTAGTGATGTGTCGTTCGTGAACGATTCGTTCAAAATGAACTAATCTTTTATACGACCCGAGAGTAACGAGTCCTCTCAGTGAGCGATTCGTTCATTGTCATGCAGTACCTTCTCTTGCCACATGTCAGCAGCTGCATGAGCTCAGTCAGCAGCAAGACAGGAAACAGAAATGATTCGTTCATGACTCACTCAGCTGCTGCGTCCGTTTTCAGGTCCCAGTTCTTTTGTCATGTGACAGCCAGACCGCTCAGGCTGTGTGTGGCGAGCAGCAAGTACTACAGTTCGCTCACGATTCGTTCATATACGGATCGTGACGGATCATTCTTACTCATTCGTCACGTGAAAACTGTGGCTCAGCTTGCTACGGGCTGTGGAGCGGACTGAGAGATGAACAAGGAAATGAATGATGTCTGATATCTAATGTTCCTTTATTTGTCATTCGACACCCGATATATATTATTTATTCATTAAATCATAATTATTTAGTGGACTTCAATTCTTGTAGATGTGTTATTGTGTGTATAATTTAAAGTGTGTTAGTAAATAAATACTTTTTATATCAGCATATTGATTAAATAATAAATATATAATGATGATAATAACAACAAACATAATCAATAATAGTAGTAATAATAATAATAATAATAATGTAAAATTTTGTACACAATAAACACACCATGTAAACATAGGAAACTTATTAATTATTCCTTTTTGTTTTAATTGTATCATTAATTGTCAAAATTAGTTTACACTCACTCTTCCTCTACCCAGCTGTAATGTGACCAACAGTTCGGACTGAACGGATCTTCTCGTTCATCGTTCACAGCTCAGGCTGTAGAGCTGTAATGTGACCGACAGTTCGGACTGAACGGATCTCCTCGTTCATCGTTCACAGCTCAGGGTGTAGAGCTGTGATGTGAACAACCAGTTCGGACTGAACGGATCTCCTCGTTCATCGTTCACAGCTCAGGCTGTAGAGCTGTAATGTGACCGACAGTTCGGACTGAACGGATCTCCTCGTTCATCGTTCACAGCTCAGGGTGTAGAGCTGTAATGTGACCGACAGTTCGGACTGAACGGATCTCCTCGTTCATCGTTCACAGCTCAGGGTGTAGAGCTGTAATGTGACCGACAGCTTGGACTGAACGGATCTCCTCGTTCATCGTTCACAGCTCAGGGTGTAGAGCTGTAATGTGACCGACAGCTTGGACTGAACGGATCTCCTCGTTCATCGTTCACAGCTCAGGGTGTACTGTGTGTGGAGTAGTAGATTCGTTCATTTGTCACGTGACACCTACCTAGTCACTGTCGCGTTGTTAAACAATGATGGCAGCATGGACACAAATAACTTTATTGTGGTGTGTATATGCTTTCCTAGGTTTTCGAATTGCTTTTGGCATTTTGTTTTTTATTGACAGGTAAAACAAATCATGTTGCGTTCTGTATTGTAGTGGAGAATTGAGTTGTGAGCCGGGAAGGAGGAGGGGTGAATGTGTCGTTCAGCTCGTTTGAGCTGTGAGCCGGGAGTGAGCGATTTGTTCACGCTAGCGATTCAGCACCAGACATTGCAAGCTAGCTTCGGTTAGCTCTCGGAAAGGAAGGGGTGAGTAACTCAATGTGCTGTTGAAGTTTTGATGTGAGATGTGAGTTTTGAACTCAGGGTTTTTCTTCAAGTCCAGAGCAGAAATGTTTTTTTACTGGGTGTTTTCCCCCCCGGCGATATGTCCCCGGGGGGACAACCTGTGCAGCCGAAGCACAGGTTAGAGGCACCTCTGTCAGTCACTTCTTGAGGTCTGAAATTCTTGGTTTCCCCTGATCACCAGACTTAGTGGTGCTGCTTGTTGTCAGCCGTTAGCTATCTCCCAACCCCCAGGATCTGAATTATGACGGAGAGACCCTGTTTACCGGGTCTTTATATGACTCCCCTCACAGAATTGAGTTAACACTCTTTAGAAGAAATAACTTCAAATAGAAGTTACTCTAACTATTAGAGTTAGTTAACTATTGAAGTTAACTATTAACTAGTTAATAGTTAACTTCAAGAAGAAGTAACTTTCAAAAAATTATTTTAACTCAAAAATGATTTACAATATACACTCCAGAAGGGTACAGCATCTCACAAAAGCCCCCAACAGCCTTCAACAACTTTTACAACTCCAAAACCCCCAAAAACCTCAAAACTCTCAACTCTAAAAGCTTTGTAACATCAAGAACATATATAGATCGTCAAGTCGGATGTGTTTATTCATCTGACACGTGAATATTAGCATATTACTTTTGCAGTTTCTATCTAAACAGTTCATGATAGCTGAAAAGCCCCCCTTTCTTTTCTTCTTCCTCCTGCCGGGCTCCTCCTGTCACCGTCTGACTCTCATCCGTGCATCACCTCAGTAATGCAAATGAGGTTAGCTCGGCTCCCAGCATCACCCCAGAGACGTACAAAGCTCTTCTCTCACAGACTGAGACTCTGAGCAGTAGATGTTATCATTACATAAATACTCTCCTAGTAATGGAGGTATATTATAGAACACACACTTTATAAGCACACATGATTATATGAATATAAAAAAATAAATCCAGTTTATAAGAAAGCACATGAGACATAAAATAACTTTATTATCCCCCATCTGAGTGTCAGTCATTAGCCCATCCTATATGCAGAAGTAGTTGGAATAAAATTCCCATCATTAAATCCTAGAGGGATTCCAACAATGCAATTAACATAGAACTCTGTCATTGAAAATCCAAAGATATTGGATATTGGGCAAGCGTCCCGCCTCCAAAGTTTCAAGTCCCTACGTCGAGCGGAAGCCGAGATACGAGCTTTGACGAGTTTGACCTTTGTCCCAGTTACAAAGCTGAAGCGGGGGATGGGCTGCATGATTAAATGTTTCGGCCACTCACGCAATGGACATTTGGGTATCGGTCGGCCTCCGTGGAACCCTATGATCAGGGGACCGAAATAAGGAGGCCCCGGTTTTCCGTCCCCTCCTCATAGGATTGCATGGTGGGAACCCAATGCCAAAAGTACACGGCGCCCTTATTTTGGTCCCCTCCTCATAGGATTGCATGGTGGGAACCCGATGCCAAAAGTACACAGCGCCCTTATTTTGGTCCCCTCCTCATAGGATTGCATGGTGGGAACCCTATGCCAAAAGTGCACAGCGCCCTTATTTTGGTCCTCTCCTCATAGGATTGCATGGTGGGAACCCGATGCCAAAAGGACACGGCGCCCTACTTTTCGTCCCTTCCTCATAGGCTCCCATTGTGGAAACCTTATGCCAAATGTCCACGGGTTTAGGCCCCAAAAACCATGCATTTGTACTCCTTCACAGCTTTGGAACCAGCGGTCAGAGGACAACCAAATTACACATGCAGTAGGCCCCCGTATCGGACTACATAAAACCGTGGCTCAAAGTTCTGACACCGTGCGACCCAGGGGGCCGGGAAAAATCGTGAAGGTGGAGAGGGGGCCCGGCTAATTTACGAGGGGGGACCCGGGGCCCGGGGACCTACGGTGTGGCCGGGGGGATTTTTTCAAAATATGGCCCACCGTCCCTAATTTGTAACATTGAGCCGATGCCAAGTGGACGTGAGTGCCCTAGGTGTACAACATCCGGAGCCTTGAGGAACTCCGGGCGAATCTCATCCACCCCCGGAGCCCTGCCACCAAGGAGTTTTTTTAACAACCTCGGTTACCTCAGTACTGGCTTGATTAGTGTGTAATCATCACATAAACAATCTGTGTAACAAAATTTGCTAACAAACACAATATCCGCATATAAAGTTGACTGTAAATCTAATAGCATATTTTTTTAGAATCTTAGCAATGCTTTGTTAGCCTGCTGGCTAGCTCCCTTTTGACATTCAACCCCCTCCATCAACCTGGAGAAGCCTGGAGAACTTGAATCATTCTAAGGTTTTTTTGGGCAGGTGCATTATTAGTTTGGAGTAACTAAGATTTAAAGGATGTGTTTTTCCTATTTGTTGTAAAGATTTCATCTTTTACTTGTTTGGGTAAGACCAGGCCACTTGACCTGAAGGAATGTTTCTCAAAGAGTCCCGACAAAGAGTCATTTTAAATCCTGTAATGTGAGTTACTCAATCTGACAGGAGTTTTCCCTTTCTTTGTTTAATATTTAATAAATGTATTGGATTGGCTCCAAATAGCACAAAAGGGTTACCTGTTAGCTACACGCTAAAATAAGCCCACGTGTTTGGTTTGAACCGCCTTAATGTATCAAGATACTGAAAATAGATTCACTGCCATGATCACTCCATCAGTAGAAGTAATTTTCCAAGGGTTAATTATTTTCCATCCAGATAATTTTAAGCAAAACATTTCTTTAACCAAAGAATGTTTAAGTCCGGGTCCCCCCTCATAAATTAGCCAGGCCCCCTCCCCACCTTCATGATTTTTCCCGGCCCCCTAGGTCCTACATTCGCCGCGCTGCGGCTGCGTCCAAATGGACATGTCCTTTCGGGACATTTTTCGGCCCCCACTCATAGGATTGCATGGGGGATGTGAACTTTGCTTAGCCGGGGCCGGAACATGTCCCAAATGGACATGTCCTTTCGGCACATATTCTGACCCCGGCTTATAGGGCATTATGGGGAGGGGACCGAAACTGTCCCAAATGGACACCGACCCGGGCCTTCTTCCGGGCGTCCTTTCGGCCCCTTTTTCCGGCCCCGGCTCATAGGCCTTTATGGGGAGGTGACCAAAACTGTCCCAAACGCACTCGATGGTCCTTTTCGAGCCCCCGACCCTTCTTTTCGTCCCCTCCTCATAGGATTGCATTATGGAAAGCTGGGGGCAAAGGGAGAATCTGCAGGCCCTGACCCTGAGATAAAGATCCACTGTCAGGGTCCCTGGATGTCTGTCCCAGGGCCAAAGTACCACAGCCTCCCCATGGTCATTTGACACCATACTTTTTGTCCCCTCCTCATAGGATTGCACTATGGAAAGCTGGGGGCAAAGGGACGAGGCCTTACCCGGGCTGCAGGCCCTCATCCTGGGCTTAAAATCCACCGTCAGGGTTCCTGGATGCCTGAACTACAGTGTCCCCATGGACATTTGACACCCTACATTTCGTCCCCTCCTCATAGGATTGCATTATGGAAAGCTGGGGGCAAATGCTTGCTCACTTATCCCAGTCAGCAGGCCTCCATCCTGGAGTTAAAATCCACCGTCAGGGTCCCTGGAAGTCAAATAACCAAAGTGTCAAAATGGACATTTGGCACAAGGTTCCAGCAAAGGGAGCCTATGAGGAGGCGACGGAAATATGGCCAGGATCGTGCCTCTGGTAAGGTGGCTCGTGCCTCTGGTAAGGTGGCTTGTGCCTCTGGTAAGGCGGCTCGTGCCTCTGGTAAGGCGGCATGTGCCTCTGGTAAGGCGGCTCGTGCCTCTTGTAAGGTGGCATGTGCCTCTGGTAAGGCAGGATTTTTTACTAAGTGTTTTGTGGGTTAAGGGTTAAGAGTAGGGGCCATGGTTTGCCTGGTGAGACGGGTTCTGGAGGTGGTCCAGCAGTGGTCCAGGGGTGCCTGGATAGAGGAGTACCAGGGGTCTGGATGCAGGGCGCCCAAAAAACTTTTCGTCCCCTCATCATAGGATTGCATTATGGGAGGCTGGGGGCAGAGGGGCGAAACATTTCCCAGGCTATGGGCCCCCATCCTGGGTAAAAAAAATCCACCGTCAGGGTCCCTGGATGTCAAATAACCAAAGTCATCCAGGGACCCTTACGGTGGATTTTCAGCTCAGGATGGAGGCCTGCTGCCTGGGATAGGGCACGTCCATTTGCCCCCAGCTTTCCACAATGCAATCCTATGAGGAGGGCACGAAGGTGCCCAGGATTGGGGCCTGTGGCCTGGGCAAGGTCTCGGCCCTTTGACAATGCCCTACTTTTCGTCCCCTCCTCATAGGATTGCATTATGGAAGGCTGGGGGCAAAGGGGGCACTCTCACGTTCCTTATCCCAGGAACGTGACACTGCAGCCAATTAACGACTAATAAAGCTCATATCTCTGCCTACGTTCCACCTACACGCTTGAAACTTTGAGGGTAGCGCCCTGGGTTCTGGGGCCACAAAATACGTCGAATATACGCCGGTCCAACATTTTCTGGGGTCGTGACATCACTCCGATTGCCAACCACTTCAATGCTACAGGAGCTATGTTTTTGTGAATATTGTCATGAAAATTGCACAGATGCGCTCGAACTCCTCTACTCTATCTATGCATCAAAGCACATGTCTTCAAACACCTTCTAAACAGAACTCCTCACAGGAGCCACCTAGGAGCCAGCGGAAAAGTTAATGGAGAATAATAAGGTCTGCGTTAAAACATATCTAAAGTTGAAGAGGATTGGACATTGTTAAGTATTTATTTTATTTAAAAAGCACTTGCAAAAATCAGCCTGTGGACATTTGGGATCAGCCCAATGAATGGGACCCTATGAGATGGGGACGGCGACGGTTTTCTTTCCCTGAAAAAAAAATAATTTTCATTGCTTCATAATTCAAAGGTGAAAGGTCACAGGGCAACCAAATTCACAAGGTACACTCCCAGCGTGACTTAGTATTGATTTCCAGTGTCACTTTCCCCCCAGCTACCTCTGGGGAAAATAGCCTGACCCTAGCCAGCTGACCCTACGAATGGACCCCAAGACCAAACCAAGTGAAAAATAGTGTCTGTGGGAATGAAAAATTTCTACATATGCTAGAGTTATGAAATTTTAATATGTTGTACCTGGGAGGGGGACACATGATCCTGACTTGGTTCCGGACCCGTAGACCCCCCTCCCTTTTTCGGCAGTCGGCCAACTTTCACACCTCTTGTTTTCTACGTTTTGAGGCCGATTTGGACGCAAGCGGTTTAGTATTCATCGACTTCCCCAGTTTAACATATGCAGAGTAGGGGAGGATTGGACTTTTTTAACCCTTTGATTTTTACCCCAGAAAAAACCCACCTAGGGAAGTCATCCGACACTTGGCATAGGCGCCATGTTAAGCGTTAGGGATAGTTTTTTTTAAAACTTCCACAATGCAATCTTATGAGGAGGGGACGAAAAGTTGGGCATCGTCCTTATTTTCGTCCCCTCCTCATAGGCTCCCATTGTGGGAAACAGATGCCAAATGTCCATGGTGGACTTGGGTTTTTTCTTCACTGGGACATACATCCAGGGCCCCTGAGGGTGGATTTCAAGCCCAGAATGAAGGCCTGCAGCCCGGGTACATGAAGCCAGATGTGGCCTTGTACCGTACCAGAGAAGCAGGACCCCAGACAGTCGATTATAAGCCCAGAATGGAGGCCCAAAGCCTGGGTACGTGGAGCAAGGGGTGTCACCGTACTGACCCAGAGCCCCAGACCGGGGGGTTTTTAGCCCGGAAAGGAGGCCTGCAGCCTGGGTACATGATGGCAGTGGTGGTCCTGTAACGCACCAGAGAACCAGGGGCCCAGACAGTGGATTTTAAGCCCAGAACGGAGGCCCAAAGCCTGGGTGCACAAGGTAGAGTTAGGCCTGCATTCACCGGGGATCCAGGGGCCTATACCACTGACTTTTGACCTTTGAGCCACGGTTTTATATAGTCCTATACGGAGGCCTACTGCATGTGTAATTTGGTTGTCCTCTAACCTTTGGTTCCAAAGTTGTGAAGGAGTAAAAATGTATGGTTTTTGGGGCCTAAACCCGTGGACATTTGGCATAAGGTTTCCACAATGGGAGCCTATGAGGAGGGGACCAAAAGTAGGGCACTGTGTACTTTTGGCATCGGGTTCCAACAATGGGAGCCTATGAGGAGGAGACCAAAACAAGGGGACTGTGTACTTTTGGCATCAGTTCCTACAATGGGAGCCTATGAGGAGGGGACCAAAAGTAGGGCGCTGTGTACTTTTGGCATCGGGTTCCTACAATGGGAGCCTATGAGGAGGGGACAAAAAGTAGGGCGCAGTGTACTTTTGGCATCTGGTTCCCACAATGCAATCCTATGAGGAGGGGACAGAAAACTGTGGCCTCCTTATTTTGGTCCCCTGATCATGGGGTCCCACGGAGGTGGACTAATACCCAAATGTCCATTGCGCGAGTGGCCGAAACATTAAATAATGCAGCCCTTGTAACTGGAACAAAGGTCAAACTTGTTACTGCTCGTATCTTGGCTTCCACTCAACGTAGGGACGTGAAACTTTGGACACCGGACAGTTGCGCCGAGAGCTGAGAATGGCTCCCGGCTCACGTGGGTCTGACGACCTTTGACCCCTAAATCTCACCTCCACTGTAGGTCCTATGACAAAGGGACGAAATATGATCCCCGTGGACGCGGTCAGTCTTTTTTCGCCTTCCGGTCACCAGTCGCGTTTTCTGGCCGACCGAAGGTCGTACGACCACCGTTTTTGCAGGGCGGGCGGCCTGGGGGGGCCCTGAGTCGAAATACGTCGTTGTTTGGTGAAAATTCAACTTTTTTTCCCAAAGTGGTCAAAACGATTTTAAACTTTCACACGTCCACCCGGGGGCCGAGGGGCTTCGGCCTGCTGATTCGCAGCTTCCTGGGAGGCCGGTGGCGCAAAACGGCTTCCCCGACCTTCGCCATCACATCCGGGCCCGCCGAGGGGCCCCGGAAGAGCCCTGGGGCACTTAAAAACAATAAAAGGTCGAAAGTCACGCACAGACCCCAACACGGCCTGTTCAGAATCGGCTCACCCCAAATGGCACAGAACCCTATGACGAAGGTCCAGAGGAAGGGACGGCTCCCAAATGGCCACAGAGCCTATGCCAAGGGAACAACAGCGCCTCCAAAGGTCCAAGCGGCGTCGGCGCACGCCTTATGAACGGCGGACAAAAGATGTCCCTCTGGGCCCTCTCCAGTTAACATTGGCTTATGCCAAAAGGTCGGCCCCATTTCCACGGGGGTTCAGTCCCGGCCCGTGACAATAAGTTCAATGCATTTTCCGTGTTCTTTGGGAACGTCGGCCTTAGTAAACTATTTTAGCTTTCATTCCAGCATTTGAAATATAAGCCTTGGTCCTTAAAGCAACCAGATTCCTCCAGAACGGACGTCAGAATTTATGGTTTCTATTTTTATTGCATATTTATCTATTCATTGTTCTTTTATTTGTGGTTATTCATGTATTTTAATCAGTAGTGTGTTTGTTACTAACTTGGTTGATTAAAATGTTTTTCTTATTTTACTTCTTTTGTAAATGAACTTTTGTATTTTGTAATGTTAGTGCTTGTCTATTATCCAGCATACATTTTTTCATTAAGATAAGTTCATGGTTTGATTCAACAGATGAGGAAAATGGAATGGGTAAGAAAACATGTCTTGTTGTTAAGAATTTTTGGTAATTATAAATTAAAAATTGATAAAGAAAAGTTACTGTCCATCTGGTTATTCCAAGAATATTAAATTAACAATTTAGGGAATATTAATTTAATTATCTTTT
This sequence comes from Apricaphanius iberus, assembly GCA_028564705.1. Taxonomy (NCBI): domain Eukaryota; kingdom Metazoa; phylum Chordata; class Actinopteri; order Cyprinodontiformes; family Aphaniidae; genus Apricaphanius; species Apricaphanius iberus. The sequence continues at coordinate 254,955 of JAPXFQ010001399.1, read as the reverse complement.
CAAATTATTAGAGGGACTCCCTCCAGTTTCTATCAAACTGGCAAAACGTATATATCTAATTAAAAGAAGGGTATCGACCAACAGTCTTATTATTAATAATTAGACTGATTATTAATGATTGTACCAAAATACCTTATTTTAAGGAAATCAATTCTTTTGTAATAATTCACACACACTCAGAATAAAAGAAACAAACGGTTCGATTCAGTTTAACTAATTTATTCCAAAACCACACAAAAATAAGGAAATACTACTTACACAAAACAGTCCAGCTAACGGCTACGCTAAAGGCTATCCAACAGGCTAATGCTACATAAACAAGATGGAAACCAGCAATGACGTTTTTTTAGGCACGTCACGGGGGGGGGCTTCCTACTGATGTACATACGCAGCTGCTCATGTGCACACGTGGAAGTGGTGCATGGACGTAAACGCGCAGCTTGCCAAATGGGGGGGTTTTATAACTTTTTAATACTAGGACGTGGTACCGCGTGGTCTTTTCTTTAACAAAGAGACCTTGTGGCTTTTAACAATGATCTAGCGTTCTGCTAACACAGGCTCCGGTTTGAGATCACAGATAAAAAGAGAATTAATTACTACATTTGGTGCTGCACGTCTCTGAGAAACGCCTCCGCTAATCCAAGGTGCCTAACGCTAAACACCCACCACTAGGGTAAGGAAGAGAAACAAAATAATTTTCTACAATCAGATCCTCTACTTAATAAAGTACCTTAAACACGAAAATTTCACAATCCAACACAAGGCTCAAAGAATACTCAACACAAACAAAACCAGTACACTTCAACACAGAGTGCTGAAATGAAAACAAATATTAAAAATTGAGAAACATGCATGCATACAAAATATAAGAAACGGATTCCTAATTCGCTCCACCCAGGTTAAGAATAAAATTGGTTTGGTCTTACTTTTGAGAAGGCTGAATGTAACAAAAGCAAAAAGTCAGTTCAGACCAGGAAGAGAAAGAAGAGAGACCGACAGTGGACAAGTCTTTGATGGCCCTTCGAAGACTGGATGGTTTGGTTGCAAAAAGGGAAAAGAAAAATCCACACGTGTTAGAATGAAAGAGTCTCTTCTTGAAGTTTCGGACGAAACCTTCCACCCACAAAAGCGAGTTGGAAGAGGAAGAGGCTCAGAGACTTCTAAATATTTAAACCAAGCGCTGGTGCTGTTCCCTGCTTTTTTGGAAGATGTCCACTCACACTGCAGAGAGCTGCAGCAGGTTTGACGGATTTGCATTCCTGCCAATCAGCATGACAGGTTTTCGAGCGCTCAGCTGGTTCATAGGAGAGAGAGAGAGAAGGGAGACTCCCTGGTCGTCCAATGAGAGAGGGGTGTAGCACTGCCCAATCGGAATTCTGGTGTCATATTTCTGGAGCCCTTTGAATTATATATATATATATATATATATGGCTCAGACCCCACATCCCCCCTTCAGTTCCAGAGGGTGTGTTCAATCCATTCTCTGGAACTGGTGACGGTCTGCATAGTGTTCATGAGTAGCAGGTCTTTCTGTTGGAAGTTGGTTTGATGTTTCAGTCCTTTTGAGCAGTGGCGAACAGCAGTCCATGAAATGTGAATGAAAAGTCCATGAACGCAACAATGATTCAGTCCATTGTGAAATGGCAGGTGAGACAGTCCATAAACGCAAAAAACGATTCAGTCTATTGACGGAATAACGACAAAAGTGAGAAAAGGGGAAAGAAGAAAAAAAGCGGTATTGGTTCGATGATACATGTCCCAGGATTCCCCCTAGCTTAAAGAGTGAAATTGCGGGGTACAGTCTTTAGGGCTACACGGGGTACATATATTCCAAAATGTCTTTGGTGAACCAAAGGGGAGGTACGTTGCTTGCAGAAGATGGTAAAATTGGAAGGGATAACAAGACTATACCTGTTTAGTAAGAGGGGATCTGGAGAAACACTGCATTGGTATCGCGTCATTTCCTATTTGTTAACTCACTTGGCTGAAGCATCTCGGTGCTCTTGCCCTCTTTATTTTATTCTTCTCTGTCCATAAGCTTTTCTGAGTTATTCTAACACAGAAACATGTTTAAACACTTATTTTCTGTTGGTGTTCTTTACCTTTTAGGAACTCATTAAGTGTAATGCTGGTTTTCTGGGCTAGGTAAGTTATCGCTAGGTTATCTTAGGTTTACTGCTAGCATGGCTGCGGCTGCTTTGATTATATTCTGGACTGTTAAGGGAGAACTATGCAAATCCTATTTTAATTTAAGTAACATTGCTTATAGTGCATTTCAAAATAACTCCTACACCTTAAATCTTTACATAAATTACACTGCAGCAAAGTAGTGCAGTGTAATTAAATAATTATTTATCAATGAAAATCCGAATCATGTGGAATATATATAGATTGACACTCTCATTTTTACTGCAATAACAATTCTTTTGAGGTATATCACAACTAGCTTCTTTGCAAAATATCTCAAGATCAATCAGATCAAATTAAGATAATCAATGATGATCAATTTTGTTGTCTTGCCACGGTTTTATTTTGGAACTTTGGGCCATTTTAACACAGAAATATGTGTTGATATAAACTACCACATTGTAATTTTGGCTGCAGATTTGGGATTATTGGTCTGCTGGAAGATGTGAACCTTTGTCCCAGTTCAAAGTATTTTGCAGCTTCTAACAGCTCCCTGTCCCTCTTGAAGGAAAGCAACCAAATAGTATGATGCTGCCAACTCCACTGTTTCAATAAGAGGAGAGTGTTTAGGTAGATGTTCAGTGTTAATTTTCTGCCATACAGAGGCTTACATGTAGATCCAACGTCAAAATGTCAGGATTGTTTTACCTGAGCAGACCAACCTCTTCAAGAACTTTCTATTTACTGGCCTTCCATAGCAACCGAGTTTGTGGAGTGAACACCTGGTCATGTCTTGGTAGGTTTGTATCTCAAAAAGATGTCTGACTTTGTCGTTTTTTCTGGTCCCCTGCCTGATCATACTAGCGATGATATGTACAGCCGTATGCTGTCGTTTCACCTTTGGTTGTCAAGGTGTCCAGAAAACGATGTGGTCTACATTGATAACTGGGGGACATTCTGGGGAAAACCTGGACTGTTATGTAGAGATGGCATCCGTCCCACCGCGGACGGCGCTGCCGTTCTTTCCAGGAACAGTGATAGGGTTATCTCTGGTTCCCCATTGCCGTGACGATCCAGAGTCCAGGTCAGGGAACAGTTACTGCCACCCATCCACTACCCAAAACAAATGAATTAAAAGTTAATGCTACTAGAGAAAAGTATAAAAATCCCATAAAGATAAATACAACTCCGACTGAACAGAAAAATAAATCAATTAAATGTGGTTTAATAAACATAAGATCTCTCCCCTCAAAAACACTCTTGGTAAATGACTTAATTGGTGATAATAATATTGGAAGAGGACCATGTCACAATAAATGAGTCGACCCCACCTAGCTACTTAAAACTTTAGTGTCCCTCAAAGTACTGGTCGATGAGGTGGAGTAGCCACAATCTTTCATTGAGATTTACTAATTAATCCCCCCAAAAATAATAGTTACAGTTCCTTTCAGCATTTAATCTTGAGCCTTCCTCATTTACTTAACAAAGCAGTAAAGCCGTCCACCAGGCCCTTATTCTCAATTTTTGATCAGACATCAGATTTTCTATCTGACTTAGTTTTAAACACTGATAAAGTTATTATAGTTGGAGACTTAAATATTCATGTTGATAGTGAAAGTGATAGTCTAAATACAGCTTTTAACATTATCTTAGACTCAATAGGCTTTACTCAAAATGTGCGGGGACCAACCCACTCTTGTCACCACACCTTAGATCTTGTGCTGACTTATGACATTGACTGTGAAGAAATCACAGTCTTTCCACATAACCCTATCCTGTCTAATCATTTTCTGATCACTTTTAAACTCACTCTGACCATTTTAAACCTAAAAGAAAACTTCATTATACCAGAACGTTATCAGACAATGCTGTAAGCAAGTTTTAAAGAAGCTGCAGTTTCCTCAGTATACAAAACTACAATAGAAAATAGTGATTTAACTCCTGACCCCTCACAACTTGACATTTTAGTTCATAGCGTTAATTCTTCCCTGCGTCTGGCAATAGACAAAGTTGCCCCCTTGAAAAGGAAGGTGGCTAGCTATAGAAGATTAGTTCCCTGGTTTGATTTAGAGCTACCTACCCTCAAGTAAACTGTTAGAAAACTAGAGAGAAAATGGCGCTCCACGCATTTATAGGATTCTTATTTAGTGTGGAAACGAGCCGATGAGGTCAGGAGGTAGACTCAGTGTGGGGGTCCAGTCTTCAGGAGTTTGTCTTTCCTGTGCCTGCTCAGGACCCCCAAAGATGGTCTTACAGATAAACAGAGGAGCGAGTAAGCACAGTGCAGGTCAGGCAAGTTATTATGAAAATAGGATAGGTATAGGTAATATAGGTAAGCATGTGAAGACCAACAGCCTGAATTTGAATTAGATTGTCTGAAATCCCTGACCTGGCAGCGGAGATAACTGCTCCTATGCGAAAGGAGTGGACTGAATAGTGTTCTGGGAGATGCCAGACCAGCGGAGAATCTGATGAAAGGGATTCGAGAACCAGAAGCTGGTAGCTCAGCTTCCAATTCGGTTATGAGGTGTTAGCGGATAACACGGGACTCAACATAATGGGATGGCTTATAGCGACTAATGTCAGAACCCCAAAAGGTCTGGAGAGATTAGCCCAGTAGTGAATGGGCGTGACATGGATCATCTAGATCATTGCAGATGTGGGTTCAATGCACGGAAGAGGACTGATGGCCTAAAATTAGATGATGTTTGCGATCCCTGATCAGGCCGCTGAGGTGCCAATGCGGACTGAATTAATGGAAAAGAACTCTGGTGAGATACTGGACTGGCGGAGAATCTGGCGAGAGTGACTAGTGAATCAGAACCTGGTAGCGGGGCTATTTGATTTGCTTTTTAGTTCTGTATAGCGGCAATTCGCAAATTTTTCTATGGAAGGAACCCCAGCAGATTGCATGAAGCCGTTGACATGGGGTCTGGTCCCATTGATACATGACCTGCAATCATGGAAGTCCATTCAGCAATCCATCATACTGAGCAAGGATGAAGCGACGGTGGAGAGGAAAAACTCCCCTTTGGGAAGAAAGCTCTGGCAGAACCTGGCTCAGTACTAGCGGTCATCTGCCACGACCGTCTGGGGGTCTGAGAAGACAAGAAAGGATGGAGGATGCTCAGTCGCTTTGAGCAGCATCTGAGCAGATGCTAAAAAAACAAACAGTTGGAGCTTGTATGACTAGAAGACCACTGAGAGAAACAAGGCCAGTAGTTGCAATGACAGCTCTGTTAGGAACAATCAGATTAGATTAAGAATATAGCTTGATTATTAAGGGCTTTATACTTACCTTATTCTGAAATGAGAGGCGGGTCAAATGATGAGGTGTTGGGAGATAATCAGGACTGAATATAGCAGGCATTGGTTTGTAAGGGGCTGAAGTTAGAACTGAGGCGGAATAAGTTGATTCGGACGGAAATGCAGAGCTGGTCTGTTTTGCTTCAGCATATGATGCAAATGAGGGTGTCCTGACTGAAATTGAGATGTCAGAGAGACTGGGATGAATGAAAAGTCATGGCTCATGGGGTTCAGAGGGTTGTCTTGCAATCGGAGGGTTGCTGGTTCGAGCCCCAGAGCCCCCAGATCCATCTATCTCAGTCGTTGTGTCCTTGGGCAAGACACTTCACCTACCGCCCATTGGTGTTGGCCAGAGATGGCGTGATATGGCAGCCTCGCTTCTGTCAGTCTGCCTCAGGGCAGCTTTGGCTACGATTGTAGCTTGCTTCCAGCAATGTGTGAATGTGAGAGTGAATGAATAATGGAATTTGTAAAGCGTCTATGAGTGTCCAGAAAAGCGCTATATAAGTTTGATGCATTTTTATTATTATGGTTGAAAAGCTGGCAAATTCGTAACATAGGAAACTGAAGCTAGCTAACAGGAGCGTGGACTGAGGAGATAGGTCGACGCTGGGGGATAGATAACAGGAGCGAAGCATAAGAATGCAACAGGTGAAAAGTTGGAGGTGAGCGTAAGCGATGTGTAGCTGTGGGAGGTTCTTGCTTTTAAAACCTTTTGATAACATATGTGGCTATGATCGAGAGCTGGACAGGGGCTACCTGTCGCCAGCTTAACGAACATGCTGATCTTAGTCATAAGATAGAAGAGTCATTTGATGGTAGCTACGCAGATTATTATTTATATAAATATATATATAGAATAAATATTATTGAACTGGAGTGAAACGAACTGGCAGGTTGACGGAACAATAAGAATGAAACACCATACGTTACGTGGGAGGCCTTGAAGACTTTCCAGCCAGACAGGTAGACAGAGAGGGTACCAGGTGAAAGACTGGTTTAGATGGACGTCCGCCATGCGGTTGGGTCGTGACGCTGAGGAGGAAATTAAAGATTGTGGCTAAAACTGTTAGAACTGGAGTTTGGTTGAGATGAGCAGTCGGACCATATGATCCGAATTTAGATGAGAGACTGTTGAAGATGGACTTCTGAGATGCAATGGTGATGTCGAGCCAAGGGTCTGAATTTCTGAGAAGAGAAAAGAGAATCAGCAATTCGGTTTAGGGGACTGGGGACAGAAGCTGCATGGAGAATGAAATGATGTTGGGCTGATGGGGAGAGAGAGTGCGGATGAGCTGCCTGATGGTGGGTGGATGATATAGACAATGCAGCCATTATGGAAATTAACCGATAAAGGTCTGAGCGGATGAGAATTGAGTATTACGACCATTTGTATCCCAAATAAGGGCTGTGATTAGGAGGGGGTAAAGCCCATGGAGAGGGGAGGAAGGGAGGGCAGACTGGGAGACGAACTCGGGGTCCAGCCTGAAGCGAAACGCGTCCTTTGGTAGTAGCTCCAAAACCAATGGGAGGAGCACTATCGATATAGCTGAGAATTGACAGGAAGGGAGACGAAATGGTTAATCTCCAAAGGGGAGAGTAATTTGCACTGGAGCCACATCCCTGTACGACAGGGCTCGACTAGGGCGAACCGATCATGGATGCATGGCACGCTGGTGGCATTGGACTGAGTGAGACACGAAAGACCATATCTAGGGAATAATGCTGACGGCGAGAGCAAAGCCCAGGAACTCTGGAGAAGTGTACAAAGAGGTAGCCGGTGTTCTAACGACATAGCGCACCCTTTCAAAATGCTCACCGCAGGACGAGTTCCCAACCCATCTTAACCCACAAGTTCTATGCCCTGACCCCAAGGTCACAGAGCGACAAAGATACTTGCCTAATAAAAAATGCCTAAACCTGGATAGAAAACATAATTTTAAGTTGATTTGAACTTTTTTTAAATTTTTATACTTGAGCCTTCATTTTTATATGTGTAATCAAATTATGAACTAAATCACTTTAATTAAGACGACATAGATTTCTATGCATGACTTAACCCTCTAGGCACCGGGGTTTTTTCAATAAAATATTCCATTTTGATATCACTAGTTCAAAATGTTGTACTAAAAGTAGGGCGCAGTGTAAAGGTGTAAAGGTACACTGTAAATTAGAAAAATCTTTAGTATGATCCAAAGTTTGTGATAGGAGCAAAATCACATATCTAATTTGCATATTGTGACGCCATCAGGCGTTGGCACTATTGGATTGCATGAATTTTAAAATTTTTTGCTTTTTGACATTGTTTAAAACTTTTTTTTCATCAATCATTTTATTTTTTTATTTAGATTTTTCTATATATGTATTTTCTACAGCTATAAGTTTCATTTTTTTGGCTTTTTTTCAAGAACAGGTTGATATATCTGTTTATGTCCTTTCTTATGTGGCTCGTTACTCTATTCACTATCATAGATCATCATCATCCTCACTTGCAGCGGGACAGAGAACCTTACTGCTGTTTACCCGCTTATAAGCGGTCTTTTCTCTCTCCTGTTTTCGATCGCATCTGCTATTATTTCCACTGATTTTTACATCCTTCCCACCTCGGTCACAATTAGCGTTGTGATGACCACCTTGCTACCCGAACTCATACCTTTCTCTCACCGGGAGAACGTGATGCAGAGCTGGAATGTTGCTGCTTTTGGAGCGTCATGGCGAAACGGGACTGGCTGTTGCTGCGGGACATTTTAGTTTCACTTTCTCCCGGGACAACTGAACAGATCAGAGGTAAATATTTCTCTTCAGAATCTGAATAAGCCAATACTTTACGGCGGGGAACTCCGACATCTCTGCCTCATAAGTTTTATCTTTCTAAAAGTCGCGTTCTCTATACTTTGACCGGAGCAGCTGTACCTCGCGTCCCCCGCTCGCGGCGCTGACTTAAAGGCCGATTTACTCCAAAAGTTTCCATGGTAACACACCAAAAAAGGTGTCCAAGATTAAAGGTACACATGTCCGCCATCTCCTGATGTAAAGTAGTAATTAAATTGTGGCCCTATCTCCAACTGTGGCTCGTTAAAGTCAGCAATGTTGCTTGTCGCAGTATTGTGACTTTGGCGCCTAGAGGGTTAACAGACTTCTGTAGGAAAGACGTACATTCGGAATGGGAGTTTACATGCACCATGAACGAATCGGAATAAATAACCTCTCGATCGGAAGGAAATTCGATCCAAATTAATTTGATTGGTTCAGAGTATTCTGAATGGCATGTTTACATCAAGCATTCAGGCTTTTAATGCAACTTCTTGAGTCCGAGGACTGACAGGTTTACCGTCCCACCAGATTCTCCGGGCGCCGTGGGTGCTGGACCAAGGCCACGGAGAAGGGAACGGTGTCACACGAAAAATTGCCCGATGAGGAAGCTTGAAAGGCGGAAGCGGGAAGTATGGAGGGAACGGGGGTTGCACTGGGCAGTGGAGACGAAAAGAGAAGTCTGAAAAGATAGCGGTGTAAGCGGAGCGGCTGAAGTGAATCCCCCTGAGCCACAAAGTACGTAGTGTCGTGCCACTGTATGTCGGAGCAGCGGAGAAACGGCGAGCACAAGGGATAGAGGAGCAGGGCGATGAATAGTGGAAGTGGGCCGGAGGTGGGGAGTGGCTGTGGACAAAGAGTAGTTAGAACCACAGTTAAATGAGGGAGGAATTGGGGAGGAATAGGGGAGATGAGGAGACGAGCAGGAAGAAGGTTGACTTAAAAATGCCAGAACCACCTGCTGGGCAGCTGAAGCGCTTGGCACAGCAAAGGAACCGGGGGGAAGCAGAAATAGAAGGGGGGAATGGAACGGAGCTAGAGGAAGGGTATAAGAAGGAATGGAGAAATGAGAGCTTTAGGGAGGTATGCTCTGCCTTAATAAGGTTGAAAACAAACTGGCCATATAAGCTGCAAAATCTGAAAAAGAGGAAGCAGATGTAGGTGGACATGACGTTTGGCTCCCAGCAGAGGGCACTGTACCTGAGGAAGGGAGCTGGGGTATGGTGGTGAAGGATCCGCCCCCAGAAACTGAGGGGACCCCAACAGAACCAGGAAATAATCGATGGGAGACGGAGAGAAGGAAAAAGAAGCCTGAAAAGGCAGGATTTATTAGCTGAACGGCTGAAAGGCATGCCCCTTTCTCGGAGCGCTCGCTCGAGCCGCGCTACGGTCCAGCCGGACATATGGGGCGGCCGGAGGCAGCAGCGGGAGGACGCCGGGCTCAAGGGTAATCCCCGGAGTGAGGCATCCCGGCAATGGCGGGAAGGAGACGAGCGTGGAGCCCGAGCAGCACGGTTGGTAGCGGCGGCATGAGAACGCTGTGGTGATGCTTCGAGCCGTACTGAAAAGTTCCGAGACGGGGAGGGAGAAGAGGGAGGAGGATGCCGGCTTGAGTGGCTGCTGCGAGAAGCGGGAGCCGACGGTGGGGAAAAGAGACCTGAGAGGGCTGTGATGGAGATGACGCAGCCGAGGAGGGTGGACCAGCTGGACTGATGAAACCCGGACACGTTGGGACACCTGGCGGGTAACTGATGGAGGGGAGGGCCTGAAGACGGCGGATTTGCGGGGGACCAGTTCCCCTTCCGACTGGGATGGATCGACGGAGACTGTTAGGATATCCATGTTGTGATGAGCGAACGCACAGGTAAGAGGATTTACGTGAACGCAAGGAAGCACGAAAGGTGGGAGAGAGTCTGACAAACGTGTGAACGAACGTGACAGACGTTGAACGTGAAGCGAGCCTGTCTTATATAGATTATATATAGATTGATTAGTGCGGTGTGTGAAGTCTGGAAAGCCAGCTGGATTGAATTAATGTTGATTACTGCATACGATGAGTTGATGCGTGGTCCCACTCCTGAACCTAAGTTAACATGTTAACTCCATTTTGTGTAAAACGAGCTGATTTTCTAACCCAGGTTTGAAAATCTGGGTTGTGGGTTAAGAATGAATCATTCTTGTAAACATCTTCAGAATATTTGGAAATTACATCATGCATTGAGAAACCTGCAGCCCTTTGACACAGATAAAAAAAAAAGTGATGGCCACACACGGTCGATTGGATGTCTCGAAATTGTTGATCGTGGTACAATATTTTGGACGATCTCTGTTTTAAAAAATCCATTATACTCCGGGGGTAATGAATAAAGTCCGGTGGTAGTCCATAAGAGTCGAAAAAGGTTGCACAATTGCCCTCGTCTAACGTTAATGCCAACTAGTATTCTCCGGGCATGTTGATGCTGAAATATGCGGGGTGTCGGAACAAGGGCGAGAGCAACGGTAGCTGGTCAGATGCCCAGACACCACAAAACAGATCCCCGAGCAGGTTATAAAGTAATGATTCAATTTCATGGTTGTTCATTTTTATTTTTTGACCAAGTCGTTGATAATAATCCACCAAGACCCTTCTTTTTTAGTCAATTTCCAAAATATAATCGTAGCAGGCGTACACAATCAGCGTTACAGCGTGGGGCAGGGCCTGTCTGAATCTAGCTTCCAATCTGATGTATCCTGTGCTGACCGTCGATAATGCATCAGAATCCTCACACGCATTCAGGTTAAAGACGAATAAAGAGTAACCCAAGTTAAATTCCTCTCTGTTTATACTCAGAGGCAGGCCTTTTAAATGTCTCCCAGTAGATGTGAAGAAACTGTAAAACTCTCTCACAGAACTCCCCTGATTAAAATTTGGTTGATACAGTTTAGCAGGTATCTGTCGACTATCTTTACACAATGCCAAATATTTAATGTCATAATGATGAAAATTGAATGGGTTGAGTGCACGGTTGCCCGTGAATGCATGGTGATTAACCAGGCCTATCACCACATATTTAGGTAACATTCCCAAGAACAAATTTTCTTGGGTGCAGACGCGTGAAATTTCAGGTATTGAATATGTTTTTATATTCACTCTTGAAAGCGGGTACAGAGTGTTTGCCTTTAATAATGCTGTTTCATGTCCCAGTCTGACCGCTGGAGACACCGTGACTTTTTTAATGAAAAGTGCGGCTCCTAAAATTGTGAGTTTGAAGGTTGAATTGCCCAACCCAATCAAGCAGAACGCATCGCTGGCTCTCGTCAGTTTTACTCTGAGATCCAGTGCGTTCAAAAGAAGTCGCTCGCTGAAAAATATATCAGCGCGTAAAGCGCCGAGCAAGTGCACCTCCCTTGACTCTCTTGTAAATTGGGCTCTTTTATTCAATCCATGGTTTGGTCCGTTAGCTGTTACAATAGAGTTGAGTGCACCAGCTGAGTCTTTATAGAATAACCCCGCCCCGAATTGGGTTTGAAGTTATTGTTCTGAATAGTTTAAAAGCGTTTCAATAACGGCACGGTAAGGGTGAGTGGCTGAAGATTGCGAAAAAAGACGGTCCCCCAAGGTCACATCACATTGGTTAAAATTGGTAGTCAGAGGGTAATTTATTAATCCAACAGTGGCATCCCGGGCTAGATTTGAACCATCTGCGTTTGTTATCTTCAGCTTGAGGTAAAGGAGGGTGTCTGAAAGGTCTCAATATCTGTCACCGTCTCCTGGAATAAAGAATTCAATCAGCCCACCCTCTGTGATAGCGGTTACATGTTCAATTTCTTTATAATTTTTATCTTCAACAGAAAGCTGTGTCAAGGGGACTGAAAATAAATCCATCTCCGCCAACGCGCATTTTCTTGATTTGTTATGTAAAAAAGCCGTTCGCAGGAATAGCTGTGGACGGTCTTGGAGACTTGTCATCCACAGGGTTCAACCACGAGGGTGCTTTTCCATCAACCGCTGCCGATAGACTGCTGTCATCAGGGACTTTAGAAGAAGCAACAGCAGCAGTGGTGCCTTTTAGCCAAGCATCAAACTGTTCATACGGAGGTAGACTCGATGCGGGTGATGCTTCTGGAGACGCCGATGAGTCCAGGGGAATGGTTGGATGGTACCGTCTGTGAAAACTCATCTCATCTGGTGATTGCGTTCCGTATAGATCCTGATAAGGGTCAAAAGAGCCCCTGTATGCTGGTAGGGTCATCTGAAAGCCGGCATTCTTCATTCCATTTCTGCAATCGGCTGTGAGCTGAGGCTGTGTCGTGAAACAGTTATATGTATGTTGGAGTAGGGCGGAGCTCAACGGAGGCGTGGTTAGGTGAATGAGGAGGTGTTGCTTAAAAAGAAAGGATTTTTTTTTCAGTTCCTGGAACCGCTCCATACAGAGTCGGAATAAGAATAGGTATGTGATTAAAACCCAGAACGAAATCTTTAATGGCTTGCAAGGGTACTGAGAGGATGGGATTGATATGTTTCGTCATTAAAGAAATTACTCAATCCCAAACAGAGTCCCACGTTTTTCACTCTCATGCAAGCTTTTTATGAAGAACAGGCCATTAGGGGGATTGACTCTGGATCCAAAAATGATGTAGCCGGTAACACCTTCCTGTTGAGCTTGGATCGCGTTCCAACCAAGCTCCTCTGGAGAGAATGGACAGTTTTCTTTCTCAGCATCATCATCATCATCATAACGACTTGAACAAGGTCTCTCAGTCAAATTCGTCCAAATTTCACGCGCAAACGGTGTAAGGGTGGAAAGGTGAGGGGTTTTGTCACCATGCGTTTGATAAAAAAAGAGTGCACCCGCCTTGTAATTAAAAATGTAACCCAATTTTCCATCCATGTCGTACTGCTTTAAATCACATTCCTTCTGCATGATTTCAAAAGGAGGGTTTAAAAAATAATTCTCACCACATATCTGTTTTTCAGTGGTTCGCTGTTAGAAGATAAACCGGAGAGGCGTCCATCTCAGCGCTGGCTTTTTGATGTTTAGACATTGCTTTCCTAATGAAAAACCTATGCATTTCTCTATTTATTGAGAACAGACCCCAGGCTCCACCTAGCACTACTTCCCCCTCCCACTAGGGGTCATAAATCATGTTTTGACACAAGGTTTGGACCTCTGGTAACCCTAGCCCACTCCCCCTTTCCACTAGGCGTCATAAATCAATATGACCATTACGTCAGTTAGGGTCACACCCACAAAAAATCAATATGACCGTTACAACAGTTATGTCAGTTATGAAAGTTACGTCAGTTAGGGTCACACCCACAAAAAATCAATATGACCATTATGTCAGTTACGTCAGTTAGGCCCCGCCCGCTTTTAATTACCCCGCCCACTTTTGATCCATCAAACTTGATTAAAATTCGACAGATAATGGTCCTTATATCTCTCTCATTGTCTGAGGCTATGAGAATATCATTAGTAACCTTCACCAGAGCTGTTTCAGTGCTGTGATGAGCTCTAAAGCTTGACTGAAACTTCTCAAACAGCTCATTATTGTTTAAATGCTCACACATCTGATTAATTATAGATAAGAAGGGAAGATTAGATATTGGTCTATAGTTAATTAAGTCATTTTGATCAAGAGATGGTTTCTTAAGTAGAGGTTTAATTAAAGCAATCTTAAACTCCTGTGGTACATATCCATTGATTAAGGATAGAATCATTATATCTAAAATTGGAGCAGCAATCAAAGGGAAAACCTCTTTTTAAAGTTTAGTTGGGACTGGGTCTAACATGCAAGTTCAAGGTTTTGATGAGGCTAATGATTTTAGTAGATCTAAATGTTCAACTGCATTAAAGCAGTTAAAGCATATCTTAGGTTCAACCATTTTTGATGCTGCCTCACTAACTGAGGAAGAAGCAAGCATATTGGGAAGGTTCACATTTTATCTTATTTTTATAGTCTATTTTATTTAGAAGAAATGTCATGAAGTCGTCACTACTAAGAACTCGGGGAATGGTTGGCTCGACAGAGCTCTGATCCTGTGTGAGTTTGGCAACTGTATTTAAAACAAACCTAGGATTGTTTTATTCTCCTCTATTAAAGAAGAAAAATATGCTGTTCTGGCTGTTTGCATGATCTTTTTATATAGCAATAGACTATTTTTCCACACTAAATAAGAATCCTGTAAATGCGTGGAGCGCCATTTTCTCTCTAGTTTTCTAACATTCTGCTTTAGGGTATGTAACTCTAAATTAAACCAGGGAGCTAATCTTCTATGGCTAGCCACCTTCCTTTTTAAGGGGGCAACTTTGTCTATTGCAAGACTCAGGGAGGAATTAACGTTATGAACTAAAATGTCGAGTTGTGAGGGGTCAGGAGTTAAATCACTATTTTCTTTTGTACTTTTATATACTGAGGAAATTAAAGTTGGAAGAGCTTCTTTAAAACTTGCTACAGCATTGTCTGATAACGTTCTGGTATAATTAAGTTTTCTTTCAGGTTTGAAATGGTTAGTTAGAGTGAGTTTAAAAGTGATCAGAAAATGATCAGACTGTTATTTCTTCACAGTCAAAGCCATAAGTCAACACAAGATCTAAAGTGTGGTGACTAGAGTGGGTTGGTCCCTGCACATTTTGAGTAAAGCCTATTGAGTCTAAGATAATGTTAAAAGCTGTATTCATCACTTTCACTGTCAACATGAATATTAAAGTCTCCAATCATAATAACTTTATCAGGGTTTAAAACTAGATAGAAAATCTGAGATCTGATCTAAAAATTGAGAATGAGGAGCTGATGGACAATACAGGACCACAAACAAAAGTGGCTTTACTGCTTTGTTATGTGTATGAGGACGGCTAAAGACTAAATGCTCAAAGGAACTGTAACTATTATTTTTGGGGGGATTAATTAGTAAATCTGAATGAAAGATTGTGGCTACTCCACCTCCTCGACCAGTACTTTGAGGGACACTAAAGTTTTAAGTAGCTAGGGGGGGTTGACTCATTTATTGTGACATGGTCCTCCTCCAATATTATTATCACTAATTAAGTCATTTACCAAGAGTGTTTTTGAGGGGAGAGATCTTATGTTTAGTAAACCACATTTAATTGATTTATTTTTCTGTTCAGTCGGAGTTGTATTTATCTTTATGGGATTTTTATACTTTTTTTCTAGTAGCATTAACTTTTAATTCATTTGTTTTGGGTAGTGGATGGGTGGCAGTAACTGTTCCTGACCTGGACTCTGGATCGTCACGGCAATGGGGAACCAGAGATAACCCTATCACTGTTCCTGGAAAGAATGGCAGCGCCGTCCGCGGTGGGACAGATGCCATCTCTACACAACAGTCCAGGTTTTCCCCAGAATGTCCCCCAGTTATCAATGTAGCCCACATCGTTTTCTGGACACCTTGACAACCAAAGGTGAAACGACAGCATACGGCTGTACATATCATCGCTAGTATGATCAGGCAGGGGACCAGAAAAAACGACAAAGTCAGACATCTTTTTGAGATACAAACCTACCAAGACATGACCAGGTGTTCACTCCACAAACTTGGTTGCTATGGAAGGCCAGTAAATAGAAAGTTCTTGAAGAGGTTGGTCTGCTCAGGTAAAACAATCCTGACATTTTGACGTTGGATCTACATGTAAGCCTCTGTATGGCAAAAAATTAACACTGAACATCTACCTAAACACTCTCCTCTTATTGAAACAGTGGAGGTGGCAGCATCATACTATTTGGTTGCTTTCCTTCAAGAGGGACAGGGAGCTGTTAGAAGCTGCAAAATACTTTGAACTGGGACAAAGGTTCACCTCTTCCAGCAGACCAATAATCCCAAATCTGCAGCCAAAATTACATGTGGTAGTTAATATCAACATATATTTCTGTGTTAAAATGGCCCAAAGTTCCAAAATAAAACCGTGGCAAGACAACAAAATTGATCATCATTGATTATCTTAATTTGATCTGATTGATCTTGAGATATTTTGCAAAGAAGCTAGTTGTGATATACCTCAAAAGAATTGTTATTGCAGTAAAAATTAGAGTGTCAATCTATATATATTCCACATAATTCGGATTTTCATTGATAAATAATTATTTAATTACACTGCACTACTTTGCTGCAGTGTAATTTATGTAAAGATTTAAGGTGTAAGAGTTATTTTGAAATGCACTATAAGCAATGTTACTTAAATTAAAATAGGATTTGCATAGTTCTCCCTTAACAGTCCAGAATATAATGAATGACTATGGAGTTAGTGTACAGGTCTAAACTGCCCATCTCTGTGCAAAGACTAAAGAAGTGGAGGAGTATTAGCATCCCACCCAAAACACAATGCTATGTCATGTTTTTTTTGTTTTTTTTACCCAGCCCTCACATCCACGTCTGTTATGATTACACTGATGTACAAAAACACAGCAGAGATTTAAAAGCAATGCTTATACTACCTGTCACATGTGGACACATATGGACATAAAGACAAGATTAGAACATCTTTCATCACAAATGGACCCGTATCCATCCCCCCATTATGAGTCTTACACTTGTTGTAGGCAGTATGTCTGTCGCTTCAAAGGCCGAAGTGCACCTGAGAGCAGCGGTCAATTTCCACGTGGCAACAGGTTCTTGTTATACCTTTGTAGGGTAGCTCTTGAATAGGTGAGCAAGCAAGGTGTACTGAGTATTTATTTGCCTGTGAAGGTGTTTTGGTGGATGCCATGTAATGAAAGAGCATTAGAGATTTGCTGCAGTGCAATTTGGTCTGCTAAAACTGCAAGCAGAATCCACATAGCTCTATTAGCCTCAAGTATAATAGATCTTTCAACTCATTAATGAATAAAAGAAGAAGAGATCACATTTCCCTTGTTTTAGGTTCTCTTCACTGGCTCCCAGTAAAATCTAGAATAGAATTCAAGATCCTCCTTCTGACATATAAATCTCTTAATAATCAAGCTCCATCATACATAAGAGACCTGATTGATCCATAAGTTCCTAACAGAGCCCTTAACTCTCAGACTGCAGGACTACTGGTAGTTCATAGGATTTCTAAAAGTAGAATGGTTGGCATATCTTTCAGTTATCAGGCTCCCCTCCTATGGAACCAGCTCCCAGGGTTGGTTCGTGAAGCAGACAACTTGTCTATCTTTAAAACTAGGCTTAAAACCTTCCTCTTTGACAAAGCTTATAGCTAGAGACAGGTTAATAGGTAGTTAGAGACAGGTTAGACAAGTAGCTAGGAAGAGACAGGTTAATGTTAGTATTCAGGTACAGAGTCAAAAGCTAGGAAGAGATAGGAAGAGGTAGAGTAGCGATAGATTAATGTAAGCCAGGTAGAGAGCGTTAGTAGCTAGGAGACAGGTTAATGTTAGTAGCTATGCTGCTTTAGGCTAGGCTGTTGGAGGACATTATTAGAGTCAGTTCCTACTTTATCTCCTACTTCTCCCCAACTGCATGATGTGCTGTCAATTAAAGCGCTAACCTGTTTTACTCTTCCTACAGTAGGTGCTCCTGACCCGCCCTGCTTGACGACCCTGACTAAGATGGCATTCAAGTGGCGGAACCTTCTCCATGTCCTGCTACCAACTTCTGCTTCTGCATCAGTTCTGTTGCTCTTTCTGTGTCTCTGCTGCCTGGTTCTGCTGGAGGTTTCTCCCTGTTAAAAGCGAGTTTTCCTCTCCACTGTTGCTTCATGCTTGCTCAGTGTGAGGGATTGCTGAGAAGTCACAACGCAATCTTCTGTGGTTCTCTGATTCCTAAATTAAACAATTGTATTGTAATAAGTCTTCTTGTGAAGTGCCTTGAGATGACATCTGTTGTGAAATGGTGCTATATAAATAAACTGAATTGAATTGAACTTGACTGAGTTTCCCCTTTAAATAAAGCTGAATGTATAATTTCTGTATTTTTCTGCAAAAGTAAAATGGCAGTTTCTTTTCCAGTCTCCAAGGTGGCACTCATCCCTTTACTGCCTTTCTCCATTCCAAAAGAAACACCACTTGTGCTGTTTTCAAAGTGTTTTTAAGAAAGATCAGCAAAGCAATCAAATTATTTCAGACAATTTATTCCTTCTTTCCAAGCTGCTAAACAAAAAGGCTTCTACTTGGTCTTGGGCACTACCAATATTTCATCACCATCCTGGATGCTGTAGGAGTGAAGGGCCCGGTTGTTGTATTTCAATTCTTCTGGACCAAAAGCACTATCCTTGTTGATGTAGTAAAGCCTCATGCTATTGATGGAGAGTTGGACCAGAGTCGTCAGCTGTTTCTTTAGCTCAGCAACAGTTTGGTCCAAACGAATGCACAGCTGAAACAAAGCAAAAAAAACAACAACCCAGAATTAAACCAGTGACTCAGTGTAAGCCCCTGAGGAAGTTTTTATTCTAGAAACAGATAAAGATGATATAACCCTCCAACTAAACAAAAAGAATTAAGCTAATCAGCTTTAGGTTCAGATATATTTTTGCTCCTAATAAAGGAAAATAATGACTCACTATAAAAGGAATTTAGTGCATATGTAGTGTTTACAGGGAAGGTTGCCCATCCATCCATTTTCTGAACCGCTTAGTCCTCCACAGGTTGCGGGGGGGCTGGTGCCTATCTCCAGCTGTCAACGGGTGAGAGGCGGGGTACACCCTGGACAGGTCGCCAGTCCATACCAGGGCCACATAGAGACAGACAGGACAAACAACCATGCACGCACACACCCACACCTAAGGACAATTTAGAGTGAACTAACCTGACAGTCATGTTTTTGGACTGTGGGAGGAAGTCGGAATACCCGGAGGGCACCCACGCATGCACGGGGAGAACATGCAAACTCCATGCAGAAAGGCCCTGGGCCGGGATACGAGCCCAAAACCTTCTTGCTGCAAGGCAACAGTGCTAACCACTGAACCACGTTGCAGCCCGGGAAGATTGCCCACACGCTAAAATAAAAAATTTGAGTTATAGAGTTGTTAGAATATGCTGACTCTTAAGGCTCATCCATAAACACACCAACATAGAATGAAGACCCTGTTTCAGGGAAGTAAACAACCTCTGCTACTACATTATTTTTACTTTATTTTAGGCTTTATTATCTTAGCATTTAAAGGGAAAATATCAAGCAAATCCCACTTTTGTTGCACCTAAAAGCAGTGTGTTGTACCTTTAGAGTCTGTAAGAGTGCAAAAAGCATAAACTAGTCGCATCAGGGGTAGAGATATTTTTGTACACCGTTTTTGTCAAATTTTTTCTTGAACTACTATGTCACCGTACTTGCACTGGAACTGCTAAACAAGGTCAGGGACTTCAAGCTAAACATTGAGTGAATCTTCCATTTTTATTTCTCGCTTCGATTTTGTAGTGCAAGGTCAGGAATTTTGCAGGTACAAGTGAAAAAGTGAAATTGTTTGATTGTTAGATGTATAAACCCACAGGAATCTTTAAACCGTCAATCCGCGGCAGAACCTCTGCAAAGTTTTATTTTTGCTCCTGCATCTTTGGGAAAGTACTTTTTTTTATCAAGAGGGATGAAAGCTTTAGTAATCACCAGCATGCAGAAGGATTTCTTAAAGACTTATTCTTATTCCTTATAGTCAGTTCCTTCTGACCACGGAAATGATGGACACAGCAAATCAGATAATGTTAAAATGTCAGCAAAATGTATTTTAAACATTCATTAGGAGTTTAGGCTGCAACTCTGGAAGAAAGTCCCTGTTAGGGCTGGACGATAATTCAATAGCAATATAAATCGATTGAAGACGTGCGGTGCGATAGAAAAAAAAGGGGGCGATAAAAAAGATCAATTTTTCATTATAACATATCAGGTAGCTTAATACAACCATCATTACTTACTCCAAATGAATCATTAACGCAAACCCAGAAAGCTTTGTGAACCACCCGTCTCTCCTTTCAAACAGGATGAAATGATTTGACTTGAAACAAAAAATGTTGATAGTCCCTAAGCGAAACATCGCTGTACCTTCGCCGCAGTCAGATGTCACAGCAAGGGAGCAGTGGAGGAAGTTGTTCCAGATAAATGTTTCAGTGGCTCTGTGAGGATTTGTGGGTGCGTGTGTTTGCGCCAGGCTCACCTTTTCCCTCCATAGGCGGGTGTTCCTGGTGATTTTTCACAGCTGTATTCCATCAGCTCACCTCAGGAGCGGAGTTAAAAGGAGAATGCCTACCTTGGACAGACGGCAGATGGTCAACGTTGTTCGGAGTGGTAACAAGCCACGTTCTGCACTCGTTACAACCAGACTTTCTAAGAAAGAGAACTTACTGTGCTTTCCTTCCTCCAGCTCCGATCGCTCTCCTGGGCTCGTTGGCCACCCTTCGTGGTTCTCTCCTAGAGTCTCATCGCCCATGCATTGATTACAGGGGGTTAAATGATATCACAATAAAGAATAAATATTCTCTTCCTCTCATCTCCTTTGAAGCAGTGCAAGGTGCTACTCGGTTCACCAAACTTGACCTGCGCAACGCCTATCACCTCATCTGCATCCGTAAGGGAGACGAATGGAAAACTGCCTTTAAGACGCATATAGGTCACTTCGAGTACCTGGTTATGCCATTTGGGTTATGTAACGCTCCAGCGGTTTTTCAACACATGGTTAATGATGTACTTCGGGATTTTCGTTTTTGTTTATCTGGATGACATACTTATTTTCTCTAAAAATCTCTCTCAGCACCGTCAGCATGTCCACCAGGTCCTCCAATGACTCCCTCTTTGTGAAGGCTGAAAAGTGCGAGTTTCACCGGACCTCCGTCTCCTTCCTTGGCTACATCTTCGAGGGTGGACAGGTGAAGACAGATCCCACAAAGATCAGAGCTGTTCAGGAGTGGCCCACTCCCACCTCCCGGAAACAGTTGCAATGGTTCCTAGGCTTTGCAAATTTTTACAGACGCTTCATCCGAAGCTTCAGTATCATCGCCTCTCCACTGACTGCCCTCACCTCCATTAAACGACCCTTCACCTGGGACCAGGCCGCTGATCAGGCTTTCCAAGAGCTTAAGAACAGGTTTATAAACACTCCTATTCTCTCCTACCCAGACACCAATTCCCAGTTCGTTCTGGAGGTGGACGCTTCAGAAAATGGGGTTGGTGCTGTCCTCTTCCAGCGCTCTCCTCAGCATCGTAAGCTCTACCCCTGCGCATTCTTCTCCAAAAGCTTTAATCCCGCAGAGGAGAATTACTGTATCAGTGACTGGGAGCTCCTTGCTATCAAATTGGCCTTGGAGGAGTGGGGGGACTGGCTAGAAGGGACGGAGCTCCCGATCATCGTATGGACAGACCATAAAAATTTCCTCTATCTCCAGAACGCCAAACGTTTAAACCCCCGCCAATACCGCTGGTCTCTTTTCTTCTTCCTTCACGTTTTCCGACTGCATGGAATCCCCAACGAGATCCTCTCGGACAGAGGGCCCCAGTTTATATCTAAATGACTTCTGCGCTTCCCTCGGAGCACACTTCCCAGCTGACCTCGGGTTTCAACCCCCAATCCAACGGTCAATGCGAGCGTCTGAAACAGGAACTCGAGGGCGCATTGCGCTGCGTATGTGCATCCAACCCCTCCTCCTGGAGCTCCTACTTACCATGGGTCGAATACGCACACAATTCACATATCTCAGGAGTTTCACCGTTCGAAACCTCTCTCGGATAACAGCCATCTCTCATCCCCAACTTGAACCCTGACCAGATCATTCCATCCGTTCGCTCTCACATAAAGAACTGCAAAAGGATATGGGAACAGACAAGGATCGCACTTCAACGTTCCTCAGTCCAGAACAAGTGCGTCGCTGACCAGCGGCGTCGCCTCACCCCTCTATATCTCACCTTTTCCCTCCATAGGCGCGTGTTCCTGGTGATCTTTCACAGTTGAATTCCATCAGCTCATCTCAGGAGCGGAGTTAAAAGGAGAACGCCTACCTGGGGCAGACACCAGATGGTCAACGTTGTTCGGAGTGGTAACAAGCCACGTTCTGCACTCGTTACAATTTAACCAGACTTTCTAAGAAAGAGAACTGACCATGCTTTCCTTCTTCCAGCTCTGATCGCTCTACTGGGCTCGTTGGCCGCCCTTCGTGGTTCTCTCCTGGTTCATCCGATCGTGACTCCCAGCGTCAGTCTTCCTGGTAGCTCCATCTCACGGCTCTCGGGCTGGACTCTGTTCTCCGCCTGCCTGTCCACCCTGGTCCTCACTCCTGAGGGCCTCGCACTCCGGGATCGATCTCTGTGCCTGCACTCACCTCTCTATCCTCTCCCAGTCGGGTCCCTTGGATTTTTCCCCCATCCCCACCTGATTCTCGGGCAACAGAGGAAAAAGAAAAAGAAAATCATTATTTTAAAACTCATCACTGAGTCTTGAATGTACGTGTGTCAGAACTAGAGTCCTGCTACAGAAATCATGACAGGCTCAGATAAAGGTTACTTCCTGTTTTTAATGATTCTTGACGCATGTAAACACTAAACATAGCGATACTAAACCATTGTGAGTATTGCGACATTTGCTGCGTCATTTCCTGTTGTCACTGCTGAGCCCCTCTGAGCTGCTTGGTGTTCGATTGATCTATTTTTCTCTTTGTTGAAGTCTTTCTAAGTTATTTTAACACACAGGCACACTACTACACTTATTTCCATTTGGTGTTCTTTGCGTTTTGGGAACCCTTTGTGTTTCACACGGTTGTTCTCTGTGTGCTAAGATCTCGCTAGCTCATTAGCCTAGCTTCGTAGCAACTATGGCTACATCTCTTCCGTCTAGCTCTCTTTCTCCCTCTGTGGCTCCTCTCTTCTGTTCTGTGTGTCAGTTTTTTAGTTACTCCCCTGCCTCCTTCAGTGATTATAGTAAGTGTAATAAATGTAGCATTTTCGTAGCGTTAGAGGCGAGGGAGTCAGAGTTAGAGGCCTGGCTCTGCGCTGTAGAGAATCAAGTAAATAGTCGTGGCCCGTTAGCCAGCGCGGAGCCAACAAGGATAGAATCACCTAGCGGTCCTCCAACAAAACCCACGCAGCTGGGATCTCAGGCCGGCTGGGTGATGGTACGTAGAAAGCATAGTTCCCAGCCCAAAGGGCACCATCAACCTGTCCGCGTTTCTAACAGATTTTCCCCACTCAGTGATGAACACACGGACAAACAGACTCTGGCAATTGGCAGTTCCATAGTCCGAAACATAACATTAGAGACACCATCAACCATAGTCAAATGTTTTCCAGGGGCCAGAACAGGCAACATAAAATCCCACCTGAAACTGCTGGCTAAGGATAAGCGTAAATACAGTAAGAGTGTTATTCACGCTGGCGGTAATGACATCGGGTTACGCGAATCAGACATCACTAAAATTAGTGTTGCTTCGGGGGAAAGTTTGCTAAAAAGATGTCGGACTGTGTAATCGTTTCTGGTCCCCTGCCCAATCGGACCAGTGATGACATCAATGAAATGACAGCATGCAGCATGCAGCTAAAGATTTTTTTGCTGCTCAGAATTTGAGTCTGAGTACCAAGTACCAGCCCAACAGATTTACTTTCCCAAGCAAAGTATTAGTACTCCACTTGATGTATATGTATGAAAAATCTTCATTAGTGATTACTGAGGGTTCAATTTTCTGAAGTCATGGATACGAAACCGAGACAAGAAGGAAGAAACGAACAAGGTGAAGAAGAGAAAGAGGACCAACAGAAGCGCGAACCGACGACACAAGACAGGGAGGCAAACAAAGAACACAAGAAAACATCCCAGTCCTCCGCGTCTGCCGGATGGCAGAGAAGCGGTAAAACAAAACACACAAAAACAACGAACTGGACAGAACAACACCAATAGTTCAGATCCAGTAATATAAATTAGAATAAAAGAATAATTACACATTCACTACACACAAGCATGGATTAATGAACACAATACTAATGATTCTGGTAACACCTAACTAATGACGATAACCTCAGCTCAAGATATGTCCGTACTCACCAATGTCCCCACCAAATGAACCGACAAGGCAGCAGAACTCATGGAACCGGCAGGAGGCCTGGGCACTAGGCACGGTCCCCCCCAGATCCACCGAATGGCACCAACCTACCTTACACACCCGGCACCCCCATAAGATGTCCATCCATCCATCCATTATCTTAGCCGCTTTTCCAATTCAGGGTTGCGGGGGCAGCTGGAGCCTATCCCAGCAGTTAACAGGCGTTAGGCAGGGTACACCCTGGACAGGACGCCAGTCTGTCGCAGGGCCCCCCATAAGATGTGCCCCAGTCAATCCAAGGAGGACGTCGACCCGAAACAGCGGCCGCCCGACACACCGGCCCACCCAGGACCAGCCAGGCATGCACCAGGACCGAGCCGAGCCGCAACTGGGACCCCCGGCCCCAGGCTTCGAGAACCATCATTGACCAGCGGGCAGGAGCATACATCACCGACGGGGAGTGATGGAGGGGAAGAAGATGCACCTGGCCAAAGGGCAGCCAAACACCCAACCTGACAAGTAGACATTCTCACAAATACAGGACACACGAAAAAAGGATACTGTACCCATTCATACGCCCCATACATACTCTATACTCCCAGGCCCAGGGACAGACGCCCAAATAAAGCACCCTGCCCCTGAACCCGCGAGATGAACCCCTTGCCCACCGGGACAGGACAAGCAGACCGACAAGACCCCCACCCCGGCAAGAGTAGACCACCAACCCAGGTCCCCAACCACACGGCCTGATATTCCACCCAGGCTCCATCCCCTGATGGTCCCACAAACAGGGGTGTGGAAAGACCCCCAGCCTCTCTCCCCCTGCTCAATTGTGGTGTTGTTGCGTGTTGTTCTAATGTGCACATAAAACACAGGGGTGGGACAAGGGAATACTGCCTTATAAGGGGCCTCACCTCCAGTGCCGAGGCACACCCACCGCCAGGTCCCTACACGTGTGTGTGTCATGTAAATGTTGCAGGTGTAAGTGTCTAAGTTGCTCAGTAACATTGGGACCCAGGCCGCCACCGGGTAGCGAAGACGGAAACTCCATCCTGCACCCCAGTGACGTGCCCATGTCCCAAGGTCTTGTGAATGGTAGAATGAAGGAGCAGGTGGCCAGAGGCATTTGGGGATAGGGAGGAAATAACTGGGGTGACACCATGCCATCCCCAGGGAGCCAGCTCCCCTGCTGACTCCAATAGGCACCCCCATTCAGCCCGATCCACCATGGGTGGGGGCCCCCAGCACTTCCAGTCAGGGCCCACGGCAGCGGCACCTCCGAGCCCCGTGGGGACCCAGGCCATCTGCCCGCCCCCATCCCAGGGGGAGACCTAAATCATCCCAACATTCAGACTACTAACAAAACACAGGACAATAGACACCCAGGCTGAGTTTAGCCCACCCTATCCCTGTAAACCTCCCCCCGTCCCCAGCGCGTCCCGTTAGGGAGAGCGCCTGTGCTAGATTAAACACCTCCCCGTCAACAAGAGAGGCCCCAAGAACTGCCGCGCACCAAGGGCCCCCTGCGCCGAGGCCGGAATCCAGCGCACAACCAACTCCAGGCGGCCGACCCCCCAGGCCAACACCCTCCAGCCTTGCTACTGCCGCCCAATGGCCGGGAGGCAACAGAACCCAGCACCACCACCCACAGGCCCACACCACACCATCTGGTCAGTCCACCGCGGAGGCTGACCAACACCGGCCAAAGGGCCCCGCCCCAGCACCCTTGGACTGCTGCTTGGACCAAGACCCAGGAGCCATGTCCAGTGCCAAGTATGATCGAATGGACCACCCGCCGCGGCCATCCGCCGACACCCCGACACGCGGGCACCCAGAGCACCAGGCCCAGCCCAGACCCCCCCCAGAGCAGCACAGCACCAGGCCAGTAACCAGTATCCGCCCGCACAACCCCCCTAAGGCACCGCATGCAGCTACTAGGAGTCACCACACAAAGCCCCCAAAGTCCCACCCCACGTGAGAGCCACGGCACCTACCGCCGCAAGCGGACCCAACCCCGAGGACCCCTTGCAGACGCCACCAACACTTAAGCTCCACATCGGCAACCGTATTCCACAGAACAAAATCAAGGGCCCCGCCCCACTAGGTGATGGAGCTGATCAAGGGAGAGCAGAAAGATTGATCAGATGTGGAGGCAGAAGTCGTTTCTAGAACAATGAGTATTTTCATTTTTCCAGTTCAAGAGGATATTTTTCGTAGCGATGCATAGGGCAATGTGAACTAATTGCATAGACTTTGTATCCATGCTAACTTCATCTAAATTTTCCAGCAAGCAAACTGTGGGAAAAGGTTTGATATTACATTTCAGACACTTTGATAGGTCTTCACATATCTGGTACCAATATTTCTTGTCAGGTGGGCAGAACCAAAGAGCATGAATATAATTGTCTGGTAGATTGCTTGTACATTGTAAAAAAGTATTAGACGGCGTAAAACCCATCTTGAACATCTGTTGGCCTGTATAATGTACTCTGTGAAGGATTTTATATTGTATTAACCGTAGATTAGGATTTTTAAGAAATTTAAAGGTTCTTAAAGAAATCTGAGACCAGATGTTTTGGTCAATTGAGATGGACAAGTCCATCTCCCATTTTGAAATAGGAAGGGCTATTGAATCTTCTGTTCTACTTAATGGTTTGTATATTTTAGATAGCAGTTTGGGAGGGTTAAGATCAATAAATTCTAAAAAATTTCTTGGAATTTGTAAATCAACTCTATTGAGCCTAAATTTATTTTTTATAATTTATTTAATTTTTTGATATTCTAACCAATACATTGTAACCAATGTATTAAATGGGATAAAGTCTGTTCCATCAAATATGTGCTCCAGGTATTCAATTCCTTTACAACTTCAGTTTGGAAAGTTGATCATGCTAAGCAGGTAAACATTTCATCAATGGTTGTCTGAGTGTTGTCCAGTAAACAATGTGGGCTACATTGATAATTGGAAAACTTTTTGGCGAAAACCTTGTCTGATCAGGAGAGACGGCATCCATCCTACTTTGCATGGAGCAGCTCTTCTTTCTAGGAATCTGGACAGATTTATTAGTTCTTCAAAACACTGACAAACCAGGGTCCAGACCAGGAAGCAGAGTCGTAGTTTAACCCACCTGCCTGCAGCTTCTGTACTGTTACCCACTTAATACCCCATTGGGACAGTGTCTTGCCCACGGCCAAAATTAAATAGACTAAAAGTTAACCGGACAAAAGCAAACTATGAAAATCTCATTAAAATAAATATGACTCGGAACAAGAAAGGAAATGGGGCAATTAGATGTGGTTTACTTAACAATCGATCCCTCTCCTCAAAGACTTTATTAGTTAATGACTTGATAATAAAATTGATCTATTTTTCCTATCAGAAACGTGGTTAAGACCGTGCTTAAGAACAGAAATATAAGATTTAACACTCCATTCCCGGCCAGACTGAGAGTCTTCTATACAGATGGTACAGTGCTCTCTATAGATCACCCGAAGAAGCGACAGCAGACATGGCAGAGAGGGGCTTACCTGTGACGGTGCTGAAAGCACCCAGCTCTCTTATCGATCAGCTCAAGCGGCTGTCCTGGGAAACTACCGGGAACCGAGCAAATCGGAAGAAAACCGCGTCTGGATTAAAAGAGTGACTAGAGGTTCACCGACGCG
The DNA here is from genome assembly GCA_028564705.1 of Apricaphanius iberus. Lineage (NCBI taxonomy): Eukaryota > Metazoa > Chordata > Actinopteri > Cyprinodontiformes > Aphaniidae > Apricaphanius > Apricaphanius iberus. Next base: position 227,124 of record JAPXFQ010001399.1, on the reverse strand, counting down.
AGGATGTCTGATAAGTATAGAGCCAATATCACTCAAGAAGGGTTGGGACTGATAACACGTAAAAAAGAGACAAAAAACAAACAAACACACACTTGTTTATGTGATAACTGCAGGTTTGTGTTTGACTATGGAAAATAATAATGTTGGAAAATATGAGACAATCGGCATAGAATGCTCAGAACAGACATTGTCGGGATCCCAATCAGGGATAGACCTGTGTATCAGCTTAGAAGCTGTTGAGGGCCCTCACCAAAGACTTGGAGGAAGAGGTGTTCCCTCCGTGCCTAATTTACATCAGAGACACATGGCCACAATCAAGGCCACAGTTTTGGAAGTCTATCTGTTTAATTATTTGTTTTTGTTTTTTTCGCTTTGTTCGTTATTATATTATTTTTTGAATGTTATTTTTGTTTTTATGCATCAGCAATGTTTGGGAGCTCAAATTGTGATTCTTATATGGAAGAATGGGGACACAGTGTTTGGAAACTGCAGAATTTTCAGAACAGCCTCTATGAAAGTAGCCACATATAATGTAAATGGCTTGGGAAGCCCAATCAAACGAAATAAAATTATGACCAAGTTAAAAAAAGAAGAGATTGAGATAGTTTTTCTCCAGGAAACACACTTGACACATTTTGAACATGAGAAACTGGAGAGGTGGAGATATAAGCAATATTCATCTGCCTATAGTAAAGGACCCAGAAGAGGGGTGGCAATCTTAATTTCAACTAAACAAAATTTTGAATGTGTCCATGAAAACAAAGATCTAGAAGGTAGATTTATTTTAATACGAGGCTACCTAGAAGGAGTTTTGTATACTTTTTTGAATGTTTATGCCCCTCCAGGATCAGAATGGAAATTATATAAACAGATTTTTGAGGTATTACTTTCTGATCTTCAAGGTGTTTTAATTTGTGGTGGAAACTTTAATGTCAGACTCCACCCAAAAATGGACACATCAAAACCCTGTCGCATTAGAGAAGATAAAGTAACTAGAAATATGAACGCATTGTTGGAGGAAATGGGCCTCCTTGATGTGTGGAGAGAGTTAAATCCCACAAAAAAAGATTATACTTTTTTTTCAAATCCACATTTATCATTTTCAAGACTAGATTATTTTTTTGTGTGTCAGAATGACTTAAGTAAAGTAATAAGCTGCAACATTGGAACAAGGGACCTATCAGATCATGCGCCGGTTTATATGAGTCTTGAATTATGCCGTGAAAAGAAGCAAACTCTTCGGAGACTTAATACAGGAATCCTCAATCAAATGAAACAAAAGATAAAAACAGATATAACTGAATTCTTTGATATAAATGATAATGGGGAAGTGTCTCCACCAATTCTATGGGATGCATGTAAAGCTGTTCTTAGAGGAAAAATTATAGGCTATAGTGCAAACCTAAAAAAACAACAGGAAAGAAAACTCCATCAGTTGCAAACAGAATTAAAAAACTTAGAAGAGAAACACATGAATTCTCCAGAACATAGTATTAAGACTGAAATGGATAAAAAAAGAAATGAATTGAATCAAATGTACACGGAAGACATTAAAAAAAAGATGATTTTTTTAAAACAAAAGTATTATGAAGTAGGTGGCAGATCAGCCAAGTTGCTTGCTTACAGACTGAAAAAGAAACAAGCAGAAAATACGATACATAAAATAAAAGATCCGCTAAGTGAAATAATCCAGTATGATCTAAAACACATTCAAAAATCTTTCTTAACCTTTTACAAAAACTTATACTCTCAACCTAAAGTAGAAAAACTAGAACTGGACAAGTTCTTGGGTCAAATAGAATTGCCTAAAGTAACTGAAAAGGACAATTTGTCTTTAATTGCTCAAATCACAAATAATGAAATTAATAAAGCCATTTCAAATTTGAAATTAAATAAAGCACCAGGTCCTGATGGTTTTCCATCAGAGTGGTACAAGGAAATGAAAGATCTGGTACTACCAATATTGAAGAAAACATTTAATTTTGTCCTTAAAACAGGTGTGGCACCACCCTCATGGAAAGAGGCAGTGATTTCCTTAATACCTAAAGCGGGAAAAGATAATCTAGATTGTGGAAATTACCGCCCAATAAGTGTTTTAAATCAAGACTATAAGATATTCACTCACATAACTAGCAAAAAGAATGGACAATGTTCTCCCCAAAATAATAAGCTTAGATCAGACAGGATTCTTACAAGAAAGGCAAACACAAGACAACATCAAACGTACCTTACATCTGATCGACTATATAGAAGAACATAAACTTGAGGCAGTGATAATGAGCTTTGATGCGGAAAAGGCTTTTGATCGAGTCAGTTGGGAATTCCTATATAAAACATTAGATAAATTTGGCTTTCACCAGACTTTTATTACAACTATCCAAGCAATATATAATAGTTCAAAGGCAAGGGTAAAGATTAATGGGGGGGTCTCTGATTATTTCTCATTAGCGAGAGGGACAAGACAAGGTTGTCCACTAAGCCCACTACTTTTTGCTGTATATATGGAAATATTAAGTCAACGAGTCATACAGAATAGAAACATTTCAGGCATTACCATACTCGACGAAGAACACAAAATCTCGTTATTTGCAGATGATATCTTAGTCTATCTGTCACATCCTGAATGCTCGATACCTGCTCTTTTGTCCTCCTTTAAATTGTTTGGTTCTGTATCAGGTTTCAATTTGAACATTCACAAAACTCAACTCTTAAGCTATAATTATACACCCAGTACAGAACTAAGGTCAAATTTAAAAGTAAATTGGGATTCAGATCAAATTAACTATTTAGGAGTGTATATTCCTAAAATATTATCAAACTTGTACACTTTAAATTTGACGCCTTTAAGTAAAAAAATAAAGGAAGATATGCAAAGATGGAATTTAATCCCTATACTTAGTTTTGAATCAAGAATTGACTCAATAAAGATGAATATTCTGCCTAGAATATTATACCTTTTTCAGGTGCTACCAATCGAAATAAATGAAAAACAATTTAATGAATGGGATAAATTGCTGTCAAGGTTTATTTGGCAAGGGAAAAAACCTAGGCTAAAATATAAATTCCTTCAGTTACCCAAAAGTAAGGGGGGCTTTGCACTTCCCTGTTTAAAAGATTATTATAGAGCAGCTCAATTAAGAACTCTCTATTACTGGTGTAATCCCACCTACAAAGCTAAGTGGAAAGAAATTGAGCTGAACATGTCTCAAGACGCTCCAGCCCCCGCCTGTTTGGGAGATAAACGGTTGATGAGAAGTTTAATGGAAAGTGGCAATAACTGGATAAAATTACCTCTCAAAATTTGGTTAAACATCGTTACAAAAAGAAATCAACTCATGAATATAAAAATCTTAAGATGGTGCCCATATGATGTTGATTTCATCCCAAACAAGATGGATGCAGGCTTCAGAAACTGGGCCAAAAAGGGTCTATCTGCCTATTGCACTTTTTTTAAAAAAGGGATGATGTGTGACTTTGAGACGTTAAAGAATGAATATGGTTTAGACAACAGTGATTTTTACAAATTCCTACAGGTACGTCATTACATACTCAGTATTGTAAAAGAAGGCAGGTTAGAACTTGATAGCAAATTGTTGGAAATTTTTATCTCTGCCTATCAGGGTGATTCAGTGCCTAAAGTACTTTCAAGACTATACAAGAGTCTTCAATCAACTACAATAATAAGCTCATCCTATATAAGGCAAAAATGGGAGAAAGAAACTAGCAGCCTTATCCCAGAAGAAATGTGGATGAAGTACTGTGAATCCCAATGGAAAATCACAAGCTCAAATTCTTGGAGAGCTTTTGGCTGGAAGACTCTTTGTAGATTTTTCATAACTCCAGCTCAAAAATCACATTTCTCAGGATCGCCTCTTTGTTGGAGAAATTGTGGCTCACAGAATGCGAATCATTTCCATGTGTTTTGGACCTGCCCAGAAGTACAATCCTTTTGGGCACAAGTCTATACAGAATTAACTAATATATTGGCAATAAATACAAGGTTTTGTTGGGAGGAACTGTTTTTAGGAGTTCTACACTCGGCCTCTGCAAATAATAAAGATAAATATTTGTATGGCATATTAAGTATTGCAGCAAGGAAAGCAATTACAAAGAAATGGAAAAAAACAGAAGCACCGACTATAGAAGAGTGGTATAAAATAATATATGAAATCTTTGTGATGGAAAGAATAACTTTTTCTTTGAGACTCCAGGAAGCAAAGTTCAAAGGTCTTTGGGAGAGGTGGGACATTTTTACAAAAACAAGATGTCCCTTCTTTATTTAAAAATCATTGCTGAAAATGAATATGTATTCGATTTGTACTTTTCTAAGACAGGCATTGTTGTGTTTTTTAATTTGTTTATTTTGCCTTTTTTTTCCTTTTCCTTTTTTTTTTTTTTTTTTGTATTATTTGGTAAATGCATTTTCTTTATTTTATTGATTTTATATGTAATGTATGTATGCATGTGTGTATATATGGGTAGATATGTGTGTATGAATGTGAGTGTATATGTGCATGTGTGTATACGTGTATGTATGTGTATGTGTATATGTGTATGTGTATATGTGTATACGTATATATGTATATATGTATATGTATATATATATATATATATATATATATATTTTTTTTTTTCCTATATTTTTTACTTTTTTTTTTTTTTTTTTTCTTTTGTTTCGTCTTTTGGGTGTTTTGTTTATCTTTTCTAATGTTCGCCTTTTTCTTCTTCTTTCTTCTTTTTTCTTCTTTTTTTTTTGGTTCCTTAAAAATGATATGTCTTTATGATTTAATTTGTTGTAAATGATTTAAAAGCAAAAAAGAAAATAAAAAATAAAAAAAAAGAAACGTTGTTGCAGAAGGATTTTGTAATTATAAATGAGTCAACTCCTTCCAATTATCAAAATTTTCACATTCCCACAAGTACTGAGCGAGGAGGAGGAGTTGCAACCATCTTTCATTCAGATTAGCAAATTCTCCCTAGACCAATTATTAACTACATTTCTTTTGAACATCTAATCCTTAGTTTTCCTCATCTAAGCTGCAAAACATTAAAACCACTTTTGTTTGTGGTTTTGTATTGCCCACCAGGCCCTTACTCTCAATTCTTGGGCCCGATCTCAGATTTTTTATCAGATTTAGTTTTAAACACCGATCAGGTAATTATAATAGGGATTTCAATACTCAGATGGACATTGAACATTGAACTGTTCCATTCTTGCTTCCCTATCCATCTCAGAATACCACAGTGGATGGCAGTAATTCCAACACTAACCCTAATTGATTGTCTGGTTCAACGTATTACTTCCTCACTGCGTTTGGCACTAGACAGTGTAGCCCCCTTGAAAAGGGGGTAATCAGCCAAAGGAGGTTGCCTCCCTGATTTAGTGCAAAGTTGCGTACTTGAAAGCAGAATACTAGGAAACTGGAGATAAAATGGCGCTCTACACACTTAAATGATTCCAATGATTCTAACCTGGAATTATAGTCTACTATTTTATAAAAATGCCCTTCGACAAGCTAGGGCAGCATATTTCTCATCATTAATAGAGTTAAATAAAAACAATCCTAGGTTTTTTTAGTACAGTTACCAAACTTACACAATTCAATTCAATTCAGTTTATTTATATAGCGCCATTTCACAACAGATGTCATCTCAAGGCACTTTACAAAAAGAGTTATTACAATACAATGTTTAGTGTAGAAATTACAGAACCACAGAAGATTGCGTCGTGGAATTCTCAGCAATCCCTCATACTGAGCAAGCATGCAGCGACAGTGGGAAGGAAAAACTCCCTTTTAACAGGAAGAAACCTCCGGCAGAACCAGGCTCAGCACAAGCGGTTATCTGCCGCGACCCTTGGACAATACATAACAGAGACACAGAAAGAGCAATAGAACTGATGCACAAGTTTGTTGCAGGACGTGGAGAATTTTCCGTCACTGCAATGCCATCTTAGTCAGGGTCGTCAAGCAAGAGTAAGAGTACAAGAGTCATAGCTCTGTTGAGCCAACTATTCCCCCTTCTCTCAGTAGTGATGACTTTATGGGATTCTTCATAAGTAAAATCAATTCTATTAAAAATAAAATCATTGGTATTCTCCCAAACACGATTAACTCTATTTCAGTAAATGAGGCAGTATCAGTGAGAACTGTAAAACCATGTTTATGTCTGTAACATTTTGATTCTATTGAACTTTCGGAACTATCAAATATTAGCTTCATCTAAACTTTCAACTTGTATGTTAGACACAATACAAACCAAATTATTTAAGGACGTGTTCCCTCTGGTTACTGGCCCTATTCTAGACATGATGAATCCATCTTTAATAAATGGATATATACCTCAGGAATTTAAGGTTGCTGTAATTAAACCTTTACTTAAGAAACCCTCCCTGGATCAAGATGGCTTAGCTAACTACAGACCTACAGTATATCTAACCTTCCTTTCTTATCCAAAATTCTTGAGAAACTAGTTGCTAATCAAGTATGTTAGCATCTAAACAGCAACAACCTGTTTGAAGAATTTCAGTCAGCTTTTAGAGTTCATCATATCACTGAAACAGCAGTGGTAAAAGTTCATAATGATAATCTATTGGCCTCAGATAATGTATTTGTGACTGTTTTGGTCTTGTTAGATCTCAGTGCTGCATTTGACAGAAAGCTTTAGAAAGGCTTGAACATGTTGTAGAGATCAAGGGAACAGCACTAGGATGGTTTAAATCATATCTGTCCGACAGATTCCAGTTCGTTCATGTCAATAATAAATCTTCACACTCAAGGGTTACTTGTGGAGTGCCACAGGGTTCTGTGCTTGGACCGATTCTCTTTACTATATATATGCTTCCAATTGGTAAACTAATTACACAACATGGAATGAATTTATGCTGATGAAACACAACTATATTTATCCATAAAACCTGATGAAACCAATCATGGTCACATGGTATACTTGTGACAGAAAATTTTATTTTGCTAGGACATTAAGAAAGGTTTAATTCTCTTACTCAGCTCTTAGACAGCTGTTCTTATTCTAAGGTACAAACAAGAACCAATTGTATGTAAACATCTCATCTTGACTTATGACAACTCTTGTGATTATCTGGTGTTACACTCATGACAAATCATGTAAATGTCTTTCTCAGCATTCTACTAAGTGTCCCTTATTGTTATCGATATTGTTCTGTGATTGGTCTTGTGTTTATCCCATCATAACTGTATGATGTAATGATCGGACAGAAGCTGATTCAATAGGGTGTGGCTGAAGCTTTAGTGTTCTCATCACGAGACCCTCCGTGCACATATATTAAACTATGTACGAATATGGCTGACACTTTTGTTTTATTCTCTCATCCAAGGCCTCTCAGACACCCAGATTTCCATGACAATACTCTTCCAAAAAAAATTCAGAACTCGGGAGCACCTTTTTTTTTTCTCGCCGGAGACCAGCGGAGCTCTCGTCTTTCCACAGTGAGTACATTTTAATTAATTACTTATTAATATTTCTTTAGGTTTTGTGTTTCCTATAACCTTGTTTAGTTTTGAACTGTCTTTTAACTTTTTTTATTCTAGTATTGAAATTATATTTAAGTTGATTTTTCTGTTGAACTTTCTGGAACTAGCTAGCCGGCATTCACCCCTCCTTCAAGAAACCGTTAGTATTATCTACCCGGACATTAAATATGTTTTAACGAAATATTTGCCAAATTTTAAATTATTTAAATGGATTTTTCGCTGCTTTGACTTTTATATCACGGTTACCCCTTCTCTCATCCCGCTCTGCCCTTCTCTCATTCTGCTTCCCGCAGGTGCTTCCCTCTTTTTCTGTCATCACTTTGCTGCACTGCCTGCCTGCGACAGAGAAATAGGATTACACGGGGCAGGGATGAATGGAGACAATAAGGATGCTAGGGCAGCAAAGAAAATAAGCGACAACAGAGAAAATGTACCATATGAATGGAGTTGAGGTGCACTAACAACAAAAGGACAACTTTTTTTATTTAGATTTATTGTCATTGTCACACAGAAAAACTAAACTATCATGTTTGGAATAGCTCAGATCTTGATTTCACATGGCGATCCAAAAGTACAGTTAAACGCATTCGCTTCCCCACAGTTTTACTCCTGTATGGTACTTTGTTGTGTTACGTTTGTGCCGCCATCCTCAGAGCATAGGGACAGCGTGCCTTCACTGTGCTTGTGGGTCTTTTTCCTTACTTTACTGGAGCACCACCTCTTATTTTGGATGAAAATGACACAACCAACCACAATGAGCAACTCAAAATAATACTGTGCCAAGCAGCATAAATTACATAACAAAATGTTAGGATTTAGAAAGAACACAGAAGAACATAAACATAAATCTTATTAGAAAGAAAATGTAGAAAAACACACGTTCTTACTTAGTATATTGTGCATTTTTTGTTACATTTTTATATTTGTTGATCTGCTATGTGACATGTGATAATTATTTAATAATTCACCATCAGATTCTAAGAGCAAGATCCAATAAAGCTAGCTCATAAATCTTAAATTCCAAGCTTTGTACACCACTCCAACATGGAAAATTCTACCATTTTTGTTTTGGCTTAGGCAACTAAATTATTTAAAATGAATAGATTGCTAAAATAAAGCAAATCCGGTCTGAATTCTCTTCCATTGCGTGTTTATCTGCATATGTTCCTGTTTTCCCCTATTTTGTTTATTGAAGTGGTTGCTTTGTAATCCTATATTACCTATACTACATGAAATCACACTAATTGCTCTAGAGCTGTTTATTTGTGATGATAACCTGTATTATCTTGTCTATTTTAGGTGTCACCACTACTCTGCTTTTCGGTTTCTGGATTGTTACGCTTCAATGAGATGGTACTGCAACAGCTGTTGTTTCTCTTCACCTAACCAGCGCACACCGATCACCCATTGCAAGCTGAAACACTGTAATCAGGCAAGAAGTGTTCCTCTTCCTTGTGTCTACAGAGACTGTGTGTGCTCCTTGAGGACTGAACATTCTCTTGGAAAACAATTAACCCGAGATCACAACCATTCTCACTCAAAACAGGGAACTTCAAAGTTGAATTGTGAACTGTGCAGCTTTTCAGAGGCACGCATTATTGTAGAATTTTTTCCACATCTAAAACAACACAATAACAAGGGAACTGTAAAATGTCCTTTTATAGGTTGCAATTTTAAGACCAATGTTTACAGTACTTTCCGCGCACAAAAATGTAGAATGTATCAACTGTGTAATTCTCAAAATTTTCATTCTAACTTGTATGAGAGTTCCACGTCGGTTACTGTGAGCTCTGAAAATGATGAAACTGAGAGAGATCCTCCTGAACTGGTAACTGAAGCTGTAGTAGAGGATCAGGATCTCAGTAATTAGCTTCAACACCAATTTGCCTTCCTCTTATTGCGTATGCAAAGCAATATCACAATCATTTACTCAGAAAACTACCATCAGTGGTAACTGTCATGAAAACTGGACCTTTTTACGACTGCTTCCATTAATGATTGGTCATCTTATTCCTGAAAATGACAGAACCTGGCAAATTCTTCTGGATTTGAAAGAAATTGTGGAACTTCTGGCTAGTAGCCATTTTTCAGAGGACTCATTGTCATACTTGGGGTGTAAAATTTCAGATCACAGGTGTCTGTTGAAAGAGGTATTTCCAGACTTTCATCTCCTGCCAAAACACCATTATTTAGAACATTATCCAAACCTCATTCGACGATTTGGACCTGTGGTTGATTTCTGGACCATTAAGGTTGGAAGCAAAGCATAGCTTTTTTAAAAGGGTTGTCCATACCTCACATAATTTCAAAAATATTTTGTTCACTTAAGCAACAAAACAACAACTCACTTTAACATACCATCTAAACCTGCCAAGTGTTTTTAAACCAGATCTGTAAGTTCAACATTGTTCTTTTGTTTCCCCAAAAAGTCTTGAAGACGATATGAAACAGGCCCTATTTTTCAAAATACGGGGATATTACACTTGTCTCTCTGGCAACCCACGCTTCTATAAAAAACACAAAGTATTCTGAGGGTATGTTTTTGTCCAAGGGGCACACCAGTGGTTTACCAGATTTTGGGAAGTTGGTCAAAATTGCAGTAGTCGATGGGAAAGTGTCATTCATCATTGCACCACACCATGTATGGTACTTCGAGCATTGTAGAGTTATGAACCTTGTGAAAAGGCAACCTGCTTTACTTGAGATTGTAGAACCATATGAACTAAATGGATATCAACATTTGTATCCATATACAAGTGCAGGGAAACTGATTGTGACACCAAAAGCCTTCCTACTGCATTAAGGTAGACCTGAATTGCTTTGTATGTTTAGTCCGTGAAAGTCAAGTGTTGCATGGCAATGTGTTGCTTGCTTATGTTGCTGGCTTATTTGTGGGTTCTCATTGCTGGGCTTCTGCTTTGTTGCATTAGTGACTTGTTTTTGAATGCTTCAAGCTTGCTGGAATATTTCTATTTTTCTTTGTAAATGTTGCAAAGCAAAACCTAATTGTGATTTTTGTCTTTTTTATGCTTCACAGTAAACAAATGTCCCCTCAACAAAGATGTTACTGCAAATGATAGTTTCTCCTCAGTACATCAGAAAGCTTAGATTGGAAACTGTTCCTAAATCAGTTGAGGACCGGCGCTCCACTGTGCACCATTTTAATTGTAGTCCGAACAGAACTTTCCCTTTATTCTCTGCTGTGGCAGTCAGTTAGACAGAACTTGCTTCTGCAAAATATCAGCATGGTTCAAGTTTGCATGTGTCCATTTTAAAACTTGAATATATCATTGGAGCACCAGCTACTTTGACTAAATGGCGGTAAAACACCCTTGATGATAACAACAAAGCTCTTCCAGGTACTCTGAACTAACAGGGGAGTAGTGCAGCGATTAAAAACTAAATATTGGAGACATGAACGAGTTTAGTAGCAGATAATGCCTTATTTAGAGGCTAGACCGCTGCCCGATTAACTCCTGTTATCTGGATCTTTGTGATGGGTTAAGGATCTAAATATCTCCTAAAGGGAGATATTTGGGGGAGGTGGTGAACGAATCACTGCTGGAAATAAGGTCCAGGCTGCAGAAAACGGCATGTCACCTTTAATAAGGAAATTACTGCACTAGTTGCCTGACATGCTTGTTACTTATCTGTACATCTTTAAATATCAGTATCAATTGAACCTTTTTGTACTGGTTGTCTACTTGCTTAAATATTAAATATTGTAGGAGACATTTTAAAATATTTTAAAACAGATAGTGCTTCATAACAAAATTTAACAGCAACGTTATGAGCTAATACATTTACATTTGTCTCCTTTCTTGTAGCGTTAATTATTTTATTTAGAAAAGTGTAACGTACATAAAGCATTCATTTTCAAAGTTTATAAATTATTCCATTTAAAATTTCAGAGGAAACTATCCCCTTCTACAGTATTTCCAGACTTGAATAAAAATGTGTTCCTAAGTTTTTTATTTATCATTATTGTACAATGTTTTGTAGTCTAAGAATGAACATTTTGTTTGAAAAAAAATTATACATTACAAAAAAACATATTAACCAGTGATAATTTTATTTTGAGCAGACCAGCTAAACATTTGTTAAAACGTGTTAAAATAATTTCAGTTGACTTTGTCTGTGTTGTTACAAAAATGTTAAATTTTATGTTAACTTGACTTATTGTATTTCTGTAAAAACTTAATAAAATAAATTGGGACAACACTTTATTTCTGTTGACTGATCATTTTAAGTTTCATATAATTGCTAAAGTAAGTTATGTCAACTTGCTCAAAGTGGAAGCAATAGCTCTGATTAAGTGTATTGAACTTGACAGTGATAGTTCTTGTAACTTAACTGAATCAAAGCAACAGGTAAACTAGACTGAGTTGAGTGCAGTCAGCAAATCCCTTTTTACAGTGTGAGGTAGATACTCTATTTTCAAGACTAGGCTTATAACCTTCCTTTTTGATAAAGCTTATAGTTAGAGTGGCTTAGGTTATCCCGAGTTATCTCTGTAGTTATGCTGCTATAGGTTTAGAATGTTGGAGGACAGACTGACCACTTTTCTTCTCTCTTCTACTTTTCTCTTCTACAACTCTCCAGTTATATTTTTTCTGCTGTTATTGGCATTGTTAACCCAGTCATCTCTCAGTATTTTTCTCCCCATAGAAGCTCCACAGGATCTGGTACCCTGCTCAACTATAAAGTCCCCTGCTGGATGGGGAACATCGGTCCAGATGATGCTCAAAGTCACCGAGCATCCTCCATGCTGTCTCTTCTCTGTCTTCTGAGACCCCCAGATGGTTGTGGCAGATGACCGCTTGTACTGAGCCAGGTTCTGCAGGAGATTTCTTCCTGTTAAAGGGGAGTTTTTCCTCTCCACTGTCGCTACACTGACCGCTTGTACTGAGCCAGGTTCTGCAGGAGATTTCTTCCTGTTAAAGGGGAGTTTAACCATCGGTGATGGTTGCTCCTGCCCGCTGGTTGATGATGACTCTCGATGCCTGGGGCTGGGGGTCCCGGTTGCGGCCCGGCTCGGTCCTGGTGCATGTCGGGCGGGTCCTGGGTGGTCCGGTGTGTCGGGCGGCCGCTGTTTCGGGCCGATGTCCTCCTTGGATTGACTGGGGCACCTCTTATGGGGGTGCCGGGTTTGTAGAATAGGTTGGTGCCGTCCGGTGGATGGGTGGGGACCGTGCCTGGCGCCCAATCCTCCTGCCGGTTCCAGGACTTCAGCTGGCTGGTCTGTTCGCCTGGTGGGGCTGTCCGGCATTGGCTGGGCCCCTGATCTTGGCGCCCCACGTGGGGCGGGATCTGGACCCTGGAGCTGGAAGATCTGGATGTCCAGGTGCCGGCTGGGCGCGGCCTGGGGAGGGCGTACATCCGCTGTGGCTCCCTGGCGTGTGGATGTGTGGGGGCGGGCCGGGTTGTTGGCGGTGGGTACTGGTCCGGGGTGGCGGCGGCGTGTGTTGTCCGTCGGTTGGCTGCGGGTCCTCCTTGCCTGCGGCGGCGGCGGGGGACCCTTGTCGGCTGGTCACTGGTTGGGGCCCCGCTGGGGGGTGGGGTGCCCCTGGTCCCCGTGGCCTCCGGTTCCTGGTCCGGGCCCGCCCTGGCGTAGCCGGTTACCGGCGGAGCCCGTGGGCTCGTCACTGCGATCTCTCGGGCCCCAGCATCGCGGCTGGTGGGTGCTCCCCTGGGGCTTCCATCTGTTCCCCTCTTGGCGGGTGATCGACCCTGCGCTGATCCGCCTGTGGACTCTGTACTCTGTGGGACGCTGGATGCATACATCTCTTGCCTCCTCCATGTCTGTGCCGATTCCTGTAGGACGGATTGACGGTTCCTTACACCAGCTATCAATCACTTGCATGGGGAAACCTTATTCCGACCTGCATGCTCGCACACACATAGGTGTGGGGACATAGGTGAGGACGGACAAATCTTAGGCTGAGGTTATCATCATTAGTTAGTTGTTCACAGGAGCTTACCAGAAACATTTGTATTATGTCCATTAATCAATGCTTGTGTGTAGTGAATGTGTAAATGTGAAATTGAACCCACAGTAATCACTAATAAAGATTTTTCATACATATACATCAAGTGGCGTACTACAGCGAAGCTGTAATACTCTGCTTGGGAAAGTAAAACTGTTGGGCTTGTACTTGGTACTCAGACACCAATTCTGAGTAGCATACTGCTAGACAGGACACGTTAAAAAAAAAAAAAAAAAAAAAAAAAAAAAAAAAATAAAGGGGAGTTTTTCCTCTCCACTGTCACTACATGCTTGCTCAGGATGAGGGATTGCTGTGGTCTGGAGTCTGCATCACGTTGATAACTCATCGCAATCCGCTGGGATTCCTTACATAGAAAACTTTTAACTGATTGGAATGTTTATATAATTGTTTTAAAATGACTTTTGTTGAAAAGGTACTTGAGATGACATTTGTTGTGAATTGGCACTATATAAATAAAGTTAATTGACTTGAAATTTAACACTACGGTCAGTTGTGTTAAGCAGGACTCCCCTCTCCCGGCTCGCTGCAAATCAATGTTACAGAGAGAGACACAGGAAACTTACCCAGGTCGCATTGCTAACAAAACCTGTGGCTCGCGCTGCTAACAACACCTGTGGCTTGTGCTGCCAACAACACTCGTGGCTTTTAAAATATCCCATTGGTTTTGCTCCCGGTGCTCAGAAGAGAAAAACACTTAAAAAAAACAGTCTATTTTTCATCTTTTATCGAGGAGAATAAAAACAATCCTAGGTTTCTTTTTAATACAGTTGCCAAACTCACACAGGATCAAAGCTCTGTTGAGCCAACCATTCCCCCAGCTCTCAGTAGTGACGACTTCATGAATTTTTTTATAAATAAAATAGACTCTATAAAATTAAGATAAATGGGAACCTTCCCAATATGCTTGATTCTTCCTTAGTTAATGAGGCAGCACCAAAAATGGTTGAACCTAAGATGTTTGAACTGCTTTAATGCAGCTGAACTTTCAGATCTACTAAAATTATTAGCTTCACGAAAACCTTCAACTTGCATGTTAGACCCGGTCCCAATTAAACTTTTAAAAGAGGTTTTCCCTTTGATTGCTGCTCCAATTTTAGATATAATGAACCTATTCTTCATCAATGGATATGTACCACAGGAGTTTAAGATTGCTGTAATTAAACCTCCACTTAAGAAACCATCTCTTGATCAAAACGACTTAATTAACTATAGACCAATATCTAATCTTCCCTTCTTATCTAAAATTCTTTAGAAAATAGTTGCACATCAGATGTTTGAGCATTTAAACAATAATGAGCTGTTTGAGAAGTTTCAGTCAGGATTTAGAGCTTATCACAGCACTGAAACAGCTCTGGTGAAGGTTACTAATGATATTCTCATAGCCTCAGACAATGGACTGGTTGGTCCTGTTAGATCTCAGTACTCCCTTTGACACTGTTGATCACAATATTCTCATACAAAAGCTTCAAAGTGTCGGTATAATATGAACAGCACTAGGTTGGTTTAAATCTTATTTGTCCAACAGATTTCAGTTTGTTCAGGTAAAAAATAGATCTTCCTCAGCCTCAATGGTTACTTGCGGAATACCAGAGGGTTCGGTGCTTGGGCCGATCCTTTTTACTATATATATGCTTCCTATTGGTAAAATCATTAGGCAGCATGGGATAAATTTCCATAGTTACGCAGATGATACACAGCTATATCTATCCATAAATCCTGATGAATCAAATCAGTTAGGTAGACTACAGGCATGTCTGGAAAACATAAAAATCAGGATGACTCTAAACTTGTTGCTTCTGAATTCCGATAAAACAGAAGTTGTCGTCTTTGGACCTGAAGCTCTGAAAAAGAAACTAATTAGTCAACGCCTTCACCTGGACAGCATTAAATTAGCCTACAGTAACTTAAATTATTTTTTACATTTTGTTATATTTATCAGTATTTATCGATATCGATTAATATAACTATTCCTTTATCAAATGCTCTTTTTCTATATTGTCCAGCCCTACTCTCTAGAGATCTCTAACTAGCTCCCAATTACACTCTGTTTAAAAGTGAACTAAAAATTCATCTTTTTAGACAGGCTTTTAACTTACAGTGATTTACATTGTATTATATGTCATATCATCCATCCAGATCTTATTCTGGTGTGATACTTTGATGATGTTTGTGTTATTATTGTTGAAATGTTAAATGTTGTTGCTGTTTTATTCTGGATTTGTATCTATTCTATGTATTGAATTATTGTTATTTCTGTTTGTAAAACACTTTGGTCACCTTTTGGGGTTGGTAAAAGTGCTATGTAAATAAACTTTGATTGAGTGATTCATTTATTTATTGCCACTTGGCTGTTGTTTTAATTAAATAATGTGAGAAACAGCTGGTCTCCAGGGTGACGCTCAGACCCAAGCCCACCTCATTTGCATAATTGAGGAGCTGCACGAAGGGGGTCAGACGTGAGAGGAGCAGTCCGAAGAAGAAAAAGGAGGGGCTTTTTCAGCTATCATGAACTGTTTAGATAGAGACTGCAAGAACAATATGGTAATATTCACGTGTCAAATGAACAAGGCACATCCCACTTCAACAATCTATCTATATATGTGCTGGATGTTAAAAAATTACAGACTGTTACGGTTAGTTACATAGCTTGTCAGCTCTTGAGAGTTTTTGGGGGCTTTTGTGAAAAGGTTGTTAAGACTTTTATTGAGACTGTACTCTTTTGGATCGTATATTGCAATTCCTTTTTGAGTTAAGATTACATTTTTTAAAGTTATTTCTACTATTTGAAATTATTTATTTTGAAGAGTATTAACTCAATACTTTGAAGGGAGTCACATAAAGACCCATTAAGGGGTGTCTCTCCCATAATTCTTCCTTTAAAATTAAGCAAACCCGAAACAGTTGGTTATTGAATATTAAGTTAACTCAAAATAGTTTAACTGATAATAGTAAAAATTAACCAGAGCTTTCAACAGTAGCGTTAGGCAGTAAGACAACCGGACAATTGGAGGGTGTCACTCATAGATTCCAATTGGGATCTCAACTGAGCCAAGAACAGCCGCTCCAGTACCTTCATAACAACAGATGTAATTTCTCTAGGTGTGTCCTGACCTGGCACATGGTTACTGTCATAGGTGTAATGGAACAGGATGAGGCCTGAGGCTAATGCCTCAGAACAAGAAGAGGCTGGGGATGAATCCAGGTTCACAGGAGAAGATACATAGGCCGTGGGGTGTGCTGCACCGAATCTATTAAAAAAGACAATCTCATTTACTCTAAATTCCCATCCTCCTGATACTGCTGTCTGGTATTAAAGCCAGTAATTCCCTTCATGCACATACATACATCTCTGATCTTATGTTGCTAAAGGGAGTCGCCAGCCTCCTCACATAAGCCTCCTGTCCCCTCCTCAGCACCACCTTAAGTTCCCACTGGATCTTCTTCAATTTGATCTCCTCAACAAAAGGCTAAATTCTTCTCATTAAGAACCTTCAAGTCACTAGTGACCCACGGCATTTTATTAGGGACCTTACCCAGGGACCTGGGTTCAAAATTGTTTTTGTCGAAAGTGATCAAAAACTCACCTTAGGAATATTGCAAAAATTAGAACTATCCTGTCCAGGAGTGATGCTGGAGAACTAGTCCATGCCTTTGTTACTTCAAGGCTGGATTACTGTAACTCTTTATTATCAGGTAGTCCGCAGAATACACTTAAAAGTCTTCAGTTAGTCCAAAATGCTGCTGCTAGGATTCTGATGAATATTAAAAGAAGAGATCACATTTCCCCTGTTTTAGCTTCTCTTCACTGGCTCCCAGTGAGATCTAGAATATAATTCAAGATCCTCCTTCTGACATATAAAGCTCTTAATAATCTAGCTCCATCATACATAAGAGACGTGATTGTTCCATATGTTCCCAACAGAGCACTTCGCTCTCAGACTGCAGGTTTACTGGTAGTTCCTAGGATTTCTAAAAGTAGAATGAGTGGCAGATCTTTCAGTTATCAGCCTCCCCTCCAATGGAACCAGCTCCCAGGGTTGGTTCGTGAAGCAGACAATTTGTCTATCTTTAAAACTAGGCTTAAAACTTTCCTCTTTGACAAAGCTTACAGTTAGAGATATGTTAATAGGTAGTTAGAAACAGGTTAACAGGTAGCTAGGAAGAGACAGGTTAATGTTAGTAGTCAGGTAGAGTGTCAAAAGCTAGGATGAGATAGGTAGAGGTAGAGTAGCTAGGTAGAGATAGATTAATGTAAGCCAGGTAGAGAGTGTTAGTAGCTAGGTCTCCTAGTAGCTAGGAGACAGAATAATGTTAGTAGCTATGCTGCTTTAGGCTAGGCTGTTGGAGGACATTATTAGAGTCAGTTCCTACTTTCTCTCCTACTTCTCCGCAACTGCATGATGTGCTGTCAGTTCAAGCCCTAACCTGTTTTCTCTTAGTCTCTTCTAATAGTAGGTGCTCCTGACCCGCCCAGCTTGACGACCCTGACTAAGATGGCATTGCAGTGACGGAAAGTTCTCCACGTCCTGCAACAAACTTCTGCATCAGTTCTGTTGCTCTTTCTGTGTCTCTGTTCGGTATCTCTGTTCTGTATTCTCAAAACCACAGACGGTCTCGGCAGATGTGCTGAGCCTGATTCTGCCGGAGGTTTCTTCCTGTTAAAAGGGAGTTTTTCCTTTCCAGATTGAGTTGTGTAATTCTCAGCAATTGCTGAGAATTACACGACGCAATCTTCTGTGGTTCTCTAATTTCTTCATTAAACATTGTATTGTAATAACTCTTCTTGTAAAGTGCCTTGACATGACATCTGTTGTAAAACGGTGGTGTATAAATAAACTGAATTGAATTGAATTATATTTGGTACAGATCAGACAATGCATGTGGAAGTTAGAGCCAAACGTATTTCCATGGCGTCGTCATGCCACCACATGCACACCCTCTTTCCAAAACTGTCTTGATGGGAATCTAAGACAACTTGTTTTTATTCACTGGCCATAGAAAAAAGTTGATTAATTAAAAGGAGTCAAATAGGGACCTTTCACTGTTGAGGACGTTTAGTTGGCACTAGTTATTTTAGGTTTAACAGTTAACAAGAATGCTAGGGTTAGGGGTTAGGCTCAGTGTTTTCAGCAGTCTGTAATAACAAATAATTTCCATGAAATTATATATATCTATGTTGGGGAGTAACAGAATACTTTTACCGGCGTTATGTATTTAGAATACTAATTGAGTAACTGTATTCCGTTACAGTTACTATTTTTAAACATGGTATTCAGAATACAGTTACTTTCGTACTACTTGGTTGCTTTCTACCTGAAAGATGAATATATATGAATATCAATTTTGGGAAATGTGAGTCTCCGCGTTGTGTAGACTATCCCATAATACTCCTAAAACAACATGCCGCCGAAACCATACATAACCTATGGCCGAATAACTCCAGAGTGGCAAACGTGAGTGGCCCGGTTTAGATTCAGACCCGGAGCTGGAGGGGTTGGAGCCACAACCACAGCTAAATAAACCTACTAGCAGTGAAGGAAATGATGCATTCAATGGCACTCTCTCGCAGTTCACTTTTTTCAAGTGATGCAAGATTTCATTCGAGCATTCCTAACAAAAGCCCAACTAAAACCATGGTGGTTCAAGCGGGGGAAAAGATCAAATCTGGAAACACTAGTCATATAGTCGCACCTCATATGCTTGTGGTGTCAATCTGCAAAGTATGCAGGTAAAGTCCAGTGACTGCTGGAGCAGCTGTAATTCGGCATATTGGTATTATTAACTAAAATATTTTTTCAAAGGTTAGTGATGATCCAGGTGGGGAAATTCTTACATTTTTGAGTAAAGTTTGCTGGAAGGTCTCAAGAAGGTATATACGCTGCACATCGACTATGTCAACAGCAACCAGGAAACATAAAGCATCAGGCTGGCCAGCCTTTAAAGGTCTGTGCAAGTCACAAAAAAAATTAAAATAATTAAAAATTAAATTTAGAATATGGTACCAGCATTCAGCAAAGTCTCTCCAACACACACACACACTACACAATGGGTGAATGTGGCTTCAATGTAAAGCGCTTTAAGTGGTCAGTATGACTAGAAAAGTTCTTTCCATTTACCATTTTACCGTCTATGCATAGAAATGTTCACTACACAGCATAAATAACTCAAATGAGTATAATATCCCTTTACTAGTGTCAAACATACAAATAACAATTCAACATCAGTTAACAAAGAATAATACGTTTTCCAAACTGAAACAGAGAACTTTGGCGTCATCGTGTGGAGAAGGCGCCATGTATTTCACACATTACGTGCAGCATGCGTCACTTGAGAGAAGGCACTTATGGTGCAAAGTCAATCCAAATCCCAACTAAAAAGACTTAAGGTGTGTGTGTGTGGGGGGTTGTTATGCAAAATTGAATTTTTGAAGTGGAACTGCTTCAGTTAGATTAGGCTAATAGTAAGGCTAAGAGTTAGGACTCCATACTTGGAAACAATCCAAGACTGAAAATGATTGTTATATTTAGGCAAATCACTTTACAGAAGACTACTCTCTCAACAAAAGCCTTATTGATAGTGGATTTATAAGCAGATCGGCCCTAAAAGCGAGGCTACTCCATCAGAACTTGTACAAGTAAGAACAGTGGTTTAGCATTACTAACGTACGTTTCTGTGCTTTTATGGTTGCAATGCAAAACATAGCTTTATATTTATGTGCTTTTATTGTTTCAGTGCAAAACATAGCTTCATTTATCTTTACATTTGTGATTTCAATGTAAGACATAGCTTCATATTTCTATGTCTTTAATGGTTTCAATGCAAAACGTAGCTTCAAAGAGGTTAATATTTATAAAAGGTCGCCAAGGAGGTTAAATATTACAAAGCCGACACGTCTTGTAAAAGCCTTTGAATTCTGGTTCTTCAAAAACCCCACATTCAGGGTCGTATATCGGATCATTTGCATGTCGTCTTACAATCTCCAGTGTTGCCATTATTCACCAGTGAGATTTTTTTCCTAAAATACTAAAACGCAACACACTGAAAACTTCTGTAAACTATCTGAGTCCAACTCCACATGCATGCTGTGATAATCAATGGTGTACGACGTTCTAGGGGGAGTTTCACAAAGGGTGGGAGGAGGGTGGAGGGCTTACAGATGATCAGGCTAATATCAAGGCGTTAAATACAGAAGTGATGAGAAGGCAAATTTCTTTAAGGAGAATTTTTATATATACAGGATTTTAAGAATGATTTAGGGAAAATGTTTCATTTGAGTGTGCTATAGAATGGCACTGTGTGCCTGGACGAAGCATAATACACCTCCTTTAAAGTAACTTAAGAAGGCTGACAAAGCTTATTTACATCTCAAGTATTTAGCAAGTCCTACAGATGTCACAATCTTATCAGTTGGTATACACATCAGATTTAACAACACAATAGATGAACAGCTTATGTAACTTGGAAACTTACGTTCAGTCATTAACTCAAACACCTAGAGAATCATCGTTTAAGGTGGAAGGAGGGAAAGCAGTGCAGCCAACACGGCGAGGCAACAGAAAACCGGATGTGCTGACAGCCTTTTGTACATTCACTAAATTTCACCTGTCCAGAGACCATGAATAGACATTACCAGGGAGTCTCCGAAGTGTGATACTCCATAGTTGGAACACACTCTTTGATACCTCTTTTAAAATATGGGGGACTACTACCCCGGTATGGCAATCCAAGGGAACTGTCCTCGAACTCAGATCAACAGAACCTCACAACACCCAGAGCATGAGGAACTCCGGGGAAATCTCATCCACCCCAAGTTTATTATTGGAATATGTGGTATCCAGATCTTCACAGAGAAAAATAGATGGTGAATAAAAATGGTAGAAATCACAACGTTGTACAATTTTGGTGAACATTAATTTGACAATAAAGAAATGTTTTACAGTAGATTACCATAAAAAAAATTGTGAAATTGTTTATGGTAATGACATGCCATTAAACTTATTAAAGTCTCCCAAAGTTGGATCCATTGAAACTGTAAGAAAAATGTTATGGTATTGGAATTTTACTGTGAAAAATACAGTGTAAATGTAGAACGGTAAACTACTTCGGTAACCATAAATTTCACAGTAGATTACTGTAAATCAAAATAAATACTGTAAAAACTGTTTGTGCTAATGCATGTGAAAACTACAGATATGTTGTTTAACTGATTACAGTCTCCCACAGATGGTTCTAGTGAAACTGTAAAATATATTATGGTAATCTATTAAAAACTTACTTTATTATTAGGATAAATCACTGGAAGCTGTGTTTGCTTGAATTTTACAGTTTAAAACATAGGGACAATTTAGAATACTTTTGTCAAACTCAACTATAACTCAATACTTTGTAATATAACCTTTGTTGGCAATAACAGAGGTCAAACGATTACTATAGGTCTTTACCAGGTTTGCACACACAGTAGCTGGTATTTTGGCCCATTCCTCCATGCAGATCTTCTCGAGAGCAGTGATGTTTTGGGGCTGTCGCAGAGCAACACGGACTTTCAACTCCCTTCACAGATTTTCTATGGGGTTGAGGTCTGGAGACTTGTTAGGCCACTCCAGGACTTTCAAATGCTTCTTAGGAGCCACTCCTTCGTTGCCCAGGCAGTGTGTTTGGGATCATTGTCATGTTTGAAGACCCAGCCACGTTTCATCTTCAAAGCTCTCACTGATTGACGTAGGTTTTGGCTCAAAATCTCACGATACATGGCCCCATTCATTCCTTCCTTAAGACGGATCAGTCGTCCTGTCCCCTTAGCAGAAAAACAGCCCCAAAGCATGATGTTTCCACCCCCATACTTCACAGTAGGTATGGTGTTCTTGGGATGCAACTCAGTATTCTTCTTCCTCCAAACACGACGAGTTGAGTTTATACAAAAAAGTTCTACTTTGGTTTCATCTGACCACATGACATTCTCCCAATGTATCATCCATGTGCTCTCTGGCAAACTTCAGACGTGCCTGGACATGCACTGGCTTAAGCAGGGGGACACGTCTGGCACTGCAGGATTTGATTCCCTGTCGTTGTAGTGTGTTACTGATGGTAACCTTTGTTACTTTGGTCCCAGCTCTCTGCAGGTCATTCACCAGGTCCCCCCGTGTGGTTCTGGGATTTTTGCTCACCGTTCTCATGATCATTTTGACCCCACGGGATGAGATCTTGCGTGGAGCCCCAGATCGAGGGAGATTATCAGTGGTCTTGTATGTCTTCCATTTTCTGATTATGGCTCCCACAGTTGATTTTTTCACACAAAGCTGCTTGCCTATTGTAGATTCACTCTTCCCAGTCAGTTGCAGGTCTACAATTCTTTTCCTGGTGTCCTTATAAAAATTTCTTTGGTCTTGGCCATAGTGGAGTTTGGAGTCTGACTGTTTGAGGCTGTGGACAGGTTTCTTTTATACAGATAACGAGTTCAAACAGGTGCCATTAATACAGGTAATGAGTGGAGGACAAAAGAGCTTCTTAAAGAAGAAGTTAAAGGTCTGTGAGAGCCAGAGATCTTCCTTGTTTGAAGTGACCAAATACTTATTTTCCACCATAATTTACAAATAAATTCTTTAAAAATCCTATAATGTGAATTCCTGGATTTTTTTTTTCAAATTCTGTCTCTCACAGTTGAAGTGTACCTATGATGAAAATTACTGACCTCTGTCATCATTTTAAGTGGGAGAACTTCCATGCCAAGTGGGCATGGATTTGAACTGGGAATCCATATATGGGTCCTGCATGACATTTTTAAGGGTCAAGTGGGCATGGGTTTGAACTAGGATTGCATATATGGGTCCTGCATGACATTTTTATGGGCCAAGTGAGCATGGGTTTGAACTGGGAACACATATATGGGTCTTGAATGGTATATATATGGACCAAGTGGGCATGGATTTGAACTGGGATTGCATATACAGTAGTAGCAGTTTAAAGGTTCTCATGTTTCCATGATTGGTCCTTGACTGGCCCTTGACTGGTACGTGCCTGATCCGTCAAAGGTCCCTGACAGGTCCGTTGTGGTAATGTAATCCCCCGCTACGACGTCTTCAGTGAGGCCTCGCCCCCAAGGAGCCTGAGTGAAAACCAGCTGCAATGCCTCTTTTGTCCACGGGGAGGAGCAGTGATTTTAATGTTAATGATTTATTGATGTATCAGACTCAGGGTAGCCTATATAAATGTCATTAAAAAATGTTCCCATATCTGTTCCTCTATGGTTTGCTGGTTTGTATGTAGCCTAAGTTTGAATGTCACTCAGAAACTCAGGGTTCAAATAGCCTACCACTGTAGTCTTATACCCAGATACAGTAGTTTTATAGCATGAGAGTGCTCTGTAATGTGAAACGTATGACAGTAATGTAGGCAATTAGCCTACTTTTTGGGTTTCATAGGGTTAGGGAACCTGGCCAGGTTCGGGCTTAATTTCTATCATTGTCCACGGTCTCAGGACGGAATTAGTGGTCAGCTGATCATCTCAGCGCGATCATTTATACTGTAATAAAGTGCTGCAGTGGGCCACTAACATTATTCCAACAATACCTGTTAAGATGTTGCAGGCACACTGCATGTGTCACGATGTGGAAGACCCACTCCTCTCAGATCAAAACAGAAAACATGCTTCGACTGCTGCGTTGCGCTCTCACAGAAAATACTGAAGTGTAAATGCACTATTATCCCAAGTTTCAAGTTGCAGAAGTCTTCTGCATTTATATAGCAGCTCCCTGATGGCCACAAGTCAGACAAAATCTCCTGAAATCTAGAGCAAGCGGTGAGAGCGCACACAGAGACTCACACAGGCGAGACAGACTTTTACGCAACAGAATCAAGTGGTTAAAGCTTCATATAGCTGCAGACAAAAAAAAAAATGTTATAAATCAACATGCCTTGAAATTATTCTTATTCATTTATAATTTTAAGTTTCAGGTAACAGGTCCTTTTGACCGGAGTTTCAAACATTTGTCCAGTAAATTGAAAACAGGTGTCAGTTTTTCTAACGCATGGATTCGTAGTCCTGCAGGAAAGTACTATATAGACATATGAGTCTTTGTAGCCGGGGTAATATTTATAAATTACAGTTTTTTCCCAACCACTTAAAAACCTGATAGTTTTTTGTTTGTTTTTTTAAACAGTTTGTCCACCAGCGCAATTATTATCCAGTCAGTCTCCAACTTTTAAGGCCAGATTACAGCTCTACTCTGAATCAACGTGTGATTCACAGATGTGATTTACCTGTGACTAATAATGGTCATCTACCATTAATAATAAATTAAACTGTGAAGCTATAACTTTTTTTCTTCCATTTTTATTTAAATGGCCTGCATTAAACTAGCAAATTTCACACAACACAGCAAACCAAAAAAAAAAAAAAATCACATTTTGAACGTTTTTTTTAACGGCAATAGCCAAGGCACTGTGCCTCAGGGTCAGTCTTGCGGAGACTTCTCAGTCTCTCATTTATTTTGTTTCTGACTCTTTGCCAATGGTCCCCAGACAGGTTAGGGAAGCGCTATGAAACCTGTTGGTGGACCCGCTCCTTTATAATTTGAGGCAGTGGACTTTTTCCGTTTGAACCGCTCCAGTTTGTCATCTTTCCCCAGCTCTTGTACATATTAAATGGAGTAAACGCCATAAACACATTGGCTGCATATATGTCTGGCCGAGGTTGGTTTCCATCATGGCAGCGTCTAAAAAACTCCTCCTAACGTTCGGCTGGCAGAGCTAGTTTGCAACACGTCATTTACATAAGCATTGCAATAGGCTGTGTTTCTCCCCCCACACTGCCTGACTCAGTCTACTGTACAGCCAAGATGACACGCATCAACAGAGAGAGTTCCCAGCAAGTGCGTCAGATGCGACTTGAAGGAAAATCAACGAGGGAGATCCATGAGAATTTGGTAGACAGGGGCATCAAAGTTACACTAAGGGCTATAACAAAACACTACAGAGAGCCGCAACCCCGCCGCTCATTAGGCCTAAAGGGCAGAAATTTTCTGAACAGGGCTTTCACATTCACACATTTAATAGTCACACAACACTGTCTGGCTAACCTATTGTACTCGCTGATGATCATCCTGAATGCAACCCCCAACTTCACAACACACCATAGACTCCAGATCATTCACACCTCCTAAAGAACATTACCATCTCCAAGCATCCCCCCACCAAGCTTTCGTGACCATCCCTACAGTATGTAACAATGTGTATTCTGTTGTTATTGTAAAGATTTCACAACTAATCTGCTGCAATTATCCAACAAGGCACATTTAGCTTTGTCACCATTCAAACCAATGTGTCTAACCCATTAGTACAGTGGATATCAACCTTTTTGTCAACCAGATGTGGCTAAAACAACAACGCACATCTTTTTAATTTTTCTTTCTTTGTCCCCACCCTGCATACGCACACACACACACACACACACACTACTACCACCACAAATTCGCCGAGTGCTTCACTGACCAGAATCTGACCCGCACAGATCAGAGTCGCATACAAACGCAGTGTTGATACAATGCATTTTGGAGAAAACAATGAAGCAGAAAACAACTCTCTGTTTGAAATTATTTAATTTAATATGAATTTCACAACGCTTTATTTTAGAATGTTTAAGTAAACTAATGTTTAAGTTTACGTTCTACGATTTCAGATTGCTTGAGTAATGTACAATTCATATATAATATACACAACAACTTAATTAAGAATTTATTATAAAATATATAAATTGATAAATACGCTATTACGTTGTTTTTGCGTTGTGTAACTCATTACCATCTTCAAGCATCCCCCCACCAAGCTTTGTTCCCAATCGCTACAGTATGTAACCAGATCTATTCTGGTGTTGCAAACATCCGGTGGTGAGCCGAATAGTCATGTGATTGCATAAATATTATAAATAGGCTATTACGTTGTTTTGCGTTGTGGAACTCTGTCATTTTCATCCAACAACAATAACATAAAAAACCACGGGTTTATCACAAAATTAAAGGAAAGTACATTAGGTTTAAAAAAAGATATACTTAAGGTTCATAGAAATAAATCAAATTGTTTAAAGATATAACGCTTAAGGCTACTTGTTATAATGTTTTACAGAACTCATTTGGTGAAGTTTGGCCTGTGTTAGGAGAACTTAAGTTTATGGAGCCTATGATAAACTTTGACAATAGAAGAAGCAGGTTAATTACAAAAAAGTGAGCAGTTTGTGTTGTTACATCCAAAATGGTTTGCGCAACCAGCTCTGCTTTTTCTTCAGTGGACCTGCATACTGATAATAACATCATGTCGATGAGAATTCTGTGAGAGAAGCGCCATCTCCTGGTCATACTCTGTATTTCAATTAATGGGTGGAGTTGCAGTAAAACTTTGACACTCCCAGGAGAAAGACGGGAGGCCACTCCGGCCACTGGGATTTGGAGGGAACTCTGCCGTTAATAGGCTGGAAAGGACACGCCATTCGTCCGGCGTTTACTCTGAATGGGAACTTTTAAACTGCTACTACTGTATGGGTCTTGAATTATATATTTATGGGCCAAGTGGGCATGGGTTTGATCTGGGAACACATATATGGGTCTTGCATGACATACACTCAACAAAAATATAAACGCAACACCTTTGTTTCTGCTCCCATTTTTCATGAGATAGACTTAAAGATCTAAAATTCATTCCAGATACACAATATTACCATTTCTCTCAAAGATTGTTCACAAATCAGTCTAAATGTGTGATAGTGAGCACTTTGCTGAGATAATCCATCCCACCTCACAGGTGTGCCACATCAAGATGCTGATCTGACATCATGATTAGTGCACAGGTCTACCTTATACTGCCCACAATAAAAGGCCACCCTGAAATGTGCAGTTTTTTTTGCTTTATTGGGGGTCTGGGGACTCAGAACCGGTCAGTATCTGGTGTGACCACCATTTGCCCAATGCAGTGCAACACATCTTCTTCGCATTAAGTTTATCAGATTGTCAATTGTGGCCTGTGGAATGTTGGTCCACTCCTCTTCAATGGCTGTGCGAAGTTGTTGGATATTAGTGGGAACTGGTACATGCTGTCGTATACGCCGGTCAAGCACATCCCAAACATGCTCAATGGGTGACATGAGTATGCTGAGGCTTCATCAGTTCATGCTCGCCACTGACCAGGCCGGGACTGGTCCAACTAACTGGTGTGGAGACTCAGCTATTTAACCTCTTGGAGGGCTTTTTACAAGACTGATTATGTCATTGGATCCTTTGTGCTCCATGTCTTAACAACGGTCATTGGCGTCTGGCCTATCGGTGGAGGTTAGGTTTCGGCTTCATTAATGCCCTATTGTGTTATAACGACAGTCGCTGGAGTCACAGTTGTTTTTCTTATTTGAGGCTAAGTTGTTGAGTCTCCTGGGGAGGGATGAAGGGGCAGCATTGTAAAATGGAGATAGGTGATGTCTCAGGCCTCCTCCTCTGTTGAGAGATGGTTTCTCTACTTTTACATAGATGGCTTCTTTTACTCCTCTTTCAAACCATCTGTCCTCTCTGTCTAATATCTGGACATTGCTGTCCTCAAAGGAGTGGGCTTTATCCTTGAGATGTAAACGAACAGTAGAGTCAATGCCTGAGGAGTTAGCTCTCCTCTGTTAGGCCATGCGGTTGTACAGTGGTTGTTTGGTTTCACCAATGTAGAGGTCCTTGCATTGTTCATTGCATTGGATTGCATACACCAGGTTGCTGGCACTGCACATTAACATTGATGGTATACCCCACTGAGGCAGCTCTAAACATGAGTTATGGCCACTGTGAATATGCAGACAAGCTACTGAAATTTTATGTGACAAATTTTGGACAGATATATGGATCAGAGCAGCTAGTCTATAACAGTCACTCACTCATCCATCTTGCTGATGATGCCAGAAACTTTGGTGCCCTAGACAACGTGTCATGTTTCCCTTTCGAAAACCATCTGGGGACTATGAAGCGGCTGGTGAGACTGCCCTAAGGTGCAGCTGAACAACTCATAAGACGTCTTAGTGAAAAGCAGGGTTCACTCTCCCTTAAAAGTGTAAAAGAGAGGGCAAATAAGCCTCTACAACCACATTTCTCAGGTCCAGCTCTCCCTGGTGTTCCTGTCCGCATGCAGTACATGAAGTACAGACATGAGAGCAACATAATTTCTCGTCATGAAGGCATCAATTGTTTTAATGTTAAGGGCAAAGTTGCTGTGGTGCGGAACATTGTTGAGTTGGTATCAGGGGGGGTGTACGCAGTCTGTCAGTTTTATGAAAAAGAAGGCAGCTTTTACAACTACCCTATCAAGTCAACGTGTGTGGGGATTAGAACAGTGACAAGGCTGTCTCACCAGCTGCATGGTGTGTCAGTCACAGATTTAACTGAGAGACTGATACCTCTGCCAGGATTTCATTTATTTTTTATTTTATTTTATTGATGCAGTGACCCATCCATTGAGTGATTGCCCGCATATAGCCTAGCCAGTGGGTCTTAAAACTTTTTTGACAGAGAATAGCTTATCTATTCCCAAATTAAGGTGAATCTGCAGCATTCTGTCACAGAGGGGAAATATCACATGCTGAAAACGTCTCCCAATGATAAAGATCCTTAGCTCTGGTAGAAGGCAAACCTGATTTCAGTAGCCTAACCTTCCAATGAAAGCCGATAGTTATTGAAATGTGAATCTGCAGACTTGTATGATTTAATTAAAGCAACCTACACGATGGCTAAATTGCTGCAATTTTTATTTCGACAATGTAGCCTATATTCTGCAGAATCATAAAGCTCCTTAACTTCTAAAGCGCTGAAACAGACTTTGGTGACATGCAAAAAAGTAGGCTAGTCTAAGTATCCTAATTGAGACAGAACAATGTTCCCTGCAGCACAAAAATTGGCATTAATCCGATTAAGCCAATCTAGCCTCAAACCCTGCAAATCACCGTTAACCACTGAAATTGTGCTACAAGACATAGGTCTTTGACCTATGATGTGTTGGTCTAGTTATTTAATGGTAGTGTTGTGTTTTTAATTTGCTGCAGTGTTACTGGTATTCCTTCCTGTTAGGATATTGAAATGGTGTTAATGCTGTACTTCTGCTTTCATATTGTGCAGAGGAGAAGCCGCAGCCCCCATGTGTCCCAGAGGGGACTCAGGAGCCCTCATGTGTCTCATAGGGGAAGCCGGAGCCCTTGTGTGTCCCAGAGATGAACCCGCAGCCCTTGTGTGTCCCAAAGAAGAACTTGCAGCCCTCGTGTGTCCAAGGGAAGAAGCTGCAGCCCTTGTGTGTCCCAGAGGGGACTCGGCAGCCCTCATCTGTCCAAGAGGGGAAGCCGCAGCCCTGACGTTTTCGGGTGGCAGAGCAGGTCCCAGGAATCCCGCAGGGGAAGCAGCGCCCATGTCCACGTGAGGCGGAGCAGCGCCCATGTTTCCGGGAGGCAGAGCAGATCCCAAGAAACCCCTGTGGGTCCCCCACAAGTGGCCTCAGGATGAGCCTACTTGGCGGCAGCCCCACCCCATCTCCTGGCCACAGACCAGCCCAATTACTGCGTGGCCAAAGTTTGAACCCCAAAAAATTGATGGACAAATGTTCATCAAACTAGTGACATAGCTAGAAGAAGTGAAGGACACACTGAAGCTGCATGGGCAGATTCTCAAAGGGAGCACGGTGCACAGCTGGTAGTGCAGCTCACCTCACAGCTAGAAGGTAATCTTAATTGCAAATCTGATGGCAATTGTCTTCAGCAAAACAGTCTTTAGCTAAATAGAAAAGTTATTGAGACCATTATACTTGTTTAGCTACAGTCGGCAAAATTGGATACGCCCCTACAGCCCTGCTCCCGCCCCTGCCACGTGCGCCATATTGGGGAAAACAATGCTAATTTGCCCATCGACTCCCCTGTTATAATAGACATTTTTCCGAACACAGGATTGAGGACCCGCTGTGATATTTTCAAACAGCAACACATCCCCTAAACAACCGGATAACTCCAACAACAATATTGTCGTCGCTGACTGGTAATCCTCCACCAATCCATCTTTCCACCAATTTGACTGGTGTAAAAGAAGTGCAGTAGGTACTAGGTAGGGATCACAAACAATATAGTCGTAAAAGACTTCAACATTACATGGGTTCTGATTCAAATCGCCATAGCGTTTGGCGGGGTTCACAATTTTTACCTAATTGCGGTTTTTCTGACTAATATTGCGATGTGATTTTCGATTTTTATATTCAATACTCTTAAGTGCATAAAACTAAAATTATGAATGAAATATATCAATACTTTTACAAAACACAGCCTTGTACAACTTGACACACATTAGAGCAATATACAGTATCCTAAAAACTATTTATGTGGCCAGCACCCTGTTCTGGCTTTTGTCTGCTGTTGAACCTGAAAAATCTCTGATATAAAACTATGTAGTTATTGATGTAATGAGATTGTTAGTTCCACCTGTTATTTTTGCTCCGCGTATTTTTCATATAGGCTATTCATAGTCAATTATCAAGAGTTCAAGAATCTTAATTGAATCGTCACGTGTCGTATCAAGATCTTTATCGTCTTTTTGGCACACCCCTACTGGAAGGGCCAAAATAACTTCCAGTCAAAAATATTGAGGATGGACTTCTGCACAAAATTATGCTTGATGAAAAATGTCTTCATTTCCCCATGGACATAATTATGGTCATTGTGTAGTAGATTACCCTCTTGGGGCAGTTTGGCTGTGAAGCTCTATGCTAAAAAAGGGAAGACTGGCATTGTGAATATGGCCTATAGACCGTAACCTTATAGGTTCTAGGGAACTGTTAACTATTAAGCAAATAATTTGTTAAACACATTATTATTATTATTATTATTATTATTATTATTATTATTATTATTATTGACATGCCAAAAATAATGATGCAAGGTTTAAAGCAAATTATTGACTTACACAATGACAGTAGAATAAGTGCAACAGCTCTTGGTCATTGATGAATATCTTGAGGATGAGTTGTCTAGCAGAACAATATGGTAAGCCTGTAACTACTGTATACTCTTAAGGTTGCCATGGTTGCAGACATAGGGGGTTCCTCACTAGAAGATGCCACTAGGAGGATGATGAAATTCCTGATGGTACCAGAACTGCAAGTACAACGTAACCGGACGGATGGACAAGCTGTGCTTCAAAGACCTGCGTCTTTTTGAAGCTATCTAACGTAAATTCAGTTTTTTAATAGCTCAATTAAACTTGTCTTTGGCCTTTCTTTTATTTATCCAAATTTAAATGATACAGCAGTTTGTAAAAACACAATGTAGTTGGAGATTATCAACATTTTAACTTAACATTAAAGCTGGTACAGACGATTTTCGTGGCATCACAGAAGCAGAGACCGCTGGGGAGTTTTTGAATAAAGCACATGCACAAGACCAGCCTACTTGATTCACAGCTCCCTCACTGGCCACGCCTTTACGACGTTAGCTCTTGGCAACCGTTGTCAAGGCCTCTGTGAAGGGAGCTGCAGCTAGCAGCACACTGCATTTGTGTGACAATGAGGAATTGACTGCAGCGTGTAGCAATAGCAAACTTTTATTCGGAGGCACAAATCCATCCAGGAAGGATCACCACTCTGATTAACCAGTGAGACAGAGCCGTGACATCAGAGGAGCCAGACATAAGTGTATTTACACCTCATAAAACAGAAGGCTTGGCATTTTACATTACGCGTATCCAACAAATATGGCATAACGCCATATAATTCTCCAACATAGAGCTTGAAAATATAATAAGAACATGTTGAGTGGAAAAATTACCTGTTGGAAAAAAAACACTCAATGTCTAGTCACATATTTAAAACAACTTCATCAAGTTGTCATCTTGAGAAAACATCGTTTGTATATCCTACCGTTCAAAAGGAACTTGGCGACCAACGCATCCGTTTTTATCCCCTTCACCAATTTCAATATCCGCCCTGCATGAAAATCACTTTTGTTCAGTTTTGTTCAAGTTGTCCCTGTCTTCTCTTTTCACCTCCCTCAAAAAGTGTTGTCTGTTTACGGCTTGCTGTCTGTGGCTCGGGTTTCTTTTCTGCCATCATCACAGTTTGTGAAGGGTGAGAGTATTCACAATCAGAGGTCTACTAAAATCTGCATTCTTGTGAAGTTTCATAAACCTGAAGTTGTCACAAAATATGAATATCAATTTAAGTAGAATAATCCAGTAGAATATTTTAATTCATGACATATATAAATGTCACTCAAATCTGGTGTGCATTTGAGGCTAAATTTCAACATTTTTAACCCTTTTTCCATTACATGGAAAAAGGGTTATAGGTAGGCATAAAACTTCATGTCCATGTCACTCTAGGGGAAACATTTTAGCTTACCACATGTGGAAATGTGTTACTTGACTGAATGATCTGAAGAATTGTGAGTTGGAGCAAAAAAGAACCTTGCTAAATTGACTTACGCTCCCTTGTTTTTAGGTGCACTAAAGAGTAATGCAATCACTCAGAATGTGAACCAAAAGAATGTGGAGATGGCACTAGGAAAATGGGTCACCACCGCACGTGACCGTGGCGGGGAGAGGACAGCAAGAGCCCTGAGAGAAAAAAAGAGCGTCAACACAAATGTCATGAGTTTATTTGGACAAGAGATGTTTTT
Organism: Apricaphanius iberus; assembly: GCA_028564705.1. NCBI lineage: Eukaryota > Metazoa > Chordata > Actinopteri > Cyprinodontiformes > Aphaniidae > Apricaphanius > Apricaphanius iberus. The sequence goes on along the minus strand of JAPXFQ010001399.1, from coordinate 193,951 downwards.
TGTTCATTTTTTTTCCAGAGATTTAAAAAAAATATTTTTGATTTATTAATGGTATTCTGTACAATTTTAATTGTTAAAAATTGTTTTTTGCTCAATGTAAATATATATTATGTGTATTTGGTATTGTATTTTTTTGTGACCAACATAAGATCCTTACAGAGCCCACTTTAAGCCCATCTGGGCAATCACAGCTGGCCCCAAAGTGGATCCCAGGTTCAAGCCCACTTTAAACCCCTTCAGACTAGTGGGCCACAAATGGGACATAAATTACACAGTCAAGACCCACATAAGACTCTCACAGATCCCATTTAAAGCCCATCTGGGTAGCCATGTGGCAGAGACCACTTTGGACCCATTTGGGCAGGTGGGGCCCAAATGGATCTGACATGAATTGCCCAATTAAGACCCATGCAGTACCCTTAAAGGTCCCACTTCCCACATCTGGGCTTCCACAGCTTGCCCCAATGTGGATCTCGGGTGCAAGCCCATAATGGGGCCCACATTTGCTGCCAATGAAGCCCTCATCTGGGCCCCACATGTCATTACTGGCTGGGCAACATGGCTCGGTAGGATGATGTAGAATTGGGGGTTAAGTGCCTTGCCCAGGGGCACATCAACATGTGACTAATTAGGTCTTGCTGACGTAAAGGGCTTTGGTGAGACATCTTATGAAGATCGGTACCTAATAGGCAAGATATTGTGAATATGTCATCATTAGAATTATCACCGACCGTGAGCCAATGTAAACCTGAGATAAGTATAGGTCTTCCATTGACTTAACAATGGAACAGCTGATTTTCAGCTGCATCGCTTCAATGCCACAGCATGCTTGAAAATCAACCCTTCCAAAGTTCAGTTAAAGGGAGTGAAGTATCTGAAAGGTTTTTGCCACTTTAGTAAAATCCCCCCATGATATATATTGTAGTGTTGGAGCAGGCCTAACTTAACTTGCACCTTGCAGGGTGGACAGCTGACCCGTGCGTCATATATCACATGACCCTGAGCAGCTATAGATTCAGAAGGCATCAAATGGCATAGTCTAATGAGCTCAGTGCAAATCATTTATTGAACCTTCCACACCCCAACAGTGAACTGGCAATGCAATCTCATTCCCCTGAATGACGTCCTCACTCATGGTGCCATCCACAACAACAACTGAACATCACATTTAAACACTGAGCAAAGAAATAACAGACCCAAAACAGAACAAAACAGAGGAAAAAGTGGTTACCCGCAATGCACCCCGCACACGACTTGTCCCGCAGCAGGTGGGTTCATTACAATATCAATATCTTATTAAAAACACTTCTACAATGAGTTATCCTCCGTACATGTTATCCTCTAAGTTAGCCGTAGATACAGTATGTAAGTTAGCAGCTAACGTAGATAGCTTGAGAAACATCTTGTGTAACGCTAACCCTTAACTAGGGTGACCATGTGTTGACTTCCAAAAAAAGAAGACACTTGACTAATTCCTGAAACACCTCAACAAATACTGTGTTTTGTTGAAAATACTTTTGATTTCAAAATATTCAATGTGTTCCTTCTTTATATGCTAAGAAAATTCTTTCCTTGATCTATAAAAAGAATGTGAAAAGTGAAAATGTCCTCGGAAAAGAGGACAGTTGGTCACCCTACCTTAACATACACCTTATTATCTCCAAAAAGTTAAACTACACCAGATTAGTGTATGCATTTTACCAAATATCATATCATGATATAAATTGTGCAATACGGATTTTACACAAGCTCAACATACCTTTGCACTTACAAACCCAGCTTGTCGCTTGATGTGGACCAACGGTTGCGTAGATAGGCAGCCAGCAGCACTTTAAAAAAAAAAAAAAAAGCTGGATTGGCAAAATGCTTCATGGTTCCTCCGCCGATCTACGGAGTGCACATGCACTGTATGTGTATGCCGTGCAGGGGGAAAAAACCCTTTCCGATACTTTGCCGCTGGTGCCCTCCAATTGCCAACGTCAGTAAGACTGAAGTCTTTTATATGACATTACACATATCATCTCCCTCCTCACATTTATATCACCCAAAGCTGTTTCAGCAGCTGCGTGGAAATGATATAGAACAGAAGAAATATAACAGCCTTTTCTCTAACTCATATCTTCTCATACTCTGAATGGCCTTAAGTGGAGCTCTCGCAGGTACTCGCAGGATTAACATTGCGATCCCACCCTGAACCAGTAGCTCAATAGACACCTCAGTCTTTCCTCCACTACAGTAGCAGTCTGTTCTTGGAAAATTGTGGAAGCCTTTGACTCAAATCACTCTGTTGTCGTAGGATAGTCTCATTAAGAGAATGCTCAGGGTTGTCCAACATGATTAAGAAGCTTTACATACAGAAAATGTAGGCCAGTAAGTTTGGCTAGGCAACTGGCTAAAAGATCAATAGTTTAAAGGGCCATGTGTGAATGTGAAGTAAAAAGAAAAATCTATTAATCTCTCCTTTATATCATGAAAAAAAGAGCTATGGCAATTGGATTTGTCCCTTTATACCAAAAACTGTTTTTTTAAGTCATATTTAGGAATGTAAATTAGTCAGCATTAATTCACAGCTACCTTGTAATTAATTAGGTTAAAAAAATAATCGTTTGACAACCCTAATATATAACGATCATAGTCGTATCCCCCCCCGGAGAAAAATCCACCATCCGCCACTGGTAGGCTGTCCAAATTCACAGACACTTATTTCCGGATTTTGCGGTCATTGAAGGACACATCCTCCTTTTAACTGGGTAGGAAGGATCCTCCGGAGGATGCAGACCCTGAATTTGGACACACCCGCTTGCCTGAACTGCTTGTTGAGCTTTACACGTGTGGTTTAGTCACATTCACTTGAAGCACGCTCTTCTTCTGTGTATTGAGCGGAGTGAGTAAGTAGCAGAAAAATGGTTAAATAAAAATACTTATTTTTGAATATTATACTAAATATATACTATAAATAGGTTGGAACCTTGTGAGTTGCCTGTGAGTGGCAGAAGTGACCACTTGTGAGATATTGCTTGTGGAGATCGCGGTAAGTGATTTTTGCATAGTTAACTAAACAGTATCCTCAGATAAATCGGGAGTTTTTTCGAACATTGTTCCCAATCTTTGATTGTTTGGTGTACTCCAAATCATTGTAAATTGTAGTGCTAGCGGCTAACGCTAGCAGCTAATGCTTATTCCTATCTTTCTCAATGGAGTCAGTAGCATTATAGCCAGTGAATGTGCTTTCTCCACACTAAATGATTTTTGTTTTTTGGGTAAAATTCCAACCCTTCACAATTATAACTAGGGATGCACTGATACTGCTACTGGTATCAGATATCAGCCCAGATACCATCTATTGTACTCGTATCGGTGTCGGTTAAAGTACACAGGTACCAGAGACCAATACTTAAAATGTGGCAAATCTGCAATAATTTCACAGAAAATAATTTTTTATTTTAATTTTGCTTTAATTTTTAGGTGGACAATTGAGATGTTTCAGTGGGCCGTAGAAGTATCCACATAGGTACTTGGTATCGGCAAGTACTCTGATCCAGGTGTCTGTATCGTATTGGTTCGAAAAAGTGGTATCATTGCATCCCTAATTGTAACCCATATTAAAAACATGTAGAATTTAGTTTTAGTTAAAAATATGCAAAAATATTCTACAAAGTTAAAAGAAAAGTTTAAACAAATGTTAAACTTGCAAAATCTAGTGTAAATATAAATATGATCCTTGCATACCTGCTTCAAAGTACATACACACATTGATGGCATCATCAATATTTGCAAACGCAGTAGGCCAGTGCAAGTACAACATTTGATTGGGTAGCCAGATCTGTTCAAGGTCACATGCCTGCCTATTTTGTTGTATTACATGAATGGCTGTATGCTGACGTTACACAACATAATTGGCTAGACAAAAAATAACTTTATGGAACAAATGGTAAGTATACAACATAACAACAAATGAAGTACACAGAAGCAGGCAACAAAACTGTACATGCAGAAAAAAAAATATATATATATGTATATATACATATATGTGTGTGTGTGTGTGTGTGTGTACAAGGGATGAGCAAGTTTAGCATTATCTATATCTGTATGAACTATCTGTATCTGCACTCGGACTGAGCGGGACCTAACCTGGAAGTGGGCGGAATTTTACCTGAAAGTGGGCCGTATTGTCTTGAAAATGGGGGGGGCTTTAATTGGTATGTTATTTTAAGCGTGCCATTGATAAGTGTTGATCAAAAAATGTTATATTTATTGTTGACTAGAAAAGTATTTACATAACAGCATCAGCATTGAGCTTCAGATCATTGATTTTGATCACAATAAACAAACTATATACTGAACAAGTTTTGCAACAATGATTACAACACATGTGGTTGCAATTATGAAGAAACATGTAATGAACAAGAGTTTTCATCTCAACGTAACTTTATTTTTCTTTACTTTTATTTTTTATGATCAGTGAGATTTTTTTTGGTCCTTTTTTATTTTTTTATTTCCACACCAGGTATGTGTGTGAGTGATTGAGTAAGTGAGTAACAGAGGAAGAGAAAGAGAGAGAAGGGGGCGGAGGGACTGTGTTCTATGGATCAAATAGTCCGATGCTGTATTTCAGATCAGCATCGACTTTAATGAAGACCAGTAGTGCTAGGGTCTACGTTTGCACACTGTGGACTGACCACATTTCCAGCTGTGCTAAAAACACGCTAAGACTTGTAGGTGGACAATTGAGATGCTTCAGTGAAAAGCCCCTAATCTTGCCTGAGCAGTATTTCACTGGGTTATCGGTAAGGCTGATGTCCCCATGAGCCAGGTAGGCCTCCACATCACCTGATGGTAAATGTGTCCTCATTGGAAAAGCCGATTTCATTTTTGGCAGACAAGACTGAAGTGCTGCAGGGGGCAGGTGTCTCTTCTGTGTTTCTTGCAGGTGTAGCCACAGGGTCACAGAGCTCCATTCTGAGGAGTAATATCCTCTTCAGTGCCTCCACATCAACATTGTTTGGCAAACAGCTGGCCTTATATCTGGGGTCAAGGAGAGTGGCAAGCAGAAATGTGGAGTTTCCAAAAATTGGTTAGAAACGCCATTTTAGTTCTTTGCTCAGATTGGCTCCAAGTTTCCTTGCTGCTGTGCCTAACCTTTCCCTGGACTAAGCCGCAACATCTTGGCCCATCCCCACTGTGGTAACCTGATTGTCATCACCAGCCATGAACTGATGAGTTTCATCCTCAGATTCAACACCGAGGGCCCCCGCGCTGAGGCCGGAACCCGGCACAGCACCAACTCAGATGCCCCGGACCTCGGGACGCTGGCGGTGCTTGGGGCCTCTCTTGTTGACGGGGAGGCTTTTACCATCTAGCACAGGCGCTCTCCCGAATGGGATGCGCTTGGGACGGGGGGGAGGATGTACGGGGAGAGGGTGGGCTAAACTCACGCCGCCCCAGAGCCCCGAGCCCCAGGCCCAGCCCAGACGCCCCCCAGAGCAGCACAGCACCAGGCCATTAACCAGTGTCCGCCAGCACGACCCCCCGAATGCAGCCACTAGGAGTCACCACACAAAGCCCCCAAAGTCCCACCCCAGGCGAGATCCACGGCACCTACCGCCCCAACCGCAAGCGGACCCAACCCCGAGGACCCCTTGCAGTCACCACCAACCCTTAAACTCCACATCGGCAACCGTGTCCCACAGAAAAAAATCCAGGGCCAGACCCCACTAGGTGATGGAGCTGATCAAGGGAGACCAGATAGATTGATCAGATGTGGAGGCAGAAGCCGTTTCTAGACCAATGTATTCCAGAAGGAGATCTCTATATTGATTAATATTGAGAGTATTTTTATTTTTCCAGGTCAAGAGGATATTTTTCTTAGCGTTGCATAAGGCAATGTGAACTAATTGGATAGATTTTGTATCCATGGTAACTTCATCTAAATTTTCCAGTAAGCAAGCTGTGGGAGAAGGTGTGATATTACATTTCAGACACTTTGTTAGGTCTTCACATATCTGGTACCAATATTTCTTGACAGGTGGGCAGAACCAAAGAGCATGAATATAATTGTCTGGTAGATTGCTTGTACATTGGAAACAGGTATTAGATGGCGTAAAACACATCTTGAACATCCGTTGGCCTGTATAATGCACTCTATGAAGGATAAGCCTGTGAATATTCTCATTCATCCAGGTCATGGTTATCTCAAGGAAATTTCAATCAAACGCAACTGGACTTGGTAATTTGTCTTGGAAGACGTTTCACCTCTTATCCAAGAGGCTTCATCAGTTCATGCTCGCCGCTGACCAGGCTGGGACTGGTCAGCGGCGAGCATGAAGCCTATGAAGAGCATGAAGCCTCTTGGATAAGAGATGGGTGTACGCCTGCATGGGACTAGTAAGGTCTCTGTCATTTTAAGAAATTCCCACCAAGCTGTCAGAGAGGAGCTGATTCTAATACTTTTAAAACATTCATTTTGTTTTATATTTGAGCTAATAAATGCTAGATCTGATGTTTTATGTAATTGCATAGTGTCTGTTCAACATCTACCCAGGACTCATCGAGAGAACTGTGTTTTACCCATCTTGATATGTATTGGTAGGTCTAGACCTCCTTTATCTTTGGACTTCTGCAGTGTTTTTAAGCTGATACGTGGGGGTTTATCTTCTCAAAGGAATTTAGAGACAGAAGAGTCCAGCGATCTAAACCAATCAGGTGATGGTTTGCTTGGGATCATTGAGAATAAATAATTGATTCTAGGCAAAACCATCATTTTTATTGTAGCTACCCTTCCAATAAGTGATATTGGAAGGGATTTCCATCTTGCCAGATCATCTTCCACTTTTTTTAAAAGTTGGACGTAGTTTAGCTTTGATACGTCTGCCAGTCTTGGTGAGATATGGATACCTAGATATGTAATATTTCCCGACCGGAGTTGCAAAGCAACGGGACCCTGGAAAGAACAGTTTATTGGAAGGACTGTAGATTTTAACCAATTTATGGAATAGTCTGAAACTCTTGAATAAGATTTTATCAACTCAATTACATGAGAGAAAGAAGTTTGTGAATGCTGTAGAAAGAGTAGTACATCATCTGCATACATACTAATTTTATGTTCTATTTTGTTGCATTGTATACCTTTAACATTATTATTTTTGCCTGATTGCTGCTGCTAATGGTTCAATAAAAATAGCAAAGAGGGAGAGAGAAAGTGGACATCCCTGCCTGGTACCTCTCTGAAGGAAAAACCTTGATGATGTTTGATTATTAGTCCTAATACATGCTTTTGGTGAGCTGTATAATATTTTTAACCAGTTTACAAAAGAATTACTCAACCCAAATTTATGTAAGGTTGCAAATAAAAATTTCCAGTTAAATCTATAAAATTCTTTTTCTGCATCTATCCATCCATCCATCTTCTTAACCGCTTATCCAATTCAGGGTCACGGGGCAGCTGGAGCCTATCCCAGCAATTATCAGGCGTTAGGCAGGGTACACCCTGAACAGGACGCCAGTCTGTTGCAGGGCCAACACAGAGAGACAGACAACCATTCACACTCACATTCATTCCTAGGGACAATTTAGAGTGATCAATTCACCTATCATGCATGTTTTTGGACTGTGGGAGGAAGCCGGAGTACCCGGAGAGAACCCACGCATACACGGGGAGAACATGCAAACTCCATGCAGAAAGACCCTGGGCCGGGATACGAACCCACGACCTTCTTGCTGCAAGGCAACAGCGCTAACCACTGCGCCACCGTGCAGCCCTTTCTGCATCTAAAGATAATATATTCGTTTGGACGTTTTTACAGTAGGAATATTTTTTAAATCTATTAATCTAAGTGAATTTGTGGAAGAAAGCCTACCTTTTATAAAACCTGTTTGATCAGGATGGATTATTAGAGGTTTTATTTTCTCAATCCTTCTTGCAAGAGCTTTGCAAATTATTTTAAGATCAACATTGATAAGAGAAATGGGACGATAACTGGTGGGAGAGATAAGGTCTTTTCCTGGTTGTAATAGAAGATTGATGTTGGCAGTGTTCATGTTTGGTGGTAATCGACCATTTTCCTTTGTTTCCTGTAACAATATGTGAAATGTTGGTGCCAGAATTTTTCAGAATTCTTTATAGAACTCTCCTGGAAATCCATCTGGGCCTGGAGCTTTATTATTAGGCATGGATTGGAGGGCCTCCTGGAGTTCAGACACTGTTAGCGGTGAATCCAGGGCCTTTGCTTGACTGTCTGAAAGTTTAGGAAGAGTTATTTTATCCAGAAATTGTTCAATTTCATTATTTGATGGGTTTATCTCCAGTGTGTATAAAGTCTCGTAAAATTCTTTGAATGTGTTGTTTATTCTTTCAGGATCATATATTATATTCCCAATTTTGTCTTTGATTGCAGATATAGTTGTTTTTTCTTTATTTATTTTTAACTGATTAGCTAAGAAGCTACCTGAATTATTACTATGTTCAAAGTTTTCCATTCGAAGTCTTTGGATTAAGAACTGCGTCCGTTTATTAATAATTTCATTTAATTCTAATTTTGCTTTCCGTATTTTGCTTAAGCTCTCTTTATCCAGGGAAGCTTCTTATGATTTGATAGTTTCTTCTATTTCTTGAATATGTTTATTTTCTGTTCTCATTTTATTTGATGAGAATAAAATTATTTTAACTCTAATCACAGTTTTCCCTGCCTCCCAGAGAGTGGATGGCGACATACCAGGGAGATCATTAAATTCCATGTATGAAGCCCATTCTTTTTCAATATATTTAATAAATTTTCTATCCTTAAGTAATGATGTATTAAATCTCCAATTTTTATATTGAAGGGTTGCTATTCTATTTGCTAAATTTAAAGAAACAGGAGCGTGATCCCTGATAACTATAGGATGTATATCAATGTGTGAAATGTCATTCAACAGTGAGCCTCTGACTAACAAATAGTCCAATCTAGAATAAGAATGAGGGACATCTGAGTAAAAAGTGTATTTTCTGTCGTTGGGATGAAGCGATCGCCATGCATCGCAAAGTCCATAATCGCTTATGTACTGTTTAACTATATCTATGGATTGCCAGCTGCGCTGAGTCCCTGCTGTACTGAGCCTGTCTATTTCTTCATTTGATCCAAAGTTGAAATCTCCCCCAAGAAAAAGTGAGCAATCCATGTGATTAGCCAAAACCGAGAAGAAAGTATGAAAGAATGAGGGGTCGTCAACATTTGGACCACATACACTAACTATACATAACTTTTTGTTATGTATAAATAGTTTTAATATTATAAATCTACCCTCTGGATCTGTAACTGTCTCTATTACTTTAAAATTAGTGTTTTTATTTATTAATATTGCTACTCCTCGTTGTCTAGAGTTATAGTATGAAGAAAATGTATTAGGATACTCCGGTGTTTTTAAATCATTAGCAGTTGAGCTTGATTTATGAGTCTCCTGTAGTAAGACGACATCTGCCTTCAATCTTTTAAGATGGTTGAAAATCTTAATCCTTTTATCTCTGGAGCCAGATCCGTGAGTATTCCATGTTAGAAATTTTACAGGATTCATGGAGCTAAGATAAACATTAGACATTTACTATCGCCAAGGATGAATATAGGTGTAATCTTGGTTTGTCCATGGAGCTGCCTGATTGAAAATCCAGAAGCAGAGATAAAGCGAGGGAAATAACATAACATACAGGTGTGTAAAGAATGATAGCATGATGGAAAAACATGAATATGCCATGATAAAAGTCTGTGTGTGTGAAAGAAAAAGGAAGAAAAGTCAAAGAGATTTTGTGACACGAATGTGAAAAAAAAAGAAAAAATAAAGCAGTCAATCTAGTGCACAGCCCTGCCCCTACCCACATTTACAAATATAAACAACCTGCTGAGCTGTGCTTCTTTAAGCTATAGTTGTCTGATAAAACAACTTCTATCTAGACTCTGTTAAATATGACTAATAAAGCCAAAGAGTAACCTGAGGGTCCCTAAACAGCTGACCATTAACATACAGTTTATCTACCGTAACTGTAGCCTTACAGCCCTCACTAATATGTTTCTTTCTAACTGGAAATGACACGCGTCTTCTGTCCAGGATTTCTTTCGGAAATTGATCATTGACGCTGTAATTCGTCCCCCGCAGCTCTCTCCCACATCCTTTGACCTGTTCTTTCTGTTTAAAGTGTTCAAATTTAGCAACAATTGGTCGCGGGCGGGTGTTATTGGGTTTCTTACCTCCGAGCCGGTGAACCCGATGGAAGGTTATGTTTTTAACCATGTCGCTTGGCAGTTTCAGCTGAGGTTGGATGAACTGTTGGACGGTTGTTTCAGCGTCTTCCTCAGCCTGCTCTGGTATTCCAGAAAAGACAAGATTAACTCTCATGGATCGGGCCTGGATGTCTAAGATTGACTCCTTGAATCTTTTATTTTCTCCAGACAGCTGCGTCATCCCCTCGGCGAGTCTTTTAACGTCTTCTTTCAGTGTTTGATTTTCTGTAACGAGCGAAGCTACCTTTTGTTGGCTGAATTCCAGAGATTCTCTCAGAGCCTGAAATTCTTTGTGTAGAGCCTCAAGAGCTTCTTATCTATTGAGTCCAGGATGTCGCCGTAGCTTCCATCTGGCGAGTTGGTGGCAGTGCTGGCCTCAGAGCGAGTGCGTTTCTGAGATGGAGTACCTGTCGGTGCATCCGAAGCAGGTTTCCGTGACTTACCCATAACGATGTTTTCAAAGCACTCGTCTAGGTAGCACTCCAGCGAATCCAATGTTTCCTCGTCCATCTTGATTAGATGAAATAAATAATTTGACGGTTAGTTTAAACGGACAGAAGCCGCGTTTGGTTCAAAATTATTGCCTTATTTTACCTGACATTGTTTATTTTACCAGTATACCGCCATGTTTACTTACGCACAGCTCTCGCGAGAACTCAGCAGCTCATCCTGCCCACATTCATGATCCAGATGTGGCCCAAAACGCCCGAGTTTATGCCTCAGCGACCATCCGAGCCGCACTCCGCTTGGCCTGCCGGTACCTATCAGCTGCTTCCGGAGTCCCACAGGCCAAGAAGGCCCGATAGGACTCCTTCTTCAGCTTGCTAGCAACCCTCACCACCGGTGTCCACCAGCGGGTTCGAGGGTTGCCGCCGCGACAGGCAGCAACTACCTTGCGGCCACAACTACAGACAGCCGCTTCGACAATGGAGGCACGGAACATGGCCCATTTGGACTAAATGTCCCCAACCTCCCCCGGGACTTGTTTGAAGTTCAGCCGGAGGTGAGAGTTGAAACCCCTTCTGACAGGAGACTCCGCCAGACGTTCCCAGCAGACCCTCACAACACGTTTGGACCTGCCAGGTCTGTCCGGCGTCCTCCCCCACCACCGGAGCCAACTCACCACCAGGTAATGGTCGGTGGATAGCTCTGCCCCTCTCTTCACCCGAGTGTCCAAAACATGCGGCCGCAGGTCAGAAGAAACGACAACCAGGATGATCATCGAGCTGCGGCCTAGGGTGTCCTGGTGCCAAGTGCACACATGAACACCCTTATGCTAGAACATGGTGTTCGTTATCAACAATCCATGATGAGCACAGAAGTCTAACAACAAAACACCGCTGAAAAAGTTTCATACTGCTGAAGTTCTCTTGATCTTTAGTGGAGGGAGATGGTCATCTCCAGCACAGCACTCCTCTGGTTCACCTCCTACCTCTCCAATCGTCATCACTTCGTCTCTGTCAACAACTGTACCCCCACACTTCCCCCGTCACACACGGCATCCTCCATGGTTCCGTGCTAGGCCCCCCCTCTTCACCCCCCCTTCACATGCTTCCCCTTGGCCAGATCATCCGTCACAGTGTCAAAACCCACCTCTTCAAGCTGGCTTTATCTTAAAACTGTCTGTTTTGTGTTATATTGGCTGTGTGTGTGTCTGTGTAGCTAATCCATTTGTAATAGTTTTTTACTGTAACTGTCATCTGCCACAGTGTACTGCGGTGCGGCACGCCCCTGTGCTAGGGTGACCCTTTAAAAACCCTGATCATGCATAGCTGTGCAAGAGGTTTTCCTGGCATTTTGGCTGTCAAGCTGCAGTAGCACTGCAAGTGCTGCAAAGGGATAGTAGAAGGATCTGATCATCCTCGGGTTTGCGGTGCAGACGCTGTGCAAGTGATCTGTCTGTTTTTTTTATACACTGCCCGTGGGACGCACAAGAAAGTACCTCCACTGCTGTTTTTGTTCAGTGTTGTTTTCTCTCATTGTGCTGGATTCCTGTCACAGCTGATCTGTAAATGGAAAGTCCTTCTGTATCCAAGCTGTGGCTGAACTAAGGGGGGTGTGGCACTTGGTATTGTGGCTGAAGGGACTTGACTAAACTCCTGAGCTATCAGTACGGTTGCCCCTTAATCTTTTAATAGTTTGTGGAATGTTTTTCTTTGTGCAAGCATGATTTTTATTTTGTAAGGGGCACTGTTTGTGACTAACGGCTTGTTTGCCTTACTTTCTGCCACAGGGAAATTGTGTGGGCCTTTCTACTGTCTCCAAACCTTAAAGTACAGTTTTAAATATGCTTTTGAATCTTTACATATAACAAGACCTTGTTTATATTAAATGTTGTATTCATGGTGCTGTGAATTGTAAAATAAACTCTACTCGTTATCTTTGATAAAAACCTTTGTCTCAGCTTATTGTTTTTGGCCAAGTGTGTTCTTTTAAGACTAACAAGCGAATGTGAGTGTGAGGTCACAATACCACTACTTCTTTTTTTATGAATTACAGCAAGAAAGTGTCAGACACCCAGTGCGTGAAGTAAAAAAAAAAAAATGAAAATAACTGGTTAGGGCCAGCTGTTGGTTTAAAAAAAGAAAAAAAATGATCTCAGACAGGCAAAGACTTGAGTCGCATTCCACCAAGCACCATGTCTGAATAAATGTTTACCAAAACTCTACTGGTTAATAAGTAAGTACTACAACCAAAGTAAAAAAAACAAACCTGAAAGTGAAGAAACCCTAAACGTTAACCCAGGAGAAGGTTCGAGTGTTGTGGAAGACATCCTGCCTTGTTCTAGTACCAAAGAAAACTCACTCATCGTCATCAATGACTATAGACCTGTGGCCCTGACATCCCACATCATGAAGGTCCTGGATAGACTTCTGTTGCCCCACCTCAGTAAGTAATGTAGATCCTATCAGGACGCACTGCAATTGCTTATCGTCTTGGAATTGGCCTTGAAGATGCCATAATTAAGCTTCAACCAACCCACTCATCTGGACAAAGCATGCAACAAAGTCAGAATTTTGTTCTTTGATTCTTCAAGTGTTTTTAAAACACTTCAGCCCGATTTGCATTGTCAGAAACTCCTGAACTCCTGAAACTCAGAGATGGAGTAGAAGCTGAATAAAGAGAGCTGGTGGACTGCTTCGTGGCATGGTGTGTGAGGAATAAAACAGAGATTATACTAGATCTTAGAAGTCATTTGGTTGGTAGCCTTAAATAGATTTGATGTAAAGTTAAAAATCTTTTTTTATAACACATCTTTTTTTGGATATAAAAAAAAGAGAAATAACTGAAGCCTTTTTGTATCGTAAGGGGAAAAGCATTCTAAATATGTTTAATTGCAACCTGCTAAACCCTTTCCAAAGACTATGTGTAAAAGAGCACTACCAGAAAATATGAGTCATGTTTTCGATGATCCCTACAGGAACTGTTATCAACGTTTATGTTTCTTTTAAATTTTAATATATAGTGCTTGGCAGGGTTAAAATTGGGGCGCAATTAGGTTAGTCTGAGTGCCGTTGTCGTGGTGTGACTTTATCTGCAAGCTCAAGGCGCCTGATCAGATCTGGCACATCTGTTGCCTACATCAGTATATTCAAAATTACTACCGTTGGTTAAATTTATATCCACACCTTAAACTGTTTATCCATCCATCCATCATCTTCGGCTTATCTGGGGTCGGGTCGCGGGGCAGTAGCCTAAGCAAAGAGACCCAGACCTCCCTCTCCCCAGATACTTGGGCCAGCTCCTCGGGAGGAATCCTGAGGCATTCCCAGGCCAGCTGGGAGAAATAATCCCTACAGCGTGCCCAGAACACCTCACCAGGGAGGCGTCCAGGAGGCATACTGACCAGATGCCCTAGCCACCTCAACTGGCTCCTCTCGATGTGGAGGAGCAGCGGCTCTACTCTGAGCCCCCTCCGGATGACCGAGCTTCTCACCTTATCTCTAAGGGAGAGCCCAGCCACCCTACGGAGGAAACTCATTTCAGCCGCCTGTATCCGCGATCTCGTTCTTTCGGTCACCACCCAGCGTTCATGACCCTAGATGAGGGTAGGAACGTAGATCGACCGGTAAATTGAGAGCTTTGCCTTTCGGCTCATCTCTCTCTTCACCACGACAGACCACCACCCCGGTCTGCCAATCCAAGTCCACGAAGCACATGTGGAACGGTTGGGCGAACTGCCACGCACCCTCCAGGACCCTGCCGAGGGTGTATAAACTGTTTATATCATCCAATATTACTTTAATGTTATTCTTTTTTATGGTTTACTTTCTACAAATTCAGTGAGAAAGGTTCTACAGTGAACTTGTTTACAATTAGAAAAAGTTAAGACTTAAATGGCTGATTAGATGTCATCTTAAATAATATGAAGAACCAACAACCAGACCATCAGCCAGAAACTTTAAATAATTTTTGACATTTTATTTTAAAGTCAGCTTACACTGACTTTTACATGCACACACCACACAGTAAGCTTTTTTGGATGAAAAACTATAAAATCTGAAAAGGAAACATTTTAGATGTTTTGTTTTAGGTGTTTTCTTTTCAAATTTATCCAACCTGATAAATATTGAGCATCTAAAAAATATGAAGTAGACCTTGGAGTTCAGAGCTTTAAAATATCAAACTTGGACATTTTAGTATAGTTTCCATTTTTGTAGTTTGTATTTGAAAAGTATTTGTATTTAAAAAACGTATGATTTACTTTGTTTTGCTTTAACATCAATTACTATAAATTGAAGTTATTTCAATAAATGATAGTTCATTTCCACATTAGAGAAAAGATGTGGGTTTGTGCTAAGGTCAGTATTTGAACGTTTAACTCGGTTGCTGTTTCCCCTAAGACTGCCATGTATTTAGCTGTCACTATTATCTTATTAACTCTGAGAAGCTTAACTGTCCTTGCCAAAAAAAGTACTCCCACAGCATGATGCTGCAACAAAACTGCAAATAATTTATTACCAGTTACCATTCAAGCTCTACATTGGTCTGTCAAACAAAATACCAATAAAAAAACAATGAAGTCTGTGGTAGTTGTAAGGTACTGTAATTCTGCTATAATTCTTCATCACAGTAGTGTTTTTGAACAGCACATCAGTGCAAAACTAACCGGTTCTATTTTCTCCTCACAGTGAACTTCAACCTGAGCCCGGCAGCGAGGTCTGAGGTCGATCTCAGCTAAAGGCTCCAGCTTGCCATACTTGGCTACCAAGGAATGGTATCTGAGCAAAGAAAGTGCAGTTTATTTATCTTGCTTGACACGACACAAATTATTTTTGAAGCTGTGCTAAAATACAGGCAGTTTAGTACAGTTCAGTTTACCTGAAAGGTAGCTCCTTCTCGGTGCAGTGGTGACGAATGAAGAATCTCTCTGCATCCTCTCGCTCGCCGTCAGTTACAACACTGCCATTTAGATGGGATACTGCAGGAAGCCTGAGGAGAACCATGTAAACAAAAGATTGTCTCAAATGGTTATACAAAGAGGAAAACATTTGTTTTAGAACTCATTGATTAGACTCACTGTGCTATCATAAGGTTGCGGCGCTCTGCATTGGTGTAAGCCTGCAGTAAGGGAATACCCTGTAGTCGTACTTCCTCTAACTTTGGAAAGAAATTCAGCTTCTCAATGTCTTCCCATTGGGTGAGACCTGACAACACACACCAAAAGTTTGAGCCTCAACTTTTAATTGGATGAAGGGAAAAAAAACAATACAAATTAAATAGACGTTGTACTAATCAAGACAGTGATTTTACTAATAAAAGTGTGAAAGAAAATCCTGTTATGAATCAGGGCTTATATATTCCATGCCCAGCTTAATTTAACTAGAAATGTCAGGACATTGTTTATGCTCAGCTTTTAATTAGATGTGGGAGACAAGATGAACGTGTGTCCTTCTGGTAAACGGGGAGGAGGCGTTGTCTATTCTTTTTTACAGTCTATGGTATCGGCTCCGATACTGCCTATTGTACTGGTATCGGTATCGGTTAAACTTAACCGATACCATGAACCGATACTCAAAATGCGGAAAATCTGCAACAAATTTACCAAAAAAGATAATTTTTTCACTTGAAATTTTATTTTTGTGGTAATTTTATATTTTACGTCTGTTATTTTGTCTCAGTTATGTTTAGTTTGTAAAGTCTGGTGCCTTTAGTCTCTTCAAGAAAGGCACCAGAAGTTATACAGTTTATTAATTAAAGGTACAAAACGAGGTCCCAGGCGGAATTCGATCCCACGACTCCCAGGTGAAGGTCATGTGCACTAACCAGTCAGCCAAAGGGATATCCCTGTGGCCAAGCAGCCAGGCAACATCATCTATCGGAGCCTCAGTGAGAGGACCTCCACACTGTCACAAATAGTATGGGATTGGTGTTGGGTATCGACATATACACAAAATCCAGCCATCGGTATCGGGACTGAAAAAGTCGGATCGGTGCATCCCTAGTTTTAACTAGCCCAAACTGTTAATAAATCAGGCCACAAGAGTGATCCCGAGAAAAAGAACATCTGTAACAGATTGCTCTCCTTAAGAAGCTCTGTGTAGGAGGCCTTGCGATGAGGTCTGCATCTGCAACTCCCCCACTGCAACATATGTGAAAAAAGAAGGAGAGAATAACTTGTGTATGAAGTGGGAGGAAACTGGTCAGATGCAGTTTGTGAGACACTGTTTAGATGGGGAGCCTAAGGCTCCTCCCCTTTCCGGTTCGCCCCTGGGTCCCTTGGCCAAAAAATGTTTATTAAAGGTGCTGTATCATGCTATTTTACAGCTTTCAACTTCTGGGATATACATATATGTGATCAAATGTTACCTTTGGCTTTGTTGGACTGGCAACCTGTCCAGGGTGTACCCCGCCTCTCGCCCGTTGACAGCTGGAGATAGGCACCAGCCCCCCGCGACCCCTTGAGGAATAAGCGGTTCAGAAAATGGATGGATGGATGGATGGATGTTACCGTTGGTGCTATACAGTATTAATCTGTCCTGAAATTTAACTTGTATCCTGTAGTTAATGTTAGACCACGAAAAGAAACAGCTCGTTTCTCTATACCCGCCTCCTGCACCCCAACCTGATGCTCCGCTCCACTCCCCATGCTCTGCTCTGATTAAGAGCCGTGAGGAGATCACACTGAAACAAACAGTGCTAAGTTTCATCACAAACAGTATTCTCACAAGAATTTGAAAATCACGAAGCACCACAATGAAACTCTGTTATATTAAGGGCTTAGACGTTTGGTTTATTTACTTTTTTTTGTAAAAAACAGAGTCAATAAAGCCTATCTCAGTTGCTAAAACTCCAGGCTTTAGACACAGCCCAAACCAACACAGCTGCATCCACTAAGCAAATCTTTCAAGCCCAGTTCATAAGAAAGCTTTGGGTGTTGTTTGCACCCATTTACTGAACATTCTGAGATGCTACAGATAAGGTAATTAACCACACAATGCTGTTATAAGATCACATAAGCAGCTTGATAAATGGCTAACGCACATTAGCATTAGCATGTAGCCACATACTTCTCTGTCAATCAGGCGTCTTTGTTCTTTGATCCAGCTGCTGTTCTTTAAGAATGTAGAATAAAATAATGTAATCCATGCAGCTAAACGGGTGTTTTAACAGAGAAAGTAAAAAAGCCAACAAAAATGTGTTTTAAGCTGCCAAAAACCGAAGCTGCCATGAACTGTGAGAAGGAGGAGGGTGTGTTTGACAATCTACCAGGCCTGCGGAGACACCTAGAGCACTCAACTTTAAACCACTGATGTCAGTAGTTGAACACTCAGTGGATTTCTAGGAGAGGGAGTCTGAGGGGCAGCTGCTCATAGGGTAGAATTCAGAAAGGTTACTCAGACATGCGTGAATTAAGCCAAAAAACATTCTGGTGGAGTTTTTTATGCGAAAATTGCTCTACCAGATGGTTGAAAGCTCAAAAAGCTTGATCTTGCATGATATAGCCCCTTTAATGTAAATCAATGGAGCGATAAAAGTTATTTTCTGGCTTTGTCTTATGTCCTGAATCACACACACTTTGTACCTCAATTTAAATGACAAGTATGATGTAGATTTCGATTGTGTTTGCCAAGTGATTTGGGATGTATTTGATTGTAAACATTTGCTGTTAAAATGGCTACAAACCAGAAGTCAGAAGTCACATATATGACCTCATATATATCAAAAATAACTTTTATTGCTCTATTGACTCCCATTCATTTTTTTGGCAGTGTGGGACCCATGGTCCGGAAGTAGAAGGCGTAGGCTCTCTCCATTCTAGATTGAAGGAAACAGCAAGGCCGACCTGGGTGAGGCATCGTTGCAGGTGATCATCTTAGGTCTCCCTTTAGATATATCTGCGGAGAATTGCTCATGTAAATCTTTGGTTTATAATTAGTCTATAGAGTCTATAGAGACTTGCTCAACTGATTATCACTTCATTAATGAGACCAGGAAAAACAAAATGGACTGAATTTATATAGCGCTTTTCTAGTCATGTTGACCACTCAAAGCACTTTACACTGGAGCCACATTCACCCATTCGCACTCACAAACATTCATACACCGATACACTTATCGGCAGGCAATTTGGGATTAAGTGCCTTGCCCAGGGGCACCACGACATGTGACTGGAGGAAGCTGCAATCGAACCTACGACCCTCCTACTCAACCTACTCAGCCACAGTCGCCCTAAAAGAGGTGGTAGACTTACTGTAATGTTTCACATTCAATCTTTCTTATCACTAAACTTCAAAAAGGTGTCACTAGGTGAGTTCAGCACCTTTGAATATTTAGCTACTGAAAAAGATGAACCAAACAAAGTTCTTTTCTAAACAAATATATACCACTAAAACCTAACACAAACTTTTTTTAAAGACTTCAATTACCTTTGCTCTGCCATATGTCTAGACTGTGACCGAAATTGTGGGAGATTTCAACATCCATACTAAAAAGCCCCAAGACAGTGGAACAAAAGCTCTAAATTTTGCCCTCCATAATTTTGACCTAACCCAACACATTAATGAGTCAACGCACAACCAAGGACACACTCTGGATCTACTTATTAGCAAAGACTTAAATATCTCTAACATTGCCGTAACTGATATTGCATTATTTTACCATTTCTGCATCTCATTTGAAAACACCGTCTTAGCCAAAATATCTAATCAGAGTAAGACCACTGTTAAAAAAACACTTCCTTAAAGAAAACTCAGCTTAAAACTGATGAACACTCCAACCTTATCTAAATCACCAACATCCACCAACACACATTCAGTAAACAAACTGACGTATGAATTTCTATCCAAAATTTTAGACATGATGGATAAGATTGCGCCAATTAAGGTTAAAACTGTCTCTAGTAAAAAGAAGTCTATCTCAAGAAGCGATCCACTGATATGTAATGAAAAGAGTGCCGGCACACTGAGAGAAAATAACGGAAAACTCGACTCCAGGTTCATTATGAGATATATAAAAAGAGAATGAACAAGTATCAAGTAACCTTAAAGGGTGCAAGGGAACCATTCTTTTTTGATATTATACACATTAATAACAATAATGCTAGGACAGTATTTGCTACAGTGGATAGACTAACTAACTCCTCCAGTGACAGTACCCCCTCAACTAAACTCCTCCAGGGCCTGTAATTAATTTTTCAGCTTCTTTACTGAAAAGATCTTGAACATCAGAAGGTCAATAAGTACATCAGCTCCAACCCCAAAACCAACTATGAGCCCAATTAACATCCATGTAGAGAAAATGACTAATTTCCAAACAATAAATCAATCGAGCTTCGATTAAATCATTGACAAACTAAGCTCTGTCACCTGCTGCTTGGATATCTTACCAACAGGTTTTCTAAAAAAAGGTCCTCCTAGCCATCCGGGCGGATCTGATCAAAAATAATGAGCACATCCCTCCTATCAGGTGTCTTCCCCAAAGCCTTAAAAACAGCAATACTACAGAAGAAGAAGCTAGACAGCACATTAATGCAAAACTACAGACCAATCTCTAATCTCCCATTTATCGGTAAAATTATTGAAAAAGCTGTGTTCCAACAGTTAAACAGCTTCCTAACAATGAACAACCACTTTGATATTTATCAATCTGGTTTTTGTAAGCACCACAGCATCGAGACTCCCCTCGTCAAAGTTTTCATTGACATCCGTTTAAACACTAACAGTGGTAAAACCACAGTACTGGTACTATTAGACCTCAGTTTGACACCGTTGATCATGATATATTACTGGAACGTCTAGAGAGCTGGGTCCGACTCTCTGGTACGGCACTCAACTGATTCCTATCCTACCTTAAGAACAGGAACTTCTATGTGTCAATTAGCCAATTATCATCGCAAAACACAGAAATCACATGTGGGGTCCCCCAGGGCTCCATCCTAGGGCTGTTATGGAAAAATTAATATTAAGAATTATCTGTTCTGTGTATTCTTCCATACTGTGAGAACTTTGTGCTTTTTTTTCATGATGTAGCGATGGTCTGATTGTGTGACAATGTATAATATTAGGTTAGGTCAAATGAACTGATATTAGGATTCATACTCCTGTATTGCCATGGAAACGACCATCGGAGCACTGAATATCTTGACGTGTCGTAAGATTGAGCCTGTCCTATCAGACAAAGACACCTGAGAGTCTGGAGACTTCACCATGGAGAAATATTTACTGATTAGGTGTAAACAATAGCAAGATTGTCTGGTTCTATAAAGTGGTCAGTCAGTTGGTGGAAGACAGGATTAGGCTGTTGCGAATACTCTGTTGTTTGTACAAACAAGTTCAAATTAAACCTCCCTGAAATGAAGGAATCTTTCTCACCTCCTTTATTTAAAATGTTTTTCCGACTACATTTTTTGGCGCTCTCAACGTGGATTTGTGCAGGATTCCGGGACATTGAGGAGCTCAAATCAGTCAAATGGCCTAGACCCAGGAGGACCAGCCTCTCTGGCTCCCGCACAGCTGTAGATTTTGTGTAGGGGGTGGTTTAGGCTATTTGAATGACCCCACCCCTGCCTGGAATTCAAGAACCTTCATCACAGGTGAGTTGATTCCTTTCACAATATTCAATTCATTTAATTAGTCTCTAATCTGATACAGTTGACTGTATATTCAAAGAAATTGGAACTTTTTACTCGATCTCAGGGAGACTGCATTGGTAAGACGTATCGCGTCATTTCCGGTTTGGTGAGTCACTCGGTTCAAGCAAGTCGGTGTTTCTCTCTCTCTTGAACTGATTTAATTTTCTCCATCCAGAAGTTTTTCTGAGTTACTTTAACATACAAACAAATTAAAACATTTATTTTCTGTTGGTGTTCTTTACGTTTGAGGACTCGTTAAGCGTTACACTGGTTTAGCTTAGATTCACGGCTAGCATGGCTTCGGCAGCTTTGTCTGCTGTTCCTCCGTCTCTCTCTGAACCTCCTCCTCTTTCCTGCTCTCTCTGTCAGATGTTTAGCTACTCCTCCGCCTCATTTAGTGCAGATGGTTGGTGTAATAAGTGCAGCATTTTTGTAGCCTTGGAGGCGAGGGTTTCTGAGCTAGAGACCCAGCTCCACGCTGTAGAACAGCCAGGCCCAGCAGTAGCAAGCGCGGAGTCAGTTAGGACAGGACCCCTTAGCCGTCCTCCAACAGCTCCCGTGCAGCCGGGATATGAGGCGAGCTGGGTGACGGTTCGTAGGAAGCCTAGCGCCAGACCCCAGCCCGCGGCCAACCTCCAGCCCCTTTCTCTGAACAATAGGTTCGCCCTGCTCAGCAACGCACCCGCCGAGCAGGAGAGGCCGATTCTTGTAATTGGCAGCTCCATAGTTAGGAATGTGGCTCCAGAGACACAAAAGACCACCGTCAAATGCCTTCCAGGGGCCAGAGCTGCGGACATTAAGTCCCATCTGAAGCTTTTGGCCAAGGACAAACGATGGTATAACAGGATCGTTATCCATGCTGGTGGCAATGACACCCGGTAACGGCAATCGGCGGTCACTAAAGCGTAGCTTCGGTGTGCAGGGCTGCCAAAAAGATGTCTGACTCTGTAATTTTTTCTGGTCCCCTGCCTGATCGTACTAGCAATGACTTGTACAGCCCTATGCTGTCGTTTCACCTTTGGTTGTCAAGGTGGTGTCCAGAAAACGATGTGGGCTACATTGATAACTGGGGGACCTTCTGGGGAAAACCTGGACTGTTGCGTAGAGACGGCCTCCATCCCACCGCGGACGGAGCGTCGCTTCTTTCCAGGAACATTGATAGGGTTATCTCTAGTTCCCCAAAGCCGTGACAACCCAGAGTCCAGGCCTGGGAACAGAGACTGCCACCCACCCACTACCCTAAAAGGTACAGTTCCCCGTCCACTACCCAAAACAAATAGATTAAAAGTTAATGCTACTAGAACAAAGTATGAAAATTTCATAAAGATAAATACAACTCCGACTGAACAGAAAAATAAATCAATTAAATGTAGTTTACTAAACATAAGATCTTTCCCCTCAAAAACACTCTTAGTAAATGACTTAATTTGTGAAAATAATTGGTCTGTTTTGTCCCTCAGAGACATGGTTGCAGGAAGAGGACCATGTCACAATAAATGAGACAACTCCCCCTAGCTACTTAAACTTTAGTGTCCCTCAAAGTACTGGTCGAGGAGGAGGAGTAGCCACCATCTTTCATTCAAATTTACTAATTAATCCCCCAAAAAATAATAGTTAGAGTTCCTTTGAGCATTTAATCTTCAGCCTTCCTCAAACACATAACAAAGCAGTGAAGCCACTTTTATTCGTGGTCTTATATCGTCCACCAGGCCCTTATTCTCAATTTTTAGATCAGATCTCAGATTTTCTATCTGACTTAGTTTCAAACACTGATAAAGTCATTATTGTCTGAGACTTCAATATTCATGTTGATAGTGAAATTGATTGTCTAAATACAGCTTTTAACATTATCTTAGACTCAATAGGCTTTGCTCAAAATGTGCAGGGACCAACCCATTGTGGTAACCACACCTTAGATCTTGTGCTGACTTATGGCATTGACTGTGAAGAAATAAGTCTTTCCACATAACCCTATCCTGTCTGATCATTTTCTTATCACTTTTAAACTTACTCTAACGGATCATATCAAACCGGAAAGAAAACTAAATTATACCAGAACGTTATCAGACAATGCTGTAGCAAATTTTAAAGAAGCTCTTCCAACTTTAATTTCCTCAGAACATTAAAGTACAATAGAAAACAGTGATTTAAATAAGATAAGATAAGATAATTGGGAACCTTCCCAATATGCTTGCTTCCTCCTTAGTTAATGAGGCAGCATCAAAAATGGTTCAACCTAATATATGCCTAAACTGCTTTAATGCAGCCGAACTTTCTGATGTACTAAAATTATTAGCTTCATCGAAACCTTCAACTTGCATTTTAGACCCAATCCCAACTAAACTCTTAAAAGAAGTTCTCCCTCTGATCGCTGCTCCAATTTTAGATATAATGAATCTATCCTTAGTCAATGGATATGTACCACAGGAGTTTAAGATTGCTGTAATTAAACCTCTACTTAAACAATCTCTTGATCAAAACGACTTAATTAACGATAACCCGATATCTAATCTTCCCTTCTTATCTAAAATTCTTGAGAAAATAGTGGCACACCAGATATGTGAGCAGTTAAACAATAATGAGCTGTTTGAGAAGTAGGTATGATTGTTCAAATGTTTTGTGCTTTGTCTCATAGTGGCGTTTAATGTTTGTACTTTTAATGAGTGCAACAGTTTCAGAACATATGAGACATACTGGCTTTGTACTTGCCGTAGGAAGCACGAACAGAAAGGACTCTGTCCATTCAGGAAGAAAGGAGCGATTTTCAGAGTCCACTTTTCTTTTTTTAGAAAGGGACATTTTCCCACCTTTTTCTGGATCCTCGGTCACCATTTATCTTTTCCCTCTTTTTATTCCTCTCCCTCTGGTTTTTCTCTCCTATATTTGTCTCCCTCGTTTTCTTCGCCTCTCTCGTCTTTTTTCTAGTCTTTCTCCGTCTCCCTCGTCTTTTTTCCTATTTTCTTCGTATCCCTTGGCTATTTCTCCTCTTTTTCTCCGTCTCCCTCATCTTTTTTCCTCTTTTCTCCGTCTCCCTCGGCTATTTTTCCTCTTTTTCTCCCTCGTCTTTTTTCCTATTTTCTTCATATCCCTCGGCTATTTCTCCTCTTTTTCTCCATCTGCCTCGTCTTTTTTCCTATTTTCTTGGTATCCCTCGGCTATTTCTCCTCTTTTTCTCCATCTCCCTCGTCTTTTTTCCTCTTTTCTCCGTCTCCCTCGGCTCTTCTTTTTCTTCGTATCCCTCGTCTTTTTCTCCCCTCGTTCTTCCTCTTACTCGTCTGCTTCTTCCCTCTTAATTTTTTTCACTTCCGTCTTTTTCTCTTCTCTCTTTTACTTTTCTCACCTTTTCAAATTTCTCGTCTTTCTCTTAACTTTTAGTTTTCCTGTCAACCTCCACTGAAATTCGAAGACGTTTGTTGACATGTACGGCACAGCGCTGTCATTCAGAATGCATTTATATTGGCTGTGTGGTATCACATGGGTTGTATAACTCGCACATGATTGGTGTGTAGGTTTCCCCATTCACAAGCGTAAAGACGGACCGTAAAGACGGAAAGAGCTGCGCAATTAAAAATAGGGCGCCCCGCTAGTGTTTTGGTTTCGCGTCGGGTTCGGATCTGGGTCCTGGACTAGGTCCGCATGACCTGGCGTCTGGGTCCGTATACGGACCGCGGTCCGCCAGTTAGTGACCCCTGAGGTAAATGATAAATCTTCCTCAACCTCAATAGTTACTCGCGGAGTACCACAGGGTTCAGTGCTTGGGCCGATTCTTTTTACTATATATATGCTTCCTATTGGTAAAATAATTAGGCAGCATGGGATAAATTTCCATAGTTACGCAGATGATACACAGCTATATCTGTCCATAAATCCTGCTGAATCCAATCAATTAAGTAGACTACAGGTATGTCTGGAAGACATAAAAATTTGGATGACTCTAAACTTGTTGCTTCTGAATTCTGATAAAACAGAAGTTGTCGTCTTTGGACCAGAAGCTCTGAAAAAGAAACTACTTTGTCAAGCTGTTCACCTGGAAGGCGTTAAATTAGCCGTCAGTAATAATCCAAAGAACCTCTGTGTTATTTTTGACCAAGATATGTCGTTTAGATCTCACATTAAAGAAGTCTCTAGGATTTCCTTTTTTCACTTTAGGAGTATTGCAAAAATTAGAACCATCCTGTTCAGGAGTGATGCTGAAAAACTAGTCCATGCCTTTGTTACTTCACGGCTGGATTACTGTAACTCTTTATTATCAGATAGTCCACAGAATACAATTAAAAGTCTTCAGTTAGTCCAAAATGCTGCTGCTAGGATTCTGATGAATATTAAAGAAAAATATCACATTTCCCCTGTTTTAGCTTCTCTTCACTGGCTCCCAGTGAGATCTAGAATACAAGATCCTCCTTCTGACATATAAAGCTCTTAATAATCTAGCTCCATCATACATAAGAGACCTGATTGTTCCATATGTTCCTAACAGAGCACTTCGCTCTCAGACTGCAGGTTTACTCGTAGTTCCTAAGATTTCTAAAAGTAGAATGGGTGGCAGACATTTCAGCTATCAGGCTCCCCTCCTATGGAACCAGCTCCCAGGGCTGGTTCGTAAAGCAGACAATTTGTCTATCTTTAAAACCAGGCTTAAAACTTTCCTCTTTGACAAAGCTTACAGTTAGAGACAGGTTAACAGGTAGTTAGAGACAGGTTAGACAGGTAGCTAGGAAGAGACAGGTTAATGTTAGTAGAAAGATAGTGTCAAAAGCCAGGAAGAGATAGGTAGAGGTAGAGTAGCTAGGTAGTGATAGATTAATGTAAGCCAGGTAGAGAGTCTTAGTAGCTAGGTCTCCTAGTAGCTAGGAGAAAGAATAATGTTAGTAGCTATGCTGCTATAAGCTAGGCTGTTGGAGGACATTATTAGAGACAGTTCCTACTATCTCTTCTATTTCTCCCCAACTGCATGATGGTTTTGTCAGTTCAAGTGCTAACCTTTTTTCTATTAGTCTCTTCTAATAGTAGGTGCTCAGGACCCACCCTGCTTGACGATCCTGACTAAGATGGCATTGCAGTGACGGAAAGTTATCCACGTCCTGCAACAAACTTCTGCATAAGTTCTGTTGCTCTTTCTGTGTCTCCGTTCTGTATCTCTGTTCTGTATTCTCCAAACCACAGACGGTCTCGGCAGGTGACCGCTTGTGCTGAGCCTGGTTCTGCCGGAGGTTTCTTCCTGTTAAAAGGAAGTTTTTCCTTTCCACTGTCGCTTCATGCTTGTTTAGTGTGAGGGATTGCTGAGAATTACACAACGCAATCTTCTGTGGTTCCCTAACTTCCTACATTAAACATTGTATTGTAATTACTCTCCTTGTAAAGTACCTTGAGATGACATCTGTTGTGAAACGGCGCTATATGAATAAACTGAATTGAATTGAAATATGTCCATACATATTAAAATACGTTCGTTTCTGGGTACCAAAATAAAATTGGTTCCTTTTAGGGAAGTCTTAAAAAAAGCTTAGCTATAAAAGTAATGATAAAATATATAAAAATATACCAAAATTTCAGTCAACATTTAACATAAAAGCTTACTTTCTGGATGTTTCGGTTGATAAACTTGCTCCATCTCGATAAAAAAAAAACATCCTTTTCGATCCATAAGGGTCTTATAAATGTCTCCAATTGAAGTTGCCTGTCGATTGAAAAATAAATCCGTAAAATTTCGTAAATTTATGTCAAAACGTGAGAAAAACCGAAAAGAATCTACTTCCTGCTTCTACACAGTAAGCAATGTCTGACTGGCGATGTCCCTTCCTGCCAACGCGTCTGAAAATTAACTTTAATTTCCCCTTAAAAAGCAATTCTCTGGCATCTTACTCGACATTAGTGAAAGTTGATACCTTTTAATTTCATTTTAAGATTTTTTTTGTAAAAGTCGGTTTTAAAACGAAATCTAACCAATCAGAGCTCAGAGCCGTGAATCAAGACAGAGTGACGATTGAATCAGAGAGAGTTTAAAATATAATTAAAATAACATGAAAAAAATAGTCAATGAATTGAAAATAGGAATAAAAATGTAATAATAATAAAAGAAAAAAAAAGAAAAATACATTCTGCAGAAAGCAAAATAGAGGCATATTTTCCGTCCAGGGAGCTGAGGGAATAGCTTACTAGTCTGATTTTGGCTGGGAAAATAGAAGGTCTGGTTTTTGACCCATTTGGACAGTGGGTCAACAGTCTTTGTCTTCAGCTGGTGAAAGCTGTGATTTTTTTTCTTTTCTGTATTGAACGCTGTCTGAAAGACTTGTTGCAGACCAATGTTCCGTGGGGCGTGCCTGGTTTGTAACGGACATATATTGTGCTTGTCCTTGAATGGTTTTGAAGTGAGTGATAAAACAGGCTAAAAACGTGCTATAACATGCCAAGCACACTGGTGGAGTTGCCCCTTTAGCAATTGGTCTGCTGCCTTTCCTGTTATTTTTTTGGCATGGTGCGTTTGGGTCTTATTAAGCAATGATTGCCGTTAGCGCTAATGCTAATACTGATGCTAATACGCTAATGCTGTACTGTAACTCAAATAGAGAGCCACTTGAGTTTCTGTCTGGACCGCATCTAGACCCTTTTGTGCCCAGGTTTGGAGTGCACATTGTTCAAAGACTGGCTATGATGAGCTGATCAATACTAGCAGTAATAAGCCTGTTGGGTTGCTGCCTTCGTGAATAGAGACTGAGATGTCCCTCAGAAATGTTGATTTCCTCTAGCTAAAGAAGTAGCAGAGATGAATTTTTTCTGATAAACTGATGTGTGCTGCTGCCCTCGTGAGTAGAGACATCCAGAATCACCAAGTTGTTCCTCTGGCTAATGAAGTAGGAGAGATGAAGTATCCAGTTTTGATTACTGATGTTGGAAGATAAATAATCGGCTGAGTGACTGTTTCCATATGTTTCTGCCTTTTGAAGCCGAAACTAAGATAGCAGAATGTTATGAGCAGCCAGCCGCACCTCTAAGTGATAGGTGCCTTTGTGGCGTCCTTCGGAGTTCAGACATCTTGTGATGCGTGGAGAACATTTATTGATGATTATAGGAAGCGCTGTGTTGTTGCGACAACACTTGCATCGTGTTCCAGAACGTTCTGCTTCCTGGTAGACAATGATAGTCTGTTGCTACTTCAACATGAAGCGCATGATATCTTTTCATTAAAGGTAAGATGCTTCAGTCTTAAGTAAATCAATTAATGAAATTGCCTGGAATTGTTCTTTTTTTTCAGGGATTAAACTGAACCAGAATGTAATCAAACTGGTTCTTAATTTGGCTGTTCTATTTCTCCAGGCTGAAGTGACCATCGTATCAACAGGGTCAGATGCAGGAGAGTATAGAACCGTCTCTACCGTCCATATCACAGCAGACCCCTGGACAAAGGCATGGACAAGTGTCTTTGGAGCATATCCTTTGTTTGAGGGTAGATTAGATTTTATTTTGTTCAAAGCTTCAGAGAATAGAATTTGATCCAAAATTGTTTGAATGTTTGCAGAATTATTGTTGACAATAATTTGCAGAATTATTGTCAACAATAATTTGCAGAATTATTGTTGTGTTGTTTTGTTTTTTGTTGAAAAAAGTAAAATGACAGAGACACTGACCACTAGCCACTATTTATTTTTTTGGTTTTCAAACAGTATTGATAAGTATGGGATAATGCCCCTGCAGATAGTATTCCCCATTTAAGTACTGTCTTTTTTTGGAAAGGAAGACTGAATGTTTTATTTGTTGTTGAAATTGTAGATTTGATTTTATTGTCCGTTTGTTTTTGGTTTCTTTGGATTTAGACACAATTCTAGTAAATAATACACCATTTATACAAGGTTTCTCTTATTCACATATTTTAACACGTTTGAGTTTTTTGCTATCGGGTGGCACTAATCTGCACTCTAGTCCCACAGGAAGTGTGGGGGGGTATAAATACAGCCGCAGCCTCATAGGGTTGACAGAGGGTAGACCCTCTCCTTCTCACGCAAGCCATGGGCCAGGTTTGCCCCAGGGGAGACCAAAGCAACTACCTACCCTCGCTGGTGACGAGGCTCGTTTCAAGAGACCCAAAGACTCCCAGGTGAATCCTAAATATTGCTAAACGAAACACTTTGATCCTCAATAGCCGATAACCCCCCCCCCCCTCTGAGTTTCAGACTGGTGTACGCTGATATCCGGGAGCCGAAAGCCGCATGCAGTCGGGCCTGAACCAGCAAAAGCCGCATTCAATTGGCGCCACAGAGTCAACAAGAATTGGCATGCTGGAAACTGCCAAAATGTACTGCTTAGTGAAAGAAAGTTGGTGCTGACCACTGCTTAGCAAATCGGAGGACGAGCTAACTGCATCCCCGATATGCTATGTAGCTGAGCCAGAGAGGGATCCCAAGCCTCTGGCGCTACTGGCCTGCTAACTAGCTTAGCACCCATGGATGGCCTGCTGGCTAATGTCACCTGATTCCCACTTCGTCATGAACCACGGAGAAAACTGGAAACTTTAATCGCTCATAAGGTCTGTCTGGGCAGAGTTAGAATAGAATACCTAATTTTAAAGGTGTTTCGTTTTTGTTGTTAACTTCTATAAGTTTTCATTGTGCAATCTTTGGGAAATACAGGCCCCTCAGCCTAAAACTTTAATCAGAGTTTTTAAAAGACTTTTCCCCACAAAGAGTCGTTTTAAATCCTGTAATTTGAGTTACTTAATCAGACAGGAGTTCCCCCCTTTTTGTAAAATGTTTAATACATGTATTTTAAGCAGCTCTAAATGGCCATGTGTGTTACAGGGAGCTACGCTAAGATTTGCCATGTGTTGGCCTAGACCAGCACTCAATGAAGAGACAATCAGAGGTGCTCAAATAAAGATCAGTTCAGAGAAGATTAAGAACAGAAACTAGTCTTATTAGCTGTGTTTGAGACCCCTTATGTGTCAAAACACTGGAATTAGATTGTTACTTCAGCGACCAACCAGTGAATAAAAGTAAGTTCTCAAAAATCAATGACTTCTTATCCAGATAATTTTAAACAAATATTTCTTGATCCAAATAATGTTATTTTTCCTCACATTGTTTATCGGTACACATAAATTATTGGTTCTAATTAGTTAAACTAATTACAATTGGTAAACAAATTTAGCTTTCATTCTAATAGCATCCAGATCCCTCCAAGCATAAATCAGAATTCATGGTTTCTCATCTTAGTACATATTCAACTTTTTGTGTTCTTTTATTTTTAACTATTCATTTATTTTAATCAGTAGTGCTCTTTTTCTAGTTTGGTGATTAAAATGTTTTTCTTATTTTTTTTGTAAATAAACTTTCGTAATTTCTTTTTTTTTTTTTTTTTAACGTGTCCTGTCTAGCAGTATGCTACTCAGAATTGGTGTCTGAGTACCAAGTACAAGCCCAACAGTTTTACTTTCCCAAGCAGAGTATTACAGCTTCGCTGTAGTACGCCACTTGATGTATATGAAAAATCTTTATTAGTGATTACTGTGGGTTCAATTTCCTGACGTCATGGACATTAAACTGAGACAAGAAGGGAGAAAGGAAGAAGGTGAAGAAAAGAAACCGGACCAACAGAGGGGCGAACCGATGACACAAGACAGGGAGGCAAATAAAGAACACAAGAAAACATCCCAGTCCTCCACCTCTGCCGGACGGCAGAGAAACAGTAATACAAAACAAAAACAACAAAGTGTACAGAACCAAACCAATAGTTCGGATCTGGTAGAATAAACAAAGAATTACACATTCACTACACACAAGCATTGATTAATGAACATAATACAAATGTTTCTGGTAAGCTCCTGTGAACAACTAACTAATGATGATAACCTCAGCTTAAGATATGTCCGTCCTCACCTATGTCCCCACACCTATGTGTGTGCGAGCATGCAGGTCGGAATAAGGTTTCCCCATGCAAGTGATTGATAGCTGGTGTAAGGAACCGTCAATCCGTCCTACAGGAATCGGCACAGACATGGAGGAGGCAAGAGATGTATGCATCCAGCGTCCCACAGAGTACAGAGTCCACAGGCGGATCAGCGCAGGGTCGATCACCCGCCAAGAGGGGAACAGATGGAAGCCCCAGGGGAGCACCCACCAGCCGCGATGCTGGGGCCCGAGAGATCGCAGTGACGAGCCCACGGGCTCCGCCGGTAACCGGCTACGCCAGGGCGGGCCCGGACCAGGAACCGGAGGCCACGGGGACCAGGGGCACCCCACCCCCCAGCGGGGCCCCAACCAGTGACCAGCCGACAAGG
Organism: Apricaphanius iberus; assembly: GCA_028564705.1. Lineage (NCBI taxonomy): Eukaryota > Metazoa > Chordata > Actinopteri > Cyprinodontiformes > Aphaniidae > Apricaphanius > Apricaphanius iberus. The sequence goes on along the minus strand of JAPXFQ010001399.1, from coordinate 162,357 downwards.
GTCCCCCGCCGCCGCCGCAGGCAAGGAGGACCCGCAGCCAACCGACGGACAACACACGCCGCCGCCACCCCGGACCAGTACCCACCGCCAACAACCCGGCCCGCCCCCACACATCCACACGCCAGGGAGCCACAGCGGATGTACGCCCTCCCCAGGCCGCGCCCAGCCGGCACCTGGACATCCAGATCTTCCAGCTCCAGGGTCCAGATCCCGCCCCACGTGGGGCGCCAAGATCAGGGGCCCAGCCAATGCCGGACAGCCCCACCAGGCGAACAGACCAGCCAGCTGAAGTCCTGGAACCGGCAGGAGGATTGGGCGCCAGGCACGGTCCCCACCGATCCACCGGACGGCACCAACCTATTCTACAAACCCGGCACCCCCATAAGAGGTGCCCCAGTCAATCCAAGGAGGACATCGGCCCGAAACAGCGGCCGCCCGACACACCGGACCACCCAGGACCCGCCCGACATGCACCAGGACCGAGCCGGGCCGCAACCGGGACCCCCAGCCCCAGGCATCGAGAGTCATCATCAACCAGCGGGCAGGAGCAACCATCACCGACGGGGAGTGACGGGGAGGGAAGAAGATGCATCAGGCCAGAGAGCAGCCAAACACCCAACCTGACAGGTAGACATAGACAGACAGAGACACTCATACGTACCCTCCCTTTCTTGTGTACACATTCTTACAAATACAGGACATACGAAAAAAGGACGCTATACCCTCATTCATACCCCCCATACGTACACTGTACTTTCGATTACGAAACTAAACTTTCGTAATTTCTACAGTCACTATTGTTATTTATTTTGCACACATACATTTAGCAAAGCTTATGTTCCAATACATGCTAAGAACTCATTCCTTTATGTTTTCATCTCGGCCCTAGCTGGGCAGGTGCTAGACTATATTAGAGACTGATGAATATACATATTTGGCTATCAATAATTCCTAGAAATACACGGTGCCCTGAAAAATAATTATTTTCCATAAATTATTTATCTCATTGACTGCCATACGCACTCCCTTTAACTTTTAATAGCCAAATATCTATATTTCCCTTTGAAAAACCACAACTTCTTTTGCACCAATTCACTAGTTTGATAAAATTTCTTTCTTTCTTTCTTGCTCAAGTCCAGTTGAGTTATTCATTTGCAGTATTCTTTCATTTTATTAAATTTTTATTTATTCATATTTCTTTATGAAAAGGGGGGAGATTATAAATGTTTGATTCTTGTGTGATTTGTTTTCATAGCATATTTTGTGAGTAGTGAAGTTTACCTGATTATGACTGAGGTTGCAGTTTTATTATTAATTATATTGCTATTTTTAAAGTTTTTATTTCCTAGGTTATTTTGTGATGGTTATTATTATTATTGTTGATTACTACTGATCTGTGTTTTTTGTATAATCAATCAATCAATCAACTTTATTTCCAGACTCATGGTCCAATAAATATACATAGGCAGCACATAGACATACAACAGAACAGTTAAAAAAGGCAATGATACCAGTGTTTCCACAAAGATGACTGGTATCGCACAGCACTAAAACTTGGGTTTGACAACATCATAATTATAAGGTTACATGAACCATTCACTCTGCAGATGAATTTGTATATTAGATTTCTCAGCAGTGCTTGGAATGTGTTGACTCCTACCCTACAGAATAATTCACTTGCACTGCTCCACCTAGGTTTTTTAAGCAGTATTCGCAGCCCATCATTGTAAGCAATCTGGAGCTTCTGGATACTAGACTTTGTAAACCTAGTCCATAAATGGGCAGTATACAAAGGAGTACAGTATGCTTTAAACAGGCTAATCTTAACTTGATCAGAGCACATGTGAAATTTCCTAACCAACATGTTAGCTTGCGCATATAACATGCGGCGTTGCCTATAGATGTCATCGTCATCACACATTTGATCTGTGATAATGTGTCCTAAGTATTTTGTTTTATTACCTACAGTTAAAGCTTGCCCTGCAAGGTGAAAGATTGGAAATATTAACTCCTTATCTCCTTTTGTTTTGCAGATCAGCACAACACTCTTTTTACTATTGTATTTAACATCAAATTTAGCACCATACTCAGTACATATGTTCAGCATCTCTTGAAGCCCCGCACTGCTGGGAGAAAAAATAACCAAATCATCGGCATACAGTAGGTGGTTTACAAGGGTGTTGCCAACCATACATCCTGTATTAATGGCTCCTAGCTGATGAGATAGGTCATTCATATATATATTAAAAAGAGCAGGTGAGAGTAAACCCCCCTGGCGGACCCCATTACCCACTCTAAATGGTGTAGAGATTGTATTCCCCCACTTAACCTGCATGCTCTGATTGGTATACCAATATGCCAGAATCCTAATTATGCTGTTTGGCACACCTTTTTGTCTGAGCTTTGTGAACAACTTAAAATGATTGACCCTATCAAAAGCCTTGGATGCATCAATAAAACAGATTAAAACTGACGAGTTCTGTTTTTTATACTTTCCAACCATTTCCTTCAGGGCATAGATACATATGTCAGTACCATGTTTAGCCTTAAACCCAAACTGGTTGTCAGTGGTATTAATATGACTGCTTAGTTTATCAAGTAAAATTCTTTCTAGGACTTTGGATAACACACTGGCTAAAGCAATTGGTCTATAGTTATCCAAGCTCCCCACCTTACCAGCTTTATCCTTGATGACAGGCACCAAGTTAACAGACAACATGGAGTGTGGCAATAGACCATGAGTCATAAAGCCTGTGAAGCAGATTGCAAGAAGAGCCGCAGCCCTAGGACTTGCAAATTTGAGGTGCTCTGCAGTAATCTGATCTAAGCCACTTGCTTTGTTATCAGCGAGCTGTGTAATTGCTTGTTTCACTTCTCAACATGTGATTCCCACAGTGTCACTCTTGGCAACAGTGCCAACTTGGTAAATATCACTTTTTACGCAGTTGAATAGTTCAGAATAATGTTCCTTCCACATCTCAGCTATTTTATCGGTTCCAGATACTCCTTCAACTGCAGTTGGTAACAAAGTACTGACCCTGTTCATTGCTCTCACCTCCTTCCAGAAGCCAGTAACATCGCTTCCAAGAAGCTTCTCAGCCATAGATTCAGCTCTCATTACTTGCTCATATTTGCTGATATAACGAACTGCATATTTATACCTCGCGTTGGTAAGCTTTTTGTGGTTCAGGAGGGGCCCCTCTCTGGGCCTACCTGCCAATACCCAGGCCTTGTATGCACTTTTAGCTTGAGCATGATGAGCAGACACATACTTGTTCCATCCTGGCCTAATTCTTTGTCTTTTACTTGAGTAAGTTAGGCATGGCTTACTGGCCTCATATACAGCTCCTACAATACAATTATACATAGAACAGAGGTCCTTACAGTGAGAATTATCATGACAATTTACATCAGAGCACAAAATGGCATCTCTGGGTAAAAATACATTCCTTAAAAAACCATCAGTTCTACCATGGTAACACATCACATCTTCCTTTGTTAGCTTAGACCAGTCCAACCTAGCCTTAACATCACTATTGACCTCTTGTGACATTTCAGGGAGACTATCACAGTCAAGTACCATCACCACAGGGACATGATCAGACATAACTGCCTCATAAACAATCTCCATTGATTTTATACTAGCATGAGCATCAGCAGTGCTAAGACAATGGTCAAGCCATGATGTAGAATGCCACGTCTCACTTATGTAAGAGTAGCTTTCTGCAGGTAAGAGCCTTTGGGTAGATAGCACAATCTTATTATCATCACAAAACTGCAGCATATGCTTGGCAAACATGGAATCTTTGTCTGACAGGTCAGCATTCATGTCACCCACTACATATACACTTGTGGATAGATTTTGTAAGATAAAAGAATTTATAAAAGCAAGTCGACTCAAATATTCCTCTTCATTTTGTTGTGATTCATATGGCATGTACACATTGAGGATAGTAAAGTGTTTGTTGTTCATTCGTATCTCTACGGCAATGCACCAGTCAGCTTCAAGTCTAATAATATTTATCATAGAGTCTAACTTTTTGTGCCACATGATAGCCACGCCCCCTGCTATTCTTCCTCTCACTATTCCCATTGATAAGTCAGTAGTCGACTCTCCTGCTCCAAGGAAGTTGTCATTAAAAAAGTTCAATTTTCCTAGGTCCTGTTTAGATAAAAACGTTTCTTGCAAACATAAAACGTCACAACTTTGCAACAGATTGTCAACTGCAGCACGTCGGACTTTATCTCCAGTGTTTTGGCCAAGGCGTAGCCCACGACAGTTATAAGAACCAACCCGCATAATGGTTAGCTGGACCTTGTAGCCACAGCCCCGATCGGCAGGCCTACTCTTACACTCAATGAATCAGAGAGGCCCAGTTTACTAGCCCCTGGTCCCTCCACTTTACGTGGTTCGTAATACCGTCTCACAATAGAGCCTTCCGGCCAAAGTTCTGGTTTGTACATTTCGTTCACTTCATTGCACTCTGCGGACACTTTAAACGAGCTGTATCTGTTGCCCGCAGTGACAATGCGTTGACAGTTGACGCTGCGACCAATTTGTCCACTTAAGTATTCAGACAGAGTCTCTGCATCAAGGTCCGGTGAGAATTTGGTAGCAAAAACACTTACCAGTTTTGTGCGAATCGCTCTTATAGTTCCTTGCGCACCAGTACCGACAATAGGCTTAGTTACTCTTCGTTCAGGTTTCCCAGCACACGAGGCGATCTGACCCTCAGCCTCAGTCTTTCTCCGAGCCTTTTTCACCACACGGCTCCATTTCGGTGAATTATCCATAGTCCCTCCAGGAGTCGGGCATCTGGTCATGGTCCCACTCCCGATACCTGCCTCAACACAGGCGCCCCCGTCACCGAAGGACGGCTTCGTGCGAGGCGATGTAGGAACTTTGACACCGGTGGGCCCCGCATGAAAACCAGGGGCGCTTCCTTTAGCCAGCTCCTCTTTATTTTCCCCAGCCGGGATTATTAGTCGTCCTCCAGTGCTTGATTCCAGCCGGCGCTCAGCAGCATCAACTCTGCATCCTAGGGTCGCAGTCACTGAGTGCAGGGTCTCGCTGACATCTGCCTGAAGTTTAACTGCATGTCTTAGCGTGGAGATCTCACTGTATATCCTCTCCATCTTACTAAGCAGGCTTGAGACATCCAGGTTATTAAATGTCACCGGAGGTAGCTCATCTAAATAGTGAGAGACGAAACGGGGAATTTTATCTCCACACTCATTTAGGACTTTCAAACAGCTTTTGATATTGTTAGCGTCCTTCTGGTTGCCTTTAAAGCCCACGCACCGTTGTTTGGTGTCAGGACAAAGTTCAAACAGTACCTTTTTCGAGGACTCAATCCACTCTGAGTTGAAAGTGTTTGAGGCAACAAGGACGAGTTCGTCCTGGGTCATTGTTTTAATTTTGACCGCAAGAAAATTGAGGAACTCATCCTCAACAATAACTTGGCCATCAATGGTATTATAAATTACGGGTTTTTCTCGAGGCCGATGTTTAAAGCCAGGAGCTACCGAGGCACGCTCTGCAACACACGCCATATTGGAGTGTGTTGTATAACCTCTTAAAATGATCACTATGGGGTTCAGACTGTGGATGCAAGTGTCATTTAAGAGTACATGTTTCAACTTGTGCTAAGAATTTTGACTTTTTATGGTGTACTTGACTAATACTGCCTAACATTGTGCCCTCTCTCTGTTTTGCATTTATTTTTAGGCATCCTGACTGATGAGGAGCCACACAGAAGTGCCATCTAGGGGGCATAGGGGCCGCTGCACTCTTTTGTCCCACACAGTCATGCAAACACGACCGGCTCTGAGGTTGTTTATCTTACACGCCCTGTGGGTTTTTTGAATGTTGTTCTGTATCGGATCAGATAATGTCATCAAGAAGGATGTATAGGTTAGACAGTTTTGTTCAGAAGATTTATTGTGATTTGCAATGGGAAACACAATTTGTTCTTGATTTATTATTGTTGTTTTTTCCTGCTACCTGCCTTCCCAAAATGTGGTATATTCTTAAATATTAGGTTTTTGTTTTTGTTTGTTTGTTTATCACTGTGTTATGATAAAAAAGGGGACTGTTATGGAAAAATGTATATTAAGAATGATCGGTTTTGTGTATTCTAAGTGTAATAATGAACCTAGACCCGATCCTCCAGTATCACATAATGGCAATAACAAGGTCAGTTTTCTATCACTTGAGGAACATTTCCAGGATTAAAGGACTGATGACACAGGGAGACCTAGACAAACTCATCCATGCATTTATCTTTAGCCGCCTTGATTACTGTAACAGAATCTTCACAGGTGTACCTAAAAAAAATCAATCAGACAGCTGCAGCTGATCCAGAATGCTGCTGCTTGTGTTCTCAGTATAACCAAGAAAATAGAATACATCACCCCAGTTCTAAAGTCACTACACTGGCTCCCTGTGGCTCAGAGAAAAGATTTCAAAGTAGGCCTGTCACGATAACAAATTTAGCTTGACGATAAATTGCCCCAGTAAATTATTGCGATAAACGATAATATTGCGGTTTTTACATACATTTTTAGCTAATCTAATAATAATGGTATAAAAATGCAAGTACAAAAGATTAAAGATAAATTAACTTTTTTTTTAAGAATTGAAACTGGAATTGTATTATGAAAAGACATTGTAAATATCCTAAATAAATAAATATAATGACCAAGAAAAACATATGAACAAAAAAAAAGCACTTAAATAAAAACAATTGAAACAATAACATAACATTTCTGTAAACAAAATTGCACTTCAATATATGTTAAATATTAGGTTCAGACATTTAACACTTCCAATCCTGTTTGTAACATTTGTCGAAAAGCCGTCTTTTCCACTGTGTTAACCGGTTGCATCTGGCTATGTGGCGAACCACGGCGTCTGTGAGTGCGTACTGTCTCGTTTATATTTCGTTTGTTTCATAAATGCCCCCGTGATGATGGAGTGACGGGAAGAAGTTGAGGGTCCCTCTGCCTCTTTGGTAGATGTTTTTTTTACCCAGCTAGGAAAACTGGAGCGGGGAGGTTGTGTTTGAGGTGAGCGTGCAGATTCGTCGTGTTGCCGTGTTTAACATAAACCGTTTAAAAACAAATGCGACATGTCGGCTCATTAATGTTTTGTGGTTCACCTCGTTCATTTGGTTTAAATCCTAAATGTTCCCACACGTCGGCTGTTGCGTCCGGCTTAGAAACCAACTTCATGGTTATCGACTCCTCTACTCTCCTCCTCACGGGGCTCTCCGCTGCTCCAGCGCCAGGTATGATCACGCTGGCAGCGTGTGCTCTGCCTCCACAAACACAGAGACACAGCGGCTGACAGGAGGTTCACTCTTTACGCTAAACCGAGAGGAGCCAGTCGAGACTGATGCAGCGACGTTAACTCATTATTCTGCGACTTCAATCAATGAAAAATTATCGAGCCTATTAAAGTTACCAAGCGCATTTTTAATTATTGGTCAATTAATTGATTTATTGATTATCGCGACAGGCCTATTTCAAAGTGCTTTTATTAGTTTATAATGCATTGGATGGGTTAGCACCAGATTACATTAACCATCTGCTATCACGGTACAAACCATCCAGATCATTCAGGTCCTCCAGCTCTAAGTTACTGACCGTCCCTAGACCCAGAACCAAACATAGAGAAGCATGTGAGAATGCAAAGTTTCAGAGACGCTGAACTCTTAAGTCTAAAACTAAAACTTTAGTTTAGACTCGCTTATGAGTAACTGATCCTATTATTGCTTTTTACTTGCTTGTTTTTCATTTCCATACAAATAATTGTCTTGATTATTGTTTTATTGTAAATGTTTTATTGTATTTTATTCTTCAAAGTGATCTATGCTCTCTTTCCTGTGTTCTAATTTTAATCATGTAAAGCACCTTGAATTGCCTTGTGTTGAAAGTGTGCTATACAATTAAAATTGGCTTGCATTGCCAATGATTCAGGCACCAACTAAACTCTGCTCTTGGTAAGTTATACAGTTAAAACACTTTATATTATTTTGCGTATAGTATGAGGATTTATTATTAAAATTACTAAAATCTATTATTCTATTACTATTATTAATATATCATTACTAAAATCATTTTACTAAAAAAAATTGTTACATGCTTAATTATATACTTTTTAAGACATTTAACAAATATACCAAGAATAAATTGCACACATTAAAAATAATATAAAAAGTATAAAATGAATATAAAATTATAGTATACATTGTAAAATATTATAAAATTATAATTTCTATTATAAAATTATACAATATATACAAAATATGAATACAAATGTATTTATTATTTTATATTATATTATAATTTATTGCAAAACATTTTTCTCTCTGTGTCTGTGAAAAAGTGGTGGGTGCCTTCTCCTACTCTTGGAAAAGGAAACAGGACCTTGCAACTGCTCAGGAGGAGTTTCACTGCCAAAGCACGACCTTATCACTGAAACATTGGAGGTCCCGTCAACAAATGGTGAAGCAGGTTCTGGAGCAGAAAAAGGCCATTACAGAGGTCCTCTAAAAGGACAAGACGACCTAGTCACTGGTTCCTATGTTGCAAGATGTGGATGTTTTAGAGTCTATAGAGGCAGCTCTAAGCCCACTCCTTGAATTCACTGATGCCTTGTCCAATGAGGCCTATGTCAGTGTATCATTCTTAAAACCAGTGATGCATCTCTTCAACACTTCCATCTTGAAAGAAGCGGAGGATGACACAGAGCTCACAACAAGCATAAAGACAACAGTGATGGGAAACCTCAAAAAAAGTAAAAATGATCCAGTCTTGGATGATCTTCTTGACATGGCATGCCTGGTTGATCCAAAATTCAAGGTTCAGTATATACAGGATGAGAAGAGAGTGGTGTGTTGGAGATGCTGAAAGGAGAGAAAGCAGTTGGAGAAGAGTCCAGAGAAGAAACCATTGGAAATGCTTCTGTAGCAGGGCCTCCAACTTTAGCCAAGAATACAAAGAGGTCTCTGGTTAGCTTTTTTTCAAACAGGCCCATCACTTCAGACACAGAAGGCTTGAGTGCAGAGCTGGCAGCTGAGAGAGAGCTCAGCAACCACCTATTGTCTCCAGATGCTGACAATGACTCAAATCCTCTGGACTGGTGGAAGGTCTATCAAAAGAACTTCCCCAGAGTAAGCTAAATTGCAAAACATTACTTGTTAATTCAGGCAACAAGTTTCCCATTTGAGAGGTCTTTTAATACAGCACAGTGACGTGCAAAAGGGCATCTTTGAAGTCAGATAATGCAGACCAGATTTTATTTCTTGCAAGAAACCTTTAGAGCCTGTCATGGGGCATCATCAACCCTCAACAATGTCACTGTCCAAGCAAGATTTGTGTTGTTGCTCACTCCTTTTTTTCTGTTGTTTATTGAAGCAATTCTGAACACTTTAGTTGTTTTTTAGTCTGGTTGAAGCACTTTTGTTAAAATCTAGTTAAAGTTTGTTAAATTAAATTTAGTTAAAGTTAGTTTAATACTTAAGAATATTTATATTGAGAAAGATAAAAGTTGTGTTTACTTGATAGTGAATTAAAATTTCTTTGTTTGAACTCTAAATACAAATAAAAGGTGAACATCAATTATTGTACAGTTTTTAGTCCTAAAATGTCATTCGGGAGGAGTTTAATTGGATTGGCAAAATTATTTTAAATTTTACAGGCATCTGTAGTGGGCATTTTTGGCAGTTTTTCTGAGGCTTTTATATTGTATATTGTGATCGGAATTATATTGTATTGTTTTGTTCACATTCAAGGTAAGATGACTGTTTCCACACCATGCCACAAAGTAGCTCACCAGCTCTCTGTATTCAGCTTCTTCTCCATCTCTGATACAGCCAACAATTGCAGAGTCGTCTCAGTATTTCTTCAGATGACAGGTCTCCGTCTTATATTGGAAGTCTGAGGTGTGAAGAGTGAAAAGGAATAGTGAGAGTACAGTCCCTTGTGGTGCTTCTGTGCTGCTGACCAACTGGTTTGACACACAATTCTTCAGTCTCACAAGCTATGGTCTGTTTGTCAGGTAGTCATTGATCCAGCTGATTGTTGAGGCCTCCACTTGTGTCTTCATGAGTTTCTGACAAAGAAATCAAAATGCACTGGAGAAATCAAAGAACATGATTCTCACAGTGCTGCCTGCTTTGTCCAGATGACAGTGGGTTGGTTGAAGCAGGTTGATGATGGCTTCTTTAACACCAACTCCATGGTGATAAGCACACTGCAGGGGGTCCTGATTGGATCTAGTTTGCTCACTCAGGTGGGGCAACAGGAGTCTCTCCGGGACCTTTGTGATGTGCGATGTCAGGGCGACAGGTCTAAAGTCATTGATGACTGATGGCTCAGTTTTCTTTGGTACTAGAATGAGGCAGGATGTCTTCCACAACACTGGAACATTCTCCTGGGTCAGGCTAAGGTTGAAGAGGTGCTGCAGAATCCCACAGCTGGCCTGCACAGGTCTTCAGGACTCTGGGGCTGACACCATTTGGACCTGCAGCCTTCTTCCGGTTCAGTTTCTTCAATTGCCTCTTCACCTGACTTTTAGAGACAGAGAGGAGGGAGAGTGAGATAAATGGGGTAGCAGCACCTCCTGACTTGAACAAAGACTGTGGAAGTAGAAGAGTTAATGACTGAGATGGAAGACAAAACATCTGCGGTGTGAGAGAACAGGTGTGGGTCAGAGAAGAGGGGAATGCCTTTTTGGCCGAAAACAGGAGAGGTGTATGCTGAGCTTGTTCCTGAACTGAACCTATTGAATAATGTCTTCAGTTCATTGGCTCTATACAGACTTCCATCAATCCAGTCCGTCCTCTGCTTAAAGCCTGTGATCTTATTCATTCGTTCCTCTGTAGTTGGCTCTCCAGCTTCTTCCTGTAAGCCACTTTGCTGTCTCTGATCTTGACTTTAAGTTGCTTCTATATACTCCTTAATAACTCCCTATGTCCCTCCTTGAACGCTCTGTTTTTCTTGTTCAGCAGTTCCTTCAGCTCACTGGTGATCAAGGGTTTGTTATAAGGGGAAGCATCTCACTGTTCTGGAGGGGATGATGTTGTCCACACAAAAGTTTATGTAGTCAGTCACACATTCAGTCATGGCACTGATGTCCTTTCCATGTGGCTGGCAAAGAATCATCCAGTTTGTGGACTGAAAACAAACCGGCAGGGCTTCTTCAGCTTCATCTGACCATTTTCTAACTCTTCTTTTTGTCGGAGGTTGCCTCTGAACAAGAGGTTTATATTCTGAGCAGAGAAAGACAAGATTGTGGTCTGATTGTCCCAGAGGAGGTCTTGGTTTTGACATATAAGTATTATTTACATTTGCATAAAACAAATCCAAGGTCTTGTTTTCTCTTGTGGAGCAACTGACAAACTGTTGAAATGTTGGAAATATAGAAGTCCGCAAGGTGGAAGGTGGAATGTAAACAACTGCCAAAATGAAACTGGTGAACTCTCATGGTAAATAATATGGACAAAAACGTACTACCAAGAGTTCAATATTTGGGTTACAGAGACAACACTTCTCAGTAATTTTTTGTAATGGTAAAATGTATTGCCTTCTCTTAGGTCTTAGATAAAGTTAATTCTTATGTGAATTAGTGTTAATGATGTAGTGGGAATCTTTATTGTAAGCATTCTTTTATTATATGGATAGTTCTAACTTGAATTAGTGCTGTTGCCTTTTTAATTCTGACTGTGTTACTCATGTATAGATCAAATGTTATACTGATATGATAAAGTACAAACAGATACCTATTGTCCTGGATGACACCATCTGTTGTTAAGAGGCATTGATACTCCAACTACTTTTCTTTTCCCATTCCTCTTCAGATCTCTGTCTGCTTTTGTAGTGAGAAAGCATGGCAAAGAGAGGTTGGAGTCGGGGATATAATCCTGTAGCCATGTTTCAGTAAAGAACACTGCATTCCCATTACTTAGGCTGAGTCCTTGTCAGGCCTTGGAGCTCATTCATCTTGTCAGCTAGTGATCTCACGTTTCCCATAATGATTGATGGAAGAGATAGTTTGAATTTCCTCCTTCTCTGTCTCCTTTCGCTCCTGCTCTACATCCAGGCATCCTCCTTCTCAACTCATTAAGGATTTGTGGCTTCGGTTGAGGTATTATTTCAGCTTTTGCCATGTTAAGCTGCTGCTCCCGGCTGTCAACCACCTTGTTGCCATGGTTATGTATCATAACAAATTAGGAAAAAGTGAAAAATCAACAGTAATAATGCCTCCAACTTCACAGTCCGAAAACCCACAAAGCACACAGGTATAAAAAATGCAATTCTTCCTGAAGAAAAAGGAGGAAGCAATGTCCAAAAAAAACCAAAACTCAATATATAGCTAACAGAGCCACTCCAATAGGCAGCCACCCGGAACTAGCCCAGTAATGACATAATGATAGCTTTAGCAGGCTAGGTATTGTTAGCAATTTAGCTAATTTAGAATTTTAGTACTGGAGATTCAAGATGGAGCCGCGGACAGCCGCCTCGATTTGTTGGTGCGCTTTGTTTTGTCTCGTTTGGTGTGCAAACCCCGTTTTTTGCTTTGGTTCCTAGCTCAATCTCACCATAGAAGAGCTCATAAACATTCTTGGAACAACCCCAGGGGTTTTGTTTCCTGAGTTTCTTGCACCCACGATGTTTTAATGGACATTCTGGTTAAAAGTGCGCTCACCTTTGTGTCCTCACGCCGACGCAGAGGGAAATGAGCTGGCGCGCTCCTGCACCTTCACCAAAGAGGAAGACGCACGCCGCTACCAGGAATATTTCTTTCAAACGTTTGTTTACTTGGCAATGAAATGGACAAAATCCAGCTTCTGTTGAGGAGGAACAAGGACTTTTATTCATCATCTGCTCTGTGCTTCACGGAGACGTGGTTGTGTGCGAACATCCCAGACTCTGCGCTACAGCTAGATGGTTTCCAGCTTCACTGTGACACGCAGCTTTCCGGCAAAACAAAGGGTGGAGGTATTTGTTTTTACATCAACAATGACTGCTGCAATGATATAACGGTGATGAAGCGGCACTGTTCTCCCTCCCTGCAAGCCATTCTATTCCCCCGTGAGTTCTCTTCGTTCATTCTGGTCGGTGTTTACATTCCACTGGCGACCAACGTGAAGGACGCACATCGCGCACTCGCAGACCGGATACTGGATGTGGAGCATACCTATCCGTACTCCTTAGTTATTGCCCTCGGGGACTTTAACAAAGGAAACCTCAGACACGAACTCCCCAAATACAGACATTTGATTAAATGTGCGACCAGGGACGGGAAGACTGGATCACTGCTACACAACAGCCAGTAACGCCTACCACGCCGTCACCCGTGCTGCACTGGATCACTCAGACCATGACATGGTCTACCTGATTCCTGCTTACAGGCAGAAATTAAACCTTTCTAAACTTGTGATAAGGACATCAAAGAAGTGGACCTGCGAAGCTGTGGAGGATCTGAAAGAATGTTTGGACTGTACTGACTGGGATGTTTTCAGGACTGCTTCAACCAGTCTGGACGAATACACAGAAGCTGTAACCTAATATATCAGCTTCTGTGAGGACTACTGTGTGCCATCACGCACCAAGGTGACTTATAATAACAACAAACCCTGGTTTACACCCAGCAGCTGAGGCTGGAAAAGGCTTTTAGGAGTGGCAACAGAGCAAAGTACAAAGAGGCCAAGTACAGGTTTAGCAAGGCGGTGAGAGAGGCTAAACGACTGTACACAGAGAAGCTTCTACACCAGTTCTCCTCCAACGACTCTGCCTCTGTCTGGAGAGGGCTCAGGTAGATCACTAGCTACAAGCCAAGAGCCCCCATCTCTGCTAACGATCGTCGCCTTGCCTACGACCTGAACAATTTCGACTGCCGCTTTGAAGACAATCTGGTTAGTGCTCACACCATCCCCCACCCCACTTCCAACCAACAACAGCCCCCCAGCTTTATTCCCCCCACAAACACAACAGAAGTGGAACAACTCCCATCATCAAATCTACCCTCCCCCCATCCACTGCCGACACCTCTATCTGTCCTTGAGGGCGACGTTAATAGGCTCTTCAAGAGACAGAATCCTCACAAAGCTGCTGGGCCGGACTCCGTGTCTCCATCCTGCCTAAAGAACTGTGCGGATCATCTGTCTCCAGTGTTGACGGACATCTTCAACTCCTCACTGAAGACATGCCACGTCCCAGCATGCTTCAAGGCCTCCACCATCATCCCACTAACCCACAGGATTAAATGACTACAGACCCGTCACCCTGACCTCTGTGATCATGAAATCTTTTGAGCGCTTGGTACTGTCTCACCTTAAATCCATCACTGACTCCTTCCTGGACCCCCTGCAGTTTGCCTACAGAGCAAACAGGTCTGTTGATGATGCTGTCAATTCAGCCATCCATTTCATCCTCCAGCACCTGAACTCCCCAGGATCCTACGTCAGGATCCTGTTTGTGGACTTCAGCTTCGCATTTAATACAATCATCCTGGCTCTTCTAGACGAAAAGCTTTATCAGCTCAACGTGCCGGCCCCCACCTGCCAGTGGATCATAGACTTCCTGACAAAGAGAAGGCAGTATGTGAGGCTGGGAAATCACATCTCGGACACCAAGACGATGAGCAACGGCTCCCCCAAGGCTGCGTTCTTTCTCCCCTACTCTTCTCCCTGTCCACCAACAACTGCACCTCCACCACCAGTCCGTCAAACTCCTGAAGTTTGCAGACAACACCACCCTCATTGGACTCATCTCTGGTGGGGATGAGTCTGCCTACAGGTGGGAGATTGACCACTTGATGACCTGGTGCAGGGAGAACAACCTGGAGGTCAACGCTTCCAAAACAGTGGATCACTGAGACTTATGGACCATACAACTGTCACATGCGCTGCATCAACGCTGCCCCCCTTCACCAGACACTTGAAGATTAACGGCACATTACCTCCTGCACTACATGTGTAAATAAATAAATATATACATGCATATGTATATATGTACATAACTTCTATTTATGGTTAAAAGTTTATTATGCCTCCGTTTTCATTTCTCATGCTTACGTTTGTTTCTTGTTTCTATGTCAGCACCGTCAAATCACGACAAATTCCTTGTAATGTAAATTGGCAATAAATCTGATTGTGATTCTGATTCTGATCATGCTCATACTAATGATAACTTAAATTTTTTGTAGTGATTTCTTTAAGGCTAATGATAACATGCCAGCTAACCTGAGCATGCCATTTATCATTAGCATGCTAGCTAATTTTAGTATTTTAGCTATTTTTTAAATGTCACTTAACATTTTGCACTCATTCATTCAAGTCTAATGATAACATTTTGGCTAGCATGGGAATGTAACTATGTATTAGATCCCTAACCCTTGCTGGACCTAACTTTGCAACAGAACCTCTTATTGGGTTTGGGAGTCACACTAACTTACAGGCCCCTTTTAAATTTCCTGAAATTTTCTTGTGTTCCTGTTTTTCTTTATTCTTTATTTGTGTGAATGCCGTAGGTATTCAGACTATTGAGGTCCTGTTTTTTATTTATTCTGTCTTACTTTGAATGCTTTATTCATTCACACTTTTGAGATCCTGTTTTTCTTTATTCTTTATTGGTGTGAATGTTTTGTTCCTGTTTCTCGGTATTGGTGTGAATGCCATAGGCATGCTGTAGACATTCACACTAATAAAGAATCTTTGTTGTGCTCTTTCCGGCTATATCTCATGGTATTCATAACTTTCATACTTGTTATAATATTCAGGTTTTTATGGGGGTTTTTTTCCCATTGAAATGAATGGGAAAACTCAAAAATTCCACTAAATTTCCTCTACATCTCGACTGTTTTGCAAACCCAACTACTTCCATTTAGAAATGCCATTCAAATCTTAAAACGTAGTTATACCCTTCGGCTATCATTTTATGTCTCAGCTTTGTCATACCTTTTACCATTTTCACACAATTCTTCGTCAACTTTTTTGCATTTCTGAAGATTCAAAAATTTTCGCTCGCTCGCTTTTCATTCTATTAAACGGACTGAATGGACTGAACTTATATAGTGCTTTTCTAGTCTTACTGACCACTCAAAGCGCTTTACATTGAAGCCACATTCACCCATTCACACTCGCATTCAGACACCGATAGCCAACATGGCTCGGTAGGACGATGTAGAATTTGGGGGTTAAGTGCCCAGTGGCACATCGACATGTGACTGGAGGAAGCTGGAATCGAACCTACGACCCTCCGATTGCAAGCCAACTACTCTACCACTGAGCCACAGTATTAAAGGGATATTTTTTTCACCTATATATTTTATTCATTAAATGCATGTCAATTTTAATGCTTATGTTTATCATATACTAATGCTGATTTTGTTAGAAGTGCATATTGTGTGAGAAAAAAGTAATAGGCCATTTTCCAAAGAAACAGGTGTAACAGATGTTTAACCACACAAAGGAACATTGTGTGCCTAAGACACAGACATTTGTTGCGAGCCAAGGTCGAATTTGGAGCTGTGGAGGATTCAACTGGCCTGAGACAGAAGAACAGAAAGATACACTTGTCTTTGTAACAAAATCCTACTAACAGATTAAATAGACCAATCATGTTGATGGGTAAAATCTTTTTGGTGTCCTCCAGTCACCTGTGTATATGATGTGTTATAATGTTATACTCTACACATTGCCTCGAGGCCAAGAGTGGAATGATGGGTAAAATCTTTTTGGTGTCTTCGAGCCACCTGTGTATATGATGTGTTATGAGAACGCCATAATGTTAATCTCTGCTTGCTTCATAAATATAAACCTTCACAGGGGAAAGAGTTTGCTATCCTCAGCAAAACAGCTCCCATGAAACAGCTGTTGTCTTTCTGTTTCCTAAAAAGCGTGTTTGGGGCCAGAAAGACTGATAAGCCGGGGGACTGCCTGGGAATGGAGTTTTGGCCCGCCCCATTCTTCACGCACCCTCTGTGTCTATAACTAGAGAAGGTTTTGTTGACGAGAGTCCGATGTGGGATTTTGTGCACGATCGCCCGACTAGCGTTAAGTCAACAGCTCTGACCGAGAGGTGACTGGTTCTCAAATCTAAGTGTCAAAGGTGAGATGCTGTGACGAAAACTTAATGCCTGTTTGATGAAGCATTGTTTTCCTTTTGCTGCTGATACTGTATATTGTGTAGGGAACAATAGTGACACATTATTCTAGCATAAATCAGTGTCTTTGTTGTTCTTTTACATTGTGTGTGCCGACTCACAGTGATCCTTTAAAAATATTTTACAAAACACGTGCAAATGTAAAATCGGGAGATGTGTTTTAAAGGATGATTAGTTGAATGTGAGACAAAGTTAACGCCCCAGATATGTGAAAAAATATAAAAATGTGTTGGTCAAATAAGAAAATGCTGAGACTTAATGTACTGACCCAGAGTGTATGGCTCTGTAACTGAATATTTGATCTGTTTTAAAAAAAATGGATTCCTCTTCTGTAATCTCTGATCAACTTACACACATGGAACTATAGAATTCAGAGTTTTAAGCAAGGAATTTAGTCCCAACAAATTGGTGACCCCGATGTGATCAGAGTTGGAGGAGCAAATGTGCTTTTTTTAAATAAAAAAAGGAATTAATTGATGAAACAATATCTCATTGACTGAAAACCCATGCTGAGATAAGTAGATATTTTTCTAAATCAAAGTTCTGTTAATTGGTTACTCTAAAATAGGAAATTTTTTGTCATGAAGGTATGATACGTCTTCCAATTTTAAGCAGGTGAAATATTTAGTGCTTAAATTAATAAGAGCATCTGACTGTGATGTTTCTCGTGTCTGGCCGGCCCCAGGTGTGGAGTGGACGCACCCCCACTGGTTGCTTTTCTTGGAAAAGAAGGCTGGGTTGAAAGGTTACGGTGAGAACTAGGAATACCTGACTATCTCTTTGGATCACCGGTCAAGAAGCAGCTTTGGAAGGTGGAAGTTCAGGGAACTTCAGAGTCAGGGACTCTACAGGTTAGAGACTTTAATGTTGATTTAAGAAGCAGCTTCGGAAGCTGGGAAAAAAGTTGGGGACTTCAGGTCTGGGACCTTTAATGTTTATTTGAGAATAAAAGACGTCATTGAATAAAAATAAATTAAAATTAAACCTAGGTGAGTGAAGTGTGGGGAGACTGTGGAGTAAGAATGTACCTGCTGACATTTTTTTCTTTCTCTCCTGTTTCCCCCATCTGCCTGCACTCCAAGGAACGTGTGAGCTGCTGCAGTCCATGGCCAGGTTTGAGAAACTTAAAACAAAAGTCCTCTGCCTCTGAGCTTAACAGGAGGCCAGCAGACATGCAGTCCTGAATGGAGTGGGGACAGGTGACGAAACAATCTTTTTAAAGATGCGACATTTGTGAGTAAAGTAAACTTTAATGGCTTTAACTAATGTTATTAAATAATTTGTGGGACTTAGATGTCCTGGAGCATGCTAGGTTTGAATATAATTTAATAAATACTCTATCAGAGTCCTTGTATAAACATGAGATAGGAAGCGATTGTGTATGCGTGTGTACATGAATGGAGATTGCTTTGTCCTGAATTTTGCGATTAAATCTCAAGTATAAAAGCATTAGCCTATTAATAATAATAATAACAACAATAATAATTATAAGTTAAGTAACAGAAATTGAATTAGACGTATTGATATCAGAAAGAATGTAAAATCGTAATGAAGAGTTAAACATTTGTGTGAGTGCGAGTTGCTTTGGGCGGGGAAATGACTGATGGGAATCCTGAATCTTTCAGGAATATCCGGTTCATAAGGCTTGTTTCATTTAAAATCATTTCTGGCCTAGAAAGGACTTTGTTACAGTCACTTTATAGAGTTGGTTTTGAGAAACGTATCATTCACGACCAACACATCAATGATTGTTCACACACTGAGGCTACGTCCACACTAAGCCGGATAATGCCTTAAACGTATAAGTATTTAGTCTACACCCCCCTATCGTCCACACTAAGGCGGCTTTGTTTGTGGTCTGTGGCCGGATAAGTACTAGCCGTGTAAGAGAGCCGTCTAACTGTTATCTCAACGGCTAAATGAGCGTGTCTGGACGCAACTTATCTGGTCGCCGGCTAAATCAGAGCAGCAACGTCAATCAAATGCTGCGTCCTAAATTGATGAAGACAACAACGCGACAGCATATAATGACAACAGCAAAGATGGAGACGAGTCTCGCTATGCTACTTCTTCTTTTGCAAATTCAGTCGTTTGCAAAGTTGACCCTAACCCACTTGCGGATCAGAAGGCGACACAGGAGGCGCCGGCAGCGACATAGATTATACGCGTCAATCTGTGTTCTTATTGTTTTTCCCCGCGCATGCCCAGTACATGCATAGGTAGGCATTGGATTGCACAGTCATGGGACCTTAAACAGACAGTAAACGGGGCATAAATGCTCGTGTTGAGTGGATAACATTAGGCGTCTAACTCCCCGTATAAACTTATCCGGCTTAGTGTGGACGTAGCCTGAGAAAGCAGCACAAGTACACAGTGTAGATGCTTATGTACAAAAAAATAAATAATCTAAAGTTAATCAACTATGTTAGGGAAAAATAATAATGTTGTATTATTATTTTCTTAGGGTGTATTTCTTTATCACATAGTTTAAATGTACTTTTTAAATGTCATTTGGTTTCAAACATATGTTCCTTTGTATGACACCCTGTTCTTTTAAGATGCTAATGAAGTTTGACCAAATAAACAGAGACTGCAGTGGGAGGGCCTTTTGAGACCAGGAGACAGAACTGTGATCAGGAGACAGAGTTGGGAGACTGCCTGAGAAGCTGAAAGGAGTACAGACAAACGGTCAACCAGAGTATCTTCCTGGTCTCCCTCTGCAGAACTTTACTTTATTCTATCTCCCACTGCACTCTTACCCTAACAAACTAAATGCGCTTTGCCCATTTGTCTAATAGAGAGACATTTTTAAGTTGAATGGTGAGGCTGAAACAGCTAATATCACCTCTAAATAGATATTTTTAAGATAAGCAAAGGATCTGGTGTGGAGGGAGGTTTCTGAGGTAAAACTGTCAGGATCATGTGGAAGTTTATGTTTGGCTCCTGCAGCGCCAAAATGGAAACTCTGCTTAGATACAAAATTTTGTACAGTTCAGTCTCTGAACCTCTGAATACAATATAGTAATAATCTAAAAATATGGTCCGAAAAATTTAAATCTGGGGGAAAACAAAATGATAAAGTAATGAAAAGGTTTTTCCAGCTGGTTTGTAAAATAGAATTAAGTAGGCTAAATAAAAGAATAAACAAAACAAGGTGCATTGATAAAGATAATTAACTGGACAAATTGAAAAGCAGAAAGATGTTTTTTTATGAATTCCTAAAAAGAAAATGTAAAACATGATACACTAGATGCTGGGGTTGTCCATTTTTATAATTATTTAATGTACACATGAGATAAACAAGAAAGGTATTAAATTAATACAATATTGAATAGTTATGATAAAAGATTGAGATGAACAGTGGAAGTAATGACTTTGTTGTATATTAAAATCTATTACATTAATTTATGTAATTTATATATTGTAAATCAAGTTTAAATTGGAATTACAATACCAAAAGTAACATTTACACAATGCTTTCATGTAATCACTTAACTGAGAAAAAGAGTAAATTTTATTTATTATTTTTATTTTATTTTATTTATTTATTATTTATTTATTATTTTATTTATTATTTATTTATTTTATTTACAAATACTATTTAGTGTTTTATAGTCACAGCAAATTTACCTAAAAATACTAAATCAATTTTAATCTGCAAAGCAAAGTGCATTTTAATATGTGCATTTTTTTTCAAGAGCTTGTTGATTGGTTTGGGATGATTTTGCCGGTGAAAGATAACAGAAAGAATAAAAATGTGTTAGAGGGTTAAAAATGTGTTAGAGTAAATATAAATATCCAAAACACTTGACCACATTACTATGCAAATCAGTAGATTAAAAAAGGAAAAAGTAGTTGACTTTGGTGATGTTGTCGTGTTATCTATTAGAGGAAAAGCCAAAAGAACTGTTGACTACTTTCAACTTTTGCACATTTTCAATGTGTTATGTGCTATGGTTTAAAGAGCATTTAGTGTCATTTTGAAGGCTGTTAAAGTAATGTTTCAGTGACTTGTTAGATTCTAATTGGGCATATGAAAAATATTCTAGATCTGGGTTGCATGGATTACTAACTAATTCTAAATACTTGACTGACTTCTTGGAGTACCTGTTAAGTACAATGTAAGTACAATTTAAGCAACAATACTGAAATTATTTTCAATTTGGCTCTTTCTTCTAGTCTTGTCAACCTTAAAAATATAAATTGGAAAATACTGGCTTTTTCCCAAAAATTAAAGTTTAGGAACACTGAACACAATAAAAAAAACAGTTGTGCAAATATTAAAAATGTGGAAATATTGTATAGATAGTAAAAGACTGATTAACACTTTGATGAAAAATAAACCAACACAAAAAAAAATTAAAACAAACAATTCAACTTTAATTTTAATTGTTTGAGTAATTTTAGAGTGTGATTTTGATTTTTTTTTATTTGTTTTGTTTTTTGTAGGTATAAAGATTTAGGCTATTACTAAAATTTTAAATTCTGCCCATCCATCTATTTTCTGACCGCTTAATCTTTAAGGGGTCGCGGGGAGGCTGGTACCTATCTAAAAGCTGTCAACGGGCGAGAGCATTTAGCATTTACGTATTACGTACGTACGTAAGCATTTACCTATTTGGAAGACTTGCTTCTAAAAGACCCGCATTATTTATTTAGTTGTTTTTTTAATTCTTACTCGTGATAATCTCAAAATTCAGTTCATTTTTATTGGAAAGACTAATATAAGCTATTTAGTCAATGGGGAAGACAACAATACATAGTTTTATTTTATTAACAGATAGCACACTAAACAACTCTTTGTATTGTGATGAATATATGAACTCACTTCTTAATGTACAGCTGTTTAGCTGCCTATGAAGAATAACATTCCCACAGCATGATGCTGCCACATCCGTCTTTAAGCTGTTTTATGCTTATTGTTTAATTATGTTCTCTAATAAATCAACAAGGCCCTCATGGAGACGGTAATTATTCATGCATTGAATTACATATTTGTAGACTTACAAAATAATAAAATTAAAATAATATCATTTTTCAGATGTCGTGAATTCTAAGTTCCATATGACCTTTCTTGTAACATGCTTAAGAGGACATGTTTTAAACTGACACTATAAAAAATGGTTCACTTTGACAAGAAAGATTATGATATAACAGAATTATACACCTGGTGTGTGTGAAGAATTTTGCTGATAATTGATTTAGGTCTTTTGTTTTGTTTGTTTTTTATTTTTGACTTTTTACCTATTCACTTTAAACTGGATCTTGAGTGGAATTGCAAAAATGATTCAGTGAACATTTATTGGACATTTTTAGAAACTTTTGTTTATTTTTGTTGTTTACAGGCTGAGGAACAAAATTTGGATTGACTGTAGACTTTTTTTTCTTTTTCTTCTTTTCTTCTTTTATGCTTTATCTTTATTTTTTATGAGCTGTGTGATAAGTAAAATATAACAGTTTAATATTTGAAACTTGTTTATGAAATAATTTTTTTTAAAGTAATAATGAGGCTATTGACTGTGTTATCAAAAATTACAAACATCTGGTTTAGGTAAAAACTAATAAAATTAAAACTGTAACTAAGGGGTAATTAATACTTTTAGCTAGACTGACTGTTAGTTCTGGTGCCGACAGTTTTGTTTGGATATGTTTGATAGACTTTGCAGAATTTGACTGATTGAGTCATGATGAACGTTGTACTTTAGTTATCAACCTTTGAATTGTTGAAATGAAAGATTTGGAGTACAAATGCCTCGTTATTTTTGTTATCAATCTGATCAGAAGTTGCAATAATGATTTTCTTAATTTGGAAAAACTGTTTCTGCTCAAACGAGCTGCATCGAAACTTAAGATGGGCCCCATATATGTACAACATGAAATGCTTTGCTGTGTTTAAAGTTTAGACCTATGTCACATGACGCTAATGTTAAGAGATAAGAAACAGTGTTTTTATGCTATAGAACCTTAATAAAGGGATAATTAAAATAGCTCGAGTGATTTTAACCTTTATTACAGATATTTGACTCCAATCTCCAGGTTTTCCCCAGGGGACATAGTTTCAGAGAGGGGATTTGTATGGTTTGTTTGATATAATGTAATTCATTTATGTTTTGCTTTTCCTTTTAAACAAATGGATAAACTTTTAAGTGAAAAAAAAAGTAAATTCCCATGCATCTGTTTTAAACACAGTATTTTTCTCCTCTGAGTTTTGCTGTAGTGTGTCCAAAACCCTGAACTTCACTCCTGCTCTGCAACAAGCAGTGGACTTGTGGATTTATTCTTGCCTAAATGACAGCTTGAGGATCTGCCCGGGACAAGGGGTTGGTAAGAAATTGAAGTTTTCCTCTACATCATTACAAATGGACTATTTGCTGCCTGAGGCAATAGCAAAACTGAAACTTATCTCCCAACAAAAAAGGACAGTTGATTATTCATTGTTGGTGCCTCCCTCTGTCAGACTGTCATAGTTAGTGCAAAAAAAATGGAAGAACAGCTGGAGCTGAAGACTGAAATGACATCACAGAGCAGGAGGGGTTCGGGTGAGGATTCTCTTGCAATTTTCAGACTAGTTGTCTTGTCTAAGACAAGAGTGTTTAAAATGAGAGATAATTAAAAAAACAACAACAACTAGAAGCTTGCTATTTATTAAAATCATACTACTTGATATCTGTTTGGACCTGAAAATGTAAGGTAAAGAATGAAGGTAAACAATGGGGAAGGAAAAAATATGAGATTTTTGTTTTTGTTTGTTTGCAATTATTATAACTTTAATTTTACTGCTTTTTTACTGTTCTCTTGTGTTTTACTTATTAGAACCTTCTGGTTTACTTAGAGGATAATACACAGAATTCTTTTTTGGTTTCTGCTGATCTTACTGTTCTATTTCCATATGTTTTAGGAATTGGATAATCATTAAGCCTAACTTATATAACTAGATGAGAAGTTATATATTTGTAGATTGTTTAAAGAAAGTTCTCAGAGCTCATTCACTGAAACCTGAACACTTTGAAGATTCCTCTTTTTCATTAAGAGTACAGAGAAGTAGGGGGTCACCAAGATCTGGACCCTACTCTCAGGTAAACAGGTGATGTTACTAGAATCAGAATAATAGGGGGTAGCAGCGACTTTTAGGTGCTCTTGGAAGATTAGCCCGGCTGCTGCTGCTCTGAAGATTTGTTTGGGGTAGTTGGATCAAAACCTGTGGTAAAGCTGATGTTCATAGGATGCATGTTCTATTTCAAAGAACTTTATGCTGACTGCTGGTGTGTGGTCAAAGATATTAAGCAAAAGGATTTAAGGACTGAAAGCATTGTAAATTAAATGTTGTATATCTTTTACATTGTCTAGGCTGATTGATTAACTTCTAAGAGTATTTGATATTACTAATAATCATTTTTACTGTCATTGAAATCTACCTATGTTAACTTTGATTATTATGATTATTCAAAGTTGGTCCAAGAGAGGGAGTAGTTGAAGGAATTAAAATAGTTGATATCTGTTATATGTTGTATGCTGTGAGAAGGCTGATTAGCCATACTCCTCTGGTGTTTAATGGCCAATATGCTTTGGTTCCATTTAAGGAGAAGGTGAAGGAGAAAGCCTAATGGCTAAAAAAAGATTTGATCTTTCTTTGAAAGATCAATCCCTCTCTAGATCTTTCAAAGAAAGATCTAGAGAGGGATTAAAGGGTTATTATTCTTAACTATATATTTTACTCATTATATACATGTCAGTTTTAATGCTTACTTTTATCATGTACCTATGCTGAGTTTGTTAGAAGTGCATATTGTGTGAGAAAAAGGTATAAACCAGATTAAGCAGAAACAGGTGTAACAGATGTTTAACCACACAAAGGAACAGTGTGTGCCTAAGACAAAGAAGTTTGTTGGGAGCCAAGGTCGAATTTGGAGCTGTGGAGGATGCAACTGGCCTGAGACAGAAGAACAGAAAGATAACTTGTCTTTGTAAAAAAGTCCTACTAACAGATGGAATAGACTAATCATGTGCAGATTTAAAATCCGGTGATGTGTGTGTAAGTTGAATATAAGACGAAGTTAACGCCCCAGATAGGTGAAAAAATATAAAAATGTGTTAGCCAAATAAGAATGTACTCAGACCTAATATACTGACCCAGAGTGAATGGCTCTGTAACTGAATATTTGATCTGTTTTAAAAAAACTTAAAAAACTGGGTTCCTCTCTTGTAATCTCTGATAAACTTGCACACATGGAACTATAGAATTCAGAGTTTTAAGCAAGGCATTTAGTTTCAACACTAGCTGCACATATTATACCTTAAAACGAATGAAAAATATTTTGTATTCAGGAAATTTCCCAAAATTAACGTGACTGCCACAGATTTTTGGCAAATCAACCCAAAGCAACAGAGCATAACCTTCAAGTGAATAGGAAAATGCATTGGGACTTAGCAAAAATTCAGAAGGGGACAGCGGGATTCTGACCTATATTCATAAAGTCATATCTCATAAACGATACAACGTAGAGACATGAGCCTTGTACAAGTTAAGCTTCAGACCCTCCTGACACTCCCGACCAAACAACTTTTATGATACTTGTTACAGTTTCTCAACAGGTTTTACTTGTTCGAGTGTAACAAATCTGCTCCTCCCTGAAATTGTTCTGATTCAGAAATGCCAAAATTATGCTCATTTTTACTAAATCACTTCTCCTAGACAAATTGATGTACAGACATGAAATTAAGTATGATTTTCCATCAAACTCTGCTGATACTTAAAAAGAAAAAAAATATTGCGATAGACTATATAGTTTCCGAGTTAGAAGAAGTTGTTCAGAACCAAGGGCAAACAGTTTTGTGTTTTTCTCAATTTTATTGACATGTTTGACCTCAATTCAGAGGTGTAATATCATATTTTGAAAACATTGAGTAGGTTGAGAGGGTTCCTCTATCAGTTCCGATAAAAACGGTGCATTGGTGATGTCCATAGGCCTCACGGTCCTCGAGATATTAAAGGTTGTTCGAAAGCTACATTCCCATTCAAAAAAGCCTAAAAGTTAAGTATGTGTCCCTGTGTGTGTGTGTCAGTGAACGCTGGCCTGTGATTGGCCTTATATGGAGTGGAGGGAGCTCTGGAGGGATAAAGATAAACAGAGCACAACAGAACTTTATAGCCATAGGGATTGAATTATTACTTTTGTTAGACTGGAAAACTCTACACTTTCTAGAAATCCAGCTGCACGTTGTGTGATGGAATGGTTTATTAACCTCATTGAAATACATTGCAGCCTTGGCTGCTTAAACTTAGTAGTGTGAAGTGCTCTTTTTTTTCTCAGTATATAGGTTTACATTGCTCCAGGTTAGGTATGTTTGAGCAAGCTAAATGGTTTACGTCATTGTTAACCAACATGTTAGTGTTCGCCTACTTGCTGTTGGTGTCATTTAAGCTAACACTAGCATTTTTGCTAATGTTAGCTTTTTAAGTATATTTTAACATACTGAATGGCTTGTGCCATTATTAACTAACATGTTATTGTTTGGCTACATAATGTCGGGGTCATTTAAGCTAACGATAGCATTTAAGCTAGCATAGCATTTTACTAGTTTTTAGGTAACATGTCCTTTTTAGGCATTTTAACATACTAAATGGTTTGTGTCATGGTTAATTATCCATCTGCAGATCGATTGTGCATACCAGTGACAAGACACTTCCTCCAAAATCTGGAGAACTAATGGGTCAGTTTCATTATCCGTGTCTGCAGCTAACTGGAGTAGCCTCTCACTCAAATGTCTACGCAAAACAATAGTCATCACTATTACTTTCAGCTAGCATAGCAAGATGCCTTAATTCTTCAATCTTCTGAGACATCTCTGGTCAAACGGCCAAAAGCCCAAGCGTGCACTATCAATCTGCACATGGATCCTGCTCCTTCCTGTTTTTTGACCAATAGTAGAAGGGCATCCCTCTAAATTTGCATAATGAGGCACAAATGCATAAGGTAAAGTAAAAAGAGGAGATGAGTAATGTAAAAACAAGGAATGCATTTATGAGGAAAAGGAAAAAAATAAGGAAAAACAAAATATATACATTTCTTTGCAGGTACTAAGGAAACGGAGAAACATAATGTATGCATTGCTTTGCAAAAATGCATGTATAAGGAAAGGGAAGAACAAAATGTATGTATTTCTGCTTTTATTTTTAATTCAGTTTTGGTCCTCCAAACATTACATGGTAGAATGCAGTTGTGAATGGAGGTAAAAGGGTTCACAGTTTTCAAAGTATAACAAAAAGCTAAGCTTGCATTTGAGTTTACTCTTCATTATGTTGAGAAAGAAAACCTAAAAATTCTACCCCCCCGCACACACACATACACACACTATTAGAGGTAATACTGTCTAACAGTTCCTTCTATAGTACTTAACAATATACACTGTTTTGAGTCTATCACATCAAATACAAACAAACTAAATTTTGTGGAGGAGATAAGATATGAAAAAGTTAAAGGCTTATGAAAACTTCTACAAATTACTGTTTGTCTGCAGTTTTTTATTACAACTTCAAACCGAGTCACTTCAAATGTCTTCTCTAGTTAAGTCCACATTTATTTATTTATTTTTTAAAGGGAATGTTAGCTCAACTGTGAATCAGTTTTGGTAATTTGCTAAAACCAAAACTTCATGTCCTACACAGCCTCAAATCACCACATTGAAAACTCAAACCATCAAAATAGATTAAAAGAAAATTTTAAATAGCTTTTCCAAAGATAATGTTAGGTGTTCTGAACATTCATTTTAAAATGATCTGGTACACATCATCCTAGTGCAAGAAATACTTCACTAAATCTGTATTTTCACTATGTATATGTATGATATACAAATCTTCTATATTTAGAAGATTTGTATATCATTTCAATAAAGAATCAATTTGTGAGGAAGAATGAATAGCAAGTGACAACCATGTCTGAGAAATTTGGATTCTGACATACATTAATAATGATAAATAATTAGAAAATTTCTCTGATATTTTCCTCATGTCCGTGAAAACGGCTTTGAATATAGGCCCTTTAATCATATTTTTGTGAAAAGAAACATTTCCTGAGCTAAAAGGCTATGCAGTGAGAACTCTTAAGCCTAGTTTATACTTCTCAGTCTCTGAAGGGAGAGAAGCAACACCATTATTCGTTGATGCAAGAGCTCTTTGTCACTCAAACAGAGAAGTGCCCAATTTTTTAATAATCTGTTTAATGAAACAGAGATCGCACGACTGCGATTGGTCAGCCCAACATCATCCCAGATCACCAGAACGGTACTGTACAGTTGATTTAATTAGTAGTCATTGCGTCAATGACGATTTTGAACACCAGAAGGTGTAGAGAACAACGGACCACTTTGTATATTTGATTAAATGTGCTTTTAAGAATATTCAATGAACTGCACTTCTAGAAAAAAGCTTTCCAGCTCAAAACTCACTCTGTGTTGGCTATTGCTCCTTGAGTGGGTGTGCATTTACAAGTTGAAATAAATAAACAGTAGCTGACCAGAGACGTCACTGCAATGGGAAGCAGACCCGCCAGACCTGCCTGGCCGAGATTTGCTTTGCAACACTAGTTGCTTTTCCATTAAGAATATGCGCAAAACTTTGTTGATATTGTATAAGAGTTGAAAAAACTAAATTTCGCAATTACGGTGTCTGCATTAAATAAGAAACTCAGCTTAAATCACAAGTTTTCACAAGAGTAAGAAAAGTGGCGACAGATGTGAACATTTCCAGTAGATATATTCATATTACAGGCATGGCACTAGCGCTCATTATCAGCCATGAGGAGGAGAAATAGACTGCTTGTAGAGGCATTGGTGCGACAAGCCCCTTTGACATGGTAGCTGCCTTGTTAAATGCTTGTGTTTCTTTGCCGTTTTGAATCGAATATATTAGTTATGCCTTTATCATGAACCAACTCAGTGTCTTTGGAACCCAAACATGCCGCACCATCTTTCTCCTCCTACTACTACTTTGTCTTTTTCGCTCGTAGTAACATCCAGTTGTTGTTAATGTGTTGCGAAAAAGGTATTTCCATTGCTGTTTTGTGAAATGTATTTTCGATACGCTCTAAAAACCCTCATCCAAGCGCAAAAACTTATCAAAAAAGGCGAGTTTTCTCGAAATTGTTATGTTTCCATTAGGCAAATGTATTTTCCCAACTTCAATTTGCGCAATTTCACGGGTAATGGGAACGCAGCTACTGACACACCAACGAAGAAGTATAAAAGGAAAATGTCTTAATCAGTAAATGTGGGTGCAAATGTGGATGCAAACTTGCTGGTGAAGCATAAACTAGACTAATACAAAAAGCTTCATAATAAAGAGACATGCTTGCTGTACTAAATTTATCTGCTGCCATGATAATAAACCCTAATTTAAACTTGTACAATACAAAACCAAATTCCCCAGCTAAAACAACAGTTATTCAATAGATAGACCTATTATTAGAGTCCAATGAAAATTGTCTATTAACTAACGCCCACCCTGGGTCCCACTGACCTGAGTTGTTTAGGTTGATGCTGCGCAGGTTGGGAAAGAGCCGTGCTAGGATATCCTTGTTGTCCTGAATGGAGGCCAAGTTGTTGTTGGCCATGATCAGAGTGTCCAAGCTAGGGAACATGGAACCAAACTTGCATACTTCGGCCCAGTCATGGAGGCTGTTGTCTGTGATGTGAAGCAGGCGCAGGGTGGGGCAGGCCACGCTCGAGGCACTCACCGTACTGTACTCATTAAGGCCCAGGAACAATTCCTTTAGCCTGCAGAAGAACAAAGTGAAATCCTCGCTAGAGCGGAGGAAAATACACACTGAAGGGAAAAACAGGGGGAGACATACAATGGATCTAGGGCTAATGCTAGCCATAAATGTGTTGTGGTACCCCCCTATAGCCCCCAAAATTAAGCTATGTCAGCCAGACTAGCAGATGTGAAAGTGTCTTAGGCACAAATTTTTGAAATGCGTAGAGAACACTTTACTCGCATGTTGCAGATCTTTATCTAATATAGGCTATATGCAAGTATATATTGTCTTACATGTATATTGTGTTTCTTAGTGAACATGTAGGTCCCCCGATTTTTTCAACTTAAATTAGTACTAATTGTAGTCAAAAAATGCATCTTTGAATGCATATTTTCACTATGTATTACAGCCTAGAGCTACAGCTAATAATTATTTAGCTGTCAATAATAATAATAATAATAATAATAATAATAATAATAGTAATAATAATAATAATAATAAGCCAATACAGTGAGGGATTCGAATATCTATGTGGACACCAAAAGTGATAGCCTAAATGTGTGGGCTCAATATAAAGCCATAGAGATTTTGTGTAAGAGTATAAAACTCGTTGTGAACTCAAGGCTTGGTTGCAAATTTTGGCAGTAAGCCTGTGAATATTCTCATTCATCCAGGTCATGGTTATCTCAAGGAAATTTCAATCGAACGCAACTGGACTTGGTAATTTGTCTTGGAAGACGTTTCACCTCTTATCCAAGAGGCTTCATCAGTTCATGCTCGCCACTGACCAGGCTGGGATTGGTCCAGACCAGTCCCTGGACCAGTCCCAGCCTGGTCAATGGCGAGCATGAACTGATGAAGCCTCTTGGATACGAGGTGAAAAGTCTTCCAAGACAAATTACCAAGTCCAGTTGTGTTCGATTGAAATTTCCTTGAGATACATTTTGGCAGTCTTTTCACATTTATCTCATTTGATGGTGACGGATCATACTTCCAATTAGAGAGCAGGGGCCTCATTCATAAAGCCATTGTATGTACAAAAACTGGCGTACGCCAATTATAGCCAACTTTTGGTATTTATAAAAAACAAACTTTCCGGGAAAGTTCACTAAAGCTACGGCAACTCTGACCCTGGTGTACGGTGGAAATGTGGAGGAACGGGAAAGTGCGACACTAACGGCAGAAGAATGAAACCAAAGAAATGATGAGAAATGGGAGATATTTGGGCAAAATCACATATTACCGTTAACATAAACTGTTATATATTAAAGTAGTTAATAAAAATGAATAAAGAGGCATGTTCGATATCGTGCGCTGGGAGTGCGTGTGGCTCACACACACATACAAAAAAAAAATAATCAGGATTTACTAAATAAACCGAGATACATTTACTTTACTCAACCACTAAAATACGTTTTGTTTGTTTAGAAACTTGCATGTGATTATAAACTCAAACGGCTGAAATATAGAGCAGGGTCCCGTACAAATAAAGTCATGAATTAATCATAATTACAAGAAACGTGACGGCATTTGTGGAAAACTGCTAGTCAATTAGTTTATAATCAGAACATTTCCATCACATGTAGCTGTTCGGGCAATTTAGTGATGGTTGAATATTTGAAGTACATGTGCCAATGCGAAAAAACGCACAATGGCTCATCTGGCACTGCTGGGGGGCATGGCACAAAGAAGTCTCCGGACTGATCGGGTCTTTAGAGACCATCATGATTTACTAGCCCATGATGATGAATGGCTCATGAGCCGGTTCCGATTGCCCAGTGCCCTACTTTTGGAACTACTTCATTTTTTAGTTCCGGCTCTGCAAACACGCCGTCCCAGTCCCTCTCAAAGTACTTACCACCCTCGGTTTCATGGCAACCGGGACCTTCCAGAGGGAGGTGGCAGACAGGTTGGGAATCTCAAAGCAAACATTCTGCCGCATCATGTTGTTGGATGGCATAATTTGTCTGTCACACAGGTACATCAAATTCCCGTAAACTGTGGGTGAACAGGCCAACATAAAAAGGCAATTTGCAGCAATGTCTGATTTCCCTAATGTAAAAGGTAGTTTTGACTGCACCCATGTTGCAATAAGGGCACAAGGTGAGAATGAATATGCTTTCATAAACCGAAAGCATTTTCATTCTCTAAACGTGCAAATAATGTGATGCAAAGATGTTGAACACTAATGTAGTGGCTCCCTGGCCTGGGTCTACCCATGACTCATTCATTTTGCTGGCTTTTAGGTAAGGCTCGTTAATTAAATATCTCTGCACACTACATTGCTTAACCCATACCTTAACCTTGAAGGGGACAGTTGGTATCCCCTCCAAACATGGCTGCTCACGCCCTTCCTCAGCCCTCGGAGCGCAGGAACAATTGTATAATGTGCACCACAGCCAGACGCGGGCTGTCGTGGAGCGGGCCATCGGGCTGCTGAAGGACAGGCGGCGATGCCTTAATGCCACAGGAGGGAGCCTGTGTTACACACCTGCAAAGGTGTGTAAGATTGTTAGGGCATGTGCTGTGCTGCACAACATAGCACTGACCCAGAATGTGCCACTATCGGAGCCAATTATTGTCCCGGAGATCGAGCCCCAGCGTCCCTTGTTAGAGCCACAGAATAATGCTCTACACCAGCGTCTTGAAGTGATGCGACGCTTATGATTAAAAAAGGGAAATGAGGTACAGCACAATAAAATATTTTTATTAGCATGGGTTTTCAGTGACTCAGAGATATCTACGAGAGCAGACTTTATCTCCCTCAGCTCTTCCGTGACCCCATGGATGGCACTAATCGTGTCCCTCTGCACCTGCACGACCTCTTCCGTCAGGACATGGCTACGGGGAGGGACACGAGGAGCTGTGTCACTGGCCTTCCCAACTTCAGCTGCACCACTGACCCAGCTGGAACATCCAGGAAGTATAAAGACATAATATTGCACAGTGAATAAAATGGTGTTACATCAGTTGTGTCTACACGTTCATTCTAAACTTCTAAATTAATTACCTGCATTATCCGGAGCGTCTGGGGTGAGTGATTCAGGTAAGGACACCGGCGTGTCCATGTCTCCCTTCGCCTCCGTCACCACACTACTCAGGAGGGACTCTCCTATGATGCCTTCCAGCTTCTCTTCCATGGGGGTGAGCTTGGGCATCCCCCTTCCTCCTCCTGTGGCAGTTGCACTTCTCCTGTGGAAAGTGAGCCGCTTTTTGGCGTCGACTTCGACGTCGGACCACTTTTTATTTCGGGCACAGTCCATTGCTCCGATGAAACGGCGTTGACAGAATCCGCCACCTGTTGCCACTCTTCTGCCTTTCTGACATTTGTGATGCCCCGGCTGTGCCCACCAAATAATGTCTTTTGCGATCTGTCGACCAATACCTCCACCTCGCACTCAGTGATGTTACAATTTTTCCCTTTTCTCCTCTCTTGAGCCATAATGGAAATCATATTAAGAATATATATCAGAGGCATCCACCTGACCTTTTATAGTCATCATATGGGCGGGGAAAGGCGTTCCCCCAGGTTCGCCAACTTTAGAGTTGATTCTGATTTATAAAAAGAAGCAGGTGTAGGACATGCGTGCGCACTGTTTTATAAATCGGAAAGTTTTTGTACGTACAATTGCCGGTTGTGTGGTTTCCTACACAATGTTTTATAAATGAGGCCCCAGGTCACTTCCTGTCCTTCCACTGTATATTGCACTATAGAGGACCACAGCGGCGAAGTGGTTTAAACCAATGAGTTATAACCATGTTTTAAACACACCGTGAACAAGGAAACAAAAACTGACACCATGGTTTCCTCTGAAGCTAATTAGCATCGATGCTAGCGCTAGGCGCTCTGTCTTTGCTTGCTACTTAATGCTGCTGGCTTCAGGCAGTGCTGACTCAGCGCCCTGAGCCAACAGCTCGTACTGATATGATGGGGGGGGGTGCTGAGCTCCATAAAGCCTCACTTAAACCCCGACGGTGGAGAAGAGACATCATGATTTCCCCCTTTACCAGAGGTAAAGAGAGACTATATTGGGCTCAGTGGCCCCATGCCATATCAGTTTGAGTTGGCTTAGTCTTCCTCACCACACCCCGCGTCCCCCTCTCAGCTCATGCTCTACACTTGCCCATGCCCCTCCGTGCCTCCTGGTCCTGCCCACTTTGGTAGAGTTTTTCAAATGTTGCCTCATGGCGGGAAAATGCTTTCCATGGGGTTTAGTTACTCTTTAAAAGGGAGGACTTGGACAAAGAAGTGAGTAGGCTATATCTGCGACAGGTGGATTATTGTTTGTGATACTGTAAGAATTACATTTCTTATTTTATGTCACGAGTTAGTTCAAGCACTCACTCGATTTACTGACCCATAAAAAGGTGTTCATTGTGCCTAAAGCTCTATGAACAGCAGCCTTTTATTTAGCTTTGTAATGGCCTCAGTAAAATGTGGATACCTCCTGAAATTAAGGAGTACACGTGTGTCTGTGATTGTCGCATAACGTGTATTCCTGTGTGTGCCAGTGAGTCCATGAACACTCTCTGTAAGTCCCAGTCCCATAGTATGTCGCCTGAAGATGTACTAAGACAACTTCACAACTTATATATATATATATATATATATATATATATATATATATATATATATATATATATTATGGCATATATGGAATGAACCTTGAATATATAGAATGAAAGTCTGAATATATTGAATGAACCTTGAATACATGGAATGAACCTTGAATATATGGAATTAAATTTTGAATATATAAAATGCCAGTCTGAATATATTGAATGAACCTTGACTATATGGAAAGAAACCTTAGGCCTCAAGGATTATGTGTATTGTAGTGGATTATCATACCTTTCATTCTGTGTTTAATTAATGGTTGTGCTGAGGTGAACTTTATGATTCATGGGTCAAGTTGCCTATTTCAACAACTGAATCACAGTTGTTCAATTTCTAACTTCTCATTAAGAATTTTCCTGTTGTTGAAACCTTGAAAACAAATTGGACTTTGTCAAAAGAGAGATATGATGTATGGTCCAATAGATGAAAAGCAGGGATCATTTCCTTATTTGACCAGTTTTTTTGTTTGTTTGAGTTTTTGTTATTATGGTGGCGGATAAATCTGGAGGGTTTCTGTCATTTTGACAGATTAGTATTCATACCCCTGACCATTTGTCGTGCAGACATTTGGAATACAGTTAACTAAATCAATAAAAAGAGATTCCCATTTGAAGCATTTGTGCGTAATTTCATGGCATCTAATTATCAATGAGCTAACAGCGTGTTTGAAGATTTATGGAGGCTTTGGAGCAGTCACAGTCCTGCTCCAAAAACCCTGATGTATTTCCAACCACCTGTACAGAAGTTATGCTTGCTACTGAACTTTCTCCCGCTGAAGCGGTTGAAACTAAAATGATTCTTGTATTTCCGTCTCCAGTGTTGTAGTGGAGAACAGTTTCAGCTTTCAGAACATCTAATGCCTTGTCTGTATCTCAGAAAACAGATATTTTTCTTTTGATTTTTTCTTTGGTCTGACGGGTCATCCACACGTAAACTGAGATTTTCGGCACCAAAAACAAAATATTTTTAAAAACTCTGGCCAAAGTGGAGAACTGCTATTTTTTCATTTTCGGTATGTGCGTTTCGACGGATGAAAACGGAGTTTTAGGTGTTGTAACGTCACTACCCGCGACTTGCATGTGCGACTCAGAAACAGCATATATGCCCTCAGAGCTGTGTTGGAATCATTATTTGTTTGCTTTTGTATGTAAGATATCTGGCTATCTGGATTTATGTTGATCGGGTTCCTGCTGATTGGAATCGGCATGTACTGGATCTGCGGCAAAATAGAGCAACAAATACGAAATTGGAGACAGTTCTGGAAGCGATTAGAAGGATGAAGGAGCAGTGTGAAGCGCAGATTTGTGCTGATGGAACTCAGAACCTCACGCTTGGTGAGCTTGAGCACAGGCTGGACGCTGCAAGAGGCGATCTGTTATCCAAATAATTATTGTTTTGGCTCCCATGAAGACCTTCGACTTGGTCCACAATCAAATGCCCATGAAAGGAATGTAAACAGAGTATCCTCCCCCCGTACACCGGCATCTCCTGACGCACAAACTGACATGGATTCAGACATACACACTAACAGACACACACCCTCTCGCTGTATCCTAAGGCTCTCTCCTGCACCAGTAAGCAGGATAACAGCGCGCCTCGATGGCAGCGCGTTAACCTGTGGACTGGAGCTCACACCCGCACATTCCCTCCTGATGTGTCAATGTCAATGTCTGAATATGTGCTTAAATGTTTAGGTGTGGTTTTTTTCTATTACCTGTTTTTTTACTCTTGACTAAGGATCAAAACACACGTGACCGCTTTTTTCCCCCACCTTGGAACTCCAAATGATCTCAGCTGCCTCAGCAGATAGAGTCTGCTCCGATCCTTCCTGTAAAGAGTATGCTGCTTGCAGGATAGTCTCATGAAGAGGATGATCAGGGTTGTCCATAATTAGTTAAAATCTTATGAAGAATCCTTCTTTGCATCATCAACTCAAGTTGTTATACTGTATATACATAGAAAAAGGAAGGGTAAAATATATTGGAGGGATTTTTTCTTCGCCATCGGTAATCTCTGACATAACGCATCCATGCCTTTCTTACTGATGAGCCATGATACTCTATGATACTCTAACAAATGGCTTAAACTTTCTGCATCCTCTTTTTTTGTGATTAAATATACTGATTATAAGATAAACATTATTTCATTGATAAATAAATGGTAAATTTTGAAATCAAGCCACTATAAAATGATTACACAAACCCATATTTATATACTCAGCTCAAAAAATAAACACTAAAATAACACATCCTAGACCATAAGGATTGAAATAAATGTTGCTGAACTGAACATAGCTCCTTCGGTGACACACTGCTGCATCCTAGATACATGAAGGAGCATTTCCGCAGGTCCTTACTTTATGCAACTGTCAGATTGTAAAGTAACTGTTCCCAACAAACATAGATTTTTACATTACCACTGTAAAATGCACTAATCAACAGAACACTACTACTGTTATAACTTGCACATTCTTTTTCACAGACTATATATACTAACTTAGTGGAAGTTACACGCTTACTTTTTAAGGCACAGTAAATGCACAGTCTGTACTTTTCTAAAATTCTAATTATTTAAACATCTTTAAGTATCCTGCTGTTTGCACTCAACCTGGGTTTCACACTTTATCTGTACTTAACCTGTTTTTGTAACTACTGTACATGATGTAAATATTTTTTCTTCTGTAAAAAATTTGTTTTTGTTCTGCTTCCTGTTCAGTTTGTATATGTGTTTCGTTTCCCCTTGTGGGACAATTAAAGGATTGTTCTATTCTTCTTAAACACATTGTTCTTTACATAGTTGACAACAAAATTATACAAATAAAATGATCAATTATCAATGGAAATCAAATTGATCAACCCACAGAGGTATGGATTTGGAGTCACAATCCAAATTTAAGTGGAAAAACACATTACAGGCTGATCCAACTTTGATTTAATGTTTTTATAAAAAATCAGAATGAGGCTCAGTATTGTGGCCTCCACCTGCCTGTATGATCTCCCTACAACACCGGGCATGCTCCTGCTTCTCATGAGGTGGCAGATGGTCTCCTGGGGGATCTTCTCCCAGACCTGGACTAAAACATCCACCAACTTCTCGACAGTCTGTGGTGTAACATGGCGTTAGTGGATCGAACACGACATGATGTCCCAGATGAGCTCAACTGGATTCCGGTCTGGGAAACGGACCGGCAAGTCCAATGTCTCCGTCCTGCAGGAACTGCTGACACACATATGAGGTTTAGCATTGTCTGGCATTAAGAGGAACCCAAGGAACTCATGTCAGAGCACAGGGTTGCTCCTTCTCCTTTTCATGCCAACTAGCAACAATAATTGACAGAATGTCAGAATGTCTGCTGCAGTAAGTTTTATTTAAAAAAAAATTAAAGGCAACAAGTTTGTTACCAGTGTCCAGTTGGGCTTTAAAATCAACTGGGAAAATATTAGTTGCCTCAAAATCCCTGAATTTCCAGTTCTAGAATACAGAATAATATCCCACTCTTTGTGGTTAATGTGTTGAATTCCTGCATGTGCAGATTCGAAAGTGTGTTCAGATACAATACAACACAGAACTAAAACAAAAGCCCATTTTTGGGTGGCCATGAACACCGGTGATCTAGAAAATACTTTTCCTTATTATTAAAGTAAGATCAGAATTAATTGCTAAAATAGTTTAACCACAGATGATCATACAGGAATATTGGCTTTTTTTTCTTTAAAATTTTCATGGATTTATTTATAAAACACAATACTGAATTGTACATTTTCCCTAAAAAATATATTTCATATTTTAGCCAGTTCTATTCAAACTATTTTATTCCAAAACATCTGTTTCACAAAGTCAGCCTTTAATTCAAATTTATGTTTTCCCAGTGGTTTAATTATTTCAAAAAGGAAAATTTTCAGTCGAATGAGTTTCGAATGAGCCAGTCTGAAGGTTGAACCTGAAGGCTCACTGGCCGTTACTTAAACATTAATCATCCGCATGTTCAGGTAATATTCCTGGCACAGTGCGTCTTATGAATTCTCAATAGTGACATGGCATTGTGGGAATATTGCAGCATTCGTGTTAGCAAGCTTGATAGTTATGGAGAGTGATGTCATGATGATGTGTTGAATCTGGGCTGAGCCCTAGTCGGCAACAGTATATAAAATGTAAGTAAACATGGGGAGTCGCTTAAGCATTTGTAAACTGTATCATCTGAGATGGTAAACTGGAGTGATGCAGAGGTCTAGGAGCTTCAGGCCTTTAGAGCTGAGGAGCAGATTAGTCCTTCATGGGGACTGTGAAGGACGGCCACCTATTGGAGCGGCTCGCAAAAAGTTTTGAGGTACGGGGTTATTTCCATCTATTTTCTCTGTTTACCACAGACTCTACCGTCTCACACTTGAAAAAGCAACCCTGCACGTGTAAAGTCCGGACACCACCGCTGTACCCCCACATAATATATTGTGAAAGTACCTGATTGGGCAAATTGTTGCCACAGACTGAGCTCTCATGAGTGACCAGAATATAGTAGAATAGAATATTCCTTTAATTGTCTCACACTGGGAAATTTGGTTGTAACAGCAGAAAAACTGATTGACAACCAGAACAGGGAGCGCCATCCTTTTGGCTGGAAGCCCTGCTGTGACCTGGATTGGACAGATTGTACTGTAAACTTAATTTCCCCTTGTGGGACAATAAAGTCTTACTCAATTAAATTCAACAAGACAGAGTAGAACACACAACATTTTTACAGAAGATAAATATTTAAATCATGCACTATAGTTACAAAGTAGAACTGTATAGTTGAGGTAATTAAGAAGGCTCATTGATGGGCGGTATTAGTACTGATGGCAGGATTGTCTTTTGAAAGGTGCTAGTGAATGAAAACTATCCAGGATGATCAATGTTTAGGTATGAGACAATGACTATTCAGGTCTAACCCACTGACTCTGACTAACAGATTAACTAATTTGGTTGAAAATTGTATTTAAAAAAAAATTAAACCACCGGGCAATTCTGAAATACAGGCTATCTTTGTGAAATTGATGTCTTGGAATAAAAACTGATGATATTAAATAAAAAATGGCTAAAATTTCAAGTATATTTTTAGGAAAAATTTACACTCAATTAATGTGTTATATGATACATTTTTAAAGGAAAATGACAAACATTTCATACTAACGAGCTAACAAATGTTTATGAATTAAGGCATTTTTTACAATGTAATTGTCACCTTATCCATTTATGTTGGTATTCATTTCACAAGGTTTTATTTTTTTTTAAGCATTTTGGTGTTCAAAATATTACAGTAGAAATGTCTGCAACAAATGAGAAAGAATAATGAGAAAGAACAAATGAGCCACATGAGTTATACAAGTTATACACATTTGGTGTTTTTTTTTTGTTTTTTTTTTATTAAAATACTTTTAAATCCCTGAGGGGTTTTAAAAGTATTTTAAAGTCCGTCGTCTTACATTATAGTATTTTACTTTAAAGTATTTTAAAGTTTTAAAGACCGAAAATGGGTTTCGGTCATGGCTTCAGTCTCACTGAAAGTTGCTTTCTGTACACCTAGAGACTTTGAAAAGATTTAGAAAAGACCCTAAAAGATTATCAGCTCACATTTAAAGACTTGAGCTAACAGTTTTTTAGTATCAGACTAAAGATTTTATAAACACTGAATCTTGTAGTGATACTATTTACAAGACTACACCTAGACTATTTTAGCTTCCTGCCAAATTCCTCCCTTCATGCTCAGCATTATACAGTTTCTTTATGTGCGAATGTTGTAGCATTGTTTGCCAAGATTGATACGTCCAATAAAGACTTGGATTCAAAGTGGATACTGTATTGACAAGTAACTGGTTCATATCTTTTAAATGCAAGGTGTTTATGCTGTACCGCTTGAATCATGCAGATGCCCAAGATAGAGCTGGTTGGTGCCTGTATTGCAGGGGGCAAGGTTGGGATACACTTTGTAATTTATGGCCCATTTCAAGGCCGTTCTTCAGCCAGCAACACAAATATTGCATTTGTTGTGTATAGACCCTGACAGGCTCCATAGGTGGCTACAAAACTCTTATTTTACAAATATGGCACCTATGTTCATAGCCTACTTTACCGCAGGAACAAAAAAAAAATTTGATGTGTGGCAAGTTGCAAAACAATGTAATAAAGAGAATTTGAACCCAACACTCTTGTAATCCTACACATCGACCACTGTGCTATAGCAGCAAAGTATAATTTCATCTGGCAAATGGAACATTATGAGGCGGGTTACCCCTTAACACGGTCACAGTTTAATAAACGTGGGGTACAGATTACGACTCCGTGCGCACGGTTTAATAAACTGCGGGAATAGATTTTTACCCCTCAAAAATTATATCTGCACCTGACCCCTGCTGGGCTCTGTAGCTTTGTGCTCCGCCTGTGTGAGAACGGCTTTATTTGTTGTTGGTTGTTTTACGTCATGACGACTACACTAGGACTTGCGATTATATCAAACAAAAAGACTGGCATAAATCGTCTTACATTTAACGATCAAGACGACGGGAGCACGAAGAGACTCCAGCAACATTTGTAAAGACTGTCAGTCTTAGTCTGAGACTGTGAAAATCCTTTGGTGTACGCTCAGAATAAGATTCTTCACTTGGTTTTTGTGTTTCCGTCTGAATCGACAGCATTTGAATAAAAAAACAAACACAACATCCGTTAGCTGGAATAAACCTAATTACAAGGATTTTACAAGAATATAAAGCTCGCACAGAGATGTTAGCACACCAAACTACTGTAGGTCGCAAAGCACCGGCTAATTGCGACATGCTGCTAACTGCAGTTTACATGTTTTAATTTGTTTACAGTCACACATAAGGGTATACTAAATCTACATTCCTCATCATATAAATATCTAGACTCACTCATTTCAGCCGTCGTCTCCAGGCGAACATCCAGACCTTCTTCTTTCAGCTGTTGTGTCGAGTGTTTACATGGTTCCTCCAGCAGGAAGCTCAAGTTGGCCTCTGATTCTAGCCTCTGATTCGGGAAACGTCCAAAGGGCGATTCCACCTAATTTCTCAGTGATCCAAGTATCTTTAATCTGCTCTGGTCTAAAAACTACAAAACACAGAAACTTTAAAAACTGAAAAATCAGTTGGAGTAACCTTTTAGCCATTTCCAGAATTAGAAATTGAAGCCAACTTCAGCATTCATACAGCCATAATAATCTACTACATTACCCATAATCCTTGAGGCCAAACTTTCATTCCATATATTCAAGGTTGATTCAATATATTCAGACTTTTATTCCATATATTCAAGGTTGATTCAATATATTCAGACTTTCATTCCATATATTAAAACACATCAATATACATATATAATAGTTTTCCTTGCTTGCTGACTGACATTTAAACACATTCCACATTTAAACTGTCTCATCAGAGGTCCATACACACTTAGAATTAGAATAAATCATTGTTTCTGAAGAGGTTGCTGCAGATGACAGCTTTGTGCATGACAATGGTATTGTTTTTCATTGGTATTTTTTTCTTTCCTCCTTGCAGCAGGAAGGGAATGCCAATCTTATATTACAGCAACAGATATGTTTCCATCTAATGGCTTTTAAGATGGGAGTATGCAGAAATGTTAGTTTTCTTTCTGCCCATTCAGCGCTGGGGTGAGGGGAAACAATGTGTGTGTGTGTGCTGCACACCATCTGAAATTGTTGTAGCTTCTAGTAGTGACAGGAGCCTGCAGCTGTAAATTATTTATAAACATGCTCTGGTAGAGGGAACTTTCACCTACACTGGACTTCAGAGGACGAAAAAAAAGTGAAGCAGAATTGATTAATTTGATTTAGTGGAAGTAAAAAATGACTGACCTGATCATGTATCTGTCATGTGTGTACGTCTGTCTTAGTTCTATGTGTTAATGTGTTCTGAATGTGAATTTGATTTGTTTTCAAAGGTCTGATAATAATCAATGAATCATGTTCTGGTGTGTGAAGCTTTTGGGCTTTTCAATTTAACAAATAACAAAATAGCCTATAACGTTACGTACACACCAAACGCGAGCTGGCGCACATTTGCACCTTGAAACGTTACCAGAGAAAATTGTTCGCACTTGAAAACATCCCTCGTGAAGCGGAAATATGTAACTCGTTGGAGGAAGTAGTGCGATACGGTATGCCAGCAAGATGGCTGCTGTCAATCTAGCATTTGAAGAGAGAGTCTCCCTTCTGTATTTCCTGTGGAGAGCAGAGCAGCGGCGTAGGGGACGTCCTTGCCGTACCTGGGTCCATCAGGTCCTCCAGAAGTGTAAGCAGTTTGGTGAGTTTCACCACTTGCTCCAGCAGCTGCGTCTGGATGATGGCTGTTTCAGTGGTACCACCGTCAGTCCCTCGCCCAGTTTGAGGATTTGTTTTCCAGCGTTGGTGCAAGCATTGCCTGCCTAGACACCAACTACAGGCGCTCAATCCCACCTGCA
This sequence comes from Apricaphanius iberus, assembly GCA_028564705.1. Lineage (NCBI taxonomy): Eukaryota > Metazoa > Chordata > Actinopteri > Cyprinodontiformes > Aphaniidae > Apricaphanius > Apricaphanius iberus. The sequence goes on along the minus strand of JAPXFQ010001399.1, from coordinate 119,345 downwards.
GAGCGCCTGTCCATTTGCCTGCGGTTAGTAAAAGTGTTTAATACCATAATCCTTTTTTTATTTGTGTACAAATATATGTTAAGCTATCAGTTTATACACCGACAACATGGAAATGGTATGCATGGGCGCTGTCAGTGGGGGGTTTAGGACGATTCTGAGGGCCCGGCACAGACAGGGGGCACTTTGAGGGCTATCAATATGTATTGTCTTGTGTACGTTTTTTAAATGAAATATTTCATTTGATCTGTTAAAATAAGCAAATTATATATGGTTAGGATTCGATGTAAATAAAATCCTCGAATTATGTATGATATTATCATTTCACCCCTCTCCCTTACTGAATGGTATCGTCTGACACTGGCAGTGGCACATGCGAAATGTGTACAGCACGCTTCGCCTACGTGAACAATTCCTTCCCTTCACTGCTGTGGAAGATCTTTTCTGTCAAACTGTTGCTTAATTTAGGTCAAAGTAGGATTAGCTTCTAAAACCCAGTGTTACAACTTTTCAGTTTTGTGTGTCAGCCGCTGTGAGATACAGGAGGATGAATGGATGCTGAACTAGCCACATTGCTACTGGATTGGTAAGTAATAAATGCTTGCTCCTGGGTTATTTGGGAATGATGATGCGATACAGTGCCAGGAAAATTGTTTGATAGTTTACCAACTGACACGCTGTCAGTTTGATGTTTTGTTCTTTTGACTGTACTTGTCCCTATGTTGAGATGCAAAGAGTATAAAACCACTGTATTTATGGTTGTTTATGCGTTTTGGTTCACTATTTGCTTTCAGCACATAGTAGTGAGTTACCGCTGCATTAAATTGCGCATTATTCAGTTAAAGTGATGTTTTCAGACTTAAATCAGTGCTAACTCATTAGCGGAGTAGCTCTGTAGATCTTCACGTCATGGTGATGTGATACAGCAGTTTTGCTCAAATTTCTCCGCGTTAGCTCAATAACCCCCTTTTGTTCTCTGTTAACTTATAAATGCAGTCAAACATAAGATATTATAATGACTATGAGTTGACCGTGCCTCTGTCTAAATGAGGTCTTGAACATTCTGTCAAATTTTGACCCTTTTGAAATATGCATATTAAATAAGTTTGTCAAATTAAGTAACAAAGCCTTCTTGGTCCCTGACTTTTCCTAAAACTATGTGAATTTTAATAAAACTATTTCGAATATTTATCATGTGAATAATAAATGGATCATTTCTACAAAGGATTTTGTGCTGTTTCAATTTAGTTTGCAAACATTCTGGATCAGATAATATGAAAGTATTATGTGAAGGGTGGTTGGCAGAGATGGATCATACTGTATTTGACAACATAGGGGATCGTGTAGTAACACAATTCCACATCTTCAAGAGATGCACTGAAACCTCCCAAACAGCTCAAAGTAGTTTGTACAGTAGCTGGCAGAGGATTTCTATCAGAGTTTCTGCCTGCAAGGAGTTGCCTGCAACCAGGAGTTGAGTATAGATTTACTTTTTAATTACAGGTAAAATATTTAAGTCTTCTCTGGTTTTAGTATCATCTAGTTATAATCGTTCCCAAAGATTTTACCTCATTTTAACTGGAATCCCATATAAGTCAGTTTACTCCATATCATGTATTGACATAAGCTCACATTTTTAAAATGTAAACAGAATCCCAATGCTTTACAAATATTCCAATTTTGTTATTATTATCAAAGGGATCTGGACCATGTTTTTAGAGATATAGCTAATAACTCAGCCGCTAAAATAAATAATTAGGGAGAAAAGGGACAGTCCTGCCGGATTCCATGATTGATAGTGAAGCCTTTAGGTGTTCCTTGGGGGACAGAAACCGAGCTATTAATATCCTCATACATTATATGTATCGCTTTAATAAACTCTGTACAGAATCCAAAATATTCTGACGTTTTTATAATACATGTATGTTCAACAGAATCAAATGCTAAAGATCCAAAAATTAAAATGAAACCCTTATCTTCAATCAAAGAATTATAATCTACTAAATCAAGGACTAATCTGATTTTATTATGTATAGACCTATCTTTTATAAATCCTGATTGTGTTTTACCATCTGTCCAATACCACTTTTCAAACAATTTGCAAAAATAAGAGTAAATAATTTGTAATCCACTTACATTGCTAGTGCAAGCACAAAACAATGAATTTAAGGTGGTCTAGCACTACAGAAGCAGTTATACATGATTCACATAAAGTCTGATTGACTTAAATATATGAGAATGATAGTAAAAATACCAAAAAATGCATGATTTGATGTAAATTAATATGAAAAAAATCTCAGTTGTGTTGGGGGCCCTGCCAAGATTCTTGTCATGGGGCCCAGAATTCTTAGCAGCGCCCCTGGTGGTATGCTATCAGTGAATGCCATTGGTGTTTACTGATAGCAAACTGTGGTATGGAAACGACTATTTCTAATCATACTCAAAAGGTCTATCTCATCAAGTCCTGAATTAATTTAATTTTTGTTATGTTATCAGTATTTGCAATGATAGCATGGCTGTGTTGTCATATCAAATCAATGTATGCTTTCTGCATTTGCTGATATAAAAATGTGGTATGAGGACCACTGTTGGTAATCTTTGCAGTGATACTCAGAAGGTTTATCTTTTAAAGTCCTTATTTTGTTTTATTTAGACCAGGTTTAGTTCTGGTATAGAACTAGTTGAATATTTGTATTTAATCCTACCAGCTCACCAGCTTTTTTTAAAACTGAGAGCTAGATAAAATTGTGAACAGTTTGTTTCATCTTTAGTTATATAATAATAATTCTGTCTTGATATGCTATGTCTTATCACTAGTGTGTGTTGAAATAATCGAAAAATCAATTCTGAATCGATACTTATAGAAATCGAATCGAATCGATTCACAAGTTCCAAAATCGATTTTATTTTTTAGAATAGTTTACCATTTTTAAAGTTGAAATGGGAAGGAACAGTCCAGACAGCCATTTTAAGTTTTGTGTCTGACAGGGTTATACAGCTTTCCATGGTGAACTGTGAAAAAAAAAGCTTTTAATAGCACTGACCGATATCAATATTGAATTGGATCAGATTGAATTGAATTGATTCCAAATCTTGAGAATGGGAATCAAATCGATTATTGAAATTTGAATCGATACCCAGCCCTACTTATCACAGTATAATTTTTCAAAAATATTAATTTAAAAAAGGAAAGAGCTACATATCAACATCCAAATCTTTATATCTATTAATCTCTAAGTTCATTCCTACCTGACTGACATGTTTAGGAATTCTGAATGATTGGCACACTGTAGTGGTAAAAGTTGCTACCAATCAAATTAGCATATGGTAAAGTGTTTTAACTTTACCATACGCTAATTTGATTGGTGTGCACCGATACCGATAATGGTATTGGTGCCGATACTGTTCTTATGTGCTGTATCGGTTAAACTGAAACTAAAAATGTGGAAACTGCAATAGTTTCACAGAAAATTTTAACTTTTTATGTGAAATTTTTGTTTTGCTGTCATGTGTTTGTTAATAATTTTTTTCTAACGCACCATAATTTGTCGTAACAACCAGAGAAGAATACAGTCCTTCAATTTATTGCAATTTTATGTGATAGAAGTATTGGGATTGGTACTCCATACCAGCAAGTACTCAGATCCAAGTATTGGTTTCGTATCAGATTGAAAAAAGTCGTATTGTTGCATCCCTAGTGCCTTTTTCTCAAGCACGCAGTTTATGTAATTCAGTACTGTTTGGATCTGTATAGGTTCAGTATTGGCAGATTGTAAACCTCAGATATCTGTACTGGTATCGGAAACAAAAAACATGGATCGGTGCATGCCTAGTTAAAAACAAAACAGAACTGACTGTTTTGTATCTAATATGTATTATGTATTATTCTTATATTACAAAAATTTTATGTAAAATCTATGTTGTGTAATTTAAATCTGACATCATGAAAATATTTTGGAATTTGAATGATGTGTTTTGTAACTGCAGTACATATATATATAGAGGACCAACTCTGCCGTGATTGACAATAAATAAATTAATGTGGAAATAAATAAATAAATAAATAACTGAGAAAATGAATTTAGTAAATGCATAAATACATTTGTAAATAAATTAATAAAGACCTAACTAAATAAATATGGTAATGAATAAATAAATGGTTCAATTTAATATATAAAAATAAAGAACTAAATAAATAAATATATGTGGGAATAAATTAAAGAACTAGTAACATATTTCAACATCTATTTATTTAACATTTTGTATTTATTTCATGTGTATTTTTTATTTACACATTTAATTATTTATTCACATAATTATTTACACATTTATTTATACATTTATGTATTTGTTGCTATGTTTATTTTCACATTAATTTAATTATTTATTTCTACATTAATTTAATTATTTATGTACACATTTATTTAATTATATATGTTCACATTTATTTATTTTCAATTTTCTATGTAAACATTTATTTATTGAAATGTTTATTTACACATTTATTCACTAATTTCCACTTTTATTTATTTATCTATCTCCCTATTTATTTCCACATTTATTTATGTATTTATTTCCATATTTATTTATACCCTATTTATTTATTTATTTATTTATTTCCACATTTATTTATTTTCATATTTATTTATTTATTTATTTACTTACACATCTCTAGATCACATTTATTTATAGATTTACAGAAGTGTATTCTAATAAGGAGGGTGTTTCCAACACTGACCTAAAGCCTGATTGGTCAGCTTCAAATCTCTGTATTTACACTGAAGTGGCTGAGGTTGGAGGAGCATTAGCATCTGTTACTCTGTGTGTCTCTGGCAGAGTTGAGCTACAAGGCTGCTGGATTCTAACTGTCAGAGTAATGCTGCTTTTTCACCAGGGGCTCGTTCCCAGTTTTTTTCTCAAGCGGAACAAGAGCTTCTAATGGAAGGTTATGCCGAATATGAGAATATCATCAAAACGACAGGAAACACCTCAAAGTCAGCAAATGCCAGGACAGAGGGCTGGCAAAAAGTAGCAAACAAATTAAATGCGTAAGTGCTGTCTATGGTAGATGTTTCTATTACCTTCCACAGTGTGTATTTATGCATTGTAACCCTTGGGTTGAACAAAAACCGACCGATTGTGGAGGGCATCCCTGGGGGAAGCTCAGACCCAAAGCCAGGGACCAGTAGCAGCAACACCTTCATTACTGGTAGGTAGTGATGTATGTCTCGAGACCGGTCTTGGTCTCGAGAGCACTTTTACGTGGTCTCGGTCTTGTCTCGGCCTTTGGTCTTGGTCTTGTCTTGGTCTCGGACCTCTCGGTTTTGTAAAGGTCTCGCTGTCTCAGACCGTCATGGTGGTCGGTCAATTAGCAATACTACACGCTCAAAAAAAAAAAACATAAAAAAAAAAAATACTACGTGCTCTGGAATCTTTGGTATCCACGACAACACAAGGTTCATAATGCAACATTTTGCACCCTTCAAATCAAACGTAACCATTCATGTATTATATTTTTTTGAGACACCCGTTGGCGCTCATCCACCCATATAAGGTTATGCCTCAGTGAGTGTAGCGCAGAGCGTAAGGTAGAGACAAGCAAACATCCAGCAGCTAGCAGTCACTATGTCAGCAAATTCGTCCGTTATAAAATTTGCTTTTGTAGATCACAAACTGCTGCCCGCTAAAAAGAACCATTCGGCAACATGCAGATTCTGTAAAGCCTGTTTAACTGAGACAGCCGGGACCACCTGAACCTTCACCAGACACCTGGAGCGCAAACACAGGGAAAGGTAAGCTAAAGTTATCTACCCATTTTCAATGTCTTTGAGGTAAAACCTTACCAACCTGACCAAACAGATCATATACGTTATCTGCTGAATTATTGTTGTTTTTCATGTGCGGTTCAAGTTATTTATGGACATATTTTTTGCAAGCCTCTCTAAATAACCAGGTGTAGAGAGTAACTCTGGCTGTACGTCTGGCTTTAAGACGGAAAGTCACATTTTTAAAAGGTCTGTCCACCTTCCGGCTCAGCCTTGAGACGGACGCTCATTTATCATCCTTTTTGACATGAAGTTTTTAAAATAGTCTTTAAAAAAGTTAGAACCGGGCGAGCAGGTGAAGTATCCCTCCGCCTGCAGCTGCAGGTGCGTGAGAGGAGATAGATGGGAGGAGAAGCGGTTAGAAGCTAAAGCTAAACACAGAGTTTCATTTTGAATTTTGCGGAGTAGATCCCCCTGGTACTGCCAGGACTTTATACATCTAACCTTGGACGACGGTTTATAAGGTAATTAAGCCTCAAACTCCGTCTGTACAACAGGAAGAAACTTGATTACTCGAGTAAATAACTACTTTGACTGAATATTTCTGTGTTAAACCCCTTGTATTTTATTTTACTGACATAAGCCTGTATTTGGCGTTAATCGCATGTTTTTTGCACTTGTGAAGTTTAACATGAAAGCTGCCACCTCGTTAAGTTAACCAGTGTAGGAGATTTTATTTTTCTTCTTTTGTTTGGCAATTTTATGTGTATTTGAGTTAATTAACTGACTTTTCTGCATGACCTGTTATGCAGGTGAGGTGTTTTAAACAATAATTTGGTTGAAATAACAAACAAGTTGAACCTAAATGTGAGAAAAGGTGTTGTAAGTAAAAAACTCAACTTTTTTGCATGAATGTGAACTGTACGTTATGTGTTTATGTGTTAAAGGCGCTATACAGGATGTTTTTTTTAAATAATTTTTACAATATTCCGTGACATTGGGTTCACTTCCCTATAATGTCTGATTAAGTAAACGCTTATATAATATATAAGTATATATGTATACTTATATATATGTATAATAATATAAATATTATTATACATAAGTTGTGAAAATAATGGGACTTAAAAATATCAACCAATCATTTCTGCTCTCATCACGTGTTTTTATTTGTCTCTTATGAATAAAATAAATATAATAGTGTCCAATTCGCTAGCTTTGAAACATTCGCTAGAATCTGTTGATGGAAAATTATCCAGCGCTGTAGAAAAGTGCTCATATTATATTGTTGTCCTAGTGAACCAGTCGAGCGTGCACGGTGCCACTACAGCATGTTATTAGACACCTGTCTTTTTGATTCTATTGTATCGGCGTGAGTGTAACTTCAGACTTTATAGAGTAGGGTTTTTTTTAGCTCTTAGATTTGTTTCATTTCTTGTTAATACTGCTGTTGTCTGTAGTTAGCTGGCTGACTTAAGAAGGCATAATGCAATATGCAAACAGCTGAAGTTAGTTGTCTTTTGGAAATTCCATTACACTGTATTTCTGCTCAAGTTAAGGATTTGCAATCTTGAACACTCCAGTATTCTCATTAATACAACTAGTTGTGTCTAATGGGGATTTGTTAATGTGTCACACTGGATTGGATTTAGTTTTTTTTTTTAATGCAAAGACCTGATGTTTAGACTGTACACATAGATGTAACATCACTGTACTTGTAAGATACTGAAGTTTGTTGTGGTTAAATAGAAACAGATGTCTTGCTGATTAATTTCCCCCTATTTTGTAGGTACTTAGAGTACAAAGCAGATTCTGCAGCATCAATGACAACACCCAGCCCCACACAGCCTCAAATATCATTGTTTGCTCAAATGTTCCATTTACATTCCCCGAGTTCAGCCATGCAACAGGCCATCACCCAGTCCATCCTCCAGGACCTTGTGGTTGGATGCTGTCTCCCCCTGTCTATCGTTGAAATCGCACATTTTAGAAATTTCCTGGATGTCCTGGATAGCAAATACACTCCCGTGTCTAGGACCAGCTTGACAGAGAAGTTAATACCTCACCTTGTCACTAAAGTTAAGGGAGACATAATCAAAGCCCTGGACGTCCATTCAAATGTTGCAATAACATCAGACCTCTGGTCTGACCGGATGCTTCGGTCCTTTCTGGGAGTTACCGCTCATGTTGTTTGCAAGGACAAGGATTCTTACAGTTTAAAATCATTTTTGCCAGACTGTAGGCGTTTCACGGGGAAGCACTGTGGGGAACGAATCGCCTCAGTATTTGACAACATTGTTGAGGAGTAAGGCGTTGGGCATAAAATAAGCTATATTCTGACGGATAACGCGTCCAATATGAAGCGAGCCTTTAAAGTGAGGATGCCAGAAGTAGAGCAGCCTGAAGGTGACAGCAGTGATGACCTCGATGATGAAACAATGTGGGAGGATGCAAAACATGTAGAGCCATGATCATCAGGTGGACGTCTTTCTTGCTTCGCCCACTCGCTGCAACTCGTCATTAATGACGGGATGAAAGAGGTAAAGGTGATAGCTAGAGCCATAGGGACATGTTTGAGGCCCACTTTGGCTCCAATAAGTCTATCCCAGCAGCAAACAACACCCGCTGGAATGGTACCTATAAAGGCTCTCACCACACTTGACCACCGGAGCATCACAGAAATGTGCAGTGACACCGAAAATTTAGTGTTTCCAAGCCGAGAATGGGCTCAGCTGACCGACCTTTGTGCTTTGCTCGAGCCATTTTCTGAGGCAACTGACCTCACAGAAGGAGACACTGCTGTTACTATCAGAATGGTGGTCCCCACCATTCTGGACCTACGGAGGCATCTTATCAAGATGGAGGTGTACCTGCCACAGATTGTGACAATAGTCAGAGCGATGAAAAAGTCTTTAGAGAAGAGGTTCTCAGGAATTTTCAGAAAGATCAACATGGAAGAGGGAGATCCGGAGCAACCATTTAATCATTGAATCTACTTTCTTGCCGCCATGCTTGACCCCAGTTTGGATTGAGTTGGATAGATTTAGACGTTCAAAATGGTGAAACTGGTCCAGCACTGAAGAAATTCAGAGATGGCCTTAAAAAACATTAACAGGTAGCTATATTATTATTATTACTGTGATTATTGTTGCTATTATTACGGTCATTGTTTTTATATTGTCAATAGCAGCAATCTGTCTAATCCTGTCTTTTGTTTGTGTGTGTGTGTGTGTGTGTGTGCGTGTGTGTGCGTGTATCTTTTTCCAGACCTTTTGATCACAGAGGTAGACAGAGATGCAACTGCTGCACCAACAGCAGAAGACGCAGAAGACACAGAAGAATCGCATAGTGACTCACCGCCACCCCTGAAACATCAGCGTCTTCTTTCACACTACATGGCTTTTAAGTTGAAATGTACCAAAACCCAGGACTCGAGCATTAATGCACAAATAAGCAAGTACCTAGACAGCATAAATGACAGTGACTGTGATGCACTGACCTTTTGGTCAAAAAACAAAGAGCGTTTCCCCAATCTACATGATGTTGCCTTTATAGTTCTCTCTGTTCCTGCGTCTTCTGCCCCAGTTGAGAGAGTTTTTAGTAGAGGAGGCATTGTAATGAGACCCCACCGTGCACGGCTAGGCCATAAGATGTTGCAATTTTTAATTTTCCTTAAGTGTAATCAACCACTGTTTTAAAGCACACACAGCGTGTGGGGGGCGTGTTTTCACACTGGTCTCTTGGTTCCCTAACCATAGAACAATTTGTGCTTCTTAGCTAAACCACACTGGTTGCATGCACATGATATAGTATGCCTTTCATTCTAGTCTGTCTGTGTTCTTTTGTTCTAGTCCCACTGAACAACAGGCTTGATTTCATTGACAGTGTGTTATAATCACTTCCCACTGGTATGGAGCTATGTGTTTTCTTTTTTTTTTATTAACTGCAAGAAAAAAAAGCGATCTGAGAGGGAAAACAATTTTGAAAGGAAAAAAAGTCAAACTGATAGCAAAAAAATTATGATAATTGAAACTTACGATTACGTTACGATTTCATCTACACATTAAGTATAATTTCAATTGGTTAAAAATTTCTTATTCTTGACATAGTTGTTGGAGGACCAAGTTGGTGTTGTGGGTGTTTGATTTGTCAGATGAACCAGTCAGTACCAGTAATGTCAGTCTTCTACAGTGTACAAAAGTTAAGGGAGTCTCATTCCTCTAATAGTGCAGTAACGGCCGTCATACAATTGCTACACATAGTTGATCTCACCCTGTCTGCAAAAACATTTACAGTGAGTTCAGTCACACACATGACATGGTCTGTCTCTGTATTGCTCTGTCTGTAGTTGAACTAATACCGTCTATTATGTATCGGATGTAAACTGTGGCGTAACCCTAGTATGCTGCTGTTCATCAAGTTATTGTGTAGCTTCAACACTAGTCTGTTTTTTTTCCTCCGGTCTCGATTTGGTCTTGGTCTTGGTCTCGTCTTGGTCTTGACATGGTCTGTCTTGGTCTTGGTCTTGGTTTCGATACCCTCTGGTCTTAATAAATATATAAATAAATAAGCTTTCAATTTCCTTAGTACACTGACAAATTTATGTATTGCTGCATTAAATTAAGTATAATCCAAATAGCTGGCACAGTCATTTCAACCATATGTGAAAGTGAAGACTTCTACACTCTTAGTTAATATAAAATGTTGTCATGAGTTATTGACCATTGATATTTTTACCCTTTTTTTCTTTTTCTTTTCTTTGTGCAGTTTTAACTAATACACCAACACTTTTACCTGTTCCCAAGCAAGTGGTGGCTGAAGCATATGCAGTAAGTTGTGTAATTTTTCTAACTTGCATAAAGGGAAGAGAGTGCAACACTTTGGAATACTCATTTATGTCCATTGCACAGGACTGTGAAGAAACCCTCTCGGATGACTGTCCTTTGGAGGAAGATCCTGTAAGCACATAAATAACTTTACACTAATATGTATATACTTGTACCTATTGTTTCTGTCTGCAGGAGTCTTCTGAGTTGCAGGAGTCTACACCTAGAGAAAGGCCAACAGAACGGCTTACAGAAGAGTCTGGAGAAAGAACTGATGCAGAGGTTGACAGTGTTGTACTCTTGCTGCATAAGGCATGTTTCGACCCTTTTTTTCTTTGTTTTCTTTCACAAAATGACACAGGGTGACGTCCGTTTCCTATACAAACGGCATCTGCAACAAAAAAATTGGATATTTCGACGTGAAGAAACAGAAGATAAAAGGAGAAATTGAACTCGACAACCTCAAAAAGAGGAAAATCACACTAGAGATAGAGTTGCTTGAAAGGGCCCTTATGAGTAAGTGCTAATACACCATTTGACACAGTAGTATTGCTGACTTTACATAACTGTCTCTTATTGCAGGCAAAAGATGACTTGCTCGCTTTAATTAATGGAAAATCGTTAGAATAAAACTCCAGGAACTAAGCATATTTGTCTTGTCTTTTATTTTACATTCAAAATGGTGTTCCACAATTCTGTCCCGTGCAGCTCTGCCACTAGGTTGGTCCAAGTGCACTGGCTAGAGGTCATCATCAGGCTGCACCTCCACCACAGGGGTCCTCTCCTTTCTGATGGTGGCAATATTGTGGAGGATGGCACATGCAACAATTATGTCACAGGCCCTGTCAGATGCAACCCTCAGACCCTCCAGACACTGAAATCTTTCCTTTAGTTGCCCAAAGGTCATTTCAATGCGTGCCCTTGTCCTGGCTAGAGCTGCATTGTAACGGGTTTGTGGTCCAGGGTTTGGGTCAGGGAAGGGCGTCATGAAATGCTGCCTGCAGGCATAGCTCCTGTCTCCAAGCAGGATCCCATCGAAATTGCCTGTATAATGGAAGGTGCAGTTTTGTTAGGTTCAGCATAAGAGTGTGTAATACTGTGAGCTTGACGTTCATGTTCTCTAACCACGTTCAGATAATGTGCATAGATGAAACTCTCTGAAAATTCTTGAGTCATGCACAGATCCTGCCCATTTTGCTTACACATTGGTTATGTGGAACATAGCCTCGCACACTATCTAAGAGATTTTAGTCAGTCAACTGCATACTTTTTGATCCCCCCCCCCCCTTTTTTTCCTTTTTTTAAATGCAATATTAGCTACTAATTGGAATATTTGTAATTTTACCTGCACATTTATACTGTGAACCCCCTTTCTGTTTACAAAATCCCCTTCATTGGGGCCTGGTGGGGACTTGATGTGGATGTGCGTGCAATCTATGGCAGCAATCACGTTAGGGAAGCCAGAAGGACACATACTGTTAGTCATACTTTTTGGCATGGTCATGATTGCATGTCATTAATATTTATAAATGTACCTGCAATAGCAGAAAATATCTCCTTTATCACCTGGGGTCTTAAGTGGCTTGGAAATACCACAAATACCCTTAAAAACCGCTGGAGTGCCAGGTAAACTTTGCGAATGGCACGGCAAACAGCACTTTTCACTAGGTTCTCTGCATCTCCTATTGTGTAAAGGAAAGTGCCACTCGCAAAGTATCTCAGCGCAATGGACACAGTCTGTGCGGTGGTCAAAGCCCGACTCCTCCTCGTTGAACACTTAATGTGTGGCTCCAACAAATTAATTATGTAAATAACACTTTCACGGGAAAATTAAATATCTCAAAAATGACACTATTGCGCTGCGTCAAAGGATCCTGTCTATCCCGCAATACACGATTAATTCGAAAGGTTCTGCGAATTTTTCTTGCGCCTTCCGCAGCAGGTTGCTGTCTTAAAAATGGACAAGACATGGCTAGGACAGACTTCACCGTCTCTTCCGCTTATAAAGCTACGATCTAATCCTGTTTACATGAAATAAGCCTGCTCCCGAGCAGGTTAAGCTTGCGCACCTGTTGCTATGACAGCAAGTCCAGGATGAGCGTCGAAGAACCAAACAATCCAAGATCATGCCAAATCGTCAACAATCAAATCCAGCTAACTGAGTTAGCGACGTACGAAGAACGAGCCCAAGGTCTGTCCGTGACATGGAGGGATCCTGCGAGCAACAGAAGAAGACGGAGTGCCTTGGAAGGTGAGGTGCTGGGGTGTAAATGTAAACAACAGAAGGCTAACCAGATTGAGGCTTTCAGCTAAGCTAGCGGGAAACCCCCAAGTAGCACCTCACAACCATAGACTGTAAAAAAGAATAGACAGCGCCTCCGCACTCCTCCTCGTTTACCAGAATGACACACTTTCATGGGGGAATTCATGGCGAATTCACAGACTCCTCCTCCCCAGCTCTGACGAAGCATGTTCCTTAAAAGGGCATAGGGGCGGAATCTTCACTGTAGACTCTGCCCTCGCGGGGCGTGTATGGGCGTGTAGTTCGGTCGTAATCGCGCCCATTCTGCTCCCGCGTCTTTAGCTCTGATGGTAAACTTGGCTCGGCCCCCTCATTAATTATGCAGGATTTCAAAAAATTATCTTATGAAAACCAGCCTCGTGCCCAGGTTTTTTATGAGCCCAGCGTTATCTCAGGAAGAATATGTAGCCATAGAAAGTTTAAAACAATGGGGCACCAGGCATTAAAGTTGTTTTTAATGTGTCTAAAGTCCAATGCTTTTCAATGGGGACCTAGCGGCCAAATGGAGGTACTACGGCAGTGGAGGAGCAATGGCGGCCTCCATGGTACACGGTCACAAAGCAGAGCAGCCGGCGGCCATTGCTCACAACCGAGTGGTCAGTCTGCCTTGGCATCTTGTTTTAAGTTTTTGACAACAGTTCACAAGCACCTGTCCATGTCTCATGTTGAATTCCCTGCCCAGGACCACGGTCAAGGAAGGCGATGCTTGGAAATAGGCAGTCAAAGCTGCCGACGTGAGCTGTCTTATAAAGATTACCGTTGCGCAAAGATCATTCAATACGGCAATGGATAATTACCAAGGAAATGAAACAATAAAATTTTGAAGTGAGAGGCTTTAACCATAAAAAAAATAAAAACATATATTTATTACCTACTAACTACTTTGCCATACTATTTACAGAATTGATATAATGTTACTGTCAATCTTAGGAAACATATGAAGTCAAATACTTCATATGTTTCGATCACTCAGCAATTTATTTCTGAGAGGTGATCACAAACTGTACATTGTGTTAAAGGGTAGGGTAGTCTGTTTGTAACGTCATCTGAGCTGAGAGATCTAAAGAGAAGATATTGGGACTACATAGTGTGTTGTTTAAGAAGATTTGCATGAGTATAAGTAAAGATTATTTTTTTATTTATCCTGCCTTGTAAAAAGAACCTCCTTTTTGCATCAAAACTTTGTTAAATAAAAAAATAAACATTTTTATAGGAATTGAGCTTCTGTTAATAACTGCACAAATGTATGTTTTATCTTGCCAGTAAGCCAGAACATGAAACTGGTGTTTCAAAGAGCGACAGATTTGGGGGGGATTTACCTGGATAATGGTTATAAGATAATATACTTGGAACTATCTACTGAAAAGTTTACAATAAAATCAAGACATTTTATTGGTCTAGGAGTGACTGCGGATCAGTGGTAGAGTAGTTGACTTGCAATCGGAGGATCGTAGGTTTGATTCCAACTTCCTCCAGGTACATGTCGATGAGCCCCTGGGCAAGGCACTTAACTCCAAAAATTACTCATCGTCCTACCAAACTATGTTGGCTATCGGTGTATGAATCTGAGTGTGAATGTGGCTTCAATGTAAAGTGCTTTGAATGGTCAGTGTGACTAGAAAAGCGCTATATAAGTTCAGTCCATTTACCATTATAGATGGCGCTTTAACATGCTACAGAAATAAATTCCTTAAACCATTTGCAAGTATTGTACATCATATTTCTACAAATATTTACACTGACATTATATTATATTCATTCTGGAAATAGCATAGAAAAAGTAGCAGGTAGATCTTAAAAGAATTTGTTAAAAAGTCTCCCATTCATGCACGAGGCTGAAGTTGGTTTCAGTTTATAGTTTCCAATTCGGGAAATGACTAGGTCAATTACACCAAATTGTTCTCTAGTCTGAGCGTCTTCACTCTGCTCCAGTTTAAAAACTACAAGGTAGGTCCCGAGTGGAAAGCCAGACTTTTTGACCAACCTGATATGGGGGAGCAGGAGAAAATAGTCTGTTGGCCATCCTAACATAGGTGGCTGAGGTATTGAGTATAGTGGAGCGGGCTTTCTTCCGGGCTTTGAAACAACGAAGAGCAGTAGCGTTAACGGACGGCACCAAAGCCTCCTGTTCCTGAACGGAGAATAGGGAGGGTTGGAAACCATAGACTACATAAAAGGGTGATAAGCCAGAGACACTGGAAGGCAGGGAGTTGATAGCATACTGAACTAGCCTACCTACTGAATGTAGGTAAGGAGTTTCATCTCCATTTCTTGGTTAGCCCTCTCTGTCTGTCCATCAGATTGAGGGTGGAAGCCAGATGAGAGACTGTTAATGTTGAGGAGAGAGCAAAACTCATCCCAAAAACGGGAGACAAACTATGGCGCCCTGTCAGAGACGATGTCAACCGGTAGACCATGCAATTTGAAGACCTCCTTGGCTAGAATCTCACCCATTTCCTTGGCTGAAGGGAGTTTCTTCAATGGGATTAGATGGACCATTTTGAAGAACCTGTCGACCACTGTAAGAATTACACTGTAGCCATTTGACTTGGGCAAGTCTGTGATAAAATCCAGGCTTATGTGAGACCAAGGGCGTTGAGGGATGGATAGTGGGAGCAGGAAGCCGGGAGGAGGGTTTCGCAAAGAATTAACTTGAGCACAGACTTGGCAGGCTGCGACATCCTGGACATCTCTCTTTAATGGTGGCCACCAAAACCGCTTTTGAACCACAGCCAGTGTCTTAGCCACCCCTGGATGACAGAATAACTTAGATGCCTGGCAAAAGGTTAAAACTTTAGAAACCAGGTGCTCAGGAACAAATAACGATCTCTGGGGCAGTCAGGGGGAGGATAATGTTGCGTATGGCTCATGAGTACCTCATCCTCCAACCTCAACCGTGAAACAGCTAGCCTTAGTCGTGGGGGGAGAGTGAACTCGTCCTGAGATGACTCTAGTTTAGGAGAATGCAGACAGGACAGTGCATCTGGTTTGGTGTTTTTAGAGCCCGGCCTGTAAGCTAGAGTAAAGTTGAACCTTCCAAAGAAGAGAGACCATCTAGCTTGGCGGTGTTTAAACGTTTTGCTGACCAGAAGTACTCCAGATTCTTGTGATCAGTCAATACAACGAATGGGTGCTCACTCTCCTAGAGCCAACTTGACTACCAGCAGTTCCCTATTTCCTATATCGTAGTTTCGCTCAGTAGGAATGAGCCAACGAGAAAAGAAAGCACAGGGACGAACTCTTGAGTCCTTGGGGCTCCTTTGGGAGAGAACAGCCCCAACAACTGAGTCAGAGGCATCAACCTGTACTAGAAACTGCAGCCTAGCATCAGGGGAACAGAGAATGGGGCAGTAGTAAAAGCCTCTTTTAGACATCATAGGCTGCCTTAGCTTCCTCATTCCATTTAAACGGGTCTTAGAGGAAGTGAGGAATGCAATGGGGCTGCAATTGAGCTGAAGCCCCGGATTAAACGTCTGTAAAAGTTAGCAAACCCTAGAAACCTCTGAAGTTGTTTGCGATCCTGGGGAACAGGCAATCACGAACTGCTGACACTTTGGATGGGTCCATCTGAAGGGGTAGTGTTGCTAACTGCAACACTATTCTTAAACTGGCTCTGTTTACTAAAATCAGTAACATGAGACAAAAATGGTGTTTAGGCAGGATTACCAAATAAGACCAGCTGTACTACTGGCCACAGCAGGACTCTACACCGGAGCTACCACAGTTACAGTCTTCAGGGCATCACACGCTGCAGGTTGACAGGTATTTGGTGCCACGGTCTCCCTCTTTGCCATGAGTTACTCCTTGATAATTTATTGTCCTCCGCTTAGCGCTTAGCAGTATGTTTAAATCCAGCGAGTTGTCTCGTCTGATTTGAGCTAATAGTCTGTTCAGAACGAGCACCACCGCACCTCCCCGCACACATACACACACTGCACTGACGAGCAGGCAGAGCTCATGGCAGCTACGCAGGACCGGGAGATTTAACGGGCGGGGGATTCAGCTGCTGATATTATAATTCATGGTTTAAAGCGTCGGTTACGTTTGAGGATGTTACAGATATTAGCTGTTAGCCAAGGTAGTATATTTTATTGTCATGGCACATTTTAACACAATATTTTATATATATTTATATTATATATAGGTCTTCAGAACTCTGTGGCTGACACCATCTGGACCTACAGTCTCTTTTCGGTTCAGTTTCTCCAGCTGCCTCACCTGACTTTTACAGACAGACAGTTGGGAGAGTGAGATAAAAGGGGGTAGCAGCATCTCCTGACTTGGCTTAAAACAAAGCTGTGGAAGTAGAAGAGTTCATGAATAAAGTGGAAGATAAAATATCTGAGGTGTGACAGAACAGGTGTGGGTCAGAGGAGAATGGGATGTCTCTTTAGCTGGAGACAAGAGAGGAGGATGCTGAGCTTGTTCGTGAACTGAACCTATTAAAAAATGTGTAAAATTAATGAACTCTGTACAGACATCCATCTATCTAGCCCTTTTTGTTCTTAAGGCCTGTGATCTTTTTCAATCTAGACCAGACATCTGATATTGTTCCTCTAGAGTTTGCTTTCCAGCTTCTTCCTGTAAGTCTCTTTACTGTCTCTAGCCTTCACAAGTTTTCTCTTGTGAAGCAGCTGACAAACTGATGATATGTTAGAAGTATAGACAAGAGTGAGGCATGATTAAAATCACCACATAAGTACCAAAAAAACTTGGGGGTGCTTGGTCTGTATCTTAGCAACAACACAAATGATGACATCCCATCCATTGTCAGCAACATCTGAAGATGGAAAGTAAACGACTGCCAAAATAACACTGGTGAACTCTCTTGGTAATATGGACCTAAACTTACTGTCTTTTTAAAAGTATTATTACAGTACAGACTCATGGGGCATTGGCAAGTCATGAATTCACATCAGACAATTTGTACATTACTAAGTCTTCCTTAGAAACATACAGCATTAAGAGTCTTTTTTTTATATATACATTTCTTCCCATTCATTTACACACTGTTCTCAGATACATACATACTCCCCTTACTCCTACCCTATACTCCAACTACTCCCCAATCACCACCATACTTCCTAAATACTTCCCCCCATTCTCATATACCCCTTCTAACCCCCTCCCACACACACCTCCGTACATACCCCACATTCATTGACCACCACACATACAATTCCCCCCCGATGGGAACCCTAAGTCACGCCCTTCTACTTCTGGTCAATGGGTCCTCTACTGCCAAAAAAAAGTGAATGAGTCAATGGAGCGAGAAGTTATTTTCTGATCCAGTTTGAAATGTGATGACCATGACATTTAAAAACTAATTTAGATGCAGAGAAAATACTGATTTTCGACCGGTAGCAAAATTTACTTTAGGTTTTATGTAAAAACGTTTAGCGGACTACAACTGTGGAAGAAGAAGGAGAGTGGGGTTTGTAGCCTCCAGGCCGAAGAAAGGAGCATTAAACACGAAGAAATCCACTATAAATCTAGCCATGAGGAAAGTCTCAGCTATGTCGGGGGTAAAGCAGTCAGAGTAAGAGCCAGCATGGAGGAGAAGCTCTACAAGCTCTAGGTGAGTGTTTTATGTGCTATAGCTAGTGTTAGCTCCCGTTAGCCAAATGACGTCATATATGCGACTTCTGATTTGTAGGCATTTTAATTGCGAATTTTTACAATCAAAAAAATCCCGAATCACTGGACAAACACAGTCGAAATGTACATCATTAGTTATAATTTAAATTGAAATACAACATATGTGTGATTCAGGACGTTAGACAAAGTGGACCACAATATAACTTATCGCTCCATTTACTTCCATTCATAATTTTTTCAGCCAAGGGACCCACAGGCAGACCAGAAGGGGAGGAGACATAGGCTCCCCATAACTGGTAGATCTTATGGCCCGATCCTCCTCAGGCCTCATACATTTTATTCCATACCTTATCAAACTGTTTTTATGTATTGCTGTCCTGTGACATTGTCCTTTCAATATTTAAACAATATTTCACTAACATTTTCTAGTTTTTCCAATTTTGCAGAATAATTATTTTTATAAACTAGTGAACCCCATTGGATATCTTATATTTTCAATATTTTGAAATAAACATATCTCTGGTGTTAATGCCAATTCACGATTGCAAACTCTGGACATCCACCTCTGAGTTTGCTCCCAAACTTCTTGAATTTTTCTACAGTTCCAAAAAGCATGAACAAGGGAGTCTCTTTGTGTGCTCCCTTTTAAACATTTATCCCAAGATTTACAATAACATTTTTGAATTTTGTTCTGCTGTAATATATGTGTTATTACTTTAAATTGGATTAATAGTAACTTTTTATTTGTAGTGACCTTATTTGTAATACATAAACATTTCTTCCACCTTCTCCCACCATCTTTAATATCTAAATTTACATTTACAATTTATTATATTTTCTAGTAACTTTTCATTACTTTCAGCTTTAATTAGAATATATGTACCCCCTATCATTCTCCTTTTTTATCTCTTTACATTTTCAAAATTTCCCTTATTACTATAGCTACTGCATAAATGAGATCTAAATTATCCTTTAACCAATTTTAAATTGCAAGTATCTGAACTTTTCTGTTTCTCTTAGTCCATATTCCTCTTTTAGTTCCTCGTATGAGTGTATCGCTCGAGTTATGATATTCGCTATTGTTTGGATTCCTAATGTCTTCCATGTTCCCCAATTAATTTGTGCATTTTGAATCTTTATAGACGGCTTGTTCCATATTTGTACACCTCTTGGAATTTCAATTTTATGTCCTATATGCTTTATTTTTTTCTTCCAATAATTTATTGCACTATTGATTATGAAGTTTGCAGTAATACTTTTTTGATTAAGGAAAGTAATGGACAGGTAATTTTTAGGCATTATCTGATAGTTTTCCATTTCTATCCATTAATTTTTGTTTGCATTATTTATTATATTGTCAATATAAAACATTTGAGCTGCATGGTGATAATATTGTAAGTTAGGTAGATTCAGACCTTCCTCCTCCCATGGGTAAAACAGTTTTTGCTTCAGTCTACGAGCTTTATTTGACCAAATGACATATGATTTAATTGAGTTGGTCTCTCTAAAAAAATGCTTTTGGTGGAGTGATTGAGATGGCTTGGAATATGTACCAAAACTTTGGCAGCCATTTCATCTTCAATTTATTCTACCAATTGTATTTATTTTGAGGTCCGACCACTTCTGTCTTTTTTTAACCCTTTTATTAGTGGAAGATAATTGTCTTTAAGAGTTGAGTTTTATCTGTACTAATGTAGCAACCAAGAAATTTAATTCTGTGTTTGTACTTCAAATTGTTCAGTTTTCCAAAGTATGTATGCTTTAATCTACTACTAATAATTCTGTTTTTTCTGTGTTAATTTTATACCCTGATAAGTAGAGAAATGTGTCATTATTACCTTTTATCTTATCAGTCTCTCTCTTTTTTTTGGCTAATGGCTCTACTGGTAATGCAAATAATGATCATGACAGGGGATCTCCCTGGGCCATGCCTTTATTTAATGGAAATTAATCCGAGAATTTCATTTGTATACACTTGTGCCGTTGGTGACTTACAAATAATTTTATACATATTTTAAAATTCTTAGAAAGCTGTAAACTTCCAACCCTTTAAATAGTTATGCTCTCTCAAGTAGGTTGAAAGCTTTTTCTACATCTACTGCCATAAGTGTCAGTCTATTTTATTTTTCTTTGCATATTGTATTAATGATAAACATGTCCTAGTATCTGTTCTTAATTCTCTGTTCTGTATGAATCCTGTCTGGTTTTAATGGATGATCAAAGGTAGAATTTGAGCGAGTCTATTTATAACTTCAGTAATAAATGTTTTTTATCACAATTTATTAGACTAATAGGTTTGTAGTCTGCAGGAGAATCACAATCTCTTCCTGGTTTTGGTATTACCGTAATAATTGCGTTGTACATTGTTTGAGATAGAATATTATCTTTTTGAGCCGTGTTCACTACTTCCATTTAAAGAGTTTAAATATTTGACCGATCTGTTGCCTCCCGGCCATCGGGCGGTAGTAGCAAGGCTGGAGGATGTCGGCCTGGGGTTGGCCGCCTGGGACTTCGGTCTGCTCACGGGCCTGGCGCGACGTGTCAGGGGTACCCGAGTTGGTGGTGCGCCGGGTTCCGGCCTCGCCGCGGGGGCCCTGGGACGCTGGCGGTGCCTGGGGCGTCTCTTATTGGCGGGGAGGCTTTTTACCATCTAGCACAGGCGCTCTTTTTAACGGGGTGCGCTTGGGACGGGAGGGGGGGGGGTGTTGAGGGGGAGGGGGGGCTAAACTCAACCTGGGTGTCTAGTGACATGTGTTTTGTTAGCAGTGTGAATGTTGGGAAGGATTTAGGTATGCCCCTGGGATGGGGGCTGGTGGATTTCCGGGGCCCCCATGGGGCTCGGGGGTGCCACTGCCATGGGCCCCGACTTGACGTACTGGGGCCTCCCACCCCTGGTGGATCGGGCCGAACGGGGGTGCCTATTGGAGTCAGCAGGGGAGCTGGCTCCCTGGGATTGGCAATGGTCACCCCAGTTATTTTCTCCCCATCCCCATGCCTCTGTCCACCTGCTCCTTCATTCTACCATTCACAAGGCCTTGGGACGTGGACACGTCACTGGGGTGCAGGATGGAGCTTCCGTCTTCGCTACCCGGTGGCGGCCTGGGTCCCGATTTTATTGAGCAACTTAGACACTTACACTTGCAACATTTACATGGAACACACATGTAGAGACCTGGCGGTGGGGCGCATTGGCGCTGGGGGCGGGACCCCTCATGGGGGGCCCCTTACAGGGGCCCGTTGTAGGGGGCCTCGCCTGCGGTGCCGGCACCCACTGTTTAAACGCATCTAGACATTGAGGGCCCGGGGGGGAGATGGGGGTACCCGGCAGTATTCCCATGTCCCACCCCTCTGTTTTAAGTGCACATTAGAACAACACGCAACAACACCACATTGAGCCAGGGGAGAGAGGCTGGGGGGTCTTTCCACAACCCTGTTCGTTGGACCATCAGGGGTCGGAGCCCGGATAGAACATCAGGCCGTCTGGTCGGGGTCCTGGGCTGGTGGGCTGCTCTTGCCGGTGTGGGGGCCTTGGCGGTCTGCTTGTCCCCATCCTGGTGGGCAAAGGGGTCTGTCTCCTGGGTGCAGGGGCAGGGTGCTCTATTGGGGTCTCTGTCCCTGGGCCTGGGAGCATGGAGTATAGTGTACGTATGGGGGGTATGAATGAGTGTATAGTCCTTTTTTTCGTATGTCCTGTATTTGTAAGAATGTGTACGCATGAGAGGGAGGGTACGTATGAGTGTCTCTGTCTGTCTATGTCTACCTGTCAGGTTGGGTGTTTGGCTGCTCTCTGGCCTGATGCATCTTCTTCCCTCCCCGTCACTCCCTGTCGGTGATGGATGCTCCTGCCCGCTGGTTGATGATGGCTCTCGATGCCTGGGGCCGGGGGTCCCGGTTGCGGCCCGGCTCGGTCCTGGTGCATGTCGGGCGGGTCCTGGGTGGTCCGGTGTGTCGGGCCCGAGTTCCCTCCTTGGATTGACTGGGGCACCTCTTATGGGGGTGCCGGGGTTGTAGAGTAGGTTGGTGCCGTCCGGTGGATCGGTGGGGACCGTGCCTGGCGCCCAGGCCTCCTGCCGGTTCCAGGACTTCTGCTGGCTGGTCTGTTCACCTGGGGGGGCTGTCCGGCATTGGCTGGGCCCCTGATCTTGGCGCCCTGCGTGGGGCGGGATCTGGACCCAGGAGATGGAAGATCTGGATGTCCAGGTGCCGGCTGGGCGCGGCCTGGGGAGGGCGTACATCCGCTGTGGCTCTAGCTGTGGCTCCCTGGCATGTGGGTGTGTGGGGGCGGGCCGGGTTGTTGGCGATGGGTATTGGTCCGGGGTGGCGGCGGCGTGTGTTGTCCGTCGGTTGGCTGCGGATCCCCCTTGCCTGCGGCGGCGGGGGGGGCCCTTGTCGGCTGGTCCCTGGTTGGGGCCCTGCTGGGGGGCGGGGTGCCCCTGGTCCCCGTGGCCTCCGGATCCTGATCCGGGCCCGCCCTGGCGTAGCCGGTTTCCGGCGGAACCCGTGGGCTAGTCACTGCGATCTCTCGGGCCCTAGCATTGCTGCTGATGGGTGTTCCCCTGGGGCTTCCATCTGTTCCTCCCTTGGTGGGTGATCGACCCTGCGCTGATCCGCCTGTGGCCTCTGTACTCTGTGGGACCCTGGATGCATACATCTCCTGCCTCTTCCATGTCTGTGTCGATTCCTGTAGGACGGATTGACGGTTCCTTACACCAGCTATCAATCACTTGCATGGGGAAACCTTATTCCGACCTGCATGCTCGCACACACACATAGGTGTGGGGACATTGGTGTGGACGGGCATATCTTAAGCTGAGGTTATCATCATTAGTTAGTTGTTCACAGGAGCTTACCAGAAACATTTGTATTATGTTCATTAATCCATGCTTGTGTGTAGTGAATGTGTAATTCTTAGTTTATTCTACTAGATCCGAACTAGTGGTTTGGTTCTGTACAGTTTGTTGTTTTTGTTCTTTATTACTGTTTCTCTGCCGGACGGCAGAGAAACAGTCCCGAGGACTGGGATGTTTTCTTGTGTTCTTTGTTTGCCTCCCTGTCTTGTGTCGTCAGTTCGCGCCTCTGTTGGTCCGGTTTCTTTTCTTCACCTTCTTCCTTTCTTCCTTCTTGTCTCGGTTTAGTTTCCATGACGTCAGGAAATTGAACCCACAGTAATCACTAATAAAGATTTTTCATACATATACATCATGTGGCGTACTACAGCGAAGCTGTAATACTCTGCTTGGGAAAGTAAAACTGTTGGGCTTGTACTTGGTACTCAGACACCAATTCTGAGTAGCATACTGCTAGACAGGACACGTTAAAATATTTGACCAAAATGTTAAATAAATTGAATTGGTATTTTCCATCTATTCCTGCAGCTCTTTTTAAAGGGATTATTTTCATTGCAGACTAAACTTCGTCACAGGTAATATATTTTCTAAATTGTTCCTTCTGTTCTACTGTTAAATGTTTGAAGTTAAGTGATTTAAGGAAGGGAGTGGTGTCCGGATCTTTTATTTCTGAAGTGCATATATAGATTTTCATAGTATAATTTGAAGTCATTATTAATCAACTGATTGTAGGTATAAATTACATCTGATGCTTTTTTTTTATCGATATAGGTTCTCTCTTAACTACTTTTTAACTAATGAGGCTAAATGTTTACCTGATTTATTATTGGAGATATAATCCAGTTTATTTGAGTTATGTCTAATGTTGTAGTAAAAAAATATCTAAATTTAATTTACTTCCTTGAATTTATGTTAATTCAGTATTACTAGCTTGTTTCTGCAATCTATTTATTTTGTCTGTCATTTGATTTATTTCCTTATCTAATTCTGCTTTTTTTATCTGTGAATCCTATCATTATACTCCTTATATAATCTTTAAATGTATCCCATAATATATAAATTTCAGGTCTAGTTTCTGGATTAGGGCTGGATGATATAGAAAAAGAGCATATTGATAAAGGAATAGTCATTTCGATTATCAATAATTATTGATATATATCAGAAAATATAAAAAATATATTTTAAGTACCTCCACGGTCCTTTTGTTATTCTTCAATGAACTAACTTTAACTAAGAATTAAATTAATTAATTTTCACATGCTTTTTTTTATCAGAACTAAGTTTGTAAGATACAGAAACAAATCAACAGACCTGAGTAACATCAGTAAAAAAAAAAGGTAATATTATTAACCATTATATTATATATTTTTCTTTTAATAATGTTAGTTATTTAAATTAAAGGCTTATCTTGATGCTTTTTAATCTTTTAAATTTTTTTTGATACCGTCTAATAAAAATAGCTGAAACCTTTGTTTTAATTTGTCAATAAAGCTTATTCTAATTCAGTTTAGCTCTGGTTTAGCTGTTAGCTAAAGCTAACCAGATACTTACCAGAGAGCAGATGGTGTCCAGAACACTGAGCCTTTTCCAGTCACTGAGAGCTGAAGCCGGCAGTTCTATCCAACCCTGTAGTGTTTTTTTAAAGCGTTTTTTGCTTCTGAGGACTGGGAACAGAACCCAAGGGACATTTTGAAAGCCACAGGTGTTGGCAGCACGAGGCACAGGGGTTGTTAGCACCTGGGTACGTTTCTTGCATCTCTCTGTAACAGATTCGCAGCGAGCCGGGAGAGGGGAGTCCTGCTTAAGACAGCTGATCGTAGTTTTATTATTGCTACGTTTATGTTTTAGTACATGGAGAATCTGTTCAAAATAGGACACAACCTTTACCTCGGCCAATGAAACATTTATCCGGAACAACTTCCTACGCTGCTCCCTTGCTGTAAACATCTGACGGTGGGCAAAGTTACGGCAATGGTTCGCTTAGGGGCTATCAAAAGATTCTGCTTCAGCTCAAATCATTTAATCCTTTTTGTGGTTTGAAAGGAGAGAGGGGTGGCTGACAGAGTGGGGCTTGGTGGTGCCACAGCCGTGGACCCTGAATTTGTCGTGCCATTTAGGAGTTTGTCTGGCCTTGATTGGGTCCCTGGTCTCGGCAATCTGCGTGGGGTAGGATCTGGAATCGGGAGCTGGTATATCTGGTTGTCCAGGTGCTGGCTGAGCGTGGTCTGGGGAGCTTAGGTCTGTTGTAACAGTGGCTCCTTGGAATGTGGGGGGTGGGGGTGGCTTGCTGTTGGCCCAGGGTTGGCAGCGTGTGTCGTCCGTCAGCAGGTCTCTGGTCGGTCCCTGCTGGGGGGCGGGGCGCCCCGATACCTGGTGTCTCCAGGTCATGGACCAGGCCCGCCCTGGCATAGCCGGCACCGGCGGAGCCCGTGGGCTCGTCCCTGCGATCTCCCGGGCCCTGGCATAGTATTTGTTGGGTGTCTCCCTGAGGCTTCCATCTGGTCCTCACTTGGGGGTGCGCTCGGTCCTGCGTTGGTTCGCCTGTGGCTCCTGGACTCAAGGGCACTCTGGTTATATATATCCCCGACCTCCATGTCTGCATCAATTACTGTAGGATGATTGACGGCTCCTTACTCCAGCTATCAATCATTTGCATGAGGAAACCTTATTTGCACCTGCATGCTCACACACACACATAGGTGTGGGGACATTGTTGTGTACATATTCTTGGGCTGAGGTTTTCAACAGATAGTTGGTGCCAGGGGATTTCCAATGGCATTGGTATTGTATTTAGAAAGCCATTTTTGTGTATTGTGATTGTGTAGGTGATATTAGTGGATCTGTTTTGTTAATGTTCCGTTCTATTGGCGTTTTTTGTTTTGTTTTTCCCACTTCTCTGCCGTGCAACAGAGGTGGAGGACTGGGATGTTTTCTTGTGTTTTTATTTACCCTCCCTATCTTGTATCGTTACTTCACACTCCTATCTGTCATGTTTCTTTTAATCTTCTTTCCACAGTCGTCAGCATGCTGTGCAACCACTTTAAATGGTATCTGCTTATTAATTAATATTTCTATACCTCCACTTCTGGAGGTGAATGCAGCTTCAAATGCTTCCCCCGCCCATTGCTTCTTAAGCTGTTCAATCTGCTCAGGTAAAAAATGGACCTCCTGATATAACGCAATGTCAGCAGACACTTCCTGTAAACGTTGCATTGCTTTTATTTTCTTTGTACCCTCCTGTAAATCATTTACAGTACTATTGAAAATGGAAAAGGATTTTTTTCTCCAACAAAATTTGTATTCATACTTGAACAGTCCTAAATCACGTCCCAGTGAACTGCAGAAAACCACTTATGAATCATGCCCAGGGGCTTCCAGAATGTGAGACAGGTCTTTATTGGCTAGAAAGTCTCATAAAGGACCCCAGATTTTGTTGAAGTTTTGTTGCTTGCCCCTGATAAGATATGTAATCTTCTCCAAGGGCAGAGTTGTTGTCAATTTGCGCAACCATCTGCCTATTCTTGGTCTGTCCACCTCCTTCCAAGCACATGCAATGACTCTTTTAGCCAGCAGAAAGCTATAGCCCAAAATAATTGCTGTTCAAGCCTTAAGCACAATTAGCTGGGTAAATTCCTAACAGGAAAAGTTTTGGTTCGAAATTTATTTTTATCTTTAAAATATCCTCTATACACAGTTTTACCTCTTCCCACAAGTTCTTTATTTGGGAACATTGTCACATACAATGAAAAATTGTGCCCTTGTCCTTTTCACATTTTACACAGAAGTCTGGTATGTTCTATATTGAATTTATTAACCTTAATGGGGGTCGTATACGTACGCATTGCCCAGTTACATTGCAGAAATTTTAAACGCGTGTTCACTGTTTGTGATTGAGCCTTGCTACATGCCCTTTCCCACTCCTCAACAGAGATGTTCTCCTTTATGTCTTCTCTCCAGGAGTTGAGCTTATTTAGTGAGGTTTCTGAAGATTCTCTTACCCTTTTGCTAAATAGTTTAGAGATTAAACTCCTTCCCTGGCAGTCTTTCACCAACATTTCTTTGAGTGATGATAGAACTGGAATGTACAAAGAATCGTATTGTTTTTTGTTCTATTAAAGTCCCTTAGCTTTGTGTTTAACAGCAATTTCTTTAAAGGACATCAAATTGTCCCCATCCGGGCAGCAAAGGTCTGCTATTTTCCTGACTCCCTGTTTAGCCCAAATCTTAAAACCCCCTCCAGGCGAGGAAATAATTAATTTTATCCATATTGGATTGAATAATGAGAGAGAATCTTTTCTCTAAGGGATTTTTTACCTTGTTGCCAAACACTTATCATGTTCCTGACAATAGGATTCTTAGTACTCTTTTTAACTTTCTTAATGTTGGCAGAATACAGGTATATGGGCATAGGAAACTTTAGAATGTGGACTTCCCTCTCTCTCCACAGTGGTGCATTATCCTGTGTAATAGAACATGAGTGTTCTGCCCTGTGCAGCCCAGTAGTTCCATAGTGGGTTTGGGCATCTAAGAACTCATCTATCAAATGGCAAGTATAACAATGATAGACGCAGTCTGGGACGTTTGTTATTCCATAGTAACCTAATGAAAAGTGTTTTTAACTGAGGAATAAACAGTTTGATGAAAGGCAGTGGTAAATTCTTGAACAAATACAATATCTTAGACATTACATGCATTTTAAGAATATGGGAATCATTCTTTTCTGAGATTTTTCACAAAAACTACAATAATGCTAGGACATTATTTGCTACAGTGGAGAGACTAACTACTCCTCCATTGACAGTACCTCCTGAACTAAACTCCACCAGGGCCTATAATGAATTTGCCAACTTCTTTACTGAAAAGATCTTGAACATCAGAAGGTCAATCAGTACATCAGCTCCAAACCCAATACCAACTATGAGCCCAATTAACACCCATGCAGAGAAAAGGACTAATTTCCAAATAATAACTACGCTGACTCTGAGAATCTCACTGTGTTGCAGAAAACGTAAGTAGGTCATTCATATTTATAACTCTGAGAAACTAAGCCCCGCCACCAGCTGCTTGGATATCTTACCAACAAGTTTTCTAAAAAAACGTCTTCCAAGCCATCAGGACAGATCTGATCCAAATAGTTAACTCATCCCTCCTATCAGGTGTCTTCCCCAAAGCCTTAAAAACAGCAGTTATCAAATGAATACTAAAGAAGAAGAACCTAGACAGCACATTAATGCAAAACTACAGATCAATCTCTAATCTCCCATTTATCGGTAAAATTATTTAAAAAGCTGTGTTCCAACAGTTAAACAACTTCCAAAGAATGAACAACCACTTTGATATTTATCTGTCTGGTTTTCATAGAGTACCGCAGCACCGAGAGTGCCCTTGTCAAAGTTTCCAATGACATCCGTACAAATACTGACCGTGGTAAAACCACAGTGCTGATATAATTAGACCTAAGTGTTGCGTTTGACACCGTTGACCATTATATATTACTGGAACGTCTAGAGAGCTGGGTCGGACTCTCTGGTACAGTACTCGACTGGTTCAAATCTTACCTCAGGAACAGGAATTTCTTCGTGTCGATTAGCCAAATCTCATCATAAAACACAGAAATCACATGGGGGGTCCCCCAGGGCTCCATCCTAGGGTTCCTCCTCCTCCTAGCATCTGCATGCTCCCACTAAGCCAAATTATAACCACCAATGCTATTAGCTGCCACAACTATGCCAACAACACTCAGCTTTATATCTCAATGTCACCAGGTGATGTTGAACCCATCCAAACCCTTAATAAATGCAGCAACTTAACAACTGGATGTCCCATTACTCTCTCCAACTGAAAAAAACAAACCCAAAAAAGATCCACTACATATCAGTAATCAGCTTAAACAGGCTGGTAGAAACTACCAACCAGGCCAGAAATCTAGGTGTAATAATGGACTCAGACCTGAACCTTCTAGGGTCACATAAAGGCAATAACAAGGTCAGTTTTCTATCACCTGAGGAACATTTCCAGGATTAAAGGACTGACGACACAAGGAGACCTATAAAAACTCATCCATCCATGTACCTTTAGCCACCTTGATTACTGTAAAAGTATCTTCACAGGCCTACCTAAAAAAAAAAAAAAAAAAATCAGACAGCTTCAGCTGATCCAGAATGCTGCTGCTCGTGTTCTCACTACAACCAAGAAGATAGAACACATCACCCCACTTCTAAAGTCACTACACTGGCTCCCTGTAACTCAGAGAATAGACTTCAAAGTGCTTTCATTAGTTAATAAATAATTAAATGGGCTAGCACCAGAGTACATTAACAATCTATCATGTTACAAACCATCCAGATCACTGAGGTCCTCCAGCTCTAATTAACTGATTGTCCCTAGAACCAGAACCAAATATGGAGAGGCAGCTTTTAATTTCTATGCTCCTCACATCTGGAACAAACTACCGGGAGAATGAAAAGCTGCAGACAGGCTGAACTCTTTTAAGTCTAAAATTAAAACGTACCTATTTAGACTCGCTTATGAGTATTTGATCCTATTAATGCTTTTTACTTGCTTGTTTTAAATTTTCATACAAATTATTGTCTTGATTACTGTTTTTTTTTGTAAATACTTTCCTGTATTTTGATATTCAAAGTGATTTATCCTCTCTTTTCTCTGTTCTAATTTTAATCATGTAAAGCACCTTGAATTGCCTTGTGTTGAAGGGTGTGTTACAAATAAAATTGCCTTGCCTATTTATTTCCCCATTATTGACACTGATAAAGATGTCCATATACAGTAGCTAAAGAGTTTGAGACATCCTGCAACCTTAATACCCAAGTAAGTTAAACAATTGACCACTTTAAATTGTGCAGCAACCTCAGTTAGATTTATATTTTCTTTTTCGTTTAAAAGCATAATTGATGTTTTAGATTTGTTGATCTTATAGCCTGACACCTTACCAAATTCCCTAATCAAGTCTAATAGTGCAGGGATGGTTTTGTTAATATTTGTAATAAAGACAATTATGCCCTCAGCATATAGAGGTAAACAGTGCTCTTTTTGTCCGATAGTTATACCAGAAATGCTATTGTGCGACCTTAGTGCGATTGCCAAGGGTTCAGTTGCCAAGATAAACAACAAAAGGAGACAGAGGGACCCCCTGTCTGGACCCTCTATTTTGTTTTTATGGCTTTTGAAACATTATTATTCGTCAAGATCTGCGCATAGGGTTCATTATAGAGTAACCTTACTCAATAACAAAAATTATCTCCCAAACCAAAGCATGCCAGAATCTCAAAAATCCTGTCAAAGGCTTTTTCAGCATCAATCGACAGGAAAGCGGTGTCCGGAGCCTTCTTTTGATCATTAGGCGTCTCTCCACTAGTACCTTTTGCCAAGCCGGTACTTTGGTAACGCGACTCGGCACGGCTCGACTAGTTAAGTGTTGCTTCACAGTTGCAACAAACCAGAGCGTCTCAAGTGAGCGGTTGCGTCATGTGGTGGGCGGCGTCAGAGTACGTAGCGGGAAGTAAACAAAGGCTCGGAGTGGAAGAAGAACAATGGTGACCTCATTAGCGATCGTGAGCTTTTTGCTCAGTTCGTGGATTTCTGTAGTCTCACATCGAAGAGAAAGCCTCTCTTATCGAAGAATTCAGACCCCTGAAAAGCTACTTACTGCAAGGAAAAATACGGTGGAGTAATGCAAAGAGTGTGAGAAGCTCTGCAGGAGAATGACGCGACAAGACCCCGGCAGCTTGTGTGGGTAAGCCGATGCAAATACTACCCCGGTGTGGTGGGCTATAAATATGGTCTGGGTATTTATTAATTCGCTAAAGCCCAGCGTAAGAACCGATGTTAACAAGTTGGCTTTATAAGTATTGTGTGTGTGCGTGTTTCAGATGACTGCTCTGTGAAGTTGTCGTAGCCGACCTTCGGTTTTGTTGTTTAACCGGGCCTTGCAGTGATGAGACGTTCTTCTGGGTTTCACCGAAGCTCAGTGCTACAGAACTTCAGGATGACGGAACAAATTCATCTACATGTGCAGCAAACTACGTCCAGCGCTGGAGCGACGCAGC
The DNA here is from genome assembly GCA_028564705.1 of Apricaphanius iberus. Taxonomy (NCBI): domain Eukaryota; kingdom Metazoa; phylum Chordata; class Actinopteri; order Cyprinodontiformes; family Aphaniidae; genus Apricaphanius; species Apricaphanius iberus. Next base: position 87,944 of record JAPXFQ010001399.1, on the reverse strand, counting down.
TTTTCGCCTCTGTGTCCACTTAAAGAAAGGAGTTGCCATATACATGCTAAGAATTCTATGAATTACAAACCACAACTGTATGTTTTGTAATAAAGCTGTGTGCTTTGAAAATGTTTTCAGTTTTTTTAAATCAGCACTACAATGTGTTTTACAGATAATATCCCATCTTTGAGTAGTCTTAGGCTTTTCATCAGCTTTCAAATGTATGCAGTTTACTTATTTAGCAGCGCAAGACTTTTTTACTTTAAACAGCCAGAGCAATAGTTGCTATCAGATTTTAAAAAATGTTGCTGAACCCTGATGCCAGATATAATATTGTAAGATGATTCCACCAACCAGCGTATAATGAAACTGCAAATGATAATACAAGCGTATACCTTGGACATTTTTATTGGACAGGTATAGAAAAAGTTCAGAAACAAAAGTCCAGTTGCACATGTCTGTGAGTCATGGTTTGGTCTGCAGCATCCCAGGAAGACTTGATTGAAGGCATCGTGTCATCTCCACGCTCCGTAAGCCGGTTTCCTGCTTCTGCTCCATCAGAAGGTGTTATGCAGCTGGATAGGTTAATATTGTGAATAAAATATACAAGCGGCATGAAATTTGCTTCTTACCGAGAATACGAGACAGCGAGTTCAGGATTTCGGCGTTCTCCGTTTCTCTGCTTCGGCCTGCAGGTGAGAGCCATCGGCTATGAATCACAATCAGCTCCGACTCCTCCTTGATAACCCTCTCACAGCGAGAAGCTCCATCCAGCTCACACAGAATCTTCTCTTCAGCCAACAAACTCAGAAATGCTGAAACTCTATTTGAATCCCAGCACTGGGTTTTAACGTTGTCATTGTTCTTCAGCAAACACTAAACACATCCACTCGCTGTAGCGAGCTTTCAAAAGTTATTAAAACACGCTTTCAAGTTATTCTCCAGTGACTCTGCCCTCCAGCCAATCAGTGACCGACAGCCGTCTGACGTCGCTTTTCAGTACCAGTTCAGCACGGATGGAATTACAGCTGAGGTGGTCCGAAAAATAGTATCGGCTCGGAGCGGCTCTGCCAAACTCCTGCTGGTGGAGAGTAAACGTTACTGCGGCCGAGTCGATCCAAGCCGAGTCAAATCGTACTGGTGGAGAGATGCCTATAGAGAATATTCAGAATCCTTTTGACATTATGGAAACCTTGTCTACTGCAAATAAACCGATTCTGATCTCCTTCAATTATCTTAGAAATAATTTATCTGATTCTTCTCGCTAAGACTTTGCTGGGTATTTTCAAATCTGCATTTAAAAGACTGAAAGGTCTAGAGTTTTTGCAGTAATTAATTAACACCTGCCTTTGGAAGCAAGGTGATTAAGACACCTCTTAAAGACAATGGCAAAGTCTCATTTTGAAAGGACTCCAAAACATTTCTAAAAGTGGTTTTAGCAATCTACTTTTTTTATTTTATTTTTTTATAAAGTTCAAGTGGGACGCCATCAGGACCTGGAGATTTCCCTGATTTAGTACAATCAATTGCAGCCGCTAGTTCTTTCAGTGTAATATCTTTCACCAACTGCAAAGTCTGCAAAGCTTCTGTAATCTGAGGTATATTTGTTATCTAAAAACGCTTTTAGATCTATGGAAGAAAGACATGTGAATTCTTTAATCTGCCAAAAGAAAGGACGACATTTGGAAGAAATGGCGAAAGCTGGAAGAGATATGAAAGCAATGGCGGGAAAGCTCAGCTGTGCTGTGAATGAGAAGGAGTGGGGCGATTTTGAAGAAAGTGGAAGTGATATGGAAATGAGTTTTAGACAGGAGCAGGTAAAGGAAAAGAGAGCATATCATTGCGAAGGAAGTGAAAGTAGGAAACAAAGGAGAATAATGTATAGTGATGAAGAAAGAAGTACAGACGAAAGGAAAGAATTTAAAGTCATATTGAGGTTCAGAGAGGGAAATGGGGTTCAGGCTTTGAATCCAGTAAAGTTGACGACAGTATTGAAAAATCAACTAGGAGACATTAAACTTGCTAAAGTACAGAGAGATGGAAATTTGCTAATACTGTGTAAAAGTAAAGAGCAGTGTGAGAAAGCTTGCAAAATGAAGGAAGTGGGAAAATGTAACGTAATTAGTGCAAGTAAGGTGGGAATGGGAGAAAGAGGAGCAAAAGGGGTGATTTGGGGGATACCACTTGAAATGTCAACAGATGAAATAAAAGCCAATATAAAAGGTGGTAAGATAAAGGAGGCAAAACGGCTGACAGCGTTTAAAGAAGGAGTAAGAAGAGAAACTGGGAGTATTTTATTGGAATTTGAGGGGGAAAATCTACCTACAAAAGTGACTCTAGGGTACATAGCATACTCGGTGAGGGAATATATCCCAAAACCTTTAAGATGCTTTCAATGTCAAAGGTTTGGACATACTGCCGCCGTATGTAAAGGGAAAGTAAGATGTCCTAGATGTGGGGAGGACCATGAATATGAAAACTGTGGAAGAAAGATGCAACCAAAATGTTGTAATTGTGGAGGAGAGCACAGTGTGATGTATGCAGGATGTCAGATAATGAAAAGGGAGATGCAAATACAGCAAGTGAGAGTTAAAAACAAGACATCATATGCCGAAGCCATAAAAATGGTAGATCAACGAACAGAGGACAGAAATGGAGGAGTTAGGGAAGAACCTAACAATAGGAGGATTGGAGAAGAAGAAGGGAAAGTATGGGTGGATCTAAAGAAACTTGTCACATTCATAGCTGGAGTGATAAATGCAACAATGGAGACCAAATTAAAGACTGAAAGAATTCAAATCATTGAAAAAAGCAGCAGTAAATCACCTAGATATCAACGATCTTACATGGGAGGAAGTAAGAAGCAATCTAAGTACTCAAGCAAGTCAGGACATGGGAAATCCGGGGTAATAAATGTTGAGGATTTTACAATGGCTTGCACGGAGTTAATAGCTAATGGACAGGAGTTTAAAAGGTATATTGATCAATCAGATTTTAAACCTGACATCATATGTATTCAAGAGTCATGGCTAAAAGTAGGGGTTGATTTTAAACTTCATCAGTATATAGAAGTTAGGTGTGATAGATTAGGGGGAGTAGGTGGTGGGTGTGTGACATTTATTAATAATAATATTAATTTTAGAATTGTAGAGATAGGAAAAGAAGAAGAATTTGTAATAGTGGAGGTATTTACAAATCAGGGAAAAATTATTATAATTTATTATAATCCATGCAAAAGATTAGAAATTTAAAAAATAAGATTGAGAGTTGGGATTAATAGTAGACACGTATTTGTTTGCGGTGACTTTAATGCACATAGCACGGTGTGGGGGGCCAGGAAAAAAGATGTGAATGGGGAAATAATGGAACAAATTATGGAGGAGGCAAATTTGGTATGCATTAATGTTGGGAGAGGAACTCGAATTGATGTATATACAGGTAAAATGTCAGCATTAGACATAACATTAGTATCTAGTGAGTTGGCAGGAATAAGTGAGTGGGAAGTACTAGAAGACACAATAGGAAGTGATCATTGTTTAATTCTAACAAAACTTTTTGAGACTAGAGGGATGATAATGGAAGCAAGGGAAGGGAGGTGGATTTTTAAAAAAGCTAAATGGGATCATTTTAGAAATAATTGTGAGAAAGGGAGTTCAAAAGTAGTGATGTCAGATAAAGTAGATGAAATAGAAGCTTTTAGAAGTGTGATCATTGAAGCTGCAGAGTTGACAATAACAAAAACTAAAGGAAATACAAGGGAGAGGAAAAATGTACCATGTTGGTCTGAAACCTGTGAAAAAACAATTAAAGCAAGAAATAAAATCTTAAAAATACTAAGGAAAACACATAATGTGGAAAATTTACTAAAATATAAAAAGTTGCAAGCGGAGGTGAAGAGAGTAGTTAAAAAAGCAAAGGGAAGTTGGAGAAATTTTTGTGGAAAGATTGGAGAAATACTCCAATAAGCAATGTTTGGGGAATGATAAGAAAAATGAAATGTTTGCTTTCAGAAGTGAATTCCCCTGTGTTAAAAATAGTTTTTGAATTGGCTTTAACTAATAAGGGAAGGTAGATGTGTTTGTTAAAACATTTGTTAAAATCCATAGTACAGATAACTTATCAGAAGAAAGAAGAAGAAAGGAGAGAAACAACTAGGAGAAAAAATGAAATAGAGGAGGGAGGATATGAGGAAGATAATATTAAAAGTACTATGGATATGCCTTTTTCTTTGTTTGAGTTAGAACGTGCATTAGTAAAAACAGGTATGACAAGTCCAGGAAAAGATCAAGTATGTTATGTAATGCTAAAGCAATTAGGGGAACAAATGAAATTAAAATTATTGGAGATTTATAATATAATATGGGAAAAAGGAAAATTACCAAAAAATTGGAAAGAAGCAATAATTGTACCAATAATCAAAGTAGGGAAAGAATCAAGTAGTCCAGATAGTTATTGACCTTAGAGGCCTTAACATCTCATATAGGAAAAATAATGGAAAGGATGGTAGTTGACAGATTAACAGATTATTTGGAAAGAAATAAAAAGATATCACAATATCAAAGTGGTTTTAGGAAAGGGAGAGGCACAATGGATGAAATTGTTTATTTAGAAACCGAAATTAGAAAATCATTCATTAATAGAGTTCAGTAGCAGTCTTTTTTGATGTAGAAAAAGCATATGACATGGTGTGGAAGGAGCGATTGTTAATAAAACTGAAAAAATTAGGATTAGGAGGAAGAATGTATAACTGGATTAAAGATTTTCTGAGCGAGCGAAGTATTCAAGTTAAAATAGGAAGTACACTTTCTAGGGGGTGTAAAGTAGAAAATGGCACTCCTCAAGGAAGTGTCATTAGCCCAATATTATTTTCTATTATGATAGATGATGTGTTTCAGAATGTGGGTAATGAGTTTGGTAAGGCATTATTTGCAGATGATGGCGCAATGTGGAAGAAAGGAAAAAATATAAAATATGTACAAAAGAAAATGCAGGAAGCAATTAAAATAGTGGAAAACTGGTCATATGAATGGGGTTTCAAATTTTCAGTAGAAAAAACTAAAAGTATGGTGTTTACAAAAAGCAAGAAAGTAATGGAGAACTTAACATTATATGGAAATGACTTGGAGCAAGTAAATAATTTTAAATATTTAGGAGTTATATTTGATAAAAAATTAGTATGGAAAGATAATATAAATAAAATAGAGGAAAGATGTAAAAAAGTAATAAATACAATGAGATGTGTGAGAGGATATGAGTGGGGGGCTAGTGCTCAGGCATTAAAATATATGTACAGTGCAATGATAAGATCAGTGATAGATTATGGGAGTATAGTTTATAGTTCAGCATCTAAAACAATAATGAAAAGGATTGAAATCATACAAAGCCAAGCATTAAGAGTGTGTTGTGGAGCGATTAAAAACTACATCTATTGTAGCAATACAGGTAGAAATGGGGGATATGCCAATTCAGCTTAGAATAAAACGGCTAGCTTTAAATTATTGGGCAAGTATACAAGGGTGTGAAGACAATGAACATATAGCAAAAAGGGCACTCAGCCCATGTTGGGAAAATGAGAAAATAAAGAAGGAATATGGTAGCTGGAAAGTGCAAAAATGGGCAAAAGAGAGTAAAATTCAAGATAAAGAACAAATTAAAACGTTTTTGTATACAGTTAATCCAAAATGGATATTTCCAGAAGTGAGTGTTGATTTTAGTATTTATGATAAAATAAGAGGTAGTGGAGGAAAAGGAAACTGGGATAAAATTACAGAAGATAAATTGAGTCATTTTTGCATATATTTACAGATGGATCAAAGGACATAATAGGGGGGAAAACGGGTTTTGCATTTGTAATACCACAAATAGGATTAGTAGTTAGGGAAAGAACTCCAGATCATTTATCTGTTTATACAGTGGAGATGCTAGCCATATCATTTAGTCTGCAATGGATGGAACAAAATAGAATTAAAAAAGGAATTATTTGTACTGATTCATTATCTGTATTAGTGTCAATTAAATTAATGTCTACTAAAAGTCGAATAGATATATTGTATGACATTTATGAAACCATTTTTAGATTAAGGAAATTGGGAACAGAAGTTAAACTTTTATGGGTACCAGCACATAGGGGAGTAGAAGGAAATGAAATGGCAGATTATGCAAAAAAGGCAATAAGAGAGGGAGCCATAACAAATATTGCATATAGTGTTGCTGAAATGAAATCTATCATTAAAACATACATAATGGAAGAGTGGCAAAGCATGTGGGAGAAAGAAGAGAAAGGAAGACATTTATTTCAAATACAAGGGAAAGTAGGAAAATGGAAAAATGTAAGAATGAATAGTAAAGAGCAAAGTATAATATCACGATTAAGAATGGGACATACTGGGCTTAATAGCATTATGCATTTGATAGGGAAGCACCCTACTGGGCTTGTGTGGATGTGGGGTAGAGAAACAGTGGAACATGTTTTATGTAATTGTATAAAATATGAGGAAAGTAGAAGAAAACTCAGGGACAAATTAAAAAACATAGGAGGTGGAGGGATAAATGTAAAGAATTTGTTAGATGGTGAAGAAAGGAAATATAAATGGATGCTTGGGTATTTAAAACAAAGCCGTTTATTGAATCGAATTTAGTTTTTATTTTATTTTATTTTTTTTATTTTTTTTTTAAATTTTTTTATTTTTTTTTTTACGCTCTTACTCCGACTCACACTCCAGCATAGTAGGTGGCGGAAATGCACCTAGACGTTAGATGCCACCCGCCAATAAACAAGAAGAAGAAGAAGAGAACCCTTGCCAGATTATTGAAAGCGCTTGTGTCAGCAGTAGTCCAGCATTCTTCCAAGATCCATGTTTTTTGCCCTCCTGTGTATGACTTTTTTTTGTCGCCTAGCCCCAGTCAGATCCTTCCTGGCTGTCTGACTCACGGAAACCGTACCTATGCTCTTCAACCACGATTCCAGCCTAGCCCCTTTGATGAGTATACCACCCTTTGCCTCTATGTGTATCATCCTTGCTTGTCCCTCTCAACCTTGTCTTTTTTTTTTCCCCGTCCTGAATTTGACTCACAGTTGCTTGAGTCTGCAAGCTTAACTGCCTAAGGCTCTGTCTGAAGAGAAGCACTTGGAAACTTCTCCACCAAGCGGTGCGCTCTCCACCTGACCTCTGATCAGGGTCTGCCTCCCAGCTCTGATGTCGCCACATCTCCTATCCTCAAGCAGCAGGTCAGTGGCACAGAACAACCTTGCCACACTTTCCCTGTGGAGGATTGTGTACTCAGCTCCCCTGTTTCTCTGCTGTGAGCCTGCAGCTGTTCAGGTTCCTTCCCAAAGAAATCAGAGCTAAATAAAACATTTGCATTCACCCATTCCTGTATTGTGGCTGACATTGAGGGTCCTCCTGGTTTATCACTACAAATGCTATTTATTTGGCTCCTATAAATGCTTCCCATCTGATATTGCTGAAGTTTCTGTTGTATTAGTTTCAAAATAGACTAATTTGTCTTTGAAAGAAACAAAGCCAGGGTCAGCCAGCCATTTTTTGTTTACAGCGCCAACTCTTAGGATTTCTCACTAAATTTGAGTCTCGATATGCTAATGAATTTGAGGAATGGTCCGAAATTAGAATCTCATCGTAAATGCATTCCTTGATCTTATGTCTTAGCTCTGCAGATTCTTGAGTAGGATTTGTGTCACCAGATTAACATGAAAAATGTAAAACTTCCCCCCAGATATCTATTAAGTTCATTCCTTCATAAATTGCTGTATAACTGCCCTAATACGTCTGAGACAGGTCAAAACCTGAGCTCTGGTCCCTCTCTGGATCTAACATACAGTGTCACGGAGAGTAGAAAGAACAAAAAACAGGTTTTGAAAAAAATCTGGGTCATCCGTATTTGGAGCATAGATGTTTGCTAAAATAATTTGTTCCATCAGGCGAATTCCTTGAATAATATATCTCCCCAGCTTGTCTTTAACAATATTTTTTATCTGGAGTGGTACTGATTGATGGGGCAAGGTAGCCACACCTCTTGCCTGAGAGTTAAATGGTGTAGAAAAGGCTATCCCTCTCTAGTTCCTCTTAATTTTCAAATAATTATTCACCATATTGGTTTCTTGCAAATATACAATATCATAATGCATCGATTGTATTCTGTTCATTACTTGTTTGACTTTTTTAAGTTTTATTAACCACGGCAGGATCTTCATATTAACATTACTAGACATTTTGTTTAGCCAGTATTGTAGTTTCCCATCACACTTGGGCACTAGTAATAAATCAAAATTAAAATGCACAAATGACACAAATAACTAATTGAAATAACAAATCTAAAACGAACAACCACACTATAACCGTTATCCAGGGCTCCAAGCCTAAATTCCCTCCCCATCTTATCTCAGAACTTCCAGATGACTGTTACAGTTCCACCTTAATGATGAAACACTGTAACTGAACAAACAAAAAAATTATCCAACCAACAAGCGACTAACCATATGGCAACCTTAAACTCTTGCAACCAGTGTATACTTTTTTTTTTTTTTCCAAAGCAAACTGCACTTGCTACGAACTAAATCAGGCCTAAATCTCAGTAATTCCTAGGAAACAGCCTAAAGTAAAATAGTTGAGTTACTTTGTTTTTTAAGTAGTGGGACTTGAATTAACATAATGGCATGCTGTGATCTATTCAAGTTTTCATTCCTAAAAAAAAATAAACAAATTAATAAACAAACTGTATCGATAGTGTATATATATTCATTCACTCATACATCTATCCTTGATTCATCCATCCATTTTCCTTTATTTTTAGCCAATTTGTTTAGGGGTCACCCCGTTCCCCCTGTAACGAGGGAAGCAGCTTTAACAGAAATGGTACATGGTCTATCAGCCTGATCAGCTGTGACCTATTTGTAAACTGCAAACTAAATCCCAGTCCGGTCAGGTTTCTTTCGACCCAAGCTGCCGTCTCGCCTCATCAAACTCCTTCTGCTTCTTGTGAACACCTGCCACCGCATCCTGATAGAGCCTTACTGGTTGAGTCTTGTGGAATATTTGTCCTGTTGTTTTGGCTTCTCTGACCAATGATTCATATCTTTAAAGTAAAGAAAGCTCATTATCAGCGTGTGGGGTGAGGATTTGTTCTGTCTCTTTGGTCCAGTTCTGTGTGTCTGCTCCAATATGAGTTTGGTGTGTCCTGGTGGCAGCTCCAGGGTGCCCGGCAGCCATTCTCAAGAAAAGTACACACGTCATCTCCCTCCGCTCCGCTAATGCTTTTTCCTCAAGGTCTACTTTTACTATCGAGGCCTTGGACTTTTGTTGGAGTGCAGCAACATTGTCTTCAGTTGTTGAAATCCTAATTTCTTTCTCCGTGATGCGCTCATTGAAATCAGTTATGTCTTTCCTGATGTTTTCTATAGCTGACAATACACCATCAAACGTGGTGGAGAACCCCGTCTTCATGTCATTAATTGCAACCAGAATAATAGCCGGCATCAGACTGGCCTCTATTCTGCCCCTCTGTTATTCTTTTGTTGGTTTTCTTTGGCTAGTGCATTTCTCAGTTCTTCCACTAGTGGGTAGTATTTCCATTTGGGTTTTATGGTTTCTTCTTTAGTTGTGTGGTGTGTGCTTCACTGCCCCCTGTGGTGATGTATTGTAAGCAGCAGGAAAAGTTCATGCATGCAGTGTGAGAAAATGCCTGGAAGAGAAAGCAAGCTTCACACCTTCAAGGCAACTTTACACAGTTGGGGAGTTTGTTGAGCCATAACCTGTAAGTAATCAATGTGTAGCTTTATTCTCTGTAAGATTTGCAACTCTTCTGTTACTCAAGAGGTTGTTTTAACTTATCAAGAAAAAAAAACGTTTTTGGTGAATGTAAAGCATAAGGAAGCTATGTTGTTAACCTTTGTTATGGTTAAAAATAAGTCAATATTGAAGCTTATGTAATTTTTTATTTTATGTTCACAGTCTTACAAAATTAAAAGAGAAAAAGCGGTCGTCAGTAAAGACACAAGACAAAGCTGTGTCCTGTTGTTCCTGGAACCATCTCTTCTTATGTTTAGCTCGCTGCATAGGTTGAATAGCCATACATTCAACTGAGGGCAGAAGAGCCTCTGTTGTAGCAGGTATTTTATCCACTCGAGTCGGGTTAGCATTAGCCTCCTTGATTTCCATAGCGTGGATGCTAGCTGAGGATTTGCTCTCGGTACTCAAATTTGCAAAGACCGGCAGCCTAGCTTGGACAGTTTTGTTTAAACTTTGACAGATTTTTCTTTGTGACTAAGGCATTACGCTGGGCTTATCAAGTGAAGAGAAGTTGTTTCTGTACTTAAAATATAACAGGATTTAGCTGACGGGGTCGCAGAGCAGATTACCAGATGTCCACTGAGTAAATTGTCATCGCGGAAGTTCAGGAAGGATTTTTATTGAACTTTTAGTTTTACTAGCCATAGTCTATGATGTAGTACAAATAGGCCTCAGAGGAACACCGAACAAGATCTATCCAGCTATTTAGGAGATTTAAGGCATTATACACTTATTTGACCTCCAAAAACACACACATCTATACCAACAACAAGAGACAAAAGTTATTTGCCCCCTCCCCTTTGCATTGGGCATTGATCCATATATATATATATATATATATATATATATATATATATATATATATAAAAAAAACCTTAAACAATACAGCTATCTTGTGATTTTTACGGTTAACTTGAAGTTCTGTATTTAGATTGAAATTAATAATAATAAAGATAAGAGAGTAGTCAGGTGATTAATCGTCCATTCTTGGGAATCTATCCTTTATTGATGCTTCTGTTTTTCGTAGATGTGAGAACACTAATTCTTCTGTTCCATCTTGGACAAGCAGCATGGCAGGGTACTTCACTTTTGTTTTGATGTTTAATTTATAGAGTCTCTCGTCAGTAGGCTCGTTGCCGTCCCGAGTCCAGCGCATCTTACCAGCCTGCAGGATCTTATGTTTTGACTGGACTTTTTGCACTTGGAACATTATCCCCTGGGTACGGTCTGTTTCTTTGCTCTCCTATGGGATGGGCCCTCTCAATATCGACCTTGCTTGGTCTTAGTCCCCATTTGGTGTTCAACAACTCGGTGCCCTTTTCCATATGTTCTGTTACACCAAAGAGTTTAAGATTCTTTTCCCTTTGGCGATTTTCAATTAAGTCAATATGTTCCATTGCATGGTCCAGATTTTGCACTAATTCAACTTTATTGATTGTCCAGCCAGGCTGCAAGGTCATGTATCTGACTGGTATGCAGTTCCATTTTATGGTCTCTTTAATCTATTCTTTTAACGAGCAATGATATGAGTGTTTGTGTATCCTTATGCATCTCCAAAGGTTTGTCAAGTTTGGTCTCAAGCTCATCAAATCTAGATGCATTTATATTCAGCATTTGGGGTGCCCTGGTGTTCATGGACACTGAAGTATTTTATTGCTGTTTTTTTTTTAATCTCAGTTCATATAACAAACTGAGGTTTTAGTTGACAAATCTGATCTGTATTACAGGTTGAGTTAAATTATTTTAGGCTCTAATTACCCGCCACATCCAGGAGCTCAACCCTTCCGAACTCTTGTATGCGCCCGCTGTCCCAGAGAAGGTCTTCGTTTGGACATATAAGCATTCTTTACATTTGCATAAAAGGAAAATCCAAAGTCTTTTTTTTCTCTTGCGAAGCAGCTGATATCAACTGTTATCTTGTGTATAGACGAGAGTGAAGCATGATTAAAATCACCACGTTGCCATAAATGCATTGAGGTGCTGGGTCTGTAGCTTTGCGAAAACTGATGACATCACATGCATGGTCGGCAACGGCTGAAAGTGCAATGTAAACAACTCCCAAAATGGCATTGGTGAACTCTCTTGGTAAATATTACGAAAGTAAGCTTACTGCCAAGAGTTCAATATTTGGGCTGTAGAGACAACACTTCACAGTAACACGTCCTGGATGACACCATCTGTTGTTAAGCACTGCTACTCCACCTTCTTTTCATTTCCTGCTCCCCTTCAGATCTCTGTCTGGAGTCGGGGAGATAATCCTGTATCCATGTCTCAGTGAATCACTTAACACTGCATTCCCGAAACTCAGGCTTAGTCTGCTATGCATCCACGCATCCTCCCTCTCAACTCATCAGGCATTTGTGGCTTCAGTAGAGGTATTATTTCTGCATTTGCAATGTTAATCAGCTGCTCCCAGCTGTAAAACCACTCATGGTTATGCATCATAACAAATTATCAAAAAGTAAAAAATTAGCATCAAAAATCCTTTCAACTTTACAGCACAAAAATCGAAGTATACAAGTCCAAAAAAAGAAAAAAGGGGGGGGGGAAAGGGAAAGCAATATCAGAAAAAAATAAACTCAACATGTAGCCAACAGAGCCACTCCAACATGTAGCCACCCAAATTCTAGAATTCAAAGGTTATAAAAAAATCAGACATTATTATTGACTTAATTAACGAATGCGCTTGTTGTTTAAAGTTATATTTATCTGTAAATGACATTAGAAGCTATACTCATCGCTGCTGTTTTGATAATTTATGTGTTAAAAGAAATTTTTGGCCACCAAGAACAGCTGATTGCAGTTAGACTGATGTCAACTGTTATCTTACCAATCATGGAGGTGTTATTAGGTGAGTTTGAGGAAAAAACATCAAATTTATTGGTCACTTCTTGTATAAAGAGCATTCAAGCAATATTGCAAAAAGTTTTTCAGAAAGAAATCAATTACCAAACTTTTAAGTTGAACTAGTGAAATAAATTAACTTTTGCACAATATTAAAATGTTTCTGAGTTTCACTTGTAAATGTGTTTGGTAGCCTGTACAAAATTTTTATTGTGAAGAGGTTAGGGATGCAACGATGCCACTTTTTTCAAACCGATATGATACTGATACTTGGATTTGAGTACTTGCAGATACCAAGTACCAATACTTCTACCATACAAAAAAATGCAATAAATTGGAAGATATGTTTTATTTATTTCTCTGCTTGTTACAAAACACAATGGTGAATTAGATAGAGAAATAAAAAATATTGATGAAAATGACAATAAAAAAACAGAAATTTCAAGTAAAGAATAAATATTTTCTGTGAAATTATTGCAGAGTTTACACATTTTAAGTACCGGTTCATGGTATTGGTGAACCTTAACAGATACCAATACAGTACATAAGAACGGTATTGGCGCATCCCTAACAGAGGTGATTTGTCATCATTGTGTGATGTTATGATTTGCTGAAGCCAGTTTGTGAACTTGAATCATCTTTTTCTAACCTCTAGTTGTTAAATCTTTTAAGATTTAGCCCAAAAGTCAATTGAGACTACTTATGACTATTAAGTCTATTGATGGTTATAGTAAGGTAATTAATACCTTTGAACCAGTATTCATTTTGATGATAACTAAGCCATTTATTGTGCAGCAGTGATTGAAATGGTTCTCAAGCTACTAAGGAAAGGTACAATTGAATGTGAGAGGATGATAAATCACTTGAGACCTCAAAAAAATATTTCCCCCTCACTTCTGAGATGAAGGTTATGCCCTCCCAACAAACCAAATAAAGCCATCCCTAAACCAGTCTATCAACCAAAGACGACAAACCAATCAACAAATCCACCAACATGTCAAATGAATCAAATCTAATTAATCAACATACAAAGTTAAAAACCACTGAACATAAACGCATCCAGCCAACCTAATCAAAACCAAACCACCCGGTCAAGCAGAAACCAACCGACCAGCTAATACTGTAACTCCTCAAGATGGAAGATTTTGTAAGCACTGAACTTTAAAAAAATGGTTGAAGTGCAGCTTTTCTTCTTACTCAGGGATCTTCTGGGTAAGCAGCATCACTGTATCCCAAGATATGTGAGTGTTGTTGAGAACGAGGCGTCTCACTCGCAAAAAAGCTTCAGCACACTCCGGCTCAAGAGTGGTTCCTGCCAGCGGGTTGGAGCTCAGGTTCAGAAACTCCAGATTGGGGATGCTTGATGCAATTTTACTGATCTGAAAAAATATATGTGATCTTCTCAGTCTATTAATCTGAAAATATAGCTCACTTAGGTAACACAAACACATTAGGTGGCTAACAACCCTCATTCATTTCTGATCTTTTTTCCCCCACATTTATGCTGTAAACACTTAAAAGATTTTCAGGAAAGGTCCAAACCCTGCCACAAGTTTCCTGGTTTTTATCAACTGATTTCGCACAGTAAAAATCACAAATATAAACAGCAAAGCAACTGCTTAACCTAATTAGAGAAAATTGATAAAACATTACTCAACAGCCAAAAAGAATCAATGTATTTTAATGTTACCTCATGCCAGTCTTTAAGATTGTTGTGCGATAGGTCCAGCTCCATGACATGAGTGCAGAAGGCAGCAATCTCAGCCTGGTCTCCTGACTTGCTGATCCCACAGCCATTCAACACCAGCACACTGGGCAAGTTAAGACGGTCTAGAGTGACAGAGAAACATTTTGAAATGTTATGAAGAAGGTGAACAGAAATAGGTCTGGAAGTTCAGGATGAACACCTCAACGTTTCACAGGAGATCTGTTTAATCCACCATCTGAAAATGGAAAGAGTTTGACACAACTACCTTCCAAGACATGGTTGTCCAACTAAACTGACAAGTGGGGCTAAGAGAGCATTAATCAGATGATAAGCCAAGAGATCCACAGTAAAGCTGCATCAGATGAGAGAATCAGCTACACTCCATGGCTCAAGCCCTAATGGAAAACTGGCAAGAAAGAAATTGTTGAAGCAAAGCCAGAAGAAGTCTTGTTTGTACATTTTTATGATTTTGGTTTATTACTTTAAAATAAACCAAAATCATGACTTATTGAGAGAAATGTTTTTTGTGAGTATATATACTGTACATGCATACACACACACAGGCTACTTTATAGGCACACATGGTTAACTACTTGATAAAGCAAATTTCTAATCAGCCAATCACATGGCGGGAACTCAATACATTTAAACATGTAGACATGGTCTAGATGATCTGCTGCAGTTCACTCAAAGCATCAGAATGGGGAAGAAAGGGGATCTAAGTGACTTTGAACATGGCATGGTTGTTGGTGTCAGAAGGGCTGGATTAAGTATTTCAGAAACTGCTGATCTACTGGGATTTTCACGCACAATCATCTCTAGGGTTTACAGAGAAGGGTCAGAAAAAGGGAAAATATATCCAGTTAGCGGCAGTTCTGTGGGCGAAAATGCCCTGTTCATACACTGAAAAAAGTGTATTTGGCTATAGTCAGTGTAATCTAATATTTTAGATAAATTCAATGTACATTTTTGAGTTAAGGATCGTAATGCAAAAATTTGGTGGCAAGCAAATTGAAAATGTTCAAATAAGGGCAAATTGATTTTCTTATGTTACACAAAGTGGTGAAATTAAGTAGAACCAACTAGTGCGTATGATGTCATCACGTCAGATATCTTCGCGCCGCTGAAAGTCGAGATCAACTGGACCAGCATAATTTTTTCGCGGCACCGGAGCTGAATCAACGGTAAATCTTTCGCTAAAATATGGTTTTATGTTGTAATTTTACTTTGTATAACCTAAAAGCTAGTGGTATCACTAAACTTGTTAGCAAATTTGTAAAACCACAGTGAGTGTCGTGAATATTGCACCGTAGATTAATTTTTTTTCCCTCCCTACCGAGCCTATCGGCACGCACCTGCCATGTTTTTTTGACTGCTTGTCCCGTCCTATCGACCTGCATTCAATAGACCTGTACCGAGGGATCATGACAAGAAAGAAATACGTTTCCATAGAAGGGTAGTTTAATAGGTAAGAAAAAGTATATTAAACTCACCATCCACTCTGAAAACTTAAGATATTTCTGTCAATGCCTCCTTCGTTTTCATATCGTCCTGTAGCCCAAATATGACAATCGGTGTCAGATAAACCGTCTGAATTCTCCACTTTAATTATTAAATTTTCTTAGTCCAGGATAGAAATTAACAAATTAGACCCACAGACAGAACAACTTCAATCCAAGTGTCGAAGGTACTCATTTTGAAAGTTTTCCTTAACTTTTGTTCGGCTTATTCCCTTGTTAAGCAATCGGAAATGTGCATGTTTCTTTTATTTCGAAAATCTATGGAATTCGTGTCTGATTTCCAGCCTTCCTCTATCAAAACTGTAGAACTTAAAGCATTTAGACGTGTGGGAACTCCGAGCAGTATGCCTGGTAGGCTAAACCAATGCGATGTCCATGGCTCTTTTTGCCTTAGACGATAGCAGTTGTTGAGTCTGTGTACTCACCAAGTCTCCCCCGGATTTTGATACTATTTAGTGTGCAAAAAGACCAGTCTAAGGATTTGGTGTTATTCGGTAGGAATGTAAAATGGAAAAAATTCTAAAAACGTAATTTAAGTAAAAACCTTTTTTTCCCTGGTCTTTTATTTCACCATATCAGCAATATCAGATTTGATATTTAATCTGGGATTGCATGGACACATTGGTAATGTTCTCTTTTCCCCTTCAGCTCTCCTGATTCCTTCCTGTTGCCTACAACAGCAGAATGTAATATAAGTTTTCTGTGAATACTGGCACTTTGATGGGCAGAAAATATAATATGCTAGCCATTGATTCAATGTTTCTTCTTTTCGTGCTAATTTTTCCTCTGTCCCTGGTAGAAAACTACCCAGCATCTGGAATTGCAAAGGTGAGTTATTTAGAATTGTACATAAAGTACTCGTTTTTATTTGATTTTATTAAAGGCTCTATCACTTTTGGATTAAAGACTACCTTATAGTTCTTAGTCAGCCCATTAGTGTTCCTGTGTTCCACTGAAAAGGCATTACTTTTCAAATTACATCATTTGGCCCTACTTCTTTGTAAAAAAAAAATATATACGCTAAGAATCTTGAGATTCCAATATTATCTGCTATTAAAGGATGCAATCCTTACAAATCCTTAGTATTTACAACATGCTACGTAGCAATTATCACTCCCCCGTTAATGTAGTAAATACTGCATAGCAAAAGATTGCCTAATAGGCATGAAATCAGATGTACTGCTCCACTATTTTGCGTGTCCTTTGACCCGTATGACTGTTTTGTTGACCTGGATGTTTACTTCGCCTGCGGTCCCGCCATCCTCTAGCCGTTATTTTGTCTGGTATAACTTGACAACTTAAATGTTTAATCAGTAAAAAAACAATTACAGTAATCAGTAACATTGCTACACGTACATTTATTCACCGAAACTACAGCAGTATTAATGGTTGACAGTTGGTCTGTAGCCATTTTTAGCTAGGTCCTTCCATGATTTTGTGGCTCCCGCTGCATTGTGGGATAGTGTAGCGTCCACCGGCTGCTTACTGTGGCGGTAGTACACTTTCGGGAACTTTGTGCTTATTAGTCTGATCCATAATGGAGATTTGGCGATTAAAGCTGATTTTGATTCTGATTTGGATCCACTACATTGCTCACATACTCCTTTTCACCTGCTACATGGCAAGCGTAGTAGACGTATTCCGATGCAGCCATTGTGAATGCCGAGTGGCGTAGGTGTGGTTTTTATTTGGGCAGCTTAATGAAGCTTTAGCCATGCATTTGCCCCCTGGTGGCTGGTAGACTATTGATTGAGTTGGTGTGTGATAAAGAAAAAAGCAGAAGAGCTCGCATTTTGAATGTAAACATCGTAGATGATCAGGTTCATTTAATTGTGGCCACCAAAATCGTGATCATGATCAAAATCCAATTAATTGTGCAGCCCTACTGGAGAGTAGACGAGTGAAGAAAAGTGGTCAGTCTGTCCTCCCACAGTCTAAGCCCATGGCAGCATGACTACAAAAATAACTCAGGATAACCTAAGCCATTCTAACTATAAGCTTTATCCAAAAGGAAGGTTTTAAGCCTAGTCTTAAAAACAGACAGAGTGTCTGCCTCATAGACTAAAACTGGGAGCTGGTTCCACAGGAGGGGAGCCTGATAACTAAAAGGTCTGCCTCCCATTCTACTTTTAAAAATCCTAGTAACTACCAGTAAATCCGCACTCAGAGAGTGAAATACTCTTTTAGGAACATATGGAGCAATCAGGTCTCTGATCTATGATGGAGCTTGATTATTAAGGTCTTTATACGTAAGGAGGATGATCTTAAGCTCTATTCTAGACTCAACAGGGAGCCAATGGAGAGAAGCTAAAACAGGCAAAATGTAATCTCTCTTTTTATATTCATCATTGCCTGGTTCTGCCGGAGGTTTCTTCCTGTTAAAAGGGAGTTTTTCCTTCCCACTGTCGCTGCATGCTTGCTCAGTATGAGGGATTGCTGAGAATTCCACGACGCAATCTTCTGTGGTTCTGTAATTTCTACACTAAACATTGTATTGTAATAACTCTTTTTGTAAAGTGCCTTGAGATGACATCTGTTGTGAAATGGCGCTATATAAATAAACTGAATTGAATTGAATCAAAATCCCCTTACTGTACCTCCATCAGAACCTCTAAATTCAACATCCTCCAGCCTGCTTAGAGACTGCAGTGGATGCAATATCTCCTTAGCAACCCAACCCACCATCTTAAGACAAATTTCAATTTTTTTTACTTGAGGGATCCTGACCTTATGTTGACCCCACCTCACTCTACTCTAAACGCCTCATCCCAATCTTAGCGCTACCTAATTTCTGAAAATCCCTAGCATTCATTTCAATTAAATTTCAATTCAGTTTATTTATATAGCGCCGTTTCACAACAGATGTCATCTCAAGGCACTTTAGAAGTTATTACAAAACAATGTTTAATTTAGGAATTACAGAACCACAGAAGATTGTTTCGACACTTCTCCTCACACTGAGCCAGCATGAAGCAAGAGTGGAGAGGAAAAACTCGCTTTTAACAGGAAGAAACCTCCAGCAGAACCAGGCTCACCATAAGCAGTCATCTGCCGAGACAGTCTGGGGTTTGGAGAAGGCAACTAAAACAGCATTTATTCAAAAAACTAGAATTTAATTATTGACTAAAAAGCGTTCTTCTGGGATCGTTAACCCGCATCTCCTATATCTAAAATTACAACTTTTGCTTTAAAGTAGTTTGAAATTGTGACTAAAAAAAAACCCATAGAAGACCCATCTTCTAAAAATCTGGCTAAAAATCACATCACCAAATCACCTCCGTAATTGGGTACAGGACCCACTCAGGATTTGATCACTCTGGGGGGGGCCTCCCGGGTTTGCGAGGGCGTATTGGTGATAAACTTACGCAAACACCGATAGATCTAGGTGGACACCACTGACGGGTAGTCCTGAAATTCTCCCCTTACCTTAGGTACGAGGTAGTGCAGGTGCAGCCATACTGCCCTGAAACTAACTACACAAACAAACCTAGCCTTTAAAACATGAACTAGCTACAAAATAGCTAAAAGGAACCCCTATCGTACAAATGTGTGCTCACTCCAACAGCAAAATTTGAAAATATCTCAATTGAAATTAACATAGGCTCAAATCACAAGGTTAGAAACATTTTTGAATTATTAGTCCTTCCACCAACAGAACGAAAACAAGTCTATGTAGAACTCTTATCAGTGTGTGCTGTTATATTTAGATGTTTACAGCTCCGGTTGATGATGTGAAATTCCGTTAATGTTTTCTGGCTCTTTGTCCTTTACTTTGACTTGTTGGGTCACTGGCAAAGATGACGGTTGTGGGCTAAAGCCACGAGTTCATATCCAGGCTGGCTATTTTATATTGTCATTTTTTCCATGCAATCAAAACTATTTGAGAGTTTTGATTCAAATGTAAACTAAAAAAAATCTCAACACACTTATTGCATTGTTAAATTTACTTGGTTTGTTTCCGTTTGCGCTCAACACTGAAATGTTACAATATTAAAGGAGTAATGCTAAACAGACATACCTTAATTTGATGCAAGATGTATGAAATATAAGATAACTGTACTATTTACCCAGCTTTGTGTGGGTCAGTTCCTAGCAGCAGGACAATTAACAGAAATTGACAAAGAGCCCATTAAGGCTTCCTGAGGCAATACGCTACTTGCACACTCACTTTCGAATTCCTGGTATTCATGCTCCCCCGTTTCTGGTCAGTCCTGCTCCTATTTAACAATGGCAACGTTCAATACCCGCTGCATGCAAGAGCTCCCGAAGATGAGTATTTCCGATGATCATTGGATTTCCAGGGCCACAAAAACTCCAGCCAGCAAACTGGACAAAGGATTTAAACTGTATCCTGCATCATATATACACAGCTACGAAGGTAAGAAAACTAAACTCATCAAGCTAACTCTGTTTGGCTAAGGTTTGAAGTATTTTCTCGGTTTGGCTAAGGTTTGAAGTATTTTCTCAGTCCCTTTTTAATTTAAAGTATTTGTATGTATAGTATCAATAAATTTTAAAATGTTTTCAAACTTTCTTCACTATAGTGTCCCAACAAAGACAGGTTGTTAGGAGAGGTCTGCGTAAGAGCTTTGTGCTTCAGGTCAATGAGAAAGAGTGAGGCACCCCACAGATTAAGTGTATGGAGGAGCTTATCTATCTGTTGTTCACCCATGTTCATTTGGGGTTAAGGCCCTTGTTCACCCCCATTCATTTGGGGTTCAGTTAGAGGACCTAAGCAATGTCCGATTTAATTTTTAAAGGCAAACCAACTTGAATGTTTTCCATATCTCCCGCTTCAGGACAGCTAGTTTAGCTGATTAGTTGATTATTGAATGTGCTTTGAATGGTAGATAGAGCACAAATCTAAAGTAAGGTAATACTATATAAAAAAAAATTATTGCATATCCATAACAATGAGGGTTGTTCCTATTGTTAGTTTTCTATGAAGGGGAAGTTCAAATACTGATATTATTCTAATATGTTGGGCTTCTTAATTAATCACTGGTGATACTTATCCACAGCGAGTGCTCATGTGTGGCTGGCACTCATGTGCAATCACATAGTGGCATTGCTCTTGCAGACCACCAATTACTCCCAACTCGGAGTCCCAGTCGTCCCTCCTGTGCATAGCTGTACTGATTCTAAGCAGCAATGGCACAAACCACGCACAATGGTAAGTAAAAAATGGTAAAAGTTTTCTTATTAACTCTTATTTATATTTAAATATTAATTCCACACACAATCTTCTGTGATTTCAGGGTGTGAAGCCAGGACCCATCAATGCCATGGTTTTCACAAAGCTGGTCCCAAATAGGTTTGTCCAGACTGGTGTAAGATAAGATTTTTAAATATCGGTTTTATGTGTTACAAAGAAAAGTAATGCTTTTTAAAGTAATAATTTTGGGAAAAACTGATAAGAATAAATATTACATAATCAGGTGAAACCTTTCATGAATTACCATTATGAAGTTTAATGTACGCAGCTGAAGAAACACTAAAGTAAGGTTACCAGGGCATCAAACTGCTAGTCTAATATTAGACTCAAAAGTAAATGAATACAAAAATAAAGGTAAATAAGTGATTTTATCTAGGCACATGGGTCTTACAATCCCATGTTTAACTGAATGAAACATTGAAATATCCTGAATGTCAGAAGCACAGTTTTTGAAGTTCAGACCAACTAGTCAGTAGTGTAATGCAATTAATATAGTAATTCATTTACTTGTGTTGTTCCTCGTTTATGTACGGAGCGGATTCTACAGAGGCATGGTTGGTCCATAACCAGATCCTTGCATGCTCAGAATTACGGAGGCATAAAACAAATTTAACCTTGAAGACAGACCACTAAGGGCAAGTGTCCCAAAAGGACACGGAAAATGAATTGAACTTATTGCAAACGGACGGGGCTCGTCCCCGGTGTCAATGGGGCCGTCCTTTTGCCATAAGCCAATGTTAAATGGAGCGGGCCCAGAGGGACATGTCGTGTCCGTCAAGCATAAGGCGTGCGCCGACGCCGCTTGGACCTTTCGGAGGCACTGTCGTTCCACTGAAACCTTTGGCATAGGCTCTGTGGCCATTTGGGAGCCATCCCTTACTTTGGCCCTTTGCCATAGGGTTCTGTGGCCATTTGGGACGAGCCGATTCTGACCGGGCCGTGTCGAGGTCCGAGCGCGACCTTCGACCTTTTATAGGTTTTAAGCGTCCCGGGGCCCTTCCGGGGACCACCGGCGGGCCCGGAGGTGAAGGCGGAGGTCTGGGAAGCCGTTTTGTGCCACCGGCCTCCCAGGAAGCTGCGAATCGGCAGGCCGAAGATCCTCGGCCCCCGGGTGGACGTCCGAAAGTTTGAAATCGTTCGGACCACCTCGGGACAAAAAGTTGGAATTTTCACCAAACGACGACATATTTCTACTCCGCCCCGGCCCCCCGCCCTGCAAAAACGGTGGCCGTGCGACCTTTGGTCGGCCAGAAAACGCGACGGGTGACCGGAATGTGAAAGAATACTGACCACTTCCACGGGGGACATATTTCGTCCCTTTGTCATAGGACCTGCAGCGGAGTTCAGATTTAGGGGTCAAAGGTCGTCAGACCCACATGTGTCGGGAGCCGTCCGCAGGTCTCAGGGCAAGCGTCCCGCATCCAAAGTTTCACGTCCCTACGTCGAGTGGAAGCCGAGATACAAGCGTTAACGAGTTTGACCTTTGTCCCAGTTACAAAGCTGAAGCGGTTTCGGCAACTCGCGCAATGGACATTTTGGTATTAGTCCGCCTCCGTGGAACCCTATGATCAGGGGACCGAAATAAGGAGGCCCCGGTTTTCCGTCCCCTCTTCATAGGATTGCATGGTTGGAAACCGATGCCAAAAGTACACGGCGCCCTACTTCTCATCCCCTCCTCATAGGCTCCCATTGTGGAAACCTTATGGCAAATGTCCACGGGTTTAGGCCCCAAAAACCATGCATTTTTAGTCCTTCACAACTTTGGAACTAGAGGTCAGAGGACAACTGAATTACACACGCAGTAGGCCTCCGTATAGGACTACATAAAACTGTGGCTCAAAGGTCAAATGTCAGTGGTATAGGCCCCTG